>OU898280.1:5509555-6709555 GCA_918026665.1 Diabrotica balteata
CATGGTATTTTGTAGCCACTGTAGCGTGATTAGATTTTCCTTTTTTCGGTTTTTGTCCTTTACAACAAGCCAATATCAGAAGATCCTGTTTTCATATATTTAAAATATATCGCTTGATTCATCGTAAGTGTCGGTAAATAATACGGCAATCTGGATCTTTTATGTATTGCTGTAACAACACGACTCTTTTAGTAAACTTTTTGTGTAGCCTTATTTAGTGTTAAAAAAAAAGAATAACAAGCGTTGTCATCTTCTTCTTCGCGTGCCATATCAGAATTATCTGACGTTGGCTATCACCATTGCGAAAGCTTCTCGATCTTCTGAAATATGGATTAATTGTCCTGCATTTGGTATCTGAGTCCATTCACGAATGTTTTTTAACCAAGAAACTTGTTTTTTTTTCTACACCTCTACGGCCCTCTATTTTGTCTTTAAGGATCAGTTGTAATATTTTATATCAAATTCTCCATACTACATGTCCTAGATAAGACATTTTTCCATGTTTAACAGTCTTTAGCAGTTCTCTATCTTGTAGCGTTTTATATTTTAGATTTCTGTAATACACCCCTGGTTGTTTTTACCAAGAAAACGATCGTTAATATAGGAAGTTTTTTTAAAATATTTTGACGAAGTTAAATGTATGTTGTAAATATTTCAAGTTTTTTTGACGAGATTTTTAAATGCGTAATAACGCTGGAAATATTTTTTTATCTTTGTTACAAAGTCAGGTAAAACTTATTCCGGTTAGAATAATCAATAATACGTATTATTCCTTCATTTTTAAAAGTAGTTTATTTAAAAAAGTCGCTTTGTAACATAGTTGAGGCCTGTTCTAAAAACAAGAAATTAGGGTCGCCCACACCGATATTAGATTTAGGTTAGAAGGGGAATATTGTTTGTTTAGGTTTTGAGACGTAAAGGGGAAATTGATTTGGCGTCGAAATTGTAAAATTTAACGCGGATAAGGAGTCCAAGAACAGATTTGAAACTGGGCAGACGTGTTACAATGTAGGGTCTAGAAAGATTTGAAACGGTGCAAACGTTTACGATGTATAGTGAAGCGACCGATTTGAAATGTAAAATGTGGGGCAATATTTGAATCGAAGAGTCGATTCAATTTTTTTTTGATGTCTTAAGACCAGTTAAAATGATAATACTATTTGCTTTGCATAAGCAGCTTTGTCAGAGTAGTCATTAGAAGATTGGAATAGAAACTGGCAATTTTTGAAAAGTATGGTATAGAATGTCCCCGTCGTTAGCTGATTCTTCCACCAGTTCTTTTTTGAACCGTTCCTGCCTGAGTATATAAATGGTTCCTTGTTCCTGTTAGAGAATATGTCCAGAGGTGTAGCAAGTTTTTCCTTTACAAAGTTAAGTGATTTTGTGAATTAAGGTAACAATTTAATATATTAATTTTCCCAAGTTATAAAGACATTTTTAATAATTTGCTTTCATTAAAATAAAAGAATTTGTAATAATTAAACTTTTATATTATTTTTGTCGTAGCTAAAAAATATATTTTATTCTGATTTAAAATGTTATGTTGACATATGACATTTACTGTAATCCATTGTTTTTGTAAAACAATTTCAATTTGATTTTTATATAAAAAAGATATTTCATATATAAGGTTAAATTCAATAATATTTTCATAAAAAGGATATCCATAAAATTTTGATAATCTAAATTGGTCATATAGGTATAACCTAAGAACCATTTCAAAATTTTTGTAGCAATCTTTTATGTAAACAAAGAACATATAAGTTTTTGTTATTTTGTATTATGTTATATGATGTGTTTCTTTTGTAATCTGTATTTTTGACAACTGTTTAAGACAAAAATAAACGTTTAATTTGTTTTTCTGATCTATTTTGAGTTTTATTTGAAAAATATATGTTTTTTATGTTTTGATGTTCTATAATTATTTCCCTAGTCACAACTAGTGGTTGTAATAGGTATAATTAGGCACCTCAAGTGGCGCCCTATATTGAATTCCTTGAGGTGTTTCCTGTTTATTTTTATTTTGTTTATCTCAAGAGACTAAGTACCCCTTTATTTCCTTCTTTTGTAGTTGCCCCAATCCAACCCCCATATCTTCAACTTATCCACAACCCAGTTTCCCAACAACTCAGTGCCGTACGCACTACTTTCTATTATTTTATGTGCCCAATCTTCTTCTCCATGTTCTTACCCTGAGGTAAGCAGAATAGTCGTTACAATTTTGGCGCCCAATGTGACCCTCCTTGAACGCCTTGAATGTTGACGCTCCTTAGAACTTCTTCATAAGTTTTTCTTGCTGTCCAAGGTATCTTCAGCATTCGTCTATAAACTCACATTTTCAATGTTTGAATTTTGTTCATGATCGATACTTTTAGCGTCCACACTTCTGCACTGAACAAAAGTACGGACCAAACATAGCACCCAACCATTCTTTGTCTTAGTGCTAAACTGAGATGGTTATTGCAAAGAAATGATTTCATTTTCTTAAAAGTAGTTTTAGTCATTGCTATTTTACGTTTTATTTCCACATCTGGATCTAGTTGGTCCGTTATGACAGTTCCCAAATATGTCATTTTGCGAACTTTCTCAACTTGGACTTTGTTCAATTGAAGCTTTGCATCGGGATGTGGGTCACGACTAAACACTTAAAATTTGGTTTTGTTTGAGTTTATTTTAATGTCAATTTTAATATCCTACGTCGTGAATACTATCAAGCAGAATTTAAAGACCTTCAATATTATCTGATAGAATGGTACTCCTGCATATGGTACTTCTGCATATAAACTGAATAAAATTAATCCCAGGCCATAACTAAATCAAATGGTTCAAGTAAATTTTTCTATAGGTAAATATACTTTTTTGTACAAAACCAGCTTCACCTCAGAGACAGAAAGTAAAGTAAACATTCTAAATGCAAAGATTGCAAAACAGGGAATGACAAAACCTTCACACAAGTCCATTCCTAGAGACATAACGACTGAAAGAAAACAACCAATTATATCCAAACTGTGTGGATACATGCCTAAAAGTAGACAAATTATTCCAAAACGTTTCCAGTTGGTAAACTTCAATGGAACCTGGAGCTTTAGGATGTTTGAAAAAACTAATTATGACTTTGATTGAGATAAGAGTTTTTACTTTACCTTATTTTTATGATTTGTTAGGATTAACTGTCGTATCTATCAAAAGTCTATAGTCCATTTCCATCATATTGATAGCACATTATGTATGCAAATCCCTAAGCTGTTGATACGGGTGACTCAATGAAAAATAGATATTTGTCAACAAGTTAACAGAAGTATATAGGAACACAATTTTAAATTGAGTATGACCACCAGGTATAAAAGTTGAAGCAGAGTAAACTACAATAGTTTTAAGGGTTATTAGTCCCTAAATAAAGTTGCCAGTGTCGGAGTGATGGAGATTAACAGGTACTAATGAATTTGCAAGAAATGTAAGATGTTTATTTTATTGCTTATATATAAAAATGGTTAAATATAAAATGAATATTATTTTAATCAAATTCCATTTCAGATTCACTGCTTTTTTCAGAATCTAAGGAATCTTCAATTCCAATGTTAATTATTACCAGTTCCAGCATTGTATAAGTCATATTATCCAAATTCCACATTTTATTTTCTTCCTTGTGAGCATGACTAACAGCATTTTTCCAATTGTCTGGAGTTACTTTTGATAAGGAATGTTCTAATAATTGTTGTAAGTCTTGTAATTTAAAAGTTTTGTTGTTGCATCCGACTTCACCCTTTACTTGAGACCATATATTTTCTATCGGATTCAGATCACAGTGATATGAGGGTAAACGCAAAATAATTACATCACGGTTTAATGCCATTGCATCAATTATATATTATTTATAAGCTGCTTTATGTTGCCTTACAATAGGTAATAATTCCTTTTTGTCGTGTTTATAAGTGCGTGTTTATCCAACCATTCGATTATCTCTTTTTTTTTCCATGTCGTTGTTGGCAATTTTTCTCCTAGTATTGAATGGTAACTAGCATTATCCATGACTATGACAAAATTTTTTGAAATTAAATCCAACATTTGCTCAAAATATTCTTCAAAAACGTTAGCAGTCATTTCCTCGTGGTAATCTTTGGTTGATTTTGAGGCAAAACTTAATAATCCACCATTGACAAAACCGTATTTGTTTCCAATATGGGTTATTATGAGTCTGCATCCTTTTCCAACGGGAATATTGTTTATTCCAGTAGATACACCTTCGATGAATGCCTGACGGGAACTTTTCAAATTTTTGTATCAACCCATAGATATGGTACAGTATGACCTTCATTTAGCCAAGTTTCGTCTAAATAAAAAATTGTTTTCCCTTCTTCTCGGTACTTTTTAATAGTTCTTAGATAATCTCGTCTCCAACATACAATGTAATCTTTTTCAATTAAAACGGATTTCTTCTATTCTTTTGCCAACGAAATCCCATCTCTCTCAATAGTCCCCATAATTTCTTGTTGCTTATGATTGGTAACTCTTCGTTTTCTCTAATTAATGTTTGGATTTTGTCCAATGTTGGAAATTCTTTGTTAAAAAAAATGAGTAGACGCTACGTCTTATCATGTTTTTATGTATTTCTTCAATTAGAAATCTATAAATTGTTGCTTCTCCAACGCCTGTCATATTTGAACACATGTTAAAGATTTCACGAACATTACTTAAAGGGAGTTGATGTACAAGTGCATCGTGTACATTTAATATTATATTTTTCTCTCTTACACTGAAGGCACCTTTAAAACTACACTTAACCGGAATAAAACCTGTTGTCGACGTTATTTTTAAATGCTAATAACAAAATATCGACACCAAAAACGTAGGTAGATAAGACATGAACAATATACATCTACAAACTAAATGGAAGATGCAAACAATTTCTAATTTATATTATTGGCATAAGCTGTAATGTGGCATAAAAACTACTTAAACTATCATTAGTAAAGCCTTATCAGTAATTCCAGGTAATCGTTGAAAGAAGGTATTCTTTTTGTGTCAGGCGATAACTTGTATAGAAAACAATAATCACCTTTAAATTACTGTTTACATTAATTTATTTCGTGAAACATTAAATTCTCTCGTTAATTACCCGTGTGTAATTAACAATAATCGTGTGGCATATATACCGACGTTTTTTACGCACAAAAAAGGTATCGTGAGATTGGTGGACACTTATTTTAGAGAAGATTTTTTAAAAGATAATGAATTGTTGACGGCATCTTAAAATATTAATTTTTTTTATTTATATCAAAACAAGTATAGGGTGACGCCTATGGTTTTTTGACCTGTTGAGGATTTGCATACATAAAGTGCTATCAATATGACGGAAAAGGACTATAATTTCAAATACCCTGAAAGAAAATTGCACACACGAAAAAAATTTGTACTCAAAAAATGTATTGCTATGTTGTAACAAGATTTTTAACGAGTCATTACAGTTGATGGCAATTAATCAAATCTAAAACATCGAATATCTCAAAATAAGCATTTTATCAGTTACGATTTCTATTCTTAACAGGTTAGTAACATTTATTAAACGATAATATTGTCCAGCAAAAATATTATACATGTAAATTGATATTAATTAATCCATATAAAAAATTACTTTATGAAACATTAGAAACATCGTATAACAAATTTTAACATTTCTGGTTTTATGTTTGGTATTTTTTGCTAATATTAAATTCTAATACAAGTATAATTATCGTTCAATTGTTAATCGATTATAACGTTTAGCTGACTATGATTAAATGTTGTTTTTGAATAAAAACAGTATGCAATTTATAACGTTCCTTTTCAAATTTGGCAAAGTCTTTGGCCCAGTTCCAATAAAGATGAGCAATCTTGGACGCATTTCCTACCTTTTAGTGGTATTACTGTTCGTAATTATTTCATTGGATTTATTCATTAAAGAAAATATCACTAGCGCTTCTTATACTACAGGCATTGTAGGAATACCTATAATTTTGTACATCATTTCTACTCATATGCTTCACCTATTTTACTTGCTGGGAAAATTTTTAGATAACAAGAGCTGGGTGTTTTTGATAAAGAATATTAGCAAGCTTCGTGGAATAAACAGTATCATAAAAACAGCTTGCTATACCACCGCCTTATTGGTCATTGTTTGTTTAACTCAGTATATGGACACATGGAATTATCTTGCGTTTGAAACGAATTTTGTGGCTTATATCAAGTTGGTTTTTCGATTTTTGGAAACCTTTGAAATGCTTTATGCCACTTTATTGTGTTGGAAAATCTGTGAAGTCGTCAGTGAAAATTATAATTTTCTTAAACAAATCATCAGTTACAATTTCTCCATAAGATACAATAATTATCAACATTATTTGATACAAGTTTTCAATTGTAAACGGTATTTATTAAAGCTTCACGCAGTGGCAACTCACTTGGAACAATCTACTGGAAAGATAATCTTCACTTGTTTTGCCAGATCGTTCTTTAGTATGGTCATTTACTTGGATCTTGGAATCAACGTAGCAGGAATAATGACACTTAAGATTTTCACTTCGTATGTATTGGCCTACATTAAATATAGCGTGAGTATACGATTATCAATAATTAGCATAAAAATGTCCCCATTTAGGCCTAACTTGTTCTTTTTCTTTCAACTAGTGATACTTAATGCCGCAATGAAATAATTTTTCTATAGCTCTATTTATATCTTCATAAAAGTTTTCGATTTCTTCATCGCTATGGCTCGTCGTGAGTGCACATACTTGAATCATTTTAATAGAGCGTCTCTCGTTTAGTTTCAATATGAGATACACACTTGTTGAGCTTACACTTTCTATTTTTATAATTTTATCTAGGTATTTTCATACAAAATGGTTTTGTATGGTCCATTTGAACCATACAAAACCTACTACAACACCATAGCTAATGAGTGGATGATGACCTATCTTGAATATCCTATAAGCTTGTACGACGTAGCTGAACTTGTAGGCAAGTTATTTGCAAAAGCATTTACCTCTGCAAACATTGTCAAAGGATTTAAAAAAACAGGCATATGGCCTGTTAATAAAAATATATTTGGCGACCACGAATATCTGTCATCCCATATAACAGATCGCCCAAAACCAGAATCAGAACAGAATCCTAATACGGCATCTTGCTCATCAAGCCTTCAAAGAATTTTGACAGACACCCCGGTAAAAGAGGAACTATTGCAAAGTAAGGTGAAAAAACCAAAGTCAGTTAAATGGAAGGTTTTCTTCCAGTTCTCATAGTTCAGATGAATATGATGAAGAGATGAAAATATAATAAAGGATTTAAGTGACGAGGATTTAGAAACTTTTCCTGCAAACGAAAATAAAAATTATTCATTAGAGCAAAAGGCAAGTAAATACTAAGCTTTTCTAAGTTAAAAGAAGGTGATTTTGTTCTCGTAAAATTAGCGAATAAAAAAAATATTGCACACTATGTTGCCTAGTTAGTTAAAGTTTTAGATGAGGAATACATGATCAAATATTTAAAAACAATTATTGTAAACAATAAATTTGTCTATTCAGATGAGGAAGTTTCTTGAATCTCTGAAGTAGACATAATAAAAAAAACTGCATTATTCAAATCATACATGTGTTGCTTGTGTGAGTCCATTTCAAATAGGTAATGAAATAATTAATTAAACACTCTCCATTCCTGCTCTAGCACTCGAACGAGTTAGACGTGTGCCAAGTACAATTAAAATCCAGTTTGCCTTATCGGTAGTAATTAGTGTTTAATTTAGATTTAATAGTGTAATTTCAAAAAGTGATTTCTGGACAAACTTTGTACGTATTGCTTTTGTTATATTATTAAACCATATAAATTATATTTAATTTATACAAAGTGCATACCAGAGACTGGTTTTACCAGTCTGCTGGTTCTTGCTGGCCATCCAATTCAATGGATTTTAATACAAATTTGGATAGCAAAATTAGTTTAAGAAGAGAAATAAAACGAGGTTACTGTCTGTATTTACATGGACAGTACAAATATAAACAATACTCCTACAGTTTCTACCTTAACAATGGCCCTTCAAACTGCTACAAACAACATTCCAGCAACTACATCTCTTTCATACGTAACCGCTGCAAAATCTACACCAAAACCATCATTCCCAAAAAAAGAACAGGCGATAGTTCTTCACGCAGAAGAAAACCTTAAACTTCTAGACTACGTTAAAGCCATTGGTGACATCATCGGACCAAAAAATATTTCCTTTGCATCCAGAATATCTAACAATAGGATCTGCATATATCTAGCGAACTCAAATCTCGTTGATCAACTGCTGAAATCCCATCCAACCGTTCAAATCGGACACCTTACTTTAAGTATTCGTAAACTTGTCTCCCCAACAAAAAGAATATTAATTTCGAACATCTCTCCTTACATTCCCCATGACCTGGCCGAAAATGCAGTGAAAAGTCTTGGTTTCCAAATAGCCTCCCCCGTGTCCTTTCTTAAAGCGGGCATTCCAGGTGATGAATACTCCCACATACTTAGTTTTCGCCGTCAAGTATATATTTTTCCTCCCTCTGATAATTTTGAACTTCACACCTCCTTGTTAATTCCTTTTGAAGGCAATGATAATAGAATTTTTCTGTCTACGGACAAAATGGAATGTTTCTTATGCAAACAATCAGGACATGTTGCTTCAAATTGTCCCAATACTTCATCTGACAACTTATCATCTGAAAATCCTACTGTTTCCCATGTCCTCCCAAATCCCCCCACCGAATCAACGTCACAGCAACAGAATACACAATTTTCATCTCATTCTGAATCATCTCCCTCCCAAACAAATCTATTTTATTTGTCTTCTTCCCCAGAGAATTGCGAAAATGATACAATATCTGAAAAGTCAGATAAACTATGTTTAAGTTCTCATCTTTCACAGAAAAGGCCACGCTCATCTGTATCATCTATAAGCGATAAGAACCTTCAATCTGGGGAAAACCCTGCAACAGAACAAACTATGTTTCCTCCCAAACAAACAGTTCCCAGTTCCTCTAGCACCTCCAACACAAAAAAGAAACGAAAACGTAGTTCTTCTCTCGACCCCAGTCTATCCACTGACTCCAAGCAAGCAATACACGAAGCCTATAAACAAAACCCAGAAGCTTTTGCAGTTCCTCCTGATAATATAATTGCCTTTATCGAGAACGCTTACGGCAGCTGTGACCCTGTCTCAGAAGCATTTAAATTCACAACAGATATTAAATCACTCATTCTAACTTTGCAATCAATAAACCCTAATTTTAAAGATAGGTCAACAAAAATCAGAATTACACGCTTAATTAAAAAAATTAAAACTAAAATACATTCTGCAACAGATGATTCTGAAAGTATAAACAGTCTTGATAATTCCCAGGATGCTTGTGATAAAGAATAGCTGTCTGATAGTTCACAAACCTCGCAAACATCCAAACACTCTACATATTAATTTCAACCTTCACACTGATACAATGGAATTGTGACGGATTTTATCCCCGTCGTCCACGCCTTGAACAGCTCATATCTGAGTCTTCTCCTGACTTTCTATGCCTACAAGAAACAAACTTCACTGATAAATATTCCGGACAACTTAAAAATTTTACAGGTTACCACTATATTCGAACTACCCAACTTCGTGCCAGTGGCGGAGCATCAGTTTTTGTTTCCACTGATATTTTCCATAAAGAATTTCCGCTAAACACAAACCTCGAAGCTATAGCCGTTACAGCTTGGTGTCGCTACAAAATTACAATTTGTTGCATATACATCCCTCCAAACTACTGTTTAATAAGTTCCGATCTTGAAGATTTAACTTCTCAGCTTCCTACACCTTTTATCTTAGTAGGTGACTTTAATGCCCATAATACTATGTGGGGATCCGAAAACACATTTGGAAGAGGTAAAACAATCGAAAATTTTCTAAATAACGTAAATATAAACTTACTAAATTCAGGAAGTAGTACATACTTTCACATCCAATCGGGTAGTTTCTCTTCCATAGATTTATCTTTCTGTAATCCCGGAATATTTCCTTTACTTTCATGGTACACATTAAACACTCTCTAAGATAGTAATCATTTCCCTATCCTCATCTCTGACCAGTCAAAAATGCCCTCAAGAATTATAGCAAAATGGAAAATCACTCAAGCAAACTGGGATCTTTTCAGAACCACTGTTAAGGGAAAAACCGATGAATTACTTTTTAACAATGATATAGATACAGATGTAAAACTATTAAATAACTGTTTAACCGAATCTGCTGAGAAATGTATTGGTAAATGCGCGATTGATCCTTCCAAGAAACCTGTTCCGTGGTGGAATGAGTCGTGCAAAATAGCTGTCAAACAATGCAAAAAAGCATTAAATAAATTCCGGAAGACCCGTACCACCACGGATTTAATAAATTTTAAAAAACTTAGGGCCAATTCTAGGCGTATTTTAAAAGAAAGTAAGAAAGCCTCATGGAATCAATACGTTAGTTCAATCACAAAAGATACTTCTCCCGCGCAAATGTGGTCAAAGATAAGACGTATGAAAGGTCATAATACTTCCAGTAAAATAGCCGCCATCTCCCTGCAGGATCATACAGTTACCGATGATCAACATATTGCAGATATCTTTGCCTCTCACTTTTCAGATAAGTCAAATATTCCGAATCTTTCCAATAACTCAGATACCAACATTTCCAGCCCCAAAATATTTTCTAACACCAGCTCTATGAATCTTCCTTTTAATCTCCTAGAATTAAACGAAGCCATATCTTCATTAAAAAACTCAGCAGCCGGTCCTGACGATATCCCATCAATATTTTTAAAAAATCTCCATCCAGACACACATCTCAAACTGCTAGAGTTGTATAATAAGATCTGGTCTCAAAACCAGTTCCCAACGTTATGGCGACAAGCAACTACAATTCCTATTAAAAAGAATGACTCATCTCCAAATCTTCTAAAATCATATAGACCAATTTCTCTCACTTGTTCACTATGTAAACTGTTAGAAAAGATGGTCAATAAACGCTTATTATGGTATCTAGAAAGAAATAATATTCTTGACCCATTCCAAACAGGTTTCAGATCAAATCGAAGTACAATGGATAACCTGGTCACATTACATACTGACATTGTTAATGCATTTTCGAATAGAAGCGAAGTCATAGCAGTAACTTTAGATATCCAAAGTGCCTTCGACACTGTACAAAGACCTCTAATTCTAAGAAAATTAACGGAATATAATTTAACTGGTAACATTTATTTATTTTTAAAAAATTTTTTAACAAGTCGATATTTTAGAGTATTAACAAATGGAAAAATATCAAAACCACACGCTTTGGACAACGGTTTGCCTCAGGGCTCAGTCTTAAGCACTACCTTATTTTTACTTAGCATGAATGACTTTTCGTCATATATAGAACCACCAGTCAGGTACTCGATATATGCTGATGATATTATATTATACTGCCGCGGCAGAGTCACAGCTACCACAAGCACTTTGCTACAAAACACAATAAACAAAATAGACACCTGGTCTACGCGTGCTGGATTTGTGTTTTCAGCTCCTAAATCCAAAGTAATTCACTTTACCAAAAAGCATAGACCTAATCCACCTTCTATAACTCTAAATGGGCTTCGTTTACAAACAGTTAATTATTTGACACTTCTTGGTATCACCTTTGATAAAAAGCTTATCTGGAGACAGCATATTCAGAAACTTAAAGGAAACTGTACCCAAAGAATCAATTTACTTAAATCTCTTGCTAGCTTCTCTTGGGGAGCTGACGAAGAATCTCTTCTTAAAATATATAGAGCGTTAATTCGCTCTAAGCTAGATTATGGCAGTATTCTTTATATGACATCTAGTAGCTCCCTACTAAAGTCTCTAAACACGATTCAAAATACATCCCTACGACTATGCCTCGGTGTTTTCAAATCAAGCCCCGCTGAAAGTCTGTGCGTTGAATCTTCAGAGCCACCACTCCATCTAAGAAGGCAGCAGCTTCTACTTTCATACTTTGTAAGAATATCAGCAAACCCAAGTAACCCGGTAATAAATCTAATCAATCCCATAGAACCTCCCCCAGTAAACGCTTCCAATCAGTCTCTCACATTACCACAAATATTATCTCCTTTATTAGATTCCATCAACCTCTCCAATACTACTTCTATTTATACCCCCAAGACAGCTCCATGGATGCACAATCTTCCAATATTCAATACAGATTTATGCAGATTCGACAAAACAGAAACCCCAAACTTAATCCTTAGAAAATCCTTCCAAAACATCCTTAACTTAACACAATTTGATGAAATTTTATACACCGATGCGTTCAAGAATGAAGACTGTTGTGGCTCCGCTGTGTCCACACTGACGACGACAATAAGCTCTGTGCGATTGCCTAAAAGTTGTAGTATCTATACCGCAGAATTATATGGAATACTCCAAGCATTAAAGACTTCAATCCGTCCTACTTCAAATGAAATCATAAAAATCGCCATTTGCACTGATTCTCTTTCCTCGATTTATTCAATAAGATGCATTTTCTCGAAAAACCCACTTGTCCAGGAAATCCACACTATCTGTAACCAACTATATTCTGCTAACATAAAAGTCACAATGATCTGGACTCCATCTCATGTTGGTATATTGGGAAACGAAAAAGCAGACCAAGCCGCTAAAGCAGCATGTTCTTCTGACATAGCCTTCCAAGAGGTCCAAATCCATACGGATCTTAAAATATTGATAAAACAAAAAATCCTCAGCTCATGGGCGGACCTGTGGAGTAAAACAAAAACTAAGCTCCATGAAGTTCAGCCCAACTTATCTCGCGTCAATATCTCCTCTATGAACAGGAAAGAAAAATCAGTTATTCACCGACTACGAATAGGGCATACACGCCTCACTCATGGATACCTTATGGCATCAGAAAACCCTCCAGTATGCCACTACTGTAATAACGTCCTTTCCATCAAACACGTGATAGTGGACTGCTGCCAGTATGACTCTTCCAGAAACAAGCACAGCCTAAAAGGAAATCTAAAAGACATTCTCAGTGTTCCAAACCGTTTTGACAGTGTTCTTAGATTTTTAAAAGAAACAAGTTTATTTCAGCTAATATAAACAGTGCATAGTGATAAGCTTTATTGTTCTAACCTTTCTATAAAAAAAAATGTTCATATTAAATTCTTGTACCTATACCTATATAAAATATGTATAATGTTGTAAACTACTGTACCCGTGTCAATGACCATAAGCTGTCGAGACACGTTAATTTTAAATAAAAAAAAAAAAAAAACACTCTCCCTTATACAATGTTAACCAAGGTTATCAGAATTTACTTTATATTATTGACAGTTGTAACTTTAATCATTAAACTGTATTACCCTTGTACTTTTAATATTAAACTAATGTTTTCTTTCAATTACTCAATACATTTCATTAATAAAATTATAATCATCATAGCTTCATTAGTTAGTCGCATTTGGAATAGCCATAGCCAGTGGCATTTTCACATAGACCTAGTTAAAATGTGTCATGTTTTAAAAAGTGATGTATATTTCTTTAAACTTATTACTAAAGCTGGAAAATATTGGGGACCTTTTCCCATAGAAGGCCATTTATGTGTTAAAATATGTTATTTTATTACAGCAATAATTTTTTCCGTGTTCTCTGCTATTAGTCTGGTCTTCGAGATCATAATGTATTCATCCAAAGTTAAATTGAAAGCTACTGAAATGTTTTTACTTAGCTTTAACTTTTCAGTAGCATTTACTCATCATTTATACTTTGTCTATTATGGAAAATATAAAAACGTACATAGCTGGATTTGCTTTTTCCAGAACATGAATTTTTTGGAACCCCTGTCGACTGACATAAACGCATCTCTACATCTACTTAAACTTGGTTCTATGGTAGTACTCTTTTTTTGTCCACATCTTGTGTTGTTGCACCTTGGTTTCGTAAATTTAACAAATTGGTATAACAAATTTTCTAATATATATTGGGGCATAACAAGTTCACAAATTTTCTATTTCGTAATATTTTCGTGGGAAACTTGCAACATTATTTCTGCTAGATATAGTTTCCTGAAAAATGTTGTCATCAAAATTTACAATGATCAGGATGAAGATATACATGCGCGACAAAGAAGAATAAAAGAGATAATAGATATATTGATAAATCTTCACGAAACCTCAACATATCTGAACAAAGTAGCTGGATTTTCTGCCCTGGTTCTAATTATATTGTGTTTTCAAGCTCTGTTATCTTGTTTTAACTTGGCCTTGTTCATAATGAAAATAGGTGATAATGTAATTAAACAATTATGCTGGTATTTTTTATCAAGTGTTTCAACTATGGTAAGTACAAAAAGCTGTTTTCAAGCTCTGTTATCTTGTTTTAACTTGGCCTTGTTCATAATGAAAATAGGTGATAATGTAATTAAACAATTATGCTGGTATTTTTTATCAAGTGTTTCAACTATGGTAAGTACAAAAAGCATCTACTTATGAAGTATAACTAACTATCTAAGAGTCTTAGTACAACTTATTGTTTATAAAATAATACTTATAGATTTATCTAAGGTTGTATTCATTAATATTTCTTAGACACTAATTTATAATAACACTACTAACTTATGTGTAAATATAAATGCCCTAGCAGTTTTAGTAAATTCAAAACATGTATAAAAAATTTTATTTTATATTCTGAAAGCTATATCAATCATGTTGATCCAGAACTGTGTTCACCCATTAGACTTAAATATAATTTAGGCTTATGCTTCCAGAGCTGAGAGTAAGCAGTGATGAAGAAGTCGAATAGAATTATCACCAATTAGACTAGATCATAACAAACCTAAAGAAATACGTAATAACCATTGTAATGATAGACTTTAACTCCAAACTCTTAACTTTGTAACTCCAAAATACATAGTGTCTTACCATAAATTACTTTTTACTTCTGCTGTTTCTAACATATTTTTTTTTTGTTTTTTGGCCTTAGGTACAAGACCTATTTAGCCAGACAATATAGGTTAAATACATAAAAACAATCTCCTACACTTCCTTCAAATTCTTGACAATTTTCTAACCGTCCGTTCCTTCGCACCACATTCACTCAATTTCCTAACCTTCCTATTAAAAACACTATTGTGTGACTATACAAAAAGGATTGAACAGGAACACACGCTTCACGCTAAGGCGCCCTTCATAGCGACTTTTTTGTAACACAAACAATACAGGCAACGGTTAAAGGTAAAAGACATAAAAGGAAAGACAATGGGAAATACAACAACTAACGTCCTTCCATTTCGGATTCACACAACAACACTGAACAGGGCAGTTTAGATTTTCCGTTTGGTACGTTTGAAAAATTCCCATAAAATTGATCTTATAGTTGAATTTCGACTACCTAAATATAGAATAGAAGCAACGTTCTGCGACAGAATGATTTTTTCTTGAGAGATGGCTTGAAATAAAAATTTTATGGCTTCTTGATTATACCGACATTGAAACATCAAGTGGTTAAGATCGTCATAACTGCCATTAAATTCACATATATCAGTTTCGGAAAGTTTTATTTTATATAAGTAAGCATTTACTGTGGCATATCCAAAAAGGCATCTAACGTACATAGTATAAATTTTCCAAGAGATAGTACTTCTGTCACTTAGAGGAGTAGATGGAAGAGCTGGATATATACTGCAGTATGTAATTTAGCTACTGTTAGTAAAGGATTGCCACTCAATTTCCCAATTATGTCTAACATATTTCTTCCTAGCTGAAACTATATCGTATGTGGGCAACTCGTTGTACTCTATACCCACTAAAGTAGAGTATTTAGCCAAATGGTCTACTTTTTCATTACCTAAAATATTAGAGTGACCTTTAACCCACACAAAGTTAACAATTCTTTTTAGAGAAGTTAAGATTCTTAGCTTTTTAAGCGCATCTACAATTAGTCTGTTGGTATATATGTGTTTAGAAAAGTGTCTTAATGCGAGGAGGACGGAATGTGAGTCAGATAAAATTATATATCATTCGAAATATAATGTGCTATCAATTATCCAATCCAACGCCTTGACAATGGCTACCAATTTAGCTGTGAATATTGAGCAATCTGATATTAATTTGTACTGAAAATAATCTTGAATATTGTCTATGTAAATGACACAGCCAACACCAGCAGGCGATTTTGAACCATCGGTATAAATTTTACAAGAATGGTTGGAGTCTTTCAGCTTGTTTTGTACTACTAAATCTTCGTGAAAAATTGAAATATATGAAGAAATTACTACAGTAGGTTTATATCCATATAGTAAGTCATAATTGGAGCCAAAGAATGGAATCCCTTCTCCATTAAATAAATATTGGGATAAATTAGGAAAAGCAACAGCTAGAGTTGAAGAGTTTTTATTTGCCCACCATTTGTTTGTTAAATTTTCGACAGAGTGACAAAATAGTTTTTATAATAAGCTGTTTTGATTATTAAACTGGCATTTAACGATAAATTAACATAATAGATAGAGTATAAATAATGAATAATTGCCAGCAGGAAGTTAAAGCTTAATAAAATAATTTCAGCTGCTTTCAAATTATATTTCGATGAATACATCCTGATCTCAAAGCAGAGAGCACGGAAAAAATTGTTGCTGTAATAAAATAGCATATTTTAATACATAAATGACCTTCTATGGGAAAAGGTCCCCAATATTTTCCAGCGTTAGTAATAAGTTTAAAAAATGTCCAACTGCAACTGGATATTCCAAACACGAATAACTTATGAAGTTATGCAGGTTATAATTACTGAAATGTATTTAGTAATTAAAAGAAAATATTTATCTAATATTAAAAGTAGAAGCGTAATACAGTTTAATGATTAAAAACACAACTGTCAATAATATAAAAACAAATTCTGATAACATTGGTAAACATTATAGTTTTTAACATCTACTTTTTATTTAAAATACAGTGTTTAGACTGTTATATGTCATTTACACCTAAAACAAAAACCAAAGATACCTGTTATATCGTTATTTTGATACAGAAAATCTAAAGAATTTATTTCGTGAGACATTGAATTCTTTCGTTAATCACCCGTGTATAATTAACAATAATCGTGTGGCATATATACCGACGTTTTTTACGCACAAAAAAGGTATAGTGAGATTAGTGGACACTTATTTTACAGAAGATTTTTTAACAAATAATAAATTGTTAACGGCATCTTAAAATATTAATTTTTTTTAATTATTGCAAAACAAGTATAGGGTGACGCCCATGGTTTTTTGACCTGTTGAGGATTTGCATACATAATGTGCTATTAATATGATGGAAAAGAACTATACGTCAATAAATATTACTGTATTTATGCCACTATCACTTGCTTGAATTAACATTTGACAAAAAATTTCAGTGTTTATGAGATAACTATTTGTGTCCATTATTATTTTTACTTATTTTTGCTTTTTTAAGTATTTACTTCAGAAAGTCATGGCAGGAACCAATGGATGGCATTTCGAACATTTAATTTAAAATAATTGTTATGCATAATTTGGCTACTTTAAAGTACATTATGAATTAAATCATTAGTTGTAATTAAGTTGAATTTAAATTTAAAAAAAATGTTTTTGTATCCTTAAAAAGATATTTTTGTTAAAAATGTAATGTCGTTAAATAGAGAAATAAATTCTCCTTTAAATAAGGTGTCGCATTATAAAAAATTTCTATTTAAAACAATTAACGGTTATGTCACTACACGCACACTGGTGGCGTCATCCCTATTCGTTATAAGATGAGTATTTTATAACAAAAATAGACCTGTTTCGGAATTTCACTCAAAACTCGACGGTTCCCGAAATAATGATAATATTCCATAATTTAGTCGTTTACTGTATAATGTTTGTATCTTTAATTATTCAAGTATACTACTCTTGTACTTATAATATTAAACAAGTGTTTTCTTTCAATTACTGAATACATTTCATTAATTATAACCTTCATATCTTCATAAGTTACTCGTGTTTGGAATATACAGTGGCATTTTGACATAGACCTTATTGAAATGTGTCGTGTTTTAAAAAGAGATATATATTTCTTTAAATTAATTACTAAAGCTGGAAAATATTGGGGACCTTTTCCCATAGAAGGTCATTTTAGTGTTAAAATATGCTATTCTATTACAGCAATAATTTTTTCCGTGTTCTCTGCTATTGGTTTGGTCTTTGAGTTCAGGATCTATTCATCTACATATGAATTGAAAGCTACTGAAATTATTTTACTAAGCTTTAACTTTCTAGTTTCAATTATTAATCATTTATACTCTATTTATTATGGAAAATATCAAAACATACATAGCTGGAACTGCTTTTTCCAAAACATTGAATCTTTGGAGCCCCTGTCGATTGATATAAATGCATATCTACATCTACTAAAACTTGGTTCTATGGTGGTACTCTTTGTTTGTCCACATTTAATATTATTGAACCTTAATGGTTTCGTGGATTTAACAAATTGGTATAGCAAATTTTCTAATATATATTGGGGCATAACAAATTTACAAATGTTCTATTTCGTATTATTTTGGTGGGAAACTTGCAACATTATTTCCTCTAGATATAGTGTCCTGCAAAATGTTGTTATCAAAATTTACAATAATCAGGATGAAGATTTAGTTGTGCGACAAAGAAAAGTAAAAGGGATAATAAATACACTAATAAATCTTCACGAAACCTTAACATATCTTAACAAAGCCGCTGGATTTTCTGCTCTGGTTCTCATTGTATTGTGTTTTCAAGCTCTGTTATCTTGTTTTAATTTGGGCTTGTTCATAATTAAAATAGTTGATGATGTAATTAAACAATTATGCTGGTATTTATTGTCATGTATTTCGTATATGGTAAGTACAAAGAACATCTACTTGTGTATAGTATAACTAACTATCTAAAAAGTACAACTTATTGTTCATCATCATCATCATCATTATCTTGGTGCTACAGCCCTTAGAGGGCCTTGACCTTCTCAAGCTTTCTACGCCATTCTGTTCTGTCCCTTGCTTGAATTTTCCAGTTGCCGAATCCGATCTTCTCCGCATCTTGTGTTACCCCATCCATCTACCTCAGATTTGGTCTACCCCGTCGTCTCATTCCCACAGGTTGCGCTGTTAGAATCTTTTTTATCAAGTTCGATTCAGGGGCCCGGGCTACATGTCCTGCCCACTGCAGGCGGTTCCGCTTAATTATAGTGGTAATATCTTTACCACCAAACGTATGCTTGTAGATATTCTGCAGTTCGAAGTTATATCTACGCCTCAATATTCCGTTCTCACAGACCGCTCCAAATATCTTGCGTAGCACCTTTCTTTCAAAAATGGATAGAGCGGATTCATCCGTTTTCGTTAGCGTCCATGCCGCTGATCCGTATGTAAGAACGGGGACTATCAGTGTTCTGTACAGCCTTATACGAGTTTTTTGAGACAGACTTTTGTTAGCTAAGTACTTTGATAGACCATAATAACACCTGTTTGCAATTATTATTCGCCTTTTTATTTCCTCAGAGGTATTATTATTGGGGTTAACCGATGTCCCTAGATATATGAACTTATTGACTGCTTCGAAGTTTTGGTCATTGATGATTAAATTTGTGTCAACATTTCCAGCTCTTCTTGCCTGCAAAGGTAAAATAGTATATGTGAAAAAAATCAATTTTTGAATTTGCCGCCGAAACTGGGTTATTTTTTCCGCTCTTTTTTATGCAATTTTTAGATAATTTCTATCTTATTTATTTTTCGAAATATGTCACTGGTAAAACAGTATATGAGTACGTGTACTTGTGTCTATCCTATGGTAAAACAGTATATTCGACAAACTCTACAAAGGCAGAATAGTATACATCATCTTACACTGCTTTGATTGAAAATACAGCTATAAATTACCATGACAAAAAAATATATAAGCATATATCTTTGTTATCCCTGGTATATAGTTTTATCTATTTTTTAAATTATTATGGTAAAATAGTATATATGTGTTATATGCTGTTATACCGTAACAACTTCATAAAAACGGCGTCCAAAATCCAATGCTAAAATAGTATAACATTTCATATACTGTTTTACCATGGTATGACCAATAGGAATTTTTATCTCCTTCAACGGTACATGCGGATAAGGCTTAATATACTCTTTTGACAGTGTATCAAAAAAACAGTTTGTGTTTGTTTGTCGGCGTTGCTGTTACAACTCTGTGATTAAAAGTAACTTTCAGTGTTGTTTTAAGTGGAAAATATTAGTGCATTATGTCGTCTAGAACCCTGACAATATTATCAAATGCTAGGAAAGCAAAATGTGCCGTAAGTGTAGAGATATTTTTATTTGTTATAATTTGAGGTTAGAATATCATTTTGCTAATACAAAAAAGAGGTATGAAATACAATAATACTGCTTTTTTATAACTTTTTCTATTTAATCGGCTCTTTGATAGCCCTGGCAATCAAATGCTTAATTGAGAAATTGTACAAATTTTTAACCGTCTGAATTATTTTACTTTCAGGAATTGGGAGACAGTAAGAATGTCGAAATAGTCAGCATAAATGAATCAGCAGTAAGTAGATTAGGTAAGTTAAACTGCATAATGTTAAACTATTATAATAGTTAGGTGGTATATATTACTACATAGTAACAAGTAGCCTTAGAGAGCTTTGTAGATTACCAGGCGACATCGTATAAACTAAACCCCCATCATTTTTTTATTTTTTATCGTACGGGAAAGAATTGGGCAAATCTTTCTCTTTTTCAAATTTCCATTTTACTCATTGTAGAGAAACATGTACCTAACTTTGCTTATATACCGAAGGTGATAAACAGTATATATTGTTTCAATAGAGTATTTATGTATATCATGTATAGTTTGGCTAAAATGAAAGATATTCTTTTATTTACTCTATTAAAAATAGACATCATTTTTAGATCCGGAAGATACTGTCCCTACGGAGTATTCTTTCTTATGTGATGACGAAATGGATGATTGTGATAATGATCCAGACTTTAACCCTACTTCGAGCAGTGATGATTCTGAAGAAGAGTGTATTCACCCTACAAAACTAATAAAAAAAAAACGAGGCCGAGAATAGCCACGCATCTCCTGAAAAAACAAACAGGAATGGTTTGAAAATTGTCATGGAAACGAATGAGCAAACAAAAATGGTAGAAACGCAGAACATTTTGAGAAAAATAGTAGTCGATTTGCGTCATGTAACCGGAAGTTCTGAAACTAATCTAGGCAGAGAAATAGAACATACTAATCAGCAAACTCAGGAAAAAATGGGAATACTTGACAAAATAGAAAGAAAAGTATATTCAGATCAAACAATTATTACTTCACCAGAAATTGCTATTATTTTCGATAGAATTGTACAATTTAAAGACGCTCAAGGCATGGAAAATTTTACGTACGTACAAAATAAACAAGATGATGCAAACAAAGAAAATATATTGGAGGAAAGTGAACAGAATTCAAACGAATATAACGACCTGGATGTCATTGGGCATGATATAAACGAGGACAATAATTTGGAGGAAATGGGACAAAAGAAAAAACGGGATACATCTTTAGACACCCAAATGGCAAGCAACAAAAATAAACATCCGATAAGACAATCCTGTAATTGTAAAATGAAATGCTGCGATAAGATCACTGCTGAAGATAGAGTTCCTATCAATGAAGATTACTGGAATATGAATCGACATTTACAACGAATATGGCTTTCATCTAAGGTTACTGAAGAACTTTCCAAAAGAAAACTTCAAGCAGGAAGTCGAAGAAATATTACAAGAAAATATGTGTTACCAAAAAAAAATCCAAATGGGGAAATAATTATCGTGAATGTTTGCCAAAAGTTTTTTTTAAGTACCCTGGGATACAGCAATGCAAATGTGCTAACATCGTTACGATTATCTTTAACTGATGCAAATGGAAACAAACGATTAGTACCACGACAAGATCAGCGTGGTAGGCATCCACCGTCTAATAAAAAAGATAGAAACTTCATTGTGGCACATATAAACTCATACCATCCTTTGCCGTCGCACTATGCAAGGGAACACGCTCCCAATCGAAAATATTTGCCTCCAGACTTAACTATTAAATTTATGCACAATGATTATAACAGCTCTCATCCAGATAATAAAGTATGCTATGAAGTTTACCGACAAATGGTAGACCAAATGAATATTGGCTTTTATGAAGCGACTCCAGAAAAGTGCGGCTTTTGTCTAGAAATGGATCTTAACGAGTCAGAAGAAAATATACAACGTAAGGCTGAACACAAACTGAGGGTAAAACATTTTAATTTACAATTTAGTCCTCATGTAATAATATATACATTTTTAGGTTGACCAAATAAGAGAAGAATATTTAAACGACCAGCAGATTCCATATGCCGAAGCACGTTGTTTTTCTGCAGATATGCAGAAGGTCGTGGTACTACCAAGGATGCCTGATGTCAAAGAATCTTTTTTTACATCGAGACTAATCACTTTCAACGAAACATTCGCTTCCATGCAAAAGAAAATGGGCCGTCATAATTTAATTTTATGGCATGAGGGGATAGCTGGTCGTCGTGCCGAAGACGTTGCAAGTGCCTTTGTTGCATTTTTGAAACTAAATAGAGATGCAAATAAAATAATTATTTGGATGGATAACTGCACAGGACAGAACAAAAATTTTGCTTTATATTCATCAATTATCTGCTATATCAATTCTCCGTATTGTTCAACTCATGAAATTATTCTAAAATATTTAGTTAAGGGTCATACCTTCATGGCCGCTGATGGATTACATGGCCGAATTGAGCAAGGTATGCGGAAGGTGAAGAACACCTACGACTTTAATGCGAGGAATCTATTCCTTTTTTTAGGGACATTGTTTGTGCAAAATTTGTTCGTGGATCAACAGATTTTACTTACAAAACGTCTCCTAGGGGTGATTTTTTATCCACAAAAAATACGCTCAAAAGAAAAGCAAAATTAATTATGCCTACTGCGATGACAACAGACCGAGGAATATCTCTTAATAAGAAAGCAAAAATTGTGGCAGAGCTTGTCTCGAGAATGCCTGCAAGTAGGAAGCAGTTTTGGGTCGATCTTCCAGAAAACGAGACATCTGTAGATTTAATAAATAAAGGTGTTTAGCTCATTTTAACTTAGTGACAATATATTTTGTATGTGACGAAAGTTAGTGACAGTGCATTTCATCTTTTTTTGTTGTTAGTTAATGGGTATCAGCTGTAATATCAACTTATAATGATGTTTTATTAAATATATTTTCTTTTTTTTTCCATGGTAAAACTGTTTATGAATTAGTTATACTATTTATTTCTAGTAATATAAATATAATATCCCAGATTAAACTAAGGTAAAACAGTATATGTGACTTGACAAGCACATTTAAAAAAACTACATTTATTTGTTGTTGTAAAAATTATTATAATAACATACTTTTTTTATATTCCAAATTTCATTTATCTAACTTTATAAATGACAAAACGGCACAGTAAAATAACAAAAAGTCATTTATCTCAAAACTCACTTTTTTCACATATACTGTTTTGCCTTTGCAGGCAAGTCTTGTGTTTGTGTTAGTCGCCATGAATTTGGTTTTATTTTGATTTATATGTAACCCCATTCGTTCTGCTGCTGCTACTAGCTCGGTTAGGATTTCCGCAGTTCCCGCTCTAGTTCTTGTTATAATGTCCACGTCGTCTGCATATGCTAGAATTTGGACTGAACTATTAAATATTGTTCCCCTGCTATCTAAATTAGCGTCTCGTACAACTTTTTCTAAGGCGACATTAAAAAGCTGAGACGCCAGCGCATCTCCCTGCCTTAACCCCCTATGTATTTGAAATGGGGTTGACGAGTCGTTTTGAATTTTTACTGCTGATAGCATCTTCGCGATTGTCACTTTTATCAAACGTATGAGTTTTTTTGGAATTCCTAACTCATTCATAGCGTTGTAAAGACTTGGTCTTAAGACACTGTCATATGCCGCTTTAAAATCGACAAAAATATTATACATATCTATGTTAAACTCTTGCGCTTTTTCGAGGATCTGTCGTAGTGTAAAGATCTGGTTAATGGTTGAACGTCCAGAATCCTGCCTGATATTCCCCTAGAAACATTTCAGTATAAGGCTTTAATCTCTCGTGCAAAATATTTGATAATATCTTGTTTGCTGTATTTAGGAGAGTTATTCCGCGGTAATTATGTCATTCCAGTTGGTTTCCCTTTTTGTGTAACGGGCTAATTAAGCCTAAGCTCCATTCTTCTGGCATTTGCTCCTCAGACCAAATTCTACAAACAATTTCTCGCATCACCTTGGTGAGCTGCTCTCCACCGTGCTTAAATAACTCTGCTGGGATGCCATCGCTACCTGGGGACCTATGGTTCCTTAGTTTTTCTATATATGTTTTTACTTCATCTACCGAGGGGGGTTCCACGAGTTCCTCATATTTCGAGTTCCACTTATTGTTTATAGGATAATAATTATCGATTTATCTTGTAGCATGCAGAAAATTTCTTAAAAACTATCGAATATTTAAGGTATAAAAAGTTTTCTAGTACGCCTCTGAGCCAATAGTCTAGGTATAGTGCGCTTAAGCACTCTTGACCATGGAGCTGCGCAAAGGCGGAGTCAAATTCACGTAAAGGCAGAAAGGTTCTATTGTAAATGGAATTATACAGTGCATAGTACAATGCGTTTCACACGGAAGTGGTGACTAAACCAAATTTCATCTACTGAGCCGTGGTCAAGAGTGCTTGCGCGCACTCTACCAGGCGACATACTGTATCACTCATACATAACAGGCTACAATTTTCAGGATAGCTTCATAAGACCTCGATCTATAAATATCTCTTGGGATACTTTCTGTACCGGGTGATTTTTCTCTCCAGCTTATCAAAAAGTGATCATTTTAAAGTGATGTATCAAATTTATTAATAACGTATTGCTGTTTTATGAATACAAAAGTCGACTTAGTAAAATATCCGAAAAAAATCTTGTCCCTTAGAAAACCAAAAATTTTGGTTCTCTAAGGGAGTCCACCAAACTAATAATGTCAAAAAAACTTCAAAAAATTTAGTTATAACTGATTTTCTCTGTACCGTTCAAAAATAACGTGAAAAATACTATTTTTAGATTGTCCGACAATTTGTACTCGCTGATTTTTCCGACCGATAGTAAAAATGTAAAAATCGGCTTTTCCACGAGTCTGTGGAAATTTATTATTAACGTTTTTTTTATATGATTTTTAGTTTTTAAATAAAGGGTACAACTTAAAGAATGGATTCTCCGTCAAAATAATATGGCCTTTTATGTAAAAATTAAAAAATTATACAGTCAAGATTACTTTTTTGTCGATTTTATTTATCGTATGGCATACAATAAGAACACACAATTAAAAAATCGATATAAAACGTTACATTAAGTATTACAAACGAACATTTAATGTCTTATTAATATAATGTAAAATATTTTCGGTCGCATTCAGCAATTCATTGAAAACTCCAGGATATCGATTCGCCTTCGGGGACATTCTTCAACAATGTGACGGACGGTCTGTCGTTGCGCACCACAGTCACACTCAGGAGTAAGGGCTTTTCCCCATCTATATAAGCTGTCAGCACATCTACCGCTGCTTGTTCTTATTCTGTTTAGCGTTGTCCATGTATTGCGGGTCAGTTCAAAGCCTGGCGGTTTCTGATCGATACAGGCCATTGGATGTGCTTCCTGTGATGAGTCGCTCTCCCATTGTGTTCTCCAAGCTTTGGTCAGGTTGAAATGGTCCTGATGTAAGGAGTTGGCTCTTAGCAATGGAGGATATCTGGAGCGTAGTCTGTTTATTTCGATATCAAGCTTTTCTTGGTGTATGCGTAGTTGATGGTTAGCCTCAATTTTTCGATATTCTCTGAGAAAAAAATGACTTCTTCGCAGTTTCGGCGGTGGAATGTGACTCAGAATGGAAAGCCAATAGTTCGGTGTGGGTCTAATTGTACCTGAGATCATTCGCATTGCCTGGTTTAATCGAGTGTCAATAATCTTTGTGTGTTTGCTATTGAGCCATACCGGGGAAGCATATTCAGCCACCTAGTATACAAGTCCGAGAGCTGATGATCTGAGTACGGAGGCTGAGGACCCTCATGAAGTGCCACATAGCTTTTGGACTATATTATTTCTCGTTTTCAGCTTTGCTGTCGTTCTTTGAAGATGCTCTTTAAAACTCAATGTTCTGTCCAGAGTTACTCCAAGATATTTTGGTGTTGAGTTATGAGTAAGCAGTCTGTTTTCGAAGTGGATGGAGAGTTTTTTGTTGGCTTGGGCATTATTCAGATGGAAACAGCACACTTCGGTTTTCGTTGCATTAGGCCGTAGCCTCCATTTGCGAAAGTATTCTCCCATAATGGCAAGGTCATCCGGTAATATTGTTTCTGTGATATCCATGTTATTATGTCTTGCTGCAATGGCCCAATCGTCAGCGTAGCCAAATTTCTGCGAAGTTGTCCTAGGTAGGTCTGTGATATATAAATTGAACAGTAAGGGTGCCAAAACAGATCCCTGTGGCAGATTCCTTTTTTGTCGAATATGTGAGCAATAAAATTGAAGATACCTACATCCTATTTATAAATAACACGCTGATTTTTTAAAGCTATTTTATAAAATCTCGTAGTATACAAATGTAGAATTGACGGACAAGAATCTTCTTCCGAGTTTTCAGTCGAACACATTTCGTCGTACCCTACTTACACAATAAGCAAATAATTGAGTACTTGCCAAGTACCCGAGTCGTTTGAGTCCGCCTTTAGATATTCTTTATCGAAACAACGATGTAACAAGTACTTTTACATTTTGTTTTAGTAGACTAGGTGGGATCTGTAGATATTCAGACCATAATGGACATTTTTAATAGGAAGTTATTTTTTGCTGGAATCCTTTCAGGAAAAATATGATCAATATTGATGATCACGATATGCGCCAGTCGCAAACTCTGTGTTAAATTTTTTATTTAACAAAATCTAAAAAGAATTGAAAATTTTTCACTTTTTTTGCTCCTATTTTCGTGCATGATTAGTAAAATATTGATCCTACAGAAAAAATTATAAGAAGTTAAAAGTTTTGTTATTCAATTTTACACAATATTTCGTTAGCTAGAAATTGAAAATTTTAGGTTTATTATTGAAAAAATAGCTATAATTAAAAAAAAAGTACAAAATAATGAAGTTAATTCTTTAAATGTTTTCGACATTCTAAACTTGAAATTCATGCTCCGTATTCCACCTAAAAAAACTATTTAATATGTTTAAGACGTGTGCTAAATTTCGTTAAGATCGGTCTGATAGGTTTTGCATAATAATTTTGCAATCCAGCCTACTGGAAAAAAATCGCAAATTTTTAAATTTATAGTAGGCTCCAAATAAGACCCTCAGATAGTTGCAATTTTTTTAACATATAAAGGAAGGCTTAAACTTTCAAACGCTTTTGCAAAGCTGCATTATCTCAGCTTCTTGTTAACCAATTTTGCTCTTTCTTTTTGAATCGATATCTCGGACGAAAAAGATTTCAAATATCTTAATTTCAAATACCATTTTTAATTGCAAATTGAAAAATTTGCAATAAGCAATAGTATGTTAAACAAGTAATTGCATTTTTTCTTCATTCATTTTGTTTGCCGATTCACATTTCGAGTGAATGTCCCCCATCACCACCTCTCATGCATTCCGAGCAACATTTTACGCAAAAGCGGTTTTTTATTTGTCTTTTTTATAAATATTGCCATGAAGCGCATTACGTAAAACTTTTTATAAAGAAAGTACTTGACAAGACGAGGGTGTTTGTTTAAAAATGAGTCCTCTATCACTTATAGTTACATGGCAAATGTATGCCAACTTTGACCTTCAATATCTCGGCAACCAGTAAGCCGAATGTATCTTTTTTTTTGAAGCGTCTTTTAATGTTCTTTAAGTGTATAAATTTTGAAATTGATATGTTTAAAGCTCGTAAAGTTATTCAGTTTGTTTAGAAGCCTAAAAAAATGTTTAAAATTTTAAAGTTTTCTAGGCTCTCCTAGTGAATCGATTTAAATTTTAGAAAAAGCGTTTGAAAGTTTGAGCTTTCCTTTATATGTAAAAAAAATTATAACTATCTGAGGGCCTTATTTAGAGACTACTATAAATTTGAAAATTTGCGTTTTTATTCCAGTAAGCTGGACCGATTTTACAAAACCTATCCGACCGATTTTAACAAAATTGAGCACACGTTTTAAACATATTAAAAAATTTTTATAGGCGAAATATGGAGCTTGTACGTAAAGTTTAGAAAGTCGAAAACATTTAAAGAATTAACTTAATTTTTTTGTACTTTTTTTCCGATTATTACTATTTTTTCAACAATAAACATTAAATTTTCAATTCCAAGCAAACGAAATATTTTGTAAAATTGAATAACGAAACTTTTAACTTCTTATAATTTTTTCTCTAGGATTAATATTTTCCGAATTATAAACGAAAATAGAAGCAAAAAAATGAGAAATTTTCAATTGGTTTCAGATTTTCTTAAGGTTGATCTTCACCCACAATTAATTTGTTTCTGATCCTAGAGATGGCTTTACTGCGGAATGCTACTTTGGTAAATTTTTTAACTTAATTGTAGATTTCTACATGATGACTCTGTAATATTTTCAAACCCTAATATAAATTACAGTTTTCTATCATTATATCCATTGACTGAGTTGCCAAGTTGTGTAGACAGGAATTTTATCAAATACGCTATAACTTATATAGAACATCCCAGAGGTACTTTTCAGTACGTCACAGTTTTTCGATTTTTTTCTAATGCATTAAGTTGGATGTGACGGAGAAAGCGGTAGTTCGGTGATTAAACAGAACTATATTGCAGCGTTAGAATAAGCTTGCATACATAAGAGGTTCTTTCCTAACCTACGTTTGATTCGTTGATATTTAGATACGCACTTTCTCTAGCCAATCAAATACGCCTATTACTGACAGTTGACGTAAAACTTCGTCCATGCTGGCCATTCTTTCGAAGTGTTCGAACAGCAGGTGACGGCTGTCGTTCAGGTCAGTATTTAATTTGTTTTGTATAATTTTATTTTGTATTTTTTTTACATAGCATTGTGATTGTGGTTTTATTTGTATTTGTCCAAGATGACAAGATATAGGGAACTTAATATTAAAATTGCTTAAATATTTTTAGTTGGAAAAGGAAACTGGACAAACATTATTACAATTTCTGCTGTTCGTGAAATAAGTTGAAAATTACCCTGAAAATTAAATTGTTTTATTTATTTAAAGACAACTCAGGACATCCGTGAGATATATGTACAGAATCAGCCTATTGAAATAGTAAGAGAATTCAAATACCTAGATACAACTAAACATATACATTAACTAAACTATACACTTTAATAAAAACAATGACAGCTCTCAAGAAATACGAATCAGAATCAAACAGGCCAGAAGCGCATCTACAAGAATACAGCGGCTTCTCTGCTGTTGAAACATTAACCTTAAGTTAAAATCCGACCGCTGAGGTGCTACGTGCTATCCGTATTATAATATGGAATGGAAGCGTGGACACTGAAGAAAATTGACGTGAGGAGACTAAAGGCATTCGAGATGTGGATGTACCGAAGAGTACTAGAGATCTCATGGGTAGATGGAATAACCAACGTTGAGGTAATGTGACGTATGCATAAGGAAAGAGAAGTACTAACAATTAAGAGGAGAAAAGTGCGATATATGGGTCATGTGATGAGAGGTCAATACTTCTGGTCATGATGCAAGGAAAAATCCGGAGACAAAAATCCATAGGAAGGAGACGTAACTTATGTAGTAACGACTTACTTAGAGCCGCTGTCTTAAAATTAAAAATCGCTGTGATGATTGCCAACTTTTCAATATCGCAAAATTCAATAAATGAATCATTTTGTCGTCAATTTTAAATGTTTCCATATTTATAAATTGAATAAACAATATTGTTTACTTTTTATTTTTATTAATATACGGGATTACTCCCTATGGCTAAATACGATCCTGGCATCTGTCAGATTCTTCAATAATTATATGAAATAATTCTCGAAACACCTAATTCATTCTATGACGTGATAATTAATGACGCACTGAAAAGTACCTCTGGGATATACTTTATGCTTACTAGTAGACCAAGTTATCTTTAACAACATCTTTATGTATAATATTTTACTGCTCTGCTGTGTCAATCGGAACATAATATACAAAATAACCAAAGTTATGGTTTTGCAGGAACACAAGGTCTCATCCACACATATCATTGAAAAATGATCTACATTTAACGTTAAAAATGGCCACTATGAATACCTGAGAATACCATTCTCGGACTCAAAAATGCACCCTTAACATTCCATACTCTCTGGAATGTTACCTTAACATACTAAAAAGACTTACAGCCAAAATATATCTAGTCTATCGGGACATTTTCAACCTCTCTTTATGGTAAATCTTAAGAAGATTTTTGAGAAATTAAGAGAAACAAGATTTAAAATACAAGTTGACAAATGTGAATTGTTGTACAAACGTGTTGTACAAAATAATTGATATGGCAACCCTGCTAGTATGACAATTCGCTTGAAGCGTTTCGAGGCCGAAAGTAATGCAATCTATCGATGATAAATACTACCAACGTTTGAGATGGAGCCACCTCTTTAGTATACAATTTGTTGCCGGCAGTTGAAGATATAATTATTGTTTAACGACATTTTTCATATGTTTAGGAAAAAATATTCAATATTTTTATATATGTTGTTATTAAATTTTTTTCCGGTTTCTTACCGGTAGCTTTATTATAAGCCGGAACATAATATTTTTTCCCATTGTAACAAAAGTGTAAATCCAAAAATTTTCAAAAAATTCATAAGTATTTCTTTGGGTTATATCTTTATGCTGTAAGAAAATTAACAAAATTGTATGTATGGTTTTCCCGCTTTATACTTGGAAAAAAGTAGTTTTTTTAAGTTTTTTCTAAAACGAAAACATAAAGTTTGTTCAAAATTTGTCAAAATACTTCTAGTTGTCACATACACCATCTCAATTTTTTTCAAATTTTTTGAATTTGTAGTTTGTCTTTTGGGGGGTGCAGATCAACCTTAAATAAAAATTTTAGCACAGAGTTTGCGACTGGCGCATATCGTGATTATCGATATTGAAAACATCCTGAAGGGATTCCAGCAACAAAAAAATGCTTCCTATGGAAAATGTCCATTCCAAAACAGATCCCACCTAGACTATAGGTGTAAATGACATATAACAGTCTAAACACTGTATTTTAAATAAAAAAAGAAATGTTAACGAAAACTATAATGTTAACGAATGTTATCAGAAATTGTTTTTATATTATTGACAGTTGTATTTTTAATCATTCAAGCGTATTACGGTTGTACTTTTAATATTAGATAAATAGTTTCTTTCAATTACTAAATACATTTCAATAATTATAACCTGCATAACTTCATAAGTTGTTCGTGTTTGGAATATCCAGTTGCAGTTGGACATAGACCTAAATGAAATGTTTCGTGTTTTAAAAAGTGATGTATATTTTTTTAAACTTATTACTAACGCTGGAAAATATTGGGGACCTTTTCCCATAGAAGGTCATTTATGCATTAAAATATGCTATTTTATTACAGCAACAATTTTTTCCGTGCTCTCTGCTATTAGTTTTGTCTATAAGATCAGGATGTATTCATCGAAATTTAATTTAAAAGCAGCTGAAATTATTTTATTAAGCTTTAACTTCCTGCTGGCAGTAATTCATTATTTATACTCTATCTATTATGGAAAATATCTAAACATATATAGCTGGAACTACTTTTTTCAGAACATAGAATCTTTGGAGCCCCTGTCGACTGACATAAACGCATATCTACACCTACTAAAACTTGGTTCTATGGTAGTACTCTTTGTTTGTCCACATTTAATGTTATTAAACATTGAAGGTTTCTTAGATTTAACAAATTGGTATAGCAAATTTTCCGATATATTTTGGGGCATTACGGGTTGTCAACTTTTCTATTTCGTAATATTCTGGTGGGAAAGTTGCAATATTATTTCCGCTAGATATAGTTTTCTGAAAAATGTTGTTATCAAAATTTACACTGATCAGGATGAAGATATAGTTCTGCGACAAAGAAAAATAAAAGGGATAATAAATACACTAATAAATCTACATGAAACCTCAACATGTCTTAACAAAGCAGCTTCGTTTTCTGTCCTGGTTTTAATTGTAATTTGTTTTCATGCTCTGTTATCTTGTTTCAACTTGGGCTTGTTTATAATAAAAATAGTTGATAATGTAAATAAACAGTTATGCTGCTATTTTTTAGCATGTATTTCATCTATGGTAAGTACAAGTAGTATCTGTTTGTGTATAGTATAACTAACTATCTGAGAGATCCAGTATTACTTACTGTTAATAGGAAATTAGCTGGTTATTCCCTGTTACTCAGTTTAAATTAGTAATTTTATCGGCTAATTAAAATATTTTTAAAATCTTGATGATCCGTGTGTCAAATGAATTAAACTTTATCCTTTTAAGCCTGGACAGTTACACAGAAAGTATTGTACTGCCCCATTTTTAGCCTGACAAAATCTGTAATCGGCATTTGGTTACAACTCTGCTTGCAGGTATTAAATACGCTTTCTGTATGTAGAAAGGCGGTTAACGCAATCTATCCATCGATAATAGTGAAGCATGTTGATAATTTCTTTAAATTATTCCCTTTAGTAAATTATTTTCACGCCGCCCATGCCTGCATATCTTCTTCAAATAAACGACACTATCGAGCGATTCGTTACCTTTTTTTTTGCAAAGAAATAACTGCGACAAATGTTCCTTTCTTCTGCTTTTTATCTTGTTTTGGTACATAAAAATCTCTCCTAATAACAAAAGAAAAAGGTCTCTATTGTGAAATCTCCGAGCTACCTTCTCAGAAAAACAGAAGAGTTGTTTTTCGTAGAAAGTTACTTTCCATTGCTAAAAGCTATGAAAATGAACCCCAGTACTCCAGCAATTTAATGTCAATTTCGCATGGCATCTTTCAGCCAATATCCCCTCTCTATTTTCAACCTTCGCTTCTCTAAGCCCTTCTAAGTTCACAATCCGATGTTCATTTCCAAGTTGGTTCCTGTGGCAAGCGGTCTTATCTTCGACAATCGGCGGTAAGTGGATTTTCAATTCACCCTTATTTATCTTTATACCGTGTGTCTTATATTAATTATTTTCTCTTTTGCCAAACAGACGCCTTCCAATTGAAGTCACTTCTGTTTGCCAATCGGATCTTACACCATTCAGATTTTACCGTTCATATTCTACGCTACACCGTTCAGATTTTACCGTTCATATTCTATTCTACACCGTTCAGATTTTACCGTTCATATTCTACGCTACACCGTTCAGATTTTACCGTTCATATTCTATTCTACACCGTTCTTCTACTACTCTTCTCTCACCGTATTGTACTACCTTGGTCTAGCTGTCTCCTTTTGTCGGCCTACGACAATCTAAGGGATTACGTTAAGAAGACCGCAATTCTTTGTGGCTGTCATCCCAACTACCTGTCGTACGGACCGAAGTCAAGTGCCTTATTGAGGGGGTAATACCATTATTTCAATACACCTGTTTTGTGAGTACCTAAAATTTTTATTGACTAAACTGTGATAACGAAATCTTTAGAAGTTGATTTATGACTCCTGTTCAGTGTACCTTCTTATTTATGGAGGTTTAGTTTGACTGAGTATTTTATAAAAATACAGAAAAATATATACGTATAAATAACGGACAATTTATTTTATATGTAGATTATATTTCTGATAAATTTTATTCTTAGATTAGAAGTATCACGATCAAAAACCAAGTAACTTTATATTCAGGTATCCTCAAGGCGTAAAATTCACTTGCTTGCCAAATATTAACGTAGATACAATTATAATGTTCCTTGCCTTTTTCAAATTCTTGAGGATACTAAATTATTTATAACTATTTTTCAAAGAGATATTTTTTTTTTTTGTAATTAATAAGTTGCGCAATAATCATGCCATTTAACTATCCATTAAAATTTGGTATAGTACATTTACTTTAACAAATATACCTAAATATAATTTTGTTAAAGATCTATTTGCTTTTTATTTCTTTTATATTTTTGTATATAATTTGAATTTATATTTTTGTGTTTCTCTTCCAGGCATTTTTTATTGAATTATATTATTTTTTTTTTGATCGTATATTTTTTGTATATGTGTCGAAATATTAGGAGTGTACCGCATAATTCCGATACCTTTTCTCTCACGGTTTACTTTATTCTCGCGTGAGTTCTCTAGCTGTACCTTACCTGTACCTTACCTTTCTCGTCATCCTTTTCTATGTGCCTTAAGGTTTCCCTGTTCCTCTAAAAATAGGGTGGTGTCCAAATAACTTTTCTTCTCTTATCTCTTATCTTCTCTTCTAACTTCTTGTCTCTGTATTGTAAGTACTTTTTTAATTGATCCGTGATATTTGAGCTGTAACAAGAACCCCGACCAAGATACCTCTACCAGACTGAAGCCCGAGCCTAGTACCGTTCTTTGTGTAACCCCCAATCAATCATCAAGAGGGTACAATAGTCTACAAGACTATTTTAGATTTTTAATGGATCATTTGACCCATCATAAATCACATATAAAACAATATTGCAATAATAATAATAATAATAATAGCGTTTATTGTCCAACAGAATCCATTTATAGGACAAAATACAATACTAAAGTTAAATGAAATATTAATAATTCATAGGTACTAACTAAATAACACATTTTTCGAGTATTTAACATAAAGAAACTACTTAATCACCTAGGTAGATCTCAGCCATCCTAGTAAGCTGCTTTAAACTGCAGTGAAATATATCGCAGTAAGCACTTAAGGAGTTATAATAGTTGCACATGAGAAATAGAGGAGAATTTAACATAAGATTAGTTCTAGCTTGTGTATTTCTGAACGTAATCGAATTTCTCACTGGATAAGATGGAACGTTAAAATTTATTTGTCGAAGAATATCAGGGCAGTCAATGAGATTATGTAGTAGCTTGTACAGGAATATTAGGGAGGCATTAATTCGTCTAGATTCTAATGATACTACGTCCAAACCGCTACACAACTCGCTATTGCTGATGCCCCTCCTGGGATATATGCCGTTAATTTTGAAAGACAAAAATTTTAAAAATTTACGCTGCACATGCTCTATAATTTGGATGTGTACATCATAAAAAGGTGACCAAATGACAGAAGCATATTCCAGTTTACAGCGTACAAAAGTGTAATAAAGTAATTTAATTGCCTTAGTATTAGTCAGATTTCGACTATTTCTAATTATGAATCCATAAGATTTAAGTGCTTCTTTAACCTTTAAATTAACATGTTCAACAAAGGTGAGTTTATAATCAAATGTAACTCCAAGGTCTTTAATTTTATTCAATCGTTCAAGTTCATTGCCATCGATAATATAAGGATGGTATATATTAGACTGTTTCCTAGAATAACTAACTACTTTGCACTTATTGGCATTAAGATTCAAATGATTTGCATTACACCATTCATGTACACGATTCAGTTCACTCTGTAGAAAATGACAATCATTAAGGTCGCTTATCAATGAATAAATCTTTAAATCATCGGCATAACATAAACATGGTGCAGAAATTGATTCACACAGATCATTAATAAATAACAAGAACAATAATGGACCTAGATTAGAACCTTGTGGAACCCCTGAAGAAGCTAGGTACTTTTCCGATTTGTAACCATTATAAGCAACAAACTGCGTTCTATTTGACAAGTAGGACCTCATAAAAGTCAAGGCATCCTCAGAAAGACCAAACAGACACAATTTAGAAAGTAATACGCCGTGGTGAATTCTGTCGAATGCCTTCGTAAAGTCAGTATATATGACGTCAACTTGACTTCTATTATCTAGGGCTGCTGAGATATATTGTGTGACCATTAATAAGTTTGTCACAGTGGACCGATTGGAGACAAAACCATGTTGATATTGAGATAGCTGATTATGAGTGTGTGAATAAATACGATTATACAAAACTATTTCAAAGACTTTCGATAGATAGATAGATAGATATTTCAAAGACTTTCTTTAGAAGAGGGTACAATAGTCTACAAGACTATTTTAGATTTTTAATGGATCATTTGACCCATCATAAATCACATATAAAACAATATTGCAATACGTAATAACAACTTTAAAAGCTATGCCGTTTATTCTGATCGACTTCTGCTCAACCTTAAGAGCAATTCGTTAATGTTTGTGTAAAGAATTCCTCTCCCTTCTCTATCCTTTAGTCTTCATACGCATGTGGTAACGTTATGGTATTTGACGAATGGTTGCTATACATTCTTCTCTCTCAAGGGCGCGGTGTGCTGCCTCAGACAGTGAGTACCTGGTAGCGCACTTTATTTTGTCTAACCATCGGACTGGCGATATTTCTTGAGTTCTTTTACCATCTACTTTGCCTTTAACCATCAACCTCTCTATACCTTCCATTCGTCTGGTAATGTGCTCAAAGTGCTTCAATATTTTGGTTGGTGATTGTGGTAAGTCTTGTATTAATGCCATGTTTTGTCAATATTGAGACATTTGTGCGATGTGCTGTCCAGGATATGCGCATCATTCTACGATAATATCCACATTTCAAAGGCCATTATATGTCGTGAGTCGGACTTTTTTATGGTCCAAGTTTCTGATGCATAGATAGCGATAGGAAAGATAAGCGTCCGTACTAGGCGCAGTTGCGTGTTCCTGGTTATGTCCGTATCTTTCCAGATTTTAGTAAGTTTGACCGTTGCTGATCTGGCCGTTGTAAGTCGTCGACGTATCTCTTCTTCGCATCCACCATTGTTTGTGATAACCGAACCTAAGTAATTGAAACGACTTACCACTTTATTTCCGGCTAGTTATTTCTAGTTCGATCGATTATCATTACCTTGGTGTTCTGTTCATTATTTTAAGTCCATATTCACGACTAATAGTATCTTGTCTGTTCATGACGTATTCGTCATTTGTTGATGATGCTAGTGTTAAAGTGTCGTCAGCATAGCGGAAATTGCTGATTTTTCGGCCTCCGACTGATATTCCTCCTTGCCATCCATCCAATACAATATGCATGATGCGTTCCCGATTTATTGACAGAATTATTGAGTTCTCATAACAAGTAGTTGGATGGTGAAGAATTACTAGTGTGGTAATAAATTCATAAAAATCTAGCAGAGCTTTGTGGTATATCATAAATATTTATTTTAAAATTCTACTAGTTACTACTATTCTACTACTACTAATTATTAGGGTGGTATTAAATTAGTGAAAAATGGGTTAAAAAATGCACCATAAGCAAAAAGTTTTTTTCCGAATTCAGCTAGCTTGAACATTAAGCCAGTAGAATTGCTCCCCTTAATGTTGGTTTGGTGGTGAAAAATTATTAGGTTGGTAATAAATTAGTGAAAAATGGCTGAAAAAATGTTCATCAATTAGTCCATCTTTGTCCACTGCTGAACGTAGGCCTCCCGTAAAATTTTCCACTTATTTCTGTCTTGAGCTTCTTGCATCCAGTGTGTGGTGACGCGCTTGATATCATCCGTCCATCTAGTCGGTGGTCGTTCTTTGCTTCAATATGCATCCTGCCTTGGTCACCATTCCAGAATCTTCTTGGTCCATATGTCATCCGTTAATCTGGCAACATGTCCGGCCCAAGCCCATTTAGCTCTGGCTATTTTTTCAACTGCATCTGTGACTCCTGTTCCTTCTTCTTATTTCTAGGTTCGGTACTTTATCTCTGATGGTAATACCTAGTACTTATCTTTCCATAGCGCGTTGTGTAACTCTTATTTTATCTATTGTTCTTTTTGTCAGAGTCAGTATTTCTGCACCATATGTGAGAACCGGTAAAACGCACTGGTTAAAAACCTTTCTTTTTAAACAGACTGGCATACTAGACTTGAAAATGTTATTCAATCTACCAAAGGCAACCCATGTGAGACATATCCTTCGTTATATTTCAGTTGTCTAATTATCTCAGCCTAGGCGAATCTCATGCCCTAGATATCTGTAAGCTATTACTTGGTCGATGGTATGGTTCTCAATCAGAATTTTACCGCTGACTACTAGGTTGGTCATAAATTTTGTTTTTGAGGTGTTTATTTTAAGACCAATTGATTTTGACACTTTATAGAGCGTGTGCAGCATTTTTGTAGCTTTATCAACTCTATCAGATATTAAAACGATGTCATCGGCAAATCTTAAGTGGTTCAGATCTTCACCATTTATATTAATTCCCATATTATCCTCTCATTTCATCTGCTTGAACATATATTCAACAACAGCTGTAAACAATTTAGGGGAGATAGTATCACCCTATCTAATTCCACGTTCTATTCGAAACTTCTTGGTATCTCCATGAAGGCGGACACAAGCTGTAAGTGTTTGGAATACTTTTAATCAAGGCCATATATCGGTAGTCAATGCGGCAGTCAGCTAATGCTTGAAGCATTTTATGATGATCTACAGTATCGAATTCCTTTTCATAATCTACGAATATAAGAAAGATAGGCTTGGTATACTCTATACACTTTTCTATTAGCGTTTTACAACTTGCAGATCATTTGTTCCGTATCTGGAGCGGAACCTAGCCTGTTCACAAGGTTGGTAACTATCCAGTTTGATCACAAGCCGTTTTGTTATTATCTTCATGAATAGTTTGTATGTATGGGAGAGCAAACTAAGAGGTCTGTAGTTCTTTAGGTCGTAAATGTCACATTTTTAGTGCATTATGGTTATTATTGCATTATGCCACTGGGAGGGGGTTATGCCTCTTGTCAAACAAGCATGGAACATTTTTTTCAACACATTTAGTAACGTTCCTCCTCCTTCTTTGATTTATTTAATAACTATCCCATCTTCTCCAGGTGATTGTTTTTCATCTCCGAGAGAGCTGATTTTATTTCCTTTGTTGTGATATCTGGGATATCTTCTAAGCCTATATTTTAATCTTTTGGTAATTAATTTTGATCAGGATCTGAAAGTTCTTCTCGCTTATACAATTCTGAGTGAAAATCTAGAGCAATTTTTAAAATATCTTCCTTATTTGTTGTAGTTTCTCCTTTTTTATTTACAAGTTTACAAATATTTTTCGATCCTTCAGTCATTTGTCGGCGCAGAACCTTTAAACTTTTATTTTTATCAATGGCTAGAGTGATGTATTCAGTATTGTAATTTCTGACATCTTTTCGAATGGATTTTGTGATATCTTTGTTTAACTGCCTTAGATCTTTAGTAGCTTGAGTGAGTTTATCTATCTTGTTTTTTTTTCTTTTTCCTTATATTTTGTATAAGTGTTTCGAATCGCACTATTTATTCGCATGTTTGTCACCTCTATATCTAATGCATTTTCATTTAGTTGTTCTACTTCTTTCAATTCTGAAGTTATGAGATTCTGATAAGCTACTCTATCTTTTATCGATTTTCATTTATTAGAATGCGTCTCTGGTATCATTGCTGTCCTCTCTCGTCTAATGTTGATTATTATTTTTGCTTTAACTAACCGATGGTCACTCCCAACAAACATTTTATTAATAACGTTCAAATAAATCAATTTCGTTTTTTGTTATGCCATCTGGACTAGCCCAGGTCCACTTACGTTGTTGGTTCTTTTTGAAGAATGTGTTCATCACATAGAGCTGATGATGCAACTAAAAATGTAGTAGCACACCTCCTTTATCATTTCGTTTATCATATCCAAATAAACCTGTAGCCACTTCTGCGTTATTTTCTTTAAATCCAAGTTTTGGAATGCAATGGAATGTAGCAGATGCCCTGATTTTAAAACTAATTGATTTTCTCCTTTTCTTCGTATTTCGGAGTCCCAATACATCCCATTTTATGCAGTTAAGTTCTTCCTCTAAATCAATGAGCTTATCTTCAGTTGCAAGCGTTCTTACGTTATAAGTGCCATTATGCAATGTTCGTTGTCCATGGTAGCCACGTATAACACGGTGATTCTTTGCACCCTCTGTCTTTGGTCCAATCTGATGGCTACCGTCACCAGAGACCGTTGAGCCGCCGGGGACTAAGGGTCTTTTTCTAGTTTGTGTCATGCCATTTACGGGGAAATTTAGAAAATTGGGCCCTATTGCCACATTAACCGGCTCACATTCGATTTTTTCAAGTTAGATTTCAAGATTCGACTTCAAATTTATGTGTAAAGTCTGATTGCATTGGTTTGTTTTAATTTTCTAAACATGGTTTATTTAGAATTTTAGGAATACTACCTAAATAAATGACTGCACAAAAACAGTACTGTGCTAGACCAGCCGGATAAAGAAGACAAACTGAGCGAAAACACCAGAAAGCTCATTAAAGAAAGAAGAATCAAGAAATCAGAGCAGAAAGGCGACTCAGCTGAACTCAGAAATCTGAACAGGGATATCTCAAAAGCAATTCGTAAAGATTAGAGGAAGTATAATACTGAGAAAATACAAAATGTGATTGAGCAAAATGGAAATATGAAAATACTCAGAAGAAAGCTTTGTGATGGTAAAAAGAAAATTGTTAAACTAAAAAACAAGGAAGGTAATATAACAACAAATAGAGAGAGAATAGTGGAGATAGCAAAAAGCTTCTATGAAGAATTATACAAAAGCCAATTAACAGAAGAAGACAAAACACAAATTAGAGAACGCAGAGTAATGAACCAAGGATCCGAACTTCTGCCGACCATAACGATAGAAGAAGTGAAACGAACTCTAAAGGAACTGAAAAACAACAAGGCTCCGGGAGATGACCAAATAGTAATAGAAGCTGTTAAAGTAGGAGGCAAGAAACTACTGGAAGTAGTAACTGAACTATTCAACCTATTCTAAACCAAGGTATTGTCCCTACAAAATGGAACAATGCAATTACTATCCTATTACACAAAAAAGGAGATATATCAGACCTAGAGAATTACAGACCGATAAGTCTGTTGTCACATCTCTACAAATGGCTTACCAAGATCATCACAAAACGTTTAGAACTAAAATTAGATTTCTATCAGTCTAAGGAGCAAGCTGGGTTTAGGAAAGGTTATGGAGCAAATGACCAACTACAAGCACTTAAAATACTAATTGAAAAATGTGTTGAATATAATAAACCACTCACGTTGATTTTCATAGACTTCAACAAAGCTTTTGATACCGTGGAATTACCGGCAGTATTATGAGCATTAGAACAAAGCCGAGTAGACTATAGATATACAAACTTGATAAAACATATATACAACAACGCAACAGCATCTGTTAAACTCCATGACTTTACCGGTAAATATAGAATTGAGCGAGGAATTAGACAGGGCGACACCATCTTCCCCCAACTATTCACTGCAGCTCTGGAATATGCCTTTAAAAAACCAGATTGGGCTAAAAGGGGAATAAATATTGATGGTGAATACTTACGCCACTTGCGCTTTGCAGATGATATTGTCATTATAGCCGAGAGTTTAAATGAAGCTCACAAAATGATGGAAGAACTAAAACAGGCAATAGAAGAAATAGGCCTGAACATAAACTTTGAAAAAACAAAATACATGACCAATGTAGTTCCAAGTGATGTTATGAGGGTAGATGGGAATGAAGTACATCAGGTCTTTAGCTATATCTATTTAGGGCATGAAATTAGAATAGGAAAAGACAATCAAACTTGTGAGATACAGCGTCGCATAGGCTTGGAATGGGCAGCATTTGGCAAGATGCGAGATATTCTAAAAGGAATGCTATCGATTTGCTTGAAGAAAAATGTTTACAACCAATGCATACTGCCAGTAATAACATATGGTTCCGAAACAATAACTTTAACCAAACATTCTGAAAATAAATTGAGAGTAACCCAAAGAAAAATGAAAAAAGGAATGTTGGGAATTACTAGAAGAGATATGGTACCAAATAGGATAGTGAAAGAGAGGACTAAAGTGACAGATGTCATAGAAAAAATTGCACAAGCCAAATGGAGATGGGCTGGACATATAGCACGTTTAAATGATAATGACCAAAAGACTTATAGAATGGAGACCTAGAGAAAGCCTCGGTGTCTTGCAAAAGACACCGAGGCAGACCACCAAAAAGATGGATGGACGACTTGAGAAAAACAGTCAGAAATTGGATACAGGAGGCGCAAGATAGAGAACAGTGGAAGAACATGGAGAAGACTTATATCCAACAGTGGATGCAAGAAGTTGAGGAATGATGATGATGATGACCTAAATTTAATTTAATTTTCGACCTGTCTCGCAACCCACAAAAATGTCCTTACACCCCTCCCAGATTTTCATTTTATACAAAAAAAGTTTTAATAATTTATTAGAAAAAGTCATTTTACAGTCATTATGTTAATAAGCGTTTTTCTTTTATCCCTTGAGAGCGGTATTTTTAATCATTTACGTACATTACTGTAATGCTCAAATGTAATGAATAAATATTATCTTCAAATTACTGAATGCATTTCACTAATTACAATAAATTACTTGGACATTTCATAATCTAGTAGCAATTCAGATATAAATATGTTTAAAATGTGCCGTGTAATGAAAAGTGATGTATATTTTTTTAAACTTATTACCAAAGCTGGAAAATATTGGGGGCCCTTTCCTTTAGAAGGAAGTTTCTTTGCTCAAATGTGTTATTTAACTGTTGCCACAATCCTTTCCGTTTTTTCAATTATGAGTATGGTTGTTGAGATTAGCAACTATAAACAAAATTTTAAATTGCAAGCTTCTGATATTTTCTTATTTATTTCCAACCTGTCGATAATGGTTGTTCATCATTTCAATTGTGTATTTTATGGAAAATATCGACACAGAAGTAGCTGGAACTGCTATTTCCAAAACATAGCAGCTTTGGAGCCACTTTCACCTGATATAAACGCACCTGTACATGTACTAAAACTTGTTTCCATAACAACAATCTTTATTTCCCCATATTTTGCAATATTCAATCCACATGACTTTCAGAATTTTACGCAATGGTCTACCATAGTCTCCAATGTATTTTGGTTCATATCATATTTTCAGTTGTTTTATTTCGTCGTTTTTTGGTGGGAAACTTGCAACATTCTTTCCGCTAGGTATAAGTTTCTTGAAAATGTCATCAAAACTAATAATCTTCGATATGAAGATGTATTTGTGCGACAAAAAAGAATAAAATGGATAATAATTATACTAATAAAACTCCAAGAAACCGTTAAACATGTGAACAAAGCAGCTGGATTTTTCATTTTGATTATAATTGTAATAAGTTCTTTGTCGCTATTAACTTGTTTTAACTTGTGTTTGTTCATAATGCCAATAGTGGATAATGCAATCAACCAACTAAGCTCGTACTTTCTGTCATGTTTTTCATATTTAGTAAGTATAAAGAAACCTACTTTGCTTCTTTTTTTACTTGATAACATACTGCACATTAAAAGTTTATTATTCATTTAAACCACATAATGGTAAATACAGCTCTGTTTTTACCTTTTCTTATAACCTCAGATAAATTATATGAATTTTTAAATCGAAAACAAATCAAATTACTAGAAAATATTTTTTTCTCAAAATTTTTATCATATACTAGTGATTTCGCCCATCACCATGGGACGGGAATCCAATCAATTGAATCAAAAATCATCCACTTAATTTTTTTCTGCCTTATTACTAGAATAGTAGAAAAATGTAGAAAATATGCGCATAAATATGTACGTATTTACCCGAAAATAAGCAAATATTTTACAAAATATGCATATAAATAAATAAAAAAATCGTAAAATAGTAACAATTTTATTTAAAAAAAAGTGTACATAACTAAATATTTCCTACTATTCATTAAGATTTACATTTATTTTAAGTAACTACATCATTTTTAAGTATGAATAAACTTATTTAGAATTATGGTAACAATAAATGACCAAGTGGTGTTTAAAATTGTCTTACAAAAACTTCTTGTGGCTTCTGTCTGAGTACATATATTTATATATGGAAAAACTTCGTTCAACATCAACTGATGTAACGGGAGCATTTTTCAAACTAACCAAAACATTTGGTTCTAAATTAATTGTTTCCGAAATATTTCCAGCTAGAACACTGACTACTTCAGAAAGAATATGGTAACCTTTATTTTTTCCATAGTAGCTTCAAATTTTTTTAAAATATCTTTTCCAATATTACCTCTAACGTTCCGACAACATGACGCAAATTCTTTTATTAATGCTGTACTTTCGAACAATGACAGTTTTGGTGATTCTAACTGAGTAATTGTTTTTTGAACAAAACTAAAATTTTTCTTTATTTAATTCTTTATTTTAACAAAATGATCTGCATAAAAATTAGCTGCTTCTAACCATGTTCCCCATCGCGTTAAAATAGGTTGTGGTGGAAGAGGAATGTTAGGTAGCATTTCTTTATAAAGTTGAATTCTTATAGGAGATTTAAGAAATACTTTTTTGACACTGGATATCATGGTATTTATCAGAGGAAACTTTTTTCGTATTTCCTCTGCAACTCTGTTTAATCCATGCGCTACACAAGTAACATGTATTAAATCTGGGAAAAATATTTTTAAATTTTGTCCTGCTTTCACCATATAAGGAGCAGCATCCGATAAAATAAGCAGTAATTTATTAGAAGGAATAGTTGTCGGAAGAAAAAAAGTTGCTAATGTTTCTTGTATAAAACGCGAAATTGTTAAAGCATTTGTTTTCCCAAATTGCTGGCATGAAATAAGATGAGATTTTGGTAAGCTATCTTCTTTAAGAACACCAATCACTAAATGAGCAGTATACTTTCCTGAGAAATCAGTGGTTTCGTCTACAGATATGTAAAAATAATTATCTGCAATTTCTTCCTTAATAATAATTAACACCGACGAGTATAGCCCGTTCACATTATTTCTTCTTAGAGACCGATCACTTGGAACATTAAGTTTGCAATATTTTTTAGAAACGAACTAAAATTTACATTTGCTAATTTTGAAAGCGGTATGTTTGCAGACACTAATGCGCGACACAAGTCTTCATTAAAAGTTTCTTGCTCATCTAATTTTTTTGAAGTAGATTGGAAACATTTAGCCATTGAAGTTTGATGTTTTCCTCCTATTTTTCCTTTTTTTGCAATGTGTGAAGCAGTTCTCACATGTTGGTCTATCTGAAATTTCTTCTCACATGCTATCTATAAATAAAAATAAAAACCTTTATTTTAACCCAACCTTTAAAATATAAAAATATACAAGGTGTTTTTGGTTAATCAAATAACTGGTTTGGAAAAAAAACACTCGCTAAGTGTTTTAAATGCAGTATTAATCCACAAATTAGTTTTTGTTACTAACCATTAGTACATCATATAACTTATTTAAAAATTCAACAAAAGTTTTTTTTTTGTTAATTCAATTACAATAAAAATAATTGTGTTTTAGAATAGGTGACTTCATAAAAAAAAGTAAAGGTGAAAAATTTTTCTAAATACACACCATTGTATTGTACCATGGACAATTTTTTCTCACTAAAGGAAGCTATTTTTCATTTAAAAACAACCTACGAGTACTAAATTTCAAGTAAATACGTTTATTGGTTTTAAAGTTATTGTTGTTATTAACTAAAAGAATTTAATATTTTTAATTTTAACACCCTGTATCTCGAAAAGTAAATAAGTTTGACCCCTCATTAACTATATCGTTTTGTTCAATTTTTCGAGAAGTATCTACAGTCAAACGTTGTAAGTGTCATTTGGAAACACCCTATATGTATGAAATATTAGATATTTAATAGAAAATATTAGATACTTACAATTTTGCCTCAGACTGAACAGTAGATTTTTCCCATATCCATAGACAGCTCTTAAAAGGTTTAATCCAAGTTGAAGCACTGGTTGTTTTAGGCATTATAAAATCACAATCTTCCTTTTTGTTACGCACAACGAGTGTTTACGCTTTGAATATCAAAACAAAAATGATTTACAAATCTGAGCATCAAATTAGAAATGTTTAGGTACCTAATTCAATAAACTGGGAGATTTTGGAAAATCCCTAAATTAGGAACAAAACTATTAGCCGTTTACCTGCTGTTAAGATACAATAAATTGTAGATAGATTTGGGGATTAGATCATAAAATGCAAATGAGCGAATCCTTCGCGATTATCCAATAACTGAATGCCTCAGTGACCGAGACTTTCTAAGAATGTTGAGGGCTACTTAAATTGATCTTATTTGAAATTGTAAATGTTTTGTACCTGTAGAGATTACGTACTTAGATCATTTCTTGATTAAAATGACTACAAAATTTTATACAAGAATTGAAATAAATTGGTATGTTTAAAAATTTTCAAATACAGTATAAAAATCTGAACTTTTATGCACTTTATGCAAACTTTTATACAAATATGCCAAAATATGAAATATTTGCATAAAATATGCACAATATACAAAATATGCAATATGCATATTTGCCGAAGTCTACTTATTACTATTTAAGGCTAGGACGACAACAGAATAATATTTTAATATGTTGTACAACTTTCGGCATGAACTTGACAAAGTACAGCATGAGAGACTTATTGAAACATCGAATCGCAAACATCGATGACAAGGATATCAAAATAATAGCCAATCTCTATAGAAAACAAGTAGCAAAGATTCGAGTAGACAACCAATTATTTGATGAAGTCATAATACAAAGAGGAGTACGATAATGTTGCATACTCTCGCCTTTGCTGTTTAATGCGTACTCTGAACATCTATTTCGAGAAGGGTTAGGAGAAACTACTTATTGCGTGATTGTTAACGGTAAAGTAATAAATAATCTAAGATATGTAGACGACAATATTCTTGTTGCGGATAGCGCTGAAGGATTACAAAGACTGATAGATCAAGTAGTTAACATCGGTGGAAAATATGGAATGAAGTTTAAATAAGAAGACGAAAATTATGATCATAAGCAAAAACCAAGATATAAATACAAAGTTTATGACAGACAATAAGGTATTGGATAGAACAGAAAAAATAGCATACCTAGGATGCAACATCACATACAGCTGAGATCACTCATGCGAGATTAAATGTAGGATCGAAAAAGCAAGGAGTGCCTTCCAACAGATGAGGAAAGTTCTCTGCAATTTAATCTTGAACTTACATCTCTGACTCAAAATTCTTAATTGTTATGTGTTTTGTGTTCTTATGTATAGAGCAGAGACATGGACACTCACTGATGCGTCTCTTACAGATGGTTGCAGTCTTTTGAGATGTGATGCTATCGTCGCATGCTCAGAATATCATACGTACATCATATAACTAATGATGCAATAATGCAACATTCACATAAAGGACCATCTTTTTTTTCTTCTTCCTACTTTATAAATAGGCTTAATGCCTATTTTACTTCGGTTTTTAGCCTCAATTAACGTTGTCTGTCCATCTTTTCATCGGTCGTCCCAATGATCTTCCATTTGGCGACTTGTCTCTTGCTATTCGTACTATTCTATTTTCTGTCATTCTTTCGATGAGCCATTCCACTTTTCTTCTTTTGGTTCACGTGTTTATTTTCTCTATACCACATCTTGCTTGTATTTCCTCACTTCTTCCTCTGTCTCTTAGAGTTTGGTTTGTTATTTTTCGTAAAACTTTTATTTCTGTTGTTTCCAGCAGTCTTTGTGTGTTTCGACGTATCGATTATCGGTCTTATTGTTGATTTATATATCCTAGTTTTTGTTTCCATTGTGAGGTATTTGTTTCTCCAGATTGTGTTGTTCACACATCCTGCTGATCTGTTACGTTCACTTGTTTTTGTACTTCTTTTTCCACCTTTCAGTAGCTTGACAGTTTTATTTACTTGTTCTATTATTTTTTTATTTACGATTAGTTTACATCGTCTCGGTTCCGCTGATATCACTATCGGTTGAGTTTTCTCTGTTGAGATCACCATGTTGTATATGAGCGCCGTATCTTCGAATTCTTTAATTAATCTTTGTGGGTTAAAAAGAACCTATAGTCTTAAAATCCATTAAAGAGAGAAAATTAGCAGACTTCGGGCATATAGTGAGAAATGATAATAAATACAGAATCCTACTATTGATATTAGAAGAGAAAATAGAAGGAAATAGAGGACCAGGACGCCGCCGAATATCCTGTCTTAAGAATTTAAGGCAGTGGACAGGTATGACCATTATAGACCTAATTCGAGCAGCTGCTAATAAAATACGATATGCCATTGTGGTAACCAACATCGATAGAGGATAAACACTAGCAGAAGGAGAAGAAGTACAACTTTCATAACAAATAAGTCACTTTTGGAGAGTCGCTGAACTTTTTGCGTAAAGTCGTCTTATGAAATCGATCTACTTATAAAACCAGCGAAATTCAAGTTTGCATTTTATTTGTTGGGTTAGCTCGAAATTTGTCATATACTTTTTACCAAGCACCAAATTCGCAGCTAATCTTTAAGGATTAACAAACTTCTCAAAATAATTTAAAATTAAATTTTTAAAGTAATAAACTTCTTGTATGAACGGGCCAGTCTTTTTAACTCCAAATAAATATTGTTCTATCTAACAGATAGTTATCTGAAGGGCAGACATATTTTTTATAAAATGCACACGTCTTTTCACGTCAACTTATGTTGCGGTTACTTATCAGTAGTAATATCCCTAGGACATTGATAACAGACGAGATAATTTCATGACAATCGAAAGCTCGTTCCTTGGTAACATCACGAAGCCGAAGGCTAAGTAATAATGCAGATATTTATATAATTTTAATTACCAAATGATGAGAAAGCACTGTCCCGTCCTGCAGCAAAAATCGCTGATCCGTCCCGCGGTACAAAATGCGTAGAACAGCTCTTTAAGTGGCGCGGTCGTGTCTTATGGGCTGCTGACTCCTCAGTGCTTTAATATTTATGTCGATGTGTGTTTTTCTTTTATTTCATGACATTGGTGTTTTTAATCTTTAAAATATGTTCCTGTAATACTTCAAAGTAATAAACAATTATTCTCTTTTAATTACTTAATACACTTCACTAAATAGAATAAATGAGGTATCCACGTTATATTTACTTGCAAGTAGTAAGAAATGTGTCGCAATTTCAAAAGTGATATACATTTTTTAAAACTTATTACTAGAGCTGGAAAATATTGGGGTCCCGTTCCTATGGAAGGACATATCTGTGTTAATATGTGTTATTTAACTATTGCCGCAATATTTTCTGTTTTTTCAATTATCGGTGTGGTTTTTGAGATCAGCAAGAATAAACACAGTTTTCAATTGAAAGATACTGAAATTTTTTTGTTTAGTTTTAGTCTGTCTATATTTGTTATTCACCATTTAAATTGTGTATATTATGGAAAGTATCGGAACAGCAGTAGCTGGAACTGCTTTTTCCAAAGCATAGCAGCTTTGGAGACAATTTCAACAGAAATAAACGTAACTGTCCATATACTAAAACTTCTTTCCATGACAACAATTTTTATTTCTCCATATTTGACAATGCTCAATCCACATGACTTTCAGGATTTTACGCAATGGTTTACCATAGTCTCCAATTTATTTTGGTTTATATCATATTTTCAGTTATTCTATTTCGTTGTTTTTTGGTGGCAAACTTGCAACATTCTTTCCGCTAGGTATAAGTTTCTTGAAAATGTCATCAAAACTAATAATCTTCAATATGAAGATGTAGTTGTGCGACAGAAAAGAATAAAATGGATAATAATTATACTAATAAAACTCCAAGAAACCGTTATATATGTGAACAAAGCAGCTGGATTTTTCGTTTTGACTATAATTGTAATAACTCCTTTGTCGCTATTAACTTGTTTCAATTTGTGTTTGTTTATAATTCCGTTTGTAGACAATGCGATAAGCCAATTATGCTCGTTTTTTCTGTCATGTTTTGCATATTTAGTAAGTATTAAGAAACCTACTGCTTCCTTTTTGTTATTGATAATTTACTGTACATTAATAATTTATTATTCATTTAAACCACAGCTAAATGTCACCACATGGTAAATGCAGCTCTTTTTTTACCTTTTTTAACAACCTTGTAGAATTTTGAGAACGATTTCCGAAGTGGAAATTGAAATGTCAATAAACATACTTTAACCTCTAATTTGTGGCTTAAATCATAAGATAAATAATAGATAATAAATCATGAGATCAAAAGATTTAACAATGATTTAATGGCTGCATATACATTTTTTAAAATTGACTTAAGATAGTAAGTCACAATGTTAAAATTTATATACTTTTTAGATACTTTTTATATACAGTTATCGTCACTATTTCAAAACAAATCTTCAACTTATGATTATGTACCCAAACTGTAAACTTTCTATTTTAATGATATTTAGTTAACATTTCCAAAGAAAGCAGTATTTTTTTCATAACTGTACTTAAACGAATCCATGTCATAACTTACGTGGTGCCTAAAAATTAGTATTGTGAAATAATTTTTGAACTTAGGTACAAAATAACTACGTTAAATGATTAACTATCCAAAAACCTTTATTTTAAGCAAGTGTTCGTTATCCATACTGCCGTAATTTTTAAATTAACGGTACCTAAAGATAAAATTACAATTAAAAGCTGCAAACTAAGGATTTTGTTCATGTTACCGTAATAAGTTAGCATGCTTTAGTTAGCTTGCAATACCGTCCCGCACGACAAAATGCCGATGTCGTCGTGTAGAACGGCTCTTTAGGCCCGGCGCAAATTGAGCACAGCCCACGCACAGCCCACGAATGGTCCAGCCTAGGTACACGTTTTTCAATACTAACGCATATTGAACACAGCCCACGTCCATGTCAAATATTTGTGTAGAATATGTTCTATCCATAAAATTAGGAAAAACACAATTTACGAGTGTGCTGATTGTCACGAAAAACCTGGACTGTGCATAGGAGACTGTTTTCGCAAATACCATTCAACGAAAAGATAGACTGTCTTCAGTATATTAGTTTAAATAAAGATTTTATTTTCTAAAGACCTTTTAATTTTTACCTAATATCCCAATAACAATTTCTAATCTGAAAATATAAATATCTTAAAAACTTTCACAAATGCTAAGGGTAAAAAATTGAAATCCTTCAACAAAAGACTATACAGGTAGGTACCCATAATTTGAATAAGCTGGTTTTGCCGATATTGCCTTTCTAATTACTAATTAGCATAACGGGCAGATATTGTAACTGGTTTTATTGAAATAAGTGAAATAACGTAATAAACAACAAAAGAGCTAAAAAAATACAAAAATTCCAGATCGTATTTTGTTTTCGAGATAAATTTAAATTTGAGAATTTTTTATTATTTTTCTACTTTCTTCAGGTTCTTTTTTAATTTAATTTCAGTGTATAAAAGCCATTATATGAGCATCACGAAAAAGTACCATCAAATTTTATTTTGAAGTTTACATTTTAGGTGTTCATAAACATTTTGCTAGGAAATGACAATTTGTTTTTTTTTTCTTAGTTCTCGATTTGTTATATTTTTCATTTGATTTAATAAAAAATGAATTTTTTTGAATAATTATTTAGTTTTGTTCTCATATAATCTTCATTACTAGTATCATACAAGACACTAAAGCTTCGAACAATTTCAATAAACTTTTCCATTTTCACTGAATAACAAAAAATTGGTCACACAAAACAAAATAACTAAGGTTAGGTAGAGACCCACGACCCACGAAACTGTGTTGCTAGCACAACTCTATCCACGCCAACCAAGTCTTGCTGTGGTTTGGGTTTAATATGCGTCGCTCCGTCTAAAACCACGTTTTACAAAATAACTCACGCGTGTGCTGCGCGTGGGCTGTGCGTGGGCTGTGCTCAATTTGCGCCGGGCCTAACTGGTGCGGTCGTGACGTAGTGGCTTATGGGTTGCTGGTTCTCCTCAGTGCTTCAATGGTTATGTCAATGTACTGTAATATTAACCCTTAAATATCAGAATTACAGATAAAATAATATTATAATTCATACTCGTGTAACATTTTGTTTATGTAAACATTTGGTAATTTAAATCTAGGACATTCATATATAACATACTCTAATTAAAACAGCCAGTCAGCACTCTAGTAAAATTGCACGACTTACTTGTGGTGTAGGTCAGGGAATACACTTGACACGAATAGTAACAAGAGCGCTGAGCCAGCAAGGCCGAGGCTATTAAAAAGCAACACCAATCATTCTCGGGGATCTTAATTATTATACCGACACTATGGCCAGTAAGGCATCATCTATCGTCATCGTCAATTAAGTACTGATATATTTAAGTTTATAATAGTGATATATTGTACAAGCAGTGATTAATAAATGGGCAACTAAGTTACCACAATATTATTTACTACCCAAGATAATATTTACCATAGTACGTTTTACTTTCATTCCTTGGCGTTATAATAGTGTTTTTGATCTGTAACATATTTTCCTATAATACTTCAAAGTAATAAACAAATATTTTCTTTCAATTACTTAATGCATTTCATTACATACAATAAATGAGCTGTGTACGTTCATATAGTTACAACTCATATAAATGTGTTCGAAATGTGTCGCAATTTCAAAAGTGATGTACATTTTTTTAAACTTATTACTAAAGCTGGAACATATTGGGGGCCCTTTCCTATGGAAGGAAATATATTTGTTAATATGTGTTATTTAACTATTGCCGCAGTATTTTCTGTTATTTCTATTATCAGTGTGGTTTTTGAGATAAGCAATTATAAAAAGAGTTTTCAATTGCAAGATACTGAAATTTTTTTATTTAGTTTAAGCCAGTCTATATTCGTTATTCACCATTTAAATTGTGTATATTATCGAAAATATCGAAACAGGAGTAGCTGGAACTGCTCTTTCCAAAACCTAGCAGATTTGGAGACCATTTCAACAGATATAAACGCACCTGTACATGTACTAAAAATTGTTTTCATAACAATAATTTTTATGTCTCCATATTTCCCAATATTGAATTTCAGTGAGTTTAATAATTTTACGCAATGGTTTACTATAATCTCCAATGTATTTTGGTTCACATCAAATTTTCAGTTATTCTATTTCGTCGTTTTTTGGTGGGAAACTTGCAACATTCTTTCCGCTAGATATAAGTTTCTTAAAAATGTCACCAAAAGAAATATTCTTCAATATGAAGATGTAGTTGTGCGACAAAAAAGAATGAAATGGATAATAGATATATTAATAAAACTTCATGAAACCGTTAGATATGTAAACAAAGCAGCTGGATTTCTTGTTCTGACTCTAATTGTTTGTACTTCGCTGTCGCTATTAACTTGTTTCAATTTGTGTTTGTTTATAATGCCACTTGTAGATAATGCGATCAGCCAATTACGCTCGTTTTTTCTGACATGTTTTTCATATCTGGTAAGTATAAGCAAACCTACTTTGCTTCTTGTTTGTATGACCATCTGAGGCCTGACCTGACCTTTTTGTTTTTTTTAATAAATAATAAAGTTTGGATAATTTTTAATATAAAAATATATCAATATAAGGTTAAGTGTTCGAATAATTAAATTTTGATGGTATACAAGGCAACTATCGAACACAGTAATTAATTAAATTTTGCCCAAGTACTTTCGATCAATAGATCATCTTCAGGGGCATCTAAAATAAGCCAAGAAACGTTTTTTTATAAAAAAGAAAAAATAATTCACTTGGATAAAAAACTCCAAGTTTATGGTTGACAAAAGTTTTTATGTGATAAACGTTTATAGACTTACTTCGTCAGTTGTGGCCTATCCAACGTGAGCAGAATGTCATACATGTAAATTTGGACATGACAATACAATACACAAAGACAAATAAATACTTTAAAATTTTTAAAAGGAGAAGCTACATGTTATATAGAAGCTGGAGACAAAGTGGGCTCCCGGTCTGGCGGAAATATTAAGATGACATGTGACAAATGACAGCTTGTAAAGGGCAGTTATGTGATCTGAACTTTTCAAAATTCTATGAAACTAAGTATTGACCAAAGGTCCAACTAACACCACTATAGGAAGCTCTAGTTTTAGTTTAGCTCTATTAAAAACTGCAGAAAAACTTGCATATTCATCACAGTTTTTTCAACCTAATGCTTCAGATAACATCAGATATTTATCCTTCACTTATATTAGTAGCATTTTCAATAAAATATCTAAACTTTTTACTTCTACAATTGATAACATCAAATGTTCCTTTAAATCACATAACACTTTAGGTTCCTTCTTAATCAATACCAAAGATAGGATGAATACACTTGATAAAAGTGTTATTTACAAATTAAAATGTGATGATTGTGATGCCTCTTATGTAGGTAGAACCATCAGAAAGTTATCCACTAGAGTCTCTGAAGATTTGAAAAGACCAAATTCTTCAAGTTTTGGTCAACACTTAGTATCCAGCAACCACAATTTTAACATCAATTCTGGTTCATCTATCTTACCTGACATTAGTAGAAAGAAAAACTATCTTGAGTTGGATTTATTGGAAGATTTGGAGATTACAAGGGAAACAAATGAAAACTCTCACTGTCTTAATACTCAAATTAATTTAAATTGTACTAAATTTAATCCTATATTTAAAAACTTTATTACAGCTTCACCTCGTAGAGGACCCAGCTCGACTGTTTAGACTTCATGCACTGAGCATTTCAATATTAATTTTAAAGTTCTTTCATTGACTGTGGATTCAACTGAACTACTTGGATTATAACCCATTTATATATTTTGCTTTCAATTTTGATTTTAACTTTTACTTAGATTTTAACTGCATATTCAGATTTTTCCTTTTTTACAGTACTGATAGCGCTTGGTGGACCATTTTATTGTAGTCAACCATCCACTGTCTAATATATTGTTTAGTCTTTTCTTACATTTATTTAATCTACATAAAAAATATACTATATAATTTTATATTTCATCAGTTGAATTCCTATAGTGGTGTCAGTTAGACCTATGGTCAATACTTAGTTTCATGGAATTTTGAAAGGTGCAGATCACATAACTGCCCTTTACAAGCTGTCATTTGTCACATGTCATCTCAATATTTCCGTCAGACCGGGAGCCCATTTTGTCTCCGGCTTCTATATAACATGTAGCTTCTCCTTTTAAAAATTTCAAAGTGTTTGTTTGTCTTTGTGTATTGTATTATTATGTCCAAATTTACATGTATGACATTCTGCTCACGTTGGATAGGCCACAATTGACGAAGTAAGTCTATAAACGTTTATCACATAAAAAAATTTTTCAACCATAAACATGGAGTTTTTTATCCAATTGAATTAATTTTCCTTTTTTATAAATAAACGTTTCTTGGCTTATTTCAGATGCCCCTGAAGATGATCTATTGATCGAAAGTACTTGGGCAAGATTTAATTAATTACTGTGTTCGATAGTTGCCTTGTATACCATCAAAAAATAAAAATATATAGCAACTTATTTTCTGCTAAATGTGAAAAAAACATTCAAAATAAACTTTTGTTTTACCCTTAAAACCTGACAGCTTACATCTATCAGATTCTTTTAACTCGGTTGCCATTGCAGGAATGTGTTGTATCTATGTTGTAAGACATCAGAATTTTCAGAAATGTTATCTTTAACCCTTTAAGTAGCAGAACTGATTTTTGTGTGTTTTTTTTTTTAAATTTCGTAGGTAAAACCTATTGTAATAGATATAAAAAGTATAAAAAAATACTTAAAACACTCCAACTAACCCCTAGTTTTGTGTAGTTTACTTAAAGTAATGGTAAAATATCTACCGGGGATACTTACGGGTAACAATGAATGAAAAGAAATCTCTGATAAACATAGCTACCACTTATTAAATAATGTGTTTATGTTAAATTAAACAACATATAAGCCTTAATTGTAAACCTAAATGAGAACAGTAAATTAACAAAATACACCTCTACTTATTGTGATATGGTTCAAAACAAGATTTACACAGAACTACATTGCATTTTTTGCAGATAATATTTGACCTTTTTTGTATTTTTTAATAAACCCTGAGTGACGTTCGCACAAGTAGAGATTATTTTGCTTGCCTTATCTCCACCCCCTTAGTTTCAGTCACCAATTTTCTACCCCTTGTATTATTACCCTCTGAGGTAATACACCGTTTATTTTTTTATAGTTTTGAGTAGCCCTGTATTTCCTGATTACCAATATATAACATTGTGTAGCATTAGTTTTGTTCTATAATATCATATGGTACTACCATGGACGTATAAACATAGATGGACACAGCAATAAGATACCTTTAACACACACTGTTTTGAAGCTTCGATAGAATGTGATGCTTCCGCAATGAGCATAAACGTGCTTGAATTTTTACTTGCGGGTAATTATTCATATTTTAAAAATTGGAAGTAGTAATAATGTATAAAAACACGTTCAAAGAATTAAAAAAAAACGGTAGTTTAACTATTAACAAATCACGTCTTTATAGAAAATTTAAAATACAATTTTATTTGCTTTAAAATTAATACAATTAAATATAGTTGAATTCAAGTTAATTTTTTAATAGTATCAAAATAATGCTACAATAAAAAATCTTTATGTTTTCTCCTTAATTTGCTACCCAAATAGTTAGATCGTCAATATTATTTGGAAACCTACATAGAAAAATAAATGAGTTTTATTCATTTCACTAATTTATTTGTATCCATGAGAAATAATAAATTAAAAAGGTAATAAACAGATCATTTTTAATCAGATGATGTCTACTTACAATTTATAAATGTCTACTAATTTCATGAACTCATATCTTACTCAATACATTAATGAACATGAATAAACCCAATGGTACGCCTTTTAAAATGTAAACAAACACGCTTTCTCATTTACTCATCTTAAATAATGTAAATTGTATGTACTTACAAATGAAATGAGAGATCGGAATGTAAATATTTTGTTTATTTTATTTCAGTTTTCACAAATATCACTCAAAATACAGCCAAAATATCGAAAAATAACTTTATCCTCATTGACTGTGAAAAGTAAATAAACATGGATGAGCATTTGAAGTTTGATGTAGATCCATAAGACAAAAAAATGTAAACAACCGTTGCCATTTATAAATAGTTTTCAGTGCTTCTACATATAAAACAATTGATTAATATCTATTATACGCTATTATTAAATAATAATGCACACTATGTGTACACTTGATATTTTGATTACAATTAAATATATTAATATAACCAATAAATTATTATTTTGGTTTGATAGCACCTGTAGAGTATAAAATACGAAGTAATATTTTCAGCGACTCGCGAATAAGAAATTTTAAAACAAAACGTGACAATAGTTGAAAATGCTCAGAATGTGACCTATTCAAATAATTTTGACTTCACAATTTTATGTAAATAACTGAGTCCATCTGTGTTTATACGTCCATGGGTACTACAAAAGGGTAACCATAGGTGGCTATGCAACTGACATTTGAAAATGAAACAATTATTAATTTATTATAAACTGTCAGTCCTCATAGCGAAATGGGTTATACTGCAGATGAAAAAGTAGATACATTCTCAATTTATGTACAAAATAATAAAAACAAGCAAGCGGCAAGAAGAGAATATAGGCTGATTTATCCAGATCGACAGACTCCTTTTGCAAATACATTTCTATATAATTATCGTTATGTCATAAATAGAAAAATGTTTGAACGGAAGAAACGTACTATGGTAGGAAATAATGATGAAGATCTTAATACTTTTCTTTACTTTGAAGGTAAGAATTATAAATAATAGATTAAATCCATAATAACATTTTTATTTTAGAAAATTCCGAAACCAGTTCAAACAATGCTACTAATGCATTAGAGAAAAGCCGTGCGACGATACATAGAGTTTTAAAAAAGCACAACTATAAGCCGTACAAAATATTACCGGTACAAGAACTTACCGATGTTCATAAGAGTAAGCGTTTACAGTTCTTGACATAAGAGTTCTGTTCTACGTTTACAGTTCTAAGACATGCTTACAAATTTGAACAATGATCCTAATTATTTTTATAACATTTTATGGACAATAATTACTATTTAACTGGGAATAAGCCACAATTAAAGATAAAAATACGTTTATTGACGTTTCAATTTCCACTTCGGAAATCGTTCTCCTTTTTCTCCTAGCTTCAGAACAATTTTATGGACAGATGAATCAAATTTTTCAACTTAGGACATTTTTAATAGAAGAAATAGGTATTCGTGGGAACACAAAAATAATAGAAAAAGAAAAATTAAGCAAATAAAAAAGTCAGGAAGAAAATCAATAAATGTGTGGTGCGGAATATTTCAAAACAAAATAGTTGGACCATTGTTTTATGATTATAAATTAACTGGAGAATCATATTTGGACACAGTCATTACAGAAGTGGATAAGTTATTAAATCAAAATTATACACAAAATCAATTAAATAGTATGATATGGCAACAAGATGGCACCGCCACATAATATCGCAGCCGTTCAAGAACATTTAAATAATCAATTTAATGTGTGGATCGGCAATAAGGGTATCATTACATGGCCACCAAATAGTCCCGACTTAACACCATGTGATAGCTTTTTATGGGGGTTTTTAAAAGAAAAAGTGTATTTTGATTCAAACACAAATATTAACACTATCACGGCAAAAGTTCGCGCAGAAATTGAAAATTTAAATGGTCATAATAACACAATATCTGACGCATTAGAAAATTTGAGACAAAGATATCACTTGTGCATTGATAACAATGGAGGGCCCTTTAAGCGTCTATTGTAATCCTTAATGTATTGTATCTTAAATGTAGAATTGTATATTAAATGTAATATTGTAAGTCATTAATTTTGTTGACTTTCCAAATATATTTTTTTCTTACCTTAGTATAGTATAGTAGTATCATATGCCATTATAGAACAAAACTAATGCTGTACTATGTTATACATTTGTAATCAGGAAATGCAGGGCTACTCAAAACTAAAAATACAGGGTGTCCTATTTGAAATATTGAAGATGCATTTTATTGGACACTCTCTGTATACAAAATTTGGTCTATTGCTACACTGTTACTTTATACAGATAAAATAATTCAACTTTTATTTGAAACTTTTTTTTATATTCCCAAAACTAAGGAAAATAAGTGGGGGTCAAAATATAATGAGAAACCCTGTACAGGTGTCATGGCGAAAATTGAAAAAAGGTGTATTAACAATTAGTTTAATAAATGAGTTAATATACATTCTATGTTGGGTCGACCATTATGACTAAAACAAATTATTTTCATTTCTTGACATTGATATATATATTGATTACAATGCAATACAATTCCGATGCAGTTCCCTAATTACAAGCAAGTTAAAAGTCTTGAGAATATTATCCAGTTGCAACTCGATCATAAACATGTTTCAGATGGGCCGTGTATTAAAAAGTGATATTTATTTCTTTAAACTGATTAAAACAGTGGGAAAATATTTGGCACCTTTTCCCATTGAAGGCCCTTTCTTTGCAAAACTTTGCTGTTTAATTTTTACTATATTGTTTTCTGTGGTCTCAATCATTAGTCTATTTCTTCAATTTAGACAAAATGTGAACAGTTTGAAATTGAAAGGCACGGATATTTTTTTATTTAGTGTCAATGACTTGCTGATTATTATTTTCTATTTATACAGTACGTATTATCAACCATATAAATACAAAAGGATTTGTCATTTCTTTTCTGAAAATATGACAGCTTTGGAGCTACATTCAATCGATGTTAACGCATCTCTGCACCTACTAAAAATTGTTTGTATGTTTGCTAGTTTTGTTTCACCATATTTTACAATATTTTACTCAAACCAAATTATAGATTTTACAAAATGGTATAGCATAGTCTCCTTTATATTTTGGATTATAACACATTTTCAGTCATTCTATTTTGTCGTATTTTGGTGGGAAATTTGTAACATTCTTTCAGCTAGGTATAATTTCCTTAAGGATCTTGTTATAAACGAATATACTATTCAAAACGAAGACACACGTGTGAGACAAAAACGTACAAAAGAGGTTATAAATACCTTAATAAATCTTCACAAAACCGTAGCAAATCTGAACAATTCTACTGGTACTTTAGTTCTTATACTACTAGCAATGACTTTTTTTGATATGGTGTCGTGTTTAAATTTAACTTTGTTTATGTTACAATTATTAAATATTTCATTTGGTCAATTATACTGGACATACCTATTCTGTGTTTCGTTTATAGTAAGTACACAAAAAGTTTATGCTTAATATTATAATTATACAGTTAACAGTTTAATTATTTAATTTTAGCCAAGTTATATTAAGATATGATATATATATATATATATATATATATATATATATATATATATATATATATACATAACTTCCTTAAGAAATCATTGAAATTCCATCCAACCTAACTGTCCGGTTTCCTGAGATGTATTTGCAGAATTGTTGCAATTAGTATCTGATACTAATTTTTTGGTTTTTAATGACAAATATTATCTTCAAAATTTTGGCACACCTATGAGTTCCTTTATCTCTCCCATCCTAGTTAATTTTGTACTAGATAATTTAGTATCTGACCGTTTGGGTCTTTTAGATTTCCAAATCCCTTTTATTAAGCGGTATGTGGATGATTTATTATTAGCCTTACCTCCAGATAAGATACAGGCCACCTTGTCTTTGTTTAACCAATTTGATCCCCATTTACAGTTAACTGTTGAACTTGAGGACCCCCTCACAAATAGCATTCCCTTCCTAGACATGCGTGTCATTAGAATGGAAGATAACACCTTAACCACAAGTTGGTATAGAAAACCGATGGCCTCTAATAGGTTTCTCAACTACCATTCCTGTCATCCTTTCAAATATAAATTAAACCTAATTAACGCTTTAAGCTGCAGGCTGAATAGATTGACACATCCGGTTAATTGAAGGGAATCCCTTCAATTACTTAGAAATATTCTCATTAAGAGTTCTTATACTTCTTCTCTCATTAATAAATACCTTTTTGTACAAAGCTATGGTTCCTCTTTAAATGATATACCTAATGGTGACCAACTTAGAATAATATCAAATAATTTTATGAATGACACTGTTCTGCCCAGTACTGCACTTGGGACTCCTACCACCCATTACTCTTCTTTACCTTATTTTCCTCAAGTTACTGACAAACTTATTAAACTGTATGAACAGAAGAACATACCTGTTAAAATTGCAGTTAAGAATGCCAAGACTGTTAGAAATTTGTTTTCAAAAACTAAAACACCCTTCTCCCTTCTGGAACAAGTGAATGTCATTTATCATATATACCTTGTGCTGAGTGTGACTCGTGTTACATCGGTCAGACTGGGAGATCACTGAGAGATCGTCTTACAACGCACCGCAGTGATATCAACTTATACAAGCATACTTGTGCCCTTGCATAGCATGCAATTAACACTAAACACAGGGTAGATTTTAATGAAGTTAAGATTCTTGGTTCGAAACGCAATCTCGTTAAAAGACAGTTTTTAGAAATGTGTTGTATACTTAAACACCCTAACACTCTTAATAAGAGAACTGACATTGGTAACTTAAGCCAAATTTATCATGCTTTAATATTGCAGAATTAGGCTTACTATGTTATTTACTTTAAGAATTGTCACCTAAGGTGTTTTCTTAATAATTTTTAATTAAACGCATATCAACGTCAATAGTGGTGTTACTTTATAATATATTTACATATTATATTGCTACCTCCTCAAATACCTTACTCTAAAGGTGTTATATGGAGACAATAATAGGCATAAGATATTATATATGGTATTGCCATCTTAAGATGTCACTGTTTTGAATGTATTTGCTTTTGACACCTTTAATAACACAATACCTAAACATCTGCATCATACCTTACTTTGCCATCTTCTAAATCTCTTCACTACGAATATGTGGGTATAAAAATCTCAAAATGTAAACATGTTGACATATATCCTTTTGCCATCTTTCCACAAAATTAAGATATATATTGTATACTTTATTCCGTAATTGATATTTTGTATATGCCTATGTATGTGTTTATCACTTTTTGTATTTTCTTGTGCTAATAACCCTAAGTGGTTGAAGGAAAATAAATTTAAAGAGCTCTTTCCAATCTACATGGATCACACTAATAGTGTTAAATTCTACATTAAAACAATTACTTTCTTGTAATGTAATTATTGATATATTACTGAAACACGAAAAGAGTAAACAAGTATTTCCGTTAATAACTGAACACAATTTCTATAATTAAAACCCAAATAAGGGCTTGGAGTAGCACATTCAGCGGCAAATCTAATACAGACATAATACAGATGTGCAGTGTTTCAAAAAGTGATGTATATTTCTTTAAATTGATCGTTAAAATGGGAAAATACTGGGGCCCGTTTCCGATCAGAGAACAGTTCTTTGATAAAACTATAACACTATGCTATTGCACTATTGTACTAGTATATTTTGTCGTCTCAACTACCAGCATGTTTTTTCAGTTCAGGCAGAATATTTTAAATTTTAAATTGAACTTTTCTGATAGTTGTTTGGTCGCTTCAAACTTTTTGATGATCAGTTTCTATCATTTTTATTATACACACTATGGAAAGTACCGAAACAGAAGCAACTGGAAAGGTTTTTTCGAAAACATGGCAGTCTTGGAACCACTTTCGACCGACGTTAACACATATGTGCATTTTTTGAAATTTTTTTCTCTCATTACATTATTTTCTTCTCCCTATTTTACAGTATACAATTCTGGTGGTGTTATAGATTTTACAACGTGGTATACAATAGTATCAAATATATTTTGGATCGTATCAACTTTTCAGTACATGTATTTCGTGATATTTTGGTGGCAAACTTGCAACATTCTCTCCGCTAGGTATATTTTTCTAAAAGATGTTGTGATTCAAAATTATAAAATCACTCAGGAAGATACAGTTGTAAGACAAAACAGAATAAAAGGAATTATAAATAACTTGATAAACCTTCAAGAATGCGTAAAATTTCTTAACAAAGCAGCGGGATCTTTTGTCCTGACTTCTATAGTAATGTGTTTTCTGAGTCTTTTGTCTTGTTTTAATTTTAGTTTGTTCATAATACAAGTTTTAGATCTGTCAATGAGCCAATTATTGTGGTATTTTCTATCATGCATTATGTTTATGGTAAGTATTGAAAATATTTTCTCGCTTATTTGTAATACTATATATATATCCCCCTGAGACCTGATGTCTAATTAAATGGACACTTTTGTATTATATATTTTTTTGGCAAGAACCAAATTTACAGTGACTATGGCCACTGTCCATTGTAGTGTACATACTAGTAAACCTGACAACAGCGCGCTGTATTGATGAGAGAACATTTTATAGGTTATTCCACGAATATACGACTGCTTTGGATTATTGCGACAACGAATATTTTACTGTGCAAGTAAAAGTTTGAAAGTAAATTGGTCCAAACAGTATTCCAATAAAATGGATCTTCTGTTAGTTTGACACTAAAACTAAAATTATTTCAGTTAATAGATGTTCAGATAGACGCAAAATGTATTCTGAAATTTAGTCCGAAAATAACAAAAAATTTTACGCAAACGGTCCTAAAAATAAATACAATGACGTCTATAAAGCCAAAATGTGTTCATAAGACATTTAGGTTGGGTTTGCGTGAAATGTAAACACCAAAAAACACCAAAGAGAGAGGGTTTCTTTGATAATTCACTATTTTATTACTTTATAAGGTACTGTAACTGTAATAAAAGAAATATACTTTATTATAATAAAGACATATTTATATTTCTTTTATTACAGTTGCAGAACCTAATAGAGCGAATAGAGCCTCTCGGGTGTCTAATGAATCACGGAATCCAAACTGCGTGCATGATACTTGTTCTTCGCATTTTTTATATATTCTGCCGTGTATCACTTTCAAGAACGTTTTAAGTAAGTGGCTCATTAGGCTACTTGTTCTGTAGTCTTCGTATGTCTTGGCATTTACTTTTTTTGGTATATGTTATTGAATACGGTAATTGTTCATTTTATTCCCTGTTCATCCATAAGTTTTAGGAATTCTGCACAAAACACGTCAGACCCTACCGCTTTACCATGTTTAGTTCTTTTAATAGCTGACGTGACTTCTTCAATAGTAATCGGGGGTCCTGTTTGGTATTAAGTGTCTTCAATGGTATTCTGCCTTTCATCTGCAAAAGTTACTTCCAGATAATTCTTCCAAGTGTCTTGTTTTTTTTTCCACAGTTATCTGCCAAACACCTAACTCTTCTAGGTTTGTATAAGCCTGCGGCTTCTTTAACTTTTTTGTGCATGTTAAATGAATCGTGTTTATGATGCAATTGCTGTATTTCCGCACACTGTTTTCTTAGATGTGTATCCTTAGCTTGTCGCCCTGGTGCATATAGTGACAAACCTTGGCGCGCATCGCCCGCCTTTTGATACTTTATACATGTTTTTATTGGACCAGAGATCCGAAAATCTCATATAAATAATAAATTGTCTTTAAATATGGGATTATTCGGATCTCGAATGAGTCGAAGTCGGCCGTTCATGGGCTCTCCTACAGCACTTCGCTCTAGGAGCGATACTCCGGTTTTTTTTCCAGACTCTGAGGCTGAGTCTCTCTTTCTACTGTAACCTTTTGTTTCTATTTAACCTTTTCTCGAGCAACAATAAATAGATTTCGTCCTTTCAAGGACGAAATCGAACATTAGAGCGTACGGAAGTGGTATAATTGACGCTATATCCAGCATACCACTTTGTCCGGTATGACATGGTGCCCCACGTTGGGCGCCATGTCGCACGGTCGTAGCATCCTCTCCGTTATCTGGAGTTCCTGGACGATCAGCGGCCGCCGCTCTATCGAGCCTCTGCAACAAGTAAGGTGACACCGGCAAACAGAACTCAGAACAGTTTAAGCTTTCTTACAATGACAAATATATTTCTTACAACGACAATATGTGTTAGAGTTCTGTTGCGTGGTATATGCCTCAAAATTGCAGAGATGTCGGTTTCCTTCTTAGCAGGAATCGCCGCGTTCTGTCTCCATAAAGAGGCACAAAAATGTTCGTTGTATCGGCTCTGCAATAGTCCGTCGCTTTGTACACTAACTTTCGCACTATCAGTTTTACCAGTGTTTACTAATTATTGAAAAATGCATAAGGTTCAAAGTGTCGAAACGTCGTCGTGGCTTGACTCGGAGCGGTGAAATCGAATATAAGTCTCCGTAGAGACTTCTCCTCGTTTTCACCGTCGTTGTTCGATAAATCGTCGGTGTCAGTTCGATGCAATTTGTAATAGCTACTGTTTTTTTTATTTCAAAAAGCGTATGTTTCTGACAGGGAGCGATTCTACAGCTGATACTCGGCTTTTCGTGCACTGTGGTATAATAGCAGACGACAAATGATGCCTTAGGATATCTTCGACGTCTGGTTTGGAAATAATCGTTGATCTTCGATGTCGGTGTAATCGTTAAAATTCGACGTAAGGACGACTTTGGTTATTTGGATTTATAATGAAACAACAGTTTTACTAGGAAGCACCCCTAACCAACAAGGTCTAGTAGTGCTCGAAGTTTCTGACAACTGAAGTCCCGATCGGAAGGTGCGCTGCTCTTTTATACGTTTAGTAATTGAGAATTCGCAGCGCTCTTTCGCCGAGAGGCTAATGACAGCGAAGTTAATAACGAGCGCTGTGATTGGCCGGCCAGTAACAATCTTTGTCGAGATTGTGTATTTTGGCGACAAGCTATTCTAATAGCTTTATTGATCTTTTTATCGATTCTTTTGTATAATGACTTGATCTTTGAACTTTCGCCTTCGTCTTCCATGATATCTAAAATCTCATTTGTCATCCACGATTTCTTCTTCATTTTTGGTGTTTTGAGAAATTTGACACACCCGTATAGAGCTTATTCTCAATATTTTTTTTAAATATTGCACTAAAAGAGTAAAAAAACAGTGATTATTTAAAATAAAATTTCTACATGTTAAAATCTAAAATAGGTCAGTTTTTAATATGTAGAAATCTTCGTGTTTTCCTTACACAGTTTTTTTTGGTTTCCGAAAGTTTCAGGTTTTCTAAGGGTTTAGCGTTTCTCAAATAAGTGATTCGATTATAAATATCTGCAAACAAAAAGGTAAATAAACATTTTACTTCAACGGAAATTAAAGCGTACAAATTAAAACGTATCCCTCGTTATCACTTCCACTAATTAAAAACTTCTTAGCGAACTTAGGTGTGTCACATCCAGTGAAAACTCTGAATGAGCATGTGTCAGATATTTCGTGTCGTAAAAAGTGACGATTATTTTTTTAAAATTATTATTAAAGTGGGAAAGTATTTGGGGCCTTTTCCCAAGCAAGAAATTTTCTTTAATAAATTATGTTATTTCTCTATTTCACTAGCGTTTTCTGCTGTTTCACTTACTTGTTTTTCTGTTGAGTTCGTCGAAAATTCTTACAGTTTTAAGTATAAAACTTCTGAAGTTTTTTTAATGTCTACGAACTCATTTATACTCATCATTTACCATATATACTACACACATTATGGTATATATCGACACAAAAAGAGCTGGGACAGTTTTTTTCGAACTATAACAGCTTTGGAGCCATTTTCTATTGACATAAATGAATCTGCACATTTAGTAAAAGTGGTTTGTATGTTTGCTATTTTTATTTTTCCATATTTTTTCGTATTTAATTCTAGTGGTCTGTTAGATTTCACTAAATGGTATACCGTTATAGCCAACTTATTTTGGGCCATAGCAAGCTTTCAGTGCCTGTATTTTGTCGTGTTTTGGTGGGAAACTTGTAACATCCTTTCAGCTAGGTATAATTTCCTTAAAGATAGCGTTACAAAAAATTATATGATTGAAGATGAAGATACAGCTACGCGACAAGAAAAAAGAAAAGTGATTATAGGTATCTTGATGAATATTAACGAAGGAGTCACATGTATGAACAAAACAGCTGGATTTTTAGTTTTAACACTTATTGGAATATCTTTTTCTTCTCTATTGACTTGTTTAAATATAACTTTGTTTATATTAAAAGTTCTTAATATTTCAATCAGTCAATTATGGTGGGCTTTTCTGTCCACTTTTTCATTTATGGTAAGTAAAAATAAAATACTTATTATGTAATAATTATTTTATTCAATTCGCACTGAATGATGGTTATGAATGTTTAAGTAGTCACATGTACGCATTAGCCCTGTCTGGTTAAAAAAGTTCGAAAAATATTTTGCAGATATCTGCAGTTTTTAAAACGTATGTGGGGGGTTACCAGATTACGAATTGATAAAAAAGTACTCGTATTTTTACTTTCCGTTTTTAAACAATAATTTATGGTCACAATTGGATTTTTGTTTGAGGCTTTACCCCTTATATTTTGCATAAGTAATATTTGTATCATTTTTTATACCAAGAATATCTTTATTTTTCCATTTTTTAAATTAAAATTGATAAATTTATTAAATAATTTATAAATTTTATTAACAAAATAAAATGTTATTAATACATTTAAACATCGAGGAAATACCGTCTTTTTAATTTGTGCGAAATTTCCCCCCGATCGGTTAAATAGTTTAAACGTTATTTAATTTACTTATTCCTGAGGCTAAATCATCGAGCAAAAAGACAAAAGAGGGAATCTAATCGTTATAAAAAGGAGACCAAAAAAGTGGCCTCTGATGGCGGACGTATCCGGAAATGCAAAGGCGCTAAATTTAAATTTTCTGATACTTATTAACAATAGCTATAACATATTTTTCAGACGAGAAAGTTTTAATTAAATATTAACGATAATAGTCTAAAAAGTGACACAATTGGTAAAAAACTTCAATATAAATAAAATTTTATGTGACAGTTCGACAATGAAATAGTAGGGAGATATAGAGAAGACATTCTGAACGACAATGGTCAAAGATTAATAGATTTTTGCAAGACACATTCTTTGAAAATATTAAATGGTTTCTTCCCCCATAAGAATATAAACAAATTTACATGGACGCAACCTACCAGGAATTTAAAATCAATAATTGACTATTTCATTCAGCGTAAAGATTCTAAACTAAAAACGAAGGACGTGAGGGTGTTTAGAGGGCCAGAATGTGGCCACCATATGATTATTGCAAAAGTAATGGTGACATTTAAGAGAGAACAAAGAACAAACTTAAAATATATTCTGGAAAGATTTAAACAAGATTCGACAAAGTTTTTATATTAAATTAGAATAGCTCAAAAAATAAAAAATATAGAAACAAAGGACTTAGACCGTGAAAGTCTGTATGAGGTAATTAAAAAATATATTCACGAAGCTGCAAATGAAGCACTGGGAAAAGTTGAAAATCGGAAAAAAGGAAAACCTGAATGGTTGTCAACGGAACTAGAACAGAAAGTTCTTAAGAAAAAACAAGCATATCACATATGGCTTTAATCTAAAGATCCTCAAGACAGAGAAATATACGTCAAATGGAATAGAGAAGTTAAAAAAGATATGGATAAGGCTAAAAATGGAAACTGGGAGATTTCATCACTAAGTGTGATGAACTGGACAGATTTATGGGTGGAACAAAATTGGCACAAGCTTGGAAAACATTAAAGCAGTTTAGGAAAAATGAGAAAAATGAAGACAACATTTCTCTCATAAAGTTAAATGAATAGGAAAAATATTATACGAAACTGCTGAAAGAGGATAGAGTAGAGTACAAATGGGACAAGATAAGAGAATTAATAGACAACAGAGACGAAAGACCGGAAATCCCTATAATAACATTATCTGAATTGACGGAAACCTTAAAAGAGGTTAAAAACGGAAAAGCCGCAGGGTGTGGAGACATTCTCATAGAGCTGGTTAAATATGGGTCAACTGCACTCTTAGAATTAATAGTAGACCTTTTTAATAAATGTATGTGTGGAGACCAGGAAATTCCTAAAGATTGGAATAAATCTTATATCAGCTCCATATATAAGAGAGGGAATAAAAGAGACTGTTCGAATTATAGAGGTATTAGTATGACTAGCTCTGTGGGCCGGTTGTACGGCAGAATATTAAAGAAGAGGGTTGAAAGACAGATACAAGATATTGAAGAACAAAGCGGCTTTCGTACCGGGATCCTGCCTTGATAATATATTTATCCTACGACAAATAATTGAAAAGCGTGTCGAAAGAAGTAGAGAGACCCATTTGGTATTTACAGACCTTGGGAAAGCATATGATAGTGTTCCGTTAAAGAAAATGTTTGATGTCCTCGAAAGGTCCGGATTGGATTCAACGTATATCCGAGCGATACATAAATTGTACGAAAATGCAGTTAGTTGTGTAAAAATTGGAACCAGAACTTCAAATGAATCAGTCACTAGTGAATGAATTAGAAGCCACAAAAGGCCTAAAGCAAGGATGCTGTTTGTCACCGATACTCTTTAAAATATACGTCTAAGAAATGGATTATCTTAGAAGGTCATGTCGAGTATCGAGAATGGCAGGAATCAGGAATGAGGAAATACAAAACCGTACAGGAATTAGAGATACTCTTTCAGATAGAATACAAGGAAGGCAATTACAATGGTATGGTCACGTGATGAGAATGGAGGAGGAGCGGTGGCCAAAGAAAGCCTTAATATGTGTTCCGCCAGAAAGAAGGAAAAGGGGAAGACCACCAAATTCCTGGAGAAGAGAAATTACAAAAACAATGCAATCTAGAGGCTTAGAAGAGGGAGATTGGAGAGATAGGAAAAGATGGAGGCTGAAATGCGGGAAGCGGCAATCGTCGTAGGACCCCCGTTATGCGATGATGATGACACTTTATGGTTAAATTAAAAATCTGGCAGAAGCTATACCTATAGATGCAAAGAAGAGTTGGAGACAAAGGGGTTCCGAAATATAATTCAATTCATATAATTAAGAGAAAAGTTTAAAATTCTCAAATTATTGTTTAAAGTTAAAGTAAAAGTTTTTAGTATTATCAATTTTAACATATTAACTTTTTATATTGTAAGTAACGTTTTTGTAGCAAACGGTTTTTACGATTCGCTACAATAAAGGTGACCATACATTAAAATCGACGGCAAAGTGGCATTGGTGAATAAATATCGTTTTAATTTTCGGTTGTAAGAAAACTCGGAAAACGGGACTTACAACGAAAAGTAACGTGGTAGAAAAACACCGATAAGGGTCGGAGATTGGACAGGTTGACTGGTCGACGACTCTTTTCGGGGAGTAGGACGGGGAAGGAGATAAATAGCGCAATAACAAGAAAAGTCAAAAGAAAATATTGTAAGAATGGACACCGGCGATTACTCTACAGATGAAGGCAGAAAAAAGAAAGAAGAAAATATAGATTTTTTTGTAAACAGCAAAAAAAAACACCAAAACTACAAAAAACGCCAAACAAGTGAATCTGAGAAATTAGACCAGTTATTAATAATGATAAAAGAAATGAACACAACCCAAAAAGATATGAAGCAAGAACAGAAAGAAATAAAAACTTAAATAAGAGAAATTAAAGACCAACAAAACAAAACAAACGAAGCTCTACTAAAACTGGCAGTAGAAAACGAACAATTAAATAAAGAAAATCATTATATAAGAAAAGGGAATTCAGAAATAAGTAGAGAGTTACAAGAAATGAAAAAATCAGTCGAAATAATAAAAAAAAAAATAGATGAAAAAACAACATTGTAATGAATGGTCTAAAAATGGATACAAATGAATGAATAAAAGAAAGAATAAAAGGATTTTTTAATAAACATCTTCAAATTGATATTACACCTACAACAGTAAAAAAATAGGCGAGAATACATGCGTAATAGAACTAAGAAATGAAGAGGAAAACACGAGATCATGGCAAAAAAATATAAACTAAAAAACGTCGTAGGAGAGAAAATATTCAACAATGATGACTTGACTAGAGAAGAGAGAAAAAGCAGAAACACCTAAGAAATTTTACAAAAAAACAAAAAAAGAGAAAGGCAAAGACGTCAAAATTGGTTACAACAAGGTGTTTTTTTTTTGTGGCATAGACTTTCGTCGTTCAGCCAGTCTCGAAAGGTTATAATATATTCCTAAAGAGAGTATGTACACATAAGTACAGATTATTTCTCTCAGACAAATGCACAGCGATATCCCTAAAACAAAAAAAAAACGAAATAGACGAATAATTAATAGAAGAATACGTCGAAGGAAAATACAACAACACTCGCTTCTCGTCTGGGGGTCCGTTAAGACATTTATTTTAACAGACAAACAATACTGGACCACGGATAAGGTACTGTTACATATAGGATAAACAAAGGGTACAAGTCTAACCCTATACACGCTCATGAAAGTTGTCATGAACGAGTACCAGATTTATAAAGTTATGCATGTGTCTGACAAAAATTCTATAATTACATTATATATTGTTATAGAGCCTACGGCTAACGACAAGGTGTTAGTAAACCAAGAAGAATGGAGATGGAACAAAATAAAAAAGGAACTGGAAAAACATCCAAGAAACTACAGACCTACACCCAAAAGAAGAATATTGATAACGACCAAAGAAACGAAAAGAATCTGACAATGACGACCAGGGCGACGAATAGGAACAACGATAGAAAAAAGCACGATGCAAAGGTAACCAAGAATGAAAATAGGAAGAAGATGAAAGGTATACCGCAGAAAAAAGGAGAGATAAAAATGGGAACATGGAACGTAAAAAGCATAAATGGAAAAGAGGTAGAATTTGTAAAAGAAATGATCAGACAAAAAATAGAAATATTAATAAAAACGGAAACTAAAATGAAAGGAAGAGGTTTTAAGAAGATGCACAAGGGATATTGGTTATTTTGGGTAAGAGCTGATGCAAAGGAGGGAGCAAAAGAAGGCGTAGGGATAATAATTGCACCGAATAGACTACAATACGTTATAGAAGAAACATATGTTAACCAGAGAATATTATCGCTGAAAATGAGACTGATAGACGAGGAAATATGGACAATAATAACAGCCTACGGAGTAAATGAAGAAGCAAAAAGGAAGAGAAGGATAAATTTTTCGAGAAGCTCCAAATGCAAAATAACAACGGGGAAGAAAATATAATTGTAATGGGAGATCTAAACGGTAGAGTCGGAAATAATAACAATAGAATTGAGGAATGCATCGAAGAACAAGAATAAGAAATACTAAACAAAAATGGTGACAGAATAATAGATATATGTATGGAGAATAAACTTGTTATAACAAATACAAAATTTAAACACAAAAAAGTACACAAATACACGAGAGTATAAGAAAAGAGAAATGAAAAATCAATCATAGATTTTTGGTAAGTAGTAACAAATGGAAAAGAGTACAAGACACGAAAGTGAAAAAAGGCTCAGAGATTGAGAATGAGAACAGCAAAGGAAAAGGAAAAAATGGGGAGAAAGGTAGTAAATGAAAAAAGCTACAAATTAAAAGAAGAATGATACAAGATATTCCAAGAAAAATTAGACAACGTTTTGAAAGGTAGGGCAAAAACTGCAAATATAGAAGAAAAGTGGGAAAATCTCAAGACCAACTTAATCATAGCTGCTGAGGAAAATTGCGGGAAGACAAAAATAGCAAATACTAGCGTGGTTAGAACTAAATGGTGGACGGATGAAATACGAACGAAAATAAAGAACAAAATAGAAAAATGGTAGAGATATCTAAGTACAAAGCGCCCTGATGACTATAAAGCATATAAAGAAAAAATAAAAGAGGTTAAAATAGCTGTGAAAGCAGAAAAAAAAGGTCATGGAAAAAGGTTGATATAAAAATGACAAATAATTTTAGGGAAAATCAAAAACTCTTCTATGGCGCATTAAAACAGCTCAGACAGAAGAAATAACACATGATGTCAAATATAAAAGACAAGAATGAAAAGGAAATAACAGATGAAAACCAAATAATGAAAATATGGAGAGAACATTTCAAAGAGCTAACTCATACAGACGTAGACAACATAGTGGAGATACAAGAAATAAATGAAAAACAAAATGTAGAACCCATAACAACAGAGAAGCTAGAAAAGGCAATTGAAAGAGTTAAATTAAACAGAGCACCAGGCCAGGATCATATCACCCCGGAAATGATCAAATTCATGGGAATAGAGGGAGTGGACAGCATGAAAGGACTAATAAATGATATCATAAAGAGACCAGAAATACCACAGGACTGAAAGAAAAACATTATACTACCAATACACAAAAAGGGCGACAAGAGAAACTGTAATTAGTATATCAAGTATTCCTGGGAAGATATTCGCAAGGATAATAGAAACAAGAATAAAAACCCAAATAGAACCAACTGTGGAAGATATACAATGTGGATTCAGGAAGAACAGAAGCACGCAAGACCACATATTAACAATAAGACAAGCAAGTGATAAAGTAATCAATAAAAATAGAGAAATACATATATGCTTTATTGATCTAGAAAAGGCGTTAGACAAAATCCAAAGAAAGGACGTATGGAGGGCATTAAAGGAAAGAGGAGTTGACAGGATATCAATTGATGTAATAAAGGATATATACAATAACAATACAAATACGGTAAGAACCAATAACGAGGAATCCGAAGAATTTACTACAAGTCAAGGCGTCAAACAGGAATGCGTGTTGAGCCCACTGCTGTTCTTAGTAGTACTAAATGAAGCAATAAAGAAAACTAAGAGAAAAATAAGAAAACTAACATTAGGAAACTGGAAAATGAAACAGACCCAACTAGCAGAGCTTCTATTTGCAGATGATATGGTTTTGATAGCAGAAAACAGAAAAAATTACAGAACAACCTTGAAATACTAGAAGAAGAACTGTCATACGTAAATATGAAGATAAATACAGAGAAAACAAAAACAATGATAATTTCAAATAAGAGAAAGACACATGCAATACAATTAAAAGGAAAACAACTAGAACAAGTGGAACATTTTAAATACCTAGGAGTAATAATTGAATCAAACGGTAAACAAGACATGGAAATAAATGAGAGAATGGGACAAACAAGAAGCTTATTTAACACTATGAAAACATTTTTGGCGAAAAAAGAAATACCGGAGAAGGTAAAAACGGCAGTCGCTAAATCAGTACTTAGACCTACAATCATATATAATAGAGAGTCATGGACATTGACTGGGAGACAAAAATCTTGAGTCAATGCTATGGAAGTGAGGTTCCTGAGGAAAATAGCAAACAGGAAAAACACTGACAAAATAATAAACGAAACAATTAGACAAAACCTAAAACTAGAACCAATTAACGAAAAAATAGTAGAGGGTCAATCTTAGATTGTTCGGGCACGTATGTAGAATGTCGAATAAAAGATTTATAAAACGAGTGTTTAAAACGAGAGTGCACGGAAAAAAAAAACGAGGAAGACCAAGAGTTAGGTGGGTAGACGAAATCAGAAAAGAAGTTGAGACGAAAGGATTGACATGGGAAAGTGCACGAAATCTAACACAAGACAGAAAAGCATGTAGACAACAGTGCAAAACTTAACTCCATCAGCACTACACCTAACGGTAGAAAGGCTTAGGACTAAGTAAGTAAGTAAAAAAACCTATTTTTACTGTTTAATAAAAGAAAATTTAACTTTTTGTCAATATAACAAAACAATTATCATAATAAATTACTCAGTTCTTGACAACGGTTTTTAATCATTATGTATGTTACTATTACAGTAAAACAATAATCAAACAATTTCCTATAATACATAAATACAATTACACTAATTTGAAAATGCCATGGCAAGTTTTAACTTTGATATAAACATGTTTCAAATGGGCCGTGTTAAAAGTGATGTTTATTTCTTTAAACTGATTGTTAGAATGGGTAAATATTTGGGGCCTTTTTCCCTAGAAGGAAACATATTTGCCAAAGTATGCTATTTAACTGTTACATCAATATTTTCTGTTGTCTCACTTACTGGTTTGTCGATTGAGTTCAGAAAAAATTTGTCCAGTTTCAATTTAAAACCCACCGATATATTTTTTTTAAACTCCAATTTTTGGATGATAATTTTGTACCATTTATACTATACATATTATGGAAAATATCGAAACAGAAATAGCTGGAAGTATTTTTTTCAAAGTATGGCAGTCTTGGAACGACTTGAGACTAACGTAAATATATATGAACATGTTTTAAAAATTGTTTGCATGTTTGCATTATATATTTGTCCAAATTTTGCACTATTTAACTCCAGTGCAATTGTAAATTTGACACAATGGTATGTTATAGTGTCAAGTTTATTTTGGGCCATTTTAGGTTTTCAGTTCTTGTATTTCATCGTATTTTGGTGGCAAACTTGCAATATTCTTTCCGCTAGATATAATTACCTTAAAGACTGCATTACAAAAAAATATAGTATGACAGAAGAAGATACAACTAAGCGACACGAACAAAGAAAAGTGGTTATATATACCTTAATAAGCATTCACGAAATCATAAGATATCTAAACAAAACAGTTGGAATTTTAATTTTGGCGCTTCTTGTAATGACTTTTTTTGCTATATTGGCTTGTTTCAATTTAACTTTTTTTGTATTAAAAACTCTTAATGTGTCAATTAGCCAAGTATGTTGGTCCTTTCTATCCTGTTTTTCGTTTATGGTAAGTACAAAAAAAATTTAAGTTCTATCTGAGTAATTTTTAGACAAAACAAAAAGCTCGGGTTCTGTTAAATTGCCATGAGATTTTTCACATAATCACTTTCATGAGATATTTTAATGACCCAAGAATAAGGTTCAAAAGGTCGGCTAGGCGAAAATTTGTTCAAATTTTTTGAACCTTCATCGGACTGGCCGGGCTCTATTTTGACCCCAGATCACAATTCTTGACTGTTACTTTATAGATCTTAATTTTTAGTGGCAGTCTTCCATCTATCGGTAGTTTATACATTGTATTGATAAAAAATTATATCTACAAGAACATTTAACGGTTTGATTCAATTTAAACTTTATTTTCATAGGCTGGGGTCTCCTAATACCCCGGCCAGCCTTTTTTTTTGAAACTTTTCTCTATCCTTCCATTGTTGGATATAGGTCTCCCCCAGTTCTCTCCATCTTTCCCTATCTTGAGCTGTTCGCTGCCATGTGGGACCTCCTTGTTTCCTGATGTCATCTTTCCACCTCATCTGTCGTCTGCCTCTTGATCTCTTTGCATTGTATGGACGCCACTTTCCTATGGCATTGTTCCATAGTTCGTCTTGGAGACGTTCATTTTGTCCATCCCATTTCCATTTCAGTTTTGCTGCTTGTTCTAACGCGTCTACTGTCTTTGTTCTGGTTCTGATCCACTGGTTACGTTTTCTATCTCTAAGTGATACACCCAACATTTGTCTCTCCATCGCTCTTTGTGCCTTCCTTATCCTATCCAAATTGTCCTATGTAAATGTCCATGTCTGTCCTCCGTAGGTGAGCACCGGTATTATACAGGAGTTATATACCTTGCTTCGTAAGTATAGAGGGATTGTTTGATTTTTTAGAACGTAAGAAAGTTTGCCGAACGCTGCCCCTCCCATTCTTACTCGTCTCGATATTTCGGCTTTGTTTTGATTTTGATATGTCGGTTTGATTTTCTCTGTTAGCTCTGATTGCTTGTCCTAGATAGATATACTCATTTACCTGTTCTATTTTTTCTGTTTTTATTTTTATTGCCTCTTGGTCTTCCGTGTTTGTCATTACTTTTGTTTTGTTTAAGTTAAGTTTTAGGACTTTTTGCAGTCATTTTTCATGAAGTTGGTGATTTTTTCATAAGGTAATTTAGGTATTTTCCGTTAATACATATTCCTCTGTTTTTCCAATCTGTTGATTTTATTATGTCTTCGAGGGTCAAGGTAAACAGTTTTGGGTGAAATTATATCGCCTTGTCGGACTCCTCGTTTAACTTTTATATTATCCGTTATTAATTTGTCGTCCAGAATTACGGTCATGCTTGCGTTTTGGTAAATATCATGTATCAATTGTCGGTATCTTGAATCTATTCTACTATTGACCAGAGCTTCTTCAACCGCCCAGTGTTCAATGCTGTCGAAAGCCTTTTCATAATCTACGAATGATAAGTACAGCGGAAGGTTGTATTTATTGGTTTTCTCAATTAAGATTTTAAGCGCATGTAGATGGTCGATTGTGCTGTATCCTCTTCTGAATCCGGCCTGTTCCACTGGTTGGTAGTTATCAAGTTTATAGGTTAGTCGGTTGTTTATTATTCTTGTGAAGGTTTTATATCGTTGTGACAAAAGGGGAAATAGGACGGTAGTTGTTTAGGTCTGTTCGGTCTCCTTTCTTATGTATTAAGATTGTGTTGGCATTTCTCCATTGTTTAGGTATTTTACCTTCAAACAGACATTTGTTGAACACTATTTTTAGCATTTTTTTTATCGTGTCTCCTCCTTCTTTTAGCAGTTCCGCCAGTATTTTGTCCTCACCGGCCGCTTTATTTCTTTTCATGTCGTTTATGGATTTTTCGATTTCATCTTCAGTTATTTCTGGTAATACCTCTGAGCCAGCATTTTATATTTTACTCGAGAGATTCTGTTTAGATGATAGTGGTGGGTCATTTTTAGAACTGTATAGGTCTGTGTAATATCTTTCTGTGATTTTTACTATTTCTCCTAGATCTCTTTCTTTATTGTTCTCAGCTTTGAGCATAATTATTTTTCTTTTCCTATATTTGTCTATGTAATGTATGTCCTATTTGTCATTGTTTTTAAACTTTTGTTCTTCTCTATGATTTTCTTAATGCGGTCTTCTTGGTATTTCTTTAAATCTTCCTTTATCTGTTTTCTTATGGTTTTGTTCAGTTCGGTAAACTCCACTGTATTTCTTTTGTTATCATTCAGTAGTTGTCGTCGTTTTTTAGCATATCTTGTGATTTAGCGCCAATTTTTTGTTATTTTCGCTTTTGTTTGTTAGCAATCTTCAGGGCTGCTTCTAGTAGTTCTGTTGTTATTTTATCGTTTAATTCGTCTAGTTGCAAACCCTTTAGCTGTGATATGTCACTTCTTTTTAGCTGGTTTATGTATTGTTCTTTGCGTTCTGTAAGAAGTTCTGTATCTATCTCTTTTTTAGATAGTTTAAATTTTTGTCTGTCTGTTGTGGAGTTAATTTTGATTTCGATTTTGCCAGCTTTTTATATAATATAAAATGAATTCTAATAAAGTTGTAATATTGTGGGAATCTCATAGATTTTACGGATTAGCACCGACTATGGGTGTACTATCGTTTTATTGTTAAGTTAAGTGTTAGTGTAGTAAGTGTTAAGTGTTTTACATGTTCAAATGAGGAATTCTATGAGCTGCGATAAAATTTAACGAAATAATGTAAATATATTGAGTTTCAGTGTCAGTTGGTTTCTTGTCGTATTTGTGAATAGTGCATAAAATTGTAAACATGAGTTACGTTTCATTTATATATAGCCGAAAGCAGCTGAGTGAACTTGTAACGATAAGACTAGCAAAGAGAATTGAAGTACTATTGTAAAAATATTACCTCAATCAACCATGGGAGCTTATCGTCTGTACCTTGCCTAGCTCAGTATCTCAAGGGTGAGTTCGTCTTGTCTTAAAATAGGGATTGAACCTAAGTTCTCAGTTGATAGCAAATAAAACAATTTTTAACTAAACATATTTATTTTAAAGAATAAAAAAGAAACACAATAATCGACCCTGCCAAAGCTTAACAATTGATGAAATATTTATTGCTTTGTTCGATGGCTACTTGTGTGTCCTAGCTGCTAGGTCCTCCAATGGAATGTTGTAGGTTGGAGAGCTGCAGTTACACGTGGTCCTACGGTTTGATGTGGTCGTACGGTTTAATGCGGTCAATAATCCCCGTGAATCCAATACGCCAATAAATCCAATAAGATTGTATATTTCCGACAATCCTTTGAATATTTCCAATAAAATATTAAATATTCCCAATAAACGTTGAATATTATCAATAAAATATTCCCGATAAAACCCAAGAGAATTTGTGGACCATAAAAATGAGTCTAATTATAATGTGTGCCTTCTTTTATAAAGATCAAAGAGACAAAAAATAATTCCACCACATTAGAATTTATTTTGATTTAGAGGAAGAAGAGTTCTACTGATTTTGTCCGTGACACCTTTAATGAAAGGTAGAAAGATTTTGGGATGATCCGGCAGCAAGATTTCTTTTTTGGATGGAATGGGGTTTAGATCTTTTTGAATGCTCTTATTAATTTGGGTTTTGTGGTAGCCGTTTTGTAAGAGTGTTTGTCTTATTGAATTGATTTCGGATGACCTATGATTGACGTCGCTAAGTCTTATGGAACGAGAAATGAGAGTGTTGATCACTGAATTGAGTTGGGCGGGGTGATGATGTGACTGGGCATTAAGATATCGGTTTGTATGAGTGGGTTTCCGGTACACGGAATAGGAAAAACTGTGAGGTAAGTTTTTCTGAATAAGGACATCAAGAAATGGCAAAGACGCTTCAGACTCGACTTCCATCGTGAATTGAATACTAGGATGTATTCCATTCAGGTGGGAGAGGAAGAGATCTAACGCGTCCTTACCATGAGGCCAAATGACAAAAGTGTCATCAACATACCGTAACCAGCAGGTGGATTTGAGATTTGATGGGGACAGGGCTGCTGTTTCGAAATGTTCCATGAAAATATCAGCTATTACGGAAGACAGGGAAGATCCCATTGAGGCACCTTTGATTTGACGATAGAAATGATTTTGGAATGAAAAGTATGTATTAGATAAGCAGTGTTTTATAAGAGATAGTGTGTCTTGGGGGATTTTATGTTTAGAGTCCAAGATGGAAATGGTTTCATCGATGGGAATGTTGGTGAACAAGGAAACAATGTCAAAACTAACTAGTATATCTGAGGGTGAGATAGAAATATTTTTTAAGATCAATGAAATGAAAAGAGTTTTTGACAAAAGACGAAGCTTTTTCGACTAATGGTTGTAAGGATAAAGCGAGATGTTTTGCCAATTTTTGAGTGGGGCAGTTGTATGCACTGACGATGGGTCTTAGAGGAACATTCGGCTTATGGATTTTTGGAAGGCCGTATATCTTTGGGATTCGAGATTACTTTTCTCTGGGTATAAGAGATTTTTGATGTCTGGAGGTAAAGTAGAATTATTTATAGCGGATTTGGTAGTTTTTTCTAGATATGTGGTGGGATCGTTTGGAACGCGTTTGTATTCTGTGAAATTGAGAAGTTCGAACATTTTGTCGAAATAATTAGAAGAGTTGAGAATGACGGTGGCATTACCTTTGTCGGCCGGAAGGATGACACTGTCAGGGTTGTTATAAATTTCTTTAAGAGCACGTCTTTCTGAAAGACTGATATTTGACGGTGGGAGGTTTAAAAAAGGAGAATTCTGGCAACATCTTGTCTGGCAATTTCGGCTTGGTCGGAAGAGAGATGAGAACTAGCTTCTTCAGCTTGACAAATAATTTTTTCTGTTGGTATGTAAAGAGGATTGACAGAAAAATTGAAGCCTTTTGATAGAGCTTTGGTAGCAGAATCGGATATCTGAATATCTGGGAAATTGCGGACAATAATAGAGGGTTGTTGATTCGAAATGGCCTGTGGATTTTGCTGAGAAATAAGTAGGTCCAGTTTGCGTTTCTGGTTTTGAGTTTTGTTGTCAGAAATGTGTTGGGCTTTTTGGTGAGAAAGACGATCAAAAGTATCCGATAATAATGGGTGGATATTGAAAGAGTGAATGTCATTGAAGGTTTTGTTTTAGAAGTTGGGAATTTGTTGAATCTAAGTTGCGGCGTGTGGAATGAATTGAATATCTAAGAAGCGAAAAACCAGTTGCTTTAAGGATTTTGGAAATAGATGGATATTTAGTGTGATGTTTAACTTGAAGAGATTTCGAAATGACTTGATGGTCACGACATGATTTAAGAAAAGCAAGATCACAGAGAAGACGGTATTTGCGTGTTAGAAGATTAGAAAAAGATTTAGTGAGAATGAAAAATTCCTTCCCGTAGAGGCGAATAAAATGAAAATCACCAGGTTCTCGGGAAGAACCGCGTTGAGAATTTAATTCTCGACGTTTCGGCTCCCATTTTGGAGCCATTATCAAAAGGGATCCGGTTCGGTTCGAGTTCGGGGTCTCAATCTGCCTACTCCCCTCACTCGAAACGTACCAGTATCTTGTTCTGTATTATAAATACAAGAACTGTCTCTCGGCACTGAGGTCTCAATCTGCCTACTCCTCAGTGTCGAGTGACAACCATTCTTACCCTGTGTCGCTGCTTTTATACTCGCTGTACGCGCGGGAACGGTATGGGCTGACGTGGTCTAAACTGACGTGGCCTGAGCGGTGTGGGCGGGAGGTCGCTGAAGTAGAGGTCGCCATGTTGCAGGCAATGTCTCTTTGAGACAGATTTTACTAGATCAATTGTCGCCGAGATGTAGAAGATTGGTGTAAAGAATGCGATTTATGTAATGGTAAAAAGGCCTTAGAACAAGAAGTCGTGGTAAAATGGCACAATATCTTTCCGGAGAGCCTTTTGAACGACTTACAGTGGATATTCTTGGTCCACTTCCGATGACAGAGAGAGGGAACAAGTACTTAATGGTCGCAATGCATTATTTTTCAAAATGGTCTGAAATTGTACCCCTTCCTAATCAAGAAGCGACTACAGGAGCAGAAGAATTTATAACACACGTCGTGTCAAGACATGGAGTTACTTTAGAGTTACTTTCTGATCAAGGACGAAATTTTAAATCAGAATTATGGCAAGAGTTAATGAAAATAAATACACAGTGGTGTGTACAAACTTTAATGTGGCGACTGCACAAAAAGTTACATCGGTCAAACTGGTAGAAACTTTAATAAACGAATAGCAAAACATAAAAGGGCTTTCAATAATAGAAAAACAGATTCTACATACGCACTTCACCTTCTAGATCACAATCATTCTTTTAATGACGAATTTAAAATTCTTCACATTCAAAATAAAGGCCTTAAGCTATCCTTGTTAGAATTTATGGAAATCAACAAAATAAAAAACACAGATATAATTCTGAATGACCAACTTGAGATAAACAGTTCTCCCCTCCCCAACCTATTTTATGAGATACCAATCAGCCAAAACAGCTGTAGTGATAAGAAGTTAAAATAAACTTTGTGGTAGTTTGAAAATAAAGTTTTCAGTGTTTTATTGTTACATAAAATAAATATCCATCAAGTTACGGTCGAATACATCAATTATTTATTTTAACGTTCGAAGCGACTGCGAATTGCCGTTCTGAAGAGGCCTATTGGGCCGAAATACGTATAAGCGGATACGCAGATACACTATACGTGAAATCAAATCTTAGCTGTATTTTCCTTTTTTTTTTCTCCAATTTACTTAATTATTTTTTAATTCTCTTTATACTTTTTTCCGTTTTATTTCCGATTTGTTTTTGTCGTTAGATTCTGTATCACTATAATCAGTTGGTCTAATTTTTTTCCTTATTTATATTGAATTTTTATTGGAGTTGAGAGCATTTTTTTAGTAATACATATTGCTTAATTTCTTTTCCTTTTTCTCCTATGCTTCCTTAATTATCTTTAGTCACTCAATTTCTTGTTTTTATTTTTTTTACAATATTTTTTTACATCACTGTGTAACGTAATGTCTATAAATAATCCGTTTAAAACAGAAACCTTTCTTTGCTTTTACTTTCTCCACAATCGTATTCATTCCGGAGATTACTAAAACACTTAAGTATAAAACAAATATTTTCCTTTAACAACTTACTGAACTATCACGAATTAGATACTAATTAAAACGTCTGGGTATGTCGTATTTTGTTGCATCTCTGACAAGCATGTTTAAAACGTTTCGTGAGTTTAAAAGTGATAAACAATTCTTTAAATTTATCGTTAAGGTTGGAAAATATTGGGGACCTTTTCCCTTAGAAGGAAATTTGTTTATTAAAATATTCTATATTGCTATTGCATTAATGTTTTCTGTGGCGTCAATTGTTAGTCTGATGCTTGAATTTACCAAAAATCTCTCTAAGTTCTAAATGGAGGCAGCTGATATATTTTTAATTAGTTTCAACTTTTCGACTGCTATATTTTACCATCTATATTCAACTTATTATGGAAAATATCGAAATAGAGATAGTTGGAATCGCTTTTTTCAAAATGTGTCAGCTCTGCATCCACTTTCAGCTAACGTAAATGCAACTATGCATTTACTAAAAGTGTTCAGCATGTTCGTGTTATTTTTTCTATTTATTTGTCCATATTTATCATTAGCCACATCTAATCACTTCCTGGAGCTTCAAAGTTGGCAAAGCAAAATCGCTGGTGTCTTCTGGATTTTAACAAATTTCCAACTGTTCTATTTCCTCTTATTTTGGTGCGAAACTTGCAATGTTCTTTCCGCTAGATATAATTTCCTTAACGAAGCTATTAGTAAAAGTTATAGTGTTGACTACGAAGATCCGCTTATGCGACAAAAACATATTAGAGATATTGGTACCATCTTAGTAGTTCTTCATAAGGCTATAAAATATCTTAACAAAGCAGCTGGATTTTTTGTCCTATCGATATTTATAATGTGCTTTGTGGATCTAGTCTGTTGTCTTAATGCGAGTTTATATTTAGTAAAACATTTAAATCTACCTATCAGTCATATGCGTTGGTATTTTTTGTGCTCTGTTTTGTCAATAGTAAGTATAAATATCGTGAGTATACTGCAAAAAATGACCAAGTCAAATATCATTCTTTCGTGATAATTGATGTTGAACATTTTGTAATTTTATTTGAATTTATTTTGAAATCATTTTAAAAGGATATATATTTTTTCTATCCAGGTATCAAATGCTAAAGTTAGTCATTTTAAGCAGCTCTAAAATTCGCATTAACCTGTTTGTCTTTATAAAAAAAACTTGGTCACTTTTTGATGTACAAACTTACTCATATTGAAATCATGGCCACAAAACGATTATTGTTGATTAATAATAAAACACAAACAAAATATATTTAACTTTATTTATTTACAGTGTTATGCTGAATTTTGAAATAAAAACATTTAGTTTATTTTTTTTTTAATTGAAAAATGTTTCTCTACCAGAAGTATCTGAATTCGAATCGGACAAGTAGAACTAATCCGAATCCGAATCTGACAATATACTAATGGCTCTGGAGTGATTTTTTTTTTCACTCTCTGATGGTATTGACTGATAACAAGCATTAAATTAAGAGATAATTGTTCCCGTTTTACATAATTTTAGAAGATCCTGCTTTTTAAGTGTACAAATAGGAATTTCTTTGGAGTATAACAGTTGAATTTCTTTTCGTCTTTTGTTCTATATTTAAGAGTTTTAGCAGCTATTTAGAGTCTTTATATCAAGAAAATCATTATACCTTAATTCCTGTACGTTATATATGGATTACTTTTTTTGTTTCGGCCTCTTTTGGAGCGTGCCAGTCTAAAAATGTTTAACCAGTCATGCATAGTGTATACTAAAACGTTCTTTTTAGCATTTTCTATGGCACTGTGCATGGAATATACTTCCATATAAGAGTGCCAAGATTTTAAAAGATTATGCTGTACAATATTGAAATTGCTGTTTTGTACGATAAATAGAAATAATGCTGCAATAAACTGATTTCTGTTTTGACCGCTACAGGTCTCAAAACAAACTTTATGAACTTAAGCAGGCATGTACCTATTTCTGAACTGCCCCTTTGACCATTAATTTTAGTCCATGCGTAGCAGTGTGCTAATTGACTAGATGCTTCGTAAATTACACAGCTTACATTTTATAATGTCATGAGTGTCAAACCACGTCCCATACAGATAAACAATTTCTCTTTCGCTTTCTCTGTATTTATAAATTTGAATTAAAAATTTCTTCGTTTATATTTTAAAGCTATTTTTTAACAGCACTTGATTCCTGTTTCATCTTTCTGCAACTTTTACATTATGGTTTTTAACGTAGGGACCATCAGGAAAGTAGGTATGTTCTTTATACATGGGTTAAATTTTTCTTCTAATGATGTCCACATCACTCTGGTCTAGTTTCCTAAACATACCAGCGTCTTTTCTTTTTCTTCTACTTACTACCGTGGAACTTTACGGAATAGACGAAGGCCTCCTTCTAAATGGTGAAAGAGTAAACAATGTTAGATATGCCGACGACACCATGGTGATAGCAGATATTTTAGAGGGACTTCAGAGGCTAATGGACAGAATAAACGAGTACAGTCAACAGTACGGACTAAACATTAATACACACAAAACGAAACAAATGATTATCAGCAAGGAGAATATAAATGGGGCTCATCTATACATTAATGGGACGCAGATAGAGCGAGTAAAACAGTATTGTTACCTGGGAACTATTATTAGCGAACAGTGGAGCAATTTACAGGAAATAAAGTGCCGCATAGGAAAGGCAAGAACGGTCTTTAACAAAATGAGCGCCATCTTCAAAAGTCACAACATATCCCTTGATACAAAAATGAGACATTTGAGATGCTATGTTTTCTCTGTGTTGTTGTACGGGGCGGAGGCATGGACGCTTACAGACACCACTATTAAAAAACTTGAAGCATTTGAGATGTGGCTTTATAGAAGAATGCTGAGAATATCATGGACAGCAAGGATCACGAACAAGGAAGTTCTAGGAAAAATGAAGAAGGTACCAGAGATTGTGTTTACGATCAAACGCATAAAATTGCAATATCTGAAACACGTTATGAGAAATCAGCACCGTTACTCCCTGCTACAGTCTATGTTGCAAGATAAAGTCAAAGGTAAGCGAGGACCCGGTAGAAGAAGAATATCATGGCTGCGGAATTTAAGAACATGGTTTAAGAAAACCTCAACGGAGCTGTTTCGAGCCGCAGCGAGCAAGGTTATGATTGCCAATATGATTTCCAACATCCGAAACGGATAGGAACCAGAAGAAGAAGAAGAACTATCGTGGACTTTCAATGAAGATATGTGCAGAAAATTGGAAGCATTTGAGATGTGGCTATATCGGAGAATACTTAAAATCCCATGGACTGACCGAGTCACCAATAAGAAGGTTCTCAGAAGAATGAAGAAGAACCGAGAGGTACTGACCACTATCAAAGCTCGAAAGTTACAGTACTTTTGACATATTATTCGAAATGAATCAAGATAGCCCTTCTACGAGCCATCCTGCTAGGAAAAATATCTGGACAACGGGGTCCAGGAAGAAGAACGCCCTGGTTTAAGAACCTCAGAACCTGGTTCAACACAATACCTATGCAGTTTTTTCCGCGCTGTGGGAGATAAGGTGAAGATTGCCATGATAATCGCCAACATTCATCACCGATAGGCATATCAAGAAGAAGAGAACTCATTTCCATACCACTATAGAGGTAGAAGGTAGAGATAATGGTGCGTTTTTTTATATGGTTTTCCCGGTAGGCCTAATCCACAAATACTTAAACTTAGTGCAAAATATTATTCTGGGGAACTAGAACAAACTTTTTGGTTCCACTTTTTGGGTAACATGCTGTACACAATTTTTCCAATTTTGCGGAGTTATGGTGGATAGAGCTTCATCAAATAAATTTTATATGCAAACCTGCAAAGTATTATTTACAGGCTAATATTCTAATAAAATGAATCGTCTAATTTCAAAACCGGCCATCTCCAAAATTTCAGTTATAAGTTATTATAATCACATTTTATTCCAAAACATTACCTATACCGTATTATAAAATCATTTCCTAACAAAAACGGCCAGATCTATGTCAAATTAAGCTACAATAATTGTCCTTAATTTCAAAATCGGCCATCTCCAATGCTGCCTTGGGTTCAAACCCGGCCATCTCCAACCGACCAATAGGAAATCCGCAATTGGACAGGTACCGGCGTATTTTGTGTCAGTTAGCTTTAAACTCTCTGCTGTGCTGTTCCTTATAAACGATTTATGTGTAAACAAGTTTGTTTTTGTCATTTTTTTAAAGTTGTTATTAAATTTTGTTAATTGTGATTTATTGTGAATACCAAGCAATAGGATGGATGACAGTATAGGAAGCACAATCTCCACCGTTTCTTCGACATTGGCAAGAAAAAAAGGAAAACATTCTGATGAATGGAAAAATGAGAAACTAAAAATATTAAGGTAATCTTATTCACAATGTTGTTAAAAATACCTTTTTCAATGTAGTTAAATACATTTTTTGAACATGCATTTAATTACAATACAAAATACTTTAGCAAAGTATTTAAAAGTAACTAAATACTATCCCAATTTACAATTTTATCCCAGTAGTTTTAATGTTCACAATGCTTTTTTTATATTAAACTAAATTTAATCATCAGAACTTCTCCTACAATATCGGTTGTATAAAATATTGTAATAATACCTAATAAATAAAAGGATGATTATCATAATAATAATCAATCTGCAAAAACTAACAAAAATTAAATAACCATTATTTTAATACTACACAATGGTTATTTAATTTTGGGAAAAACCCATTGGTCTAATCCTCATTAAGTAGTACCTTTTACCTACCTACCTACCTACCTTTATTTACCTGCTATAACTGCCAGCTCTACATAGAAATGAAAACAGTGAAAGTATTGGAACAGGGAACAGGGTACAGGGAAAGTATTGAAAGTCATGAAAAAAATGTATTTCAAAATTTCAATTATTGTGTATTTAAATTTTGGGGAAAAAAGTAATTGACATACTTTTGAAAATATAAGAAATTAAAAGTATAATCACGTAATTAAATACATCTAAAGTAATTGAAATACATTTTAATTTTAATTAAGTTTGACCTTAGTTTACTCTTGTTGCAGGTATTCGAGTAAAGAACTTCCTGAATATCCAAAGTGTAAACACAATACGAAAGCCTATCAGTGTAGATCATTAAAAATGCAAGACATTTTGACGTTCCATGAGAATTTCTACCGTTTCAAGGACAAAATTCAGCAAGATAATTTTATATTAAACCATACTAGTCTAGAGAAACCTAAACGACATCGCCCGAAAACATCTTCCCGTTCAGAAAAGTCTTACACATTTAAATATTTTGTTCGAAGAGTAGATGGTATAAAAGTACCAGTATGTAGAACAGCATATTTAAATATTCTGGTTCTTAAAAAGCATCGTGTCCAAGGGGTAATGAAGCGTTCTTTTAAATGCGGCGGTAGTGGAGCAAAAGAAACAAGGGGAGGCGATCGAAAAAGTTCGAAAAATATTTCCAAAAAAATGGCAGTTATGAAATTTATCGAATCTTTCACAGCCCAAGAACCGCATTACTGTCGGTCAAAAACGTCTGTTAGGCTATATTTACCGTCTGAGCTCAACATCAAGTCCATGTGGAAAATGTACAACAAAGGTGTTGAATTACATCTTAAAGTGAAGCAATCATTTTTCCGCAATATTTTTAACAAACAGTATAACTTGGGATTTGGAACTCCCAGAGTAGACGTCTGCTCCAAATGCTTAGAAATTGGAGAAAAAATTAAAACGGAAAAGGAACCAACTGAACAACAAAATTTAATTACACAACATAGGGTGCACAAGTTAAAGGCTAAGGCATTTTTTCATATGCTGCAGGAGAAAAGAGATGGGTTGCTCACTATATCTTTTGATTGTCAAAAGAATATGAGTCTACCAAAGGTGCCAGACCAAAGAGCCTACTTCAGTCGTCAGTGGAACTTCTACAACTTTACTATTGTAGTAGGCAGCTCACATGATGCTTTAACTAAAAGCAATGTTCATATTTATTATTGGAACGAAACAGATAGGCCCAAAAGTTCCAACGAAATTGCTAGTGCAGTTTTCCACAGATTATGCCAAACAGATTTAAAAAATATTGACACCGTCCGTTTATTCGCTGATGGCTGTGGTGGACAAAATAAAAACACCACTTTGATGGGGATGTTATCAAAATGGCTTGTATCGTTCGCCCCAGAAAATGTTAAAACAGTTCAGGTTATCTTTCCCATTGTAGGCCATTCGTTTATACCACCCGATAGAGTATTCGCTCAAATAGAGAAAAAATTAAGAAAAATTGAAATTATAATAAAACCTGAAGAATATGTAAATATTCTTAAAGACCATGGAACTGTTTGGAATATAAATAATTTGGAAATAAATGATTGGAAGAGTGCCACACTGGAAATTATAAAGCCTCCAGGACAGTGGCACTTTAAATTCAACCCTTCAAAAAGGTTTATTTTACAGAAGACCACAAAACGTAATAATATCACTATTCGGGGTGAGGAGGCTTATCGTGTCGATCTAGGAAGTGACAAATTAGTAGTCAAAAAAGGAAAAACTGTCAATAATTTAGTTCCTCCTCTTTTAACAACTGGTATGGCTCCAAATGCCAAGAAAATCAAGGACGTTTCGGCACTTTTGGAAGCGCACTATGGAGCAAACTGGAGAGAGTTGGAAAATTTAAAGTTCTATGCTACTGCTGAACAATCTACAGGTGAAGCTCCTACAGATGACTTGGTGTGTGAGGAAATAGAAGAAAGAGATATTTATGTCTAATTTAACTGTCTCTTAGTTTTAAACTTTTGTTTGAGTTCCATGTATTTGTATTTTTTGCTGTTTTAAAATAAACTTTAAGAACGTATGCGTTATACTTGTTTAATAATTAGTTAATAAAAATGAAAGAATGGCTGGCTTATCACTTTAACCAATATAGGCCAGACATCGGAAGGTAATTTCAAAACCGGCCATATCCATATAGGTTATTTTCAAAACCGGCCAACTCTCTAGCTTAGTTTCAAAACCGGCCATCTCCAACTTTTTTATTAATTTTTACGCATGTGTATACGAAACTCATTATTTTATGATAGTGAAATGCCTTTGTATTATCATCATAAACACAAAATAATATTAACACAAATTTTTTACTCATTAGTTTTTTGACAGCAGTTTTTTGCATTTTTCTCAAAACTTACTTGAGTGGAGATGGCCGGTTTTGAAATTAGACGATTCAAATAATAGATAATAGATAATTAAACAGATATATTAAAAAGGTTAATACTCACAATCTAATATTTATTTTCAAGGTGTTACAGAAGCGACCGATTTCGAGGCTTACAATATTTGCCTTATTATCAGGCAAAGCAAAGAGTATGTTTTGTTAAAAAACAATAATATAGATATCGGCAGTAAGAAGTTTTCCGCTTACATTATATTATTTAAAAGGTACTTATATTATTTAAAAGGTAGGATTACCTTCTGGTTTGTAATAAAATTAAAAGTAGTTAAAGACAAATACACATACAGTATAAGCTGCCACATCTGTATATAGTTTAAAAACTTGTGGAAGATGGAAAATTGCACTATGGTGTCGTTTTTTTTTTGTTGTTTTTGTCACAGGTTCTTACAAAGTAAAGACCTAAAGGTATTTACCTTAGGAATGCAATCTTAGATTCCCTTGCCGATTTATTCATCAAGCTGTTTGCTTTGCAAGTTTTAGAAAGCATGGTGGCTGAGATTTGAATTCGATTTCGCCAGGTAGAAATCGTATGATTTCTCTTTTTGTTAAATACATAACACTTTCTCTCATTTTCTATCAAAATATCAAAATACAATATTATTGCGACAGTTTGGCAAAAGAAATAGGTCAAACAGTATTAAGACTTCCAACTAGCCAAGCAGGGTGGAAACGATGTTTCAGGGATAACGTGACGATTAAAAGGAATAATTTCGCCTGTTTTAAAGCCGTTGATAATTACTTCGGAGTTCATCTGTTTCCAAGTTGTACACAAAAATTGGGAAAATATTTGTTTTGGTCATTTTTGGCCTACATACTGCTGCTGCCAGCCAACAAGATTTTCATCCCATTTAACTTTCAAGGATTTAAAAACGGCCAGGTCTAGTGGCTGTAAAAGGTGGCTGGAATGGAGTGGCAGTTTTAGAATTATAATATGTTCTAGCATAGCGGCTTCTAACGTCTCAATATTCATATGAGTCTAATGTCCATCATAAATAATTAATATTGGTCTTCTAGATGAAAGTGATGGAGTTATAGTGTTTATAAAGTATTTTTGCAAACGCCTTCTTCCACCCAACCTTTCATGGTCGATGTATATACAATACCCTCAAAATCAGTACCTGTTGGAGCTATCCATTGATCCCATAAGTGCAAACCTTTATAAATTATTAATGGTTGAGCTTTTAGTAAGCTGCATTACACATAAGAATAATTGTGGTATTTTCTTTACCAGAAGAACTGATTGTTTTTGATGAAGGTGTATTTATACCTCCCACAACTTTTGTCTTCCTGGGGTTAATGCACAAGGTAGTTTCGTCCATATTCCAGATTCTCTCAGGTTTGTGGTGAAGACCATATTCGTCCATTATTGATTTTAATAAATCACAAAATTAATGTATTATAAAAAAATCAAGAGCCTTTTTTCGAGAGTATTCCACGTTTTGTGGAACTTTAATATTTAATCTATGCCTCTGTTAAAACTCCAAAAACCAATCTTTGCCTGCATTTCCATCCTTGAAATTAGTTTCAGTATTTCAGTTTCAATTTCTAATCCTTCTTTTCTTGATACGTCGTATCCCCATTTCTCCATCGTTTTTAGACCATTGATTAATCTAACTTCGTCAGCAGTAGAAATTGACGTTAAACGTCCTTTAGTTGCTTTTACTGTTCCCGTTTACCTTTTGCACAGGGATGTAGGGTCACATATGGTATTTTGTATAATTTTGCGGCCTTATAAATTGATGTTTGAATTGCTAAAACATCAGACATTGCACCGTTGAGATCAGCTACCGAATTTTTTCGTTCATTTGAAGTGTTTCTTTTGTAGCAGCGAACCATGGTATCTATAACAAAAAATATACGTTGTAAAACTTACCCTACCACTGTTTAAATTTTAAATTCAAGAAGTTATATAAACGATGTAAATGTGATATACTGCTACTACTACTATCTGATACACATTTGCCCCAATCTGTAATAATACATTTCCTAAATCATACAACCTAAGAGCTTCCCGTTGATTTATGTTATTCATTTTATACTATAACTCTCGTAAATTTATACAAGGGCAACTGCATTTTTCGGTTACAATCCTCCTTCACAAAAAAGGGGATAAGTTACATCTCGAAAACTATAGGCCAATTCGTTTGCTTAACCACCTATACAAGCTCTTTACTCGAATACTGACAAAGAGATTAGAAGCAAAACTCGACTTCTATCAATCAGAAGAACAGGCAGGATTTCAAGCGGGACACGGAACAAACGACCATTTGCAATGCGTTAAAACTCTAGTTGAAAAGTCTATCGAATATAACAGACCCCTTGCTCTTATCTTTGTCGACTTCCACAAAACATTTGACACAGTCGAAACAGTTGTTACCTTAAAAGCACTATCAGAATGCAGAATAGATCACAGGTATGCAAATATTATTCGAAATATATACGAAAATGCGACAACAACCGTTAACCTCCATTGCATGACTGAGAAGATAAAAATTGGCAGAGGGGTGCGGCAGGGAGATACCTTGTCGCCAAAACTATTTATAACAGTTATGGAGTACGCATTTAAACGGCTAGAGTGGGAATCGAACGGTATTAGCATCGATGGAAAGATATTCAATCATCTCAGATATGCCAATGATATTATTCTCACAACAGACAACTTAGGAGAAGCCAGAATTATGGTTCAATAACTACAGCAAGTAACCCAGAAAGTCGGTTTAAAGATAAAATATGGAAAAACAAAAATGATGACCAACCTCGTCCCCAATGAGCTAATAGAAATCGAAAAGTCGCCCATAGAACTTGTGGAAAAATATGTGTATTTGGGTCACGAAATAAGGTTAACGCGAGACAACCAAACATGCGAGCTACTTAGAAGAATAAGTCTGGGTTGGGCTGCATTCGAAAAAATGAGAGACGTATTTAAAACAAATATACCGATCCATTTAAAAAGAAAAGCTTTTAATCAGTGCGTTCTACCAGTCCTCACATACGGAGCAGAAACCTTAACCCTCACAAAAACATCAGAAGAAAAAATTTAGAAGGACACAACGAAAGATGGAGAGATCAATGCTTGGAATAAGCTTAAGAAATAGAATAAGAAACAAGGAAGTTCGTAGACGAACCGGAGTGGAAAACATTATCGAACATATTACAAGGCAAAAATGGAGATGGGCAGGATATGTTGCAAGAATGAAAGACGACAGTTGGACAAAAAAATTGCTTGAATGGAGACCACGGGCTGACTAGCGAAGCCAAGGAAGACCCCCAACGCGATGGACCGATGACCTCAAAAGAATCGTGACCAATTGGATAGCAGAGGCGCAGAACAGAAGCAGATGGAAAAATCTAGAGGAGGCCTATGTTCAACAATGGACAACTCACGGCTGATTGATGATGATGATGATATACTGCACTTTTATATTGTGTATATTAGTAAAGACATTTAGTTTAATAACATACATTTTCTGTAACTATAAACCATTCAAATATTCTATTTTTTGCAGGTATTTTCCATCATCGTAATAATGTCCTGTGACAAAGTGGAGAAAAAAGCCTCCGAATTTATACAAACCTGTATTTACATCCATGCAACAACAGGAGATGAACAGGCAGCCACTTTGGTAAACTTAGCGAAAGAGCTAAAACCCAAGTTTTCAGCGGCTGGATTTTTTGATATCAACCAGCGATTGCTACCGATATTTTTCTCTAATCTGTCGACGTACTTGATCATTATCTTGCAATTTAAGATATCCTCTTTGTAATTGAGTAGCTAATAGTAAAGTTTTAGTAAATATTACAAGATAATAAATTTTTAAAAATCCGTATGTTCATATTTTTCTAACATTTTAAAGCAAAACTATATAGTAAATGCTTATATGCTACTGCAAGCTAATTCACTAGATTAATAAATCCTTTGGTAACAATTAAAACTAACTTACCACTTACAGCATTATAAATAACAAAAATAACAAAAACGTAATTAATGTAAATAAAAAATAAACTAAACGGTTTTCTTAAATTTCGTTTATCTCTTAGATTGTAATTGACTTTATTTTATAACGTAATTGACTATATTTTGCATTGTTCTCCTCCTACTTCTTCTTCTTCTTGTTTTTTCCTCTTCGTATTCTTTCTCAGCTTTTTTCTTTCCAGTGGTCGCTATTCCTTACTCTTCGTTACCAATAATTTCTGTCCATCGAGTCTTCTTCATCTAAACCTTTCTCCCTCAAGTCCTCTGCCACACGGCCTTTCCATCTCCTTCTCAGTTTTCCCCTACCTCTCTTTTTATGAACTTCTGTATCCAGCTCTACCCTTATTCCCACATAGTTTTCATCTCTACGTCTAAAATGATCAAATTGTTTCAGTCTTTGTTCTTGAATCTTTTTTTTAGACAATCTGTAACATTTTTATTTCCACAAGGAAAATAAATTCCTGCAGCTGGCTGTATACCATGTATCACAAAAAGAGGTTTAAATCCTTGTAAATAGGTATATTTAAAAAAACCCTTAAAAGGGCTACATTAAAATAACAAACGTTTTCGGAATAATAATTCCATCATCAGGTTAAAAGAAGGTTAACATAGCTGAGCCACCAAAATATTAGGGTAAAATCCTTTACAGTAATTAAAGTTAACAAAAAATGTGCATATTGTTGTTAAAAATAAATGATGTTTAATATTTTATTAGATTTTACTTCAGGCAACATATAACCATGCCTTACGTGAGTACCAGCGTCCGGAGGGTAAATCTCTTCAAACGGACTTCAGCTGGTAACTGAGTTACCAACTGAACTTATGATTATGATGATGATAGTGTGTTTGGCAAGTAAACTGTTCCTGTAACAATAAAACACTGAAAACTTTGTTTTCAAACTTCCACAAAATTTATTTTAAATATTATCACTACAGCTGTTTCGGCTGATTGCCTTTCTCAAGTTGAGAAAGGCAATCAGCCGAAACAGCTGTAGTGATAATATTTAAAATAAATTTTGTGGAAATTTGAAAACAAAGTTTTCAGTGTTTTATTGTTACATAAAATGAATTTCCATCACGTAACGGTCGAATCCATCAATTATTTAAACTGTTCCTTTTGCCACAGATCTTTAAATGATTTATGTTATGTTTATCAATTAAAAACTTGATTGTACTAAATTAATATTATATATCCGGATGCATATAAGTAATTACATATGAGTTCGTATATAGATTTCTGATTCAATGACAGTAAGTGGGTTATGTTTACTGGAAGTTGCACATTACTTTTAACCAAGTTTTCATAAAACGTAGATGAGAGTGCTTTATTTTTAATACATCCAAACAGATGTGATTAACATCACACTTTGAAATATTATCGCATAAACACTTTCCTAATTCTATAATGTTTAATCTAGCCAGGTAAGCAGGAACAGCACCGTGACTAGTGTTCAATCTTGTGATAGTTGCTGCTGATCGTTTAGATATATTATAATGAAATATGTGTGCTAATTCTGTTAGGATGGTAACGTAGGATGGATCTTGTATTAATGATTATTTGAAGTTTTCGCCAATATTTTCCATCTGTCTTGCCAGTTAAAATTTATTTTTTTATTATAAAAATTGATTAGGTCTGGTACTGTGTAAATATGTTCTTGTATACCTGAATGAGTAGAATCCTTAGCGAGCTCGTCTATTATTTCATTAAATTTTATCCCGGAGTGCCTTTTTGTCCAAATAATTGTTATATCTTTGTTTCTCATTTTTTGTTTAATGTCACATATCAGCTCATATGTTTTATGGTTTAACTCAGTGTTATTAAGTCCACTAAAAATTGACTTAGAGTCTGAGATGATCACAGCGTCTTGCAAATTTGCGTGCTCTAGCCAATCCAGAGCTTTCCTAATAGCTACCGCTTCGGCAGTGTAAATAGAGCAATGTGGAGGAAGCTTTATTTTAAGTGATTTGTTTTTGGAAGGAATATACACTGCAGACCCTACTTTCCCATTGTTCAGTTTAGAGCCATCTGTGTAAATTATAGTTATATTAGCATATTGATTCAATATGGAGTTCAACAGCTTGTTATTTATTTGATGTGAATCTGAATATTTCGGAAATATAATATTTAATTTTTTAAAGATTGTATTAAATTCTAATTTATAAGATGGTTTAATAAAATTTGTTGAAAGTGTAACCGGTAAATCATTGGTGTCCAGAAAGGCATCTGCTAATGGTGGTGAATTTTTTATTTTCCAATAATTGTTTACTAAATTTTGTATGGATAATTCATACAGCATACTTAGTAGGCCACTTGTTCTAGCCCTTAATTTTAATACATATTTGTTGCTAATAAATTTCTACGATTTTCTAATGGCATTTCATTACTTTCAGAAAGTAACAGGGGGCGACTGAACCTAAGGGATGGTTATATGTTGCCTGAAGTAAAATCTAATAAAATATTAAACGTCAATTATTTTTAACAACAATATGCACAATGCACATTATTTGGTAACTTTAATTACTTAGGGTTTAACCCTAATATTTTGGTGGCTCAGACATGTTAACGTGCTTTTAACCTGATGATGGAATTATTATTCCGAAGACGTTTGTTATTTTGATGTAGCTCTTTTAAACCTCTATTTTTATTTCAGTTACCTCTATCTTATTTTCCTAAATCTTATTTACAGGTCACACTTCAAAGCCGTACACCAACCCAGGTCTCACCACACTCTTGTTTATGTGTCTTTTCAACCTTTACTCGATTTTTCGATCACAAAGTACTTCACTCATTCGTCTTCAGTTAAAGCAATCCGCCTGTATCCTATGGGTAATTTCTCAATGCAGTATCCCATTTTACTTAAGCTATATATTTTTCTACAATAGCCCCTCTCCAAGACTTTACCTTCTCCTTCAACATTTCTTTGCTCTCCTCTACTACTACGATATTATTAGCAAAGTGCATTGACCAAATAGCCCCCTGCTTTATTTTTCCTGTCAGTATATCCATAAAAGAATCAAACAAGTAAGTACTCAGTGAAGAGCCTTGAATGAAACCAACCGTTACTGGAAAACTTTCGGCCAATCCGACAGCAGTCTTTTTGGTGTACGCTCCCTCATACTTATCCTTCACGATCCTTATGTATTTCTCAGGAATCCATTTCTTTCTCATTTATCTTTATTGCTCTTGTCCAGTATTTGTGACGGACGCCTTCTGAAGATCTATATATTAATATCAAATATAGCTCTCTTTTCTTCTCGCCGTATTTCTCTATTACCTGTCTTAAAACAAATCAGGCATAGATTGTCCTCTCTCCTGACATAAAGTTCAAATTCCAGTTCTCTACCAAATTTTCATTGTGTGCGACATTAACTTTATCCTTCTATGCTTCTTATATTTCTGAATCTCTGCTTTATAATTATACAATGACACCATTACATTCTCTCTCTCCATGAGTTGGGCATCCTTTCTTCGTCTTATATCTTACTCATCATTTGACAGAAAATACTAACTTCTTCTTCTCCTAGAGACTTCCACCTCCACAGGTATTTCTTCAGGTCCTACTGGCTTACCATTGTTCATCCTATTTAACATTTCGACAACTTCATCTCTTGCTATGCCCGGTATTATATTCTCATTTAGGATCCCGCCTCCTCTCTCTCTCTCTCTCTCTCTCTCTCTCTCTCTCTTCTGCTTTATTTAAATATCTGTTCTTAACACCTTTTCTTAGCCTTTTCATCCCCTTCGGGTATTTTCAACTCTTCATACGGCTGTACAGACAATCTTTCAACGTGGTTTTAACGGGTGTCATCTCTATAAATGAGTTAATCATTGCCATATAGTCGGTCATTCCGTAGACATAGATTAGAAGTGACCTTTAATCATTTGGTTGAGTAGTTGACGTTTGTCTATTAGTTTTGGTTGTTGACAGTTTGGTTTCCATCTTGTTTTTCTAGTACTTGAAATCTGTTGTTTGTTAAGGTTAGTGTGTTTTACTAAGTTCATTTGCGATTTCTTTCTTTTTTGGTTACTTTTTGCCACGAGGAAGTTTATTATTGTTTACTTATATTACTTTTCATTTATTTTTTGCTTGATATCTACTGTGTAGAGCAATATGAGTTTACGAGATGATGTATTTAATTTAAATGAGTGTATAAGGGTGCTGGATTTATATTAACTTGAGCCAGTGGAGGCTCAAGGCGAGTTTTTATGCCCACTATAGGAAGGTATAGCCTACACAATACCAGTAGCGATAATGGATTACGACTAATAAACTTAGCAGCAGTACTAAACATGACATTTTGAATACAGGAATATATACAAGGTAACCTGGACCTTCTCTGATGGAAGAACAACTAGTCAGATTGATCACTAAAGCTCGGATTTATAGGCAACAAAAATTGAAGAAAAAGGCGCCTATATAGGCAAAGATTTTTATTAAAAAAGGCAGGAATATTAACATTTAGGCAAAATATAGGCAATAAAGGAATATAACTTATTATTTATTGTACAAAGTAAATTAACGTAATATTAACTTAAGGCAAGTATATTTACACATCATAATCATAACATTAGTATAAATAAACTAGTAACTAAATAACTGTTAATTAATAATTAAACATTGTAACCACTTAAAATTTTATCATTAATAGAAACAACTAAATGTTTTTCAATATTTTCGGTCTTAAAACTATGTCTTCGATCACTTAAAATTAATTTGTACATTGAAAACGAACGTTCGACATCGACAGATGTAATTGGAGCATATTTCAGAGCGGATAATAAATCTGGCATAATTTGAAATTCCTCGGAAAATGTCCCATTCAAAACTTTAGCAACATTAGATAAAAACGAAAAACCTTCATTCTTGTCGAAAACATATTTCATTTTTTTAAAAATTAATTGACCGTTACTTCCAGGTGCCGATTTAATTTTCGTCTTTAAATTATCTATTAATTTTACTGACTCACATAAATTTATCTCTTGTTTTTCTAATAAGGTAATTGTGGTAACTATTAATTTATAATTGTCATTGATATAACCGAGTTCCTGTTTCAATTTGGGATTTTTTAATATTTTTTTTGCTTCTCGAATGGCTTCGGAAATATCATCATCAAATTCTGACATAACTAATTCTATTTCATTGCAGTGTTCAAAGTAAAAAAAGACTGCTTCGAGCCAGGTTCCCCACCTTGTAATTACTGGTTTAGGTGGCAAAGGGACACCGGGAAGTCTTTCTTTATATATTTGCACCCTCAACGGAGCCTTTACAAAAACTTTTTTCATAAAATTTATAAAATTATTTACCAACGGAAACAGATTTCTTATTTCTTCAGCAATTCTATTTACCCCGTGGGCTACACAAGTGCAATGAATTAAATTAGGATAAAAAATTTTTAAATTAACAGCAGCTTTTAACATATATGCCGCAGCATCTGAAAGCATTAAAACTATTTTATTCACTGGTATAGCGTTGGGTAAAAAGAGGTTTGTTAAACTATCTTGTATAAATCGACTTATTGTTAAATTGTTTGTTTTTTCCAATTCTTTAACGGCAACTAAATAAGGTTTTCTCGCAAAGTTTTCGTTCAAAATTCCAATCATTAAATTAGCTATATACCTGCCGCATACATCTGTCGTTTCATCCACGATAATATACAAAAAATTGCCCTCCAACTCGTGCTTAATTTTTGAAATACATTCCACATAACATTTTTCCACAGTATGTTTTCTCAATGTACTCTCGTCCGGTAAGGATTTATTAAGATATTTTTCAAAAAAGCGTTTAAAACTAGGGTTATTAACTTTATATAGAGGAATGTTGGATGCAATCATCATCTGGCATAAATCAAATTTAAATGCGTCTTCCTCCTTTTTTTTTGAACTGCTTAAACTATCCCGCAGAGATGTTTGGGCTAACTTAGAGGAATTTAATTTTTCCAAATTACGTTTATGAAGTGGGGTTCCACAATGCTGGTCAATAAAGTACTTTTTTCTACTTGAAATCTGAGAATTAAAAAAAAATAATTAGAATTCTAAAACCGCTTTAGAATTTAGTTATGTTGTGGGACGAGAAAAAAAGAAAAAAAAAATAAAACTTACCGATTTGCCGCATGGTTTACAAAATGCTCCATCTCCTTCTAGAGAAAGTTCCGAATAAGGTGCGATCCATAGCCTTAATTTAGATGTCATCTTTTCACACAACTGTCTTGAACGTTTTAAAACGTGTTCTTTGCTTTTCGGTATACGCAACAAAACTAAACTAGGATATAGCAATTTGCTAATTTGTGAGTAAACTCTGATACAGTAACCGACTGTACAACTGATAATAAACTAATAAAGCTTAGGGATTTCCAAATAGTTAACCCTCAAGTCTCGATCAGGTACATTTTCCTAGAAATCTATTATATAAACAAACCATTGATATTTTATTATTGACCCAAAATTTTATTATAGAATGGTTTAGTAATAGAATAATATCATGGGTAGTACCATGAAATTTTAAAAAAGGCACAAATAGGAGGAATTTACGAAAAAAGGCAAAAAGTGCAAAAAACACTTATAATAGGCAAAATAGGCAAAAAAAGGCATTTTGCCTATAATCCGAGCTTTATTGATCACATCTTAGTAGATTCAAGACATGGAACGGACATAATGAACTGCAGAAGTTAGAGAGGCGTAAACATAGACTCAGACCATTGTTTAGTGATCTCAAAACCAAGGGCTAGAATTTCAAATTACAACAAAGAAAAATAAATAGATAGAAAGAAATGGAATCTACAGAAGCTGAGAGATGCAACTGTTGCAAAATAGTACTGGGAAAATATTACCAAGAGATTAAGGAATCAAAGTCTAAGCAAAGAAGACCAGAGAGTTATAGACTTCTACTGGAACAGGATAAAGGAAAATATGGAGTCTGCAGCACAAGATGAAATAGAAACAGAAACTTGTACCCGAAAAAATCATTGGTTTGACGATGAATGCAAAGAGGCAACACAGAAAAAAAATTAAACCCATGCAAAAATGCTTACACGACGAACTAGAACAAGTATGGAGAATTACCAGACAAAGAGAAGAGAAGAAAAGAAAATACACAGAATGATAAAACGAAACCACTTAAAAAAGGAACATCAATATATAGAAAATCTAAACAGAGAGAAAGAATTCAGAACATTCTATAAAAAAGTTAACATCAACATAAAAAAATTCAAGGCAAACACAAATTAATGTAGAAGTTTGAATGTTGATGTATTAACAACAAGAACAGACGTACTAAATCGATGGACGAAATATTTTAACCAGATACTTAATATGGAGGAGAAGGAAGAAAACCCGGAAGAAGAAAGCTGTGAGGTAAGCGGAGCAGACGAGAGGGAGGAGGATCCACCAACGATCCTGGAAGTTAAAGACGCTGTAAACAAAATAGCTAGAAATAAATCACCAGAAATAGATAATCGCCCAGTGAAATTGTATAAAAAAGGTGGCCACGATGTCATAATAGCGCTATAGCAGCTTATAAAAGAAACGTGGATACAGAAGTCCCTTCCCAGTACTGGAATATTGAAATACTTTGCACCATACACAAAAAGGGAGATATCTTTGAGTGCTCTAACCATCGAGTAATTACGCTCCTAAATGCAGCGTATAAAATATTCACTAATATAATATGCCATCGTATGGCACCATATGCAGAGCGAATAATAGGACAATACCAGGCTGGTTTCAGAGGTGGTAAATCAACAATTCATCAGATTTTAACCCTGACACAAATTATAGAGAAAACACTGGAATACGGTGTAGACGCACCACACATTTATAGACTAAAACGCAGCCTACGACTTTGTAAATAGAAGAGAAATGTTTAGAGCAATGATAGGGTACCAAATCAGTTGGTGAGTATAACCAAACTAACTTTTGAAAAAATTGAATGCAGAGTACGAATCCAGGAGAAACTCTCTGAACCTTTTAAAACAAATAACGGCCTACGTCAGGGAGACCCACTCTCCTGTATACTATTTAATCTAGCTCTGGAAAAAGTAATACGTACGTCACAAATCACAACTACCGGTTCAATATATAACAAATCTGTGCAAATCCTAGCATATGCCGATAAGATCAATATTGTTGGGAGAACGGAAAACGCAGCACGAGAGGCGTATGTAGCACTAAAGGAAGCGGTTACAAAAATGGGTTTAATAATAAACACCAATAAAACGAAATACATGAAAATAGGTACGCAACCACAAATACTACGGCCACTTGTTATAGAAAACGACGTCTTCGAAGCAGTTAACAAATTTGTATACCTGGGAATGCTCGTCAATACTGAAAATAACACTACCGCAGAATTTGCACGGCTAATAGATGCTATTTTGGGCTTAATCTCCTGTTTAAATCTACAGTTATATCAAGAAATACAAAAGTACACCAAAATAATAATACGCACAGTCCTAACATATGGTTAAAAAAGCTGGACTTTAACAAAAAGCAATGAAAACATGTCAAGATGTTTCGAAATAAAAATACTAAGGCGAATCTATAAAGCGGCAAATGAAAATAGTGTCTGGAGAAGACGATACAATTTCGAACTCGTATATATAGAATATACCAGGAACCAGACATCGTAGAACACATTAAGATAGGACGTCTAAGGTAGGTAGGCCATGTAATGCGGATGAAGCAAACCGACCCAGCTAGAAAAACACTCCTTGAAAGACCTATTGGTCAAAGAAGAAGAGGAAGCCCCAGAACAAGATTCCTAGATAACATAGATCAAGATATGAGAAATATAAAAATACGTGCTTGGATAGGGACGACTGGAAAAAAATTCTTGGGGAGGCTAGGACCCACACAGGTTTGTAAAGCCAAAATAATGAGGATGATGAGCCTCCACCAGTGGAGGTGGTTGTGGTTGAAGGTTGAATTGATTAGTAGAAGTGTTAGGGAAGGGTTGTAATTGGTTTTGGTGGTACAGTGACATAATATGTGTATAAGAACATTGATACGACTGTCAACCGGTATTTTTTTGTTTTTAATCATCTGTGAACTTATTTTTATGTCGTGATTTGATAAATTTAGTTAAATTAAGGTTTACAAACACTTATTCAAAGTGTAGATGACACACTTACACTTCTAGCTCATTTTTGCAAATTATTAAACTGTTGATTTGTGAGTTATTTGGTGATTTCGATTATTATTTACATTAAAATTTACGTTACAAATAGCAGTTGTTAACCAGGTGATGGTTCAACATCATATTTTTATACGCAACCCGTTATACATATTCTGTAGTACGTGTGGCCTTTTACCAGAATACTATACTTTGTCTTAAAGAGACTAGTCTGTACAAGGAAGATATGCAATGCTTACCTTATGGGAATTTCGGCAAGATGTTGCCAGTTTTATGCAGTGAGCGATGGCGTTTTCTATTGTCTATCAAAATAAACGGAATAAACCGGGAGTTCTCAACAAGTCGTCACGTACAATTTTATGTAATTTACAAATATCGTTTGCTAATAATTTTACAAAATACTATACATTATTTGTTTCTAATAGTAACTTATCAACTTTTATCTTTGACTAGTAGCAGTAGTATAATAAAATGTGCATTAAATAAACATTTGTTTCAAAGTTTTTCAAATACTTTCTTCTGAGTTATTCAGTAATTAAGAAGCAATTAAAGTAATTCTTGTACAGAATATGTTTGAAAGCTTGATACATCCAGGGCCATACGTAGTCTTTATTTGTTCTTCGGTGCGTGTAAAAATATTCAAGTTACGATTATTTGTACCATCTTGGACGTACTGTTACTGTTTTGTTTTTGTTATTATTTGTTGGTGGCTGTTGTTGTGATTTGCTGTTGGCAATTATTGTTATTTTCTGTTGTCGGCTACTGTTATATTTGACGCCGAATTTTTACCGCAAAATAAAGGAAACTAATAAATATTATTAATTATCATCTTGATCAGGATAACAACGATTATGTATCAAGTCTAATTAGGAAAGTGTTAGAAATGAGTGGTGTTTGCAAAAAAGACTGTTTCGCGTACGACAGAAATATTCATCACCTGCTGGATTACAATCTCCAAAGAGCAGGTCCAAGAGCAGAAGCGAAAGGTTGGTAATTCTCGTAACAACAAGTACGATGAAAGTATCAGGGGCCAAATTCGTAGAATAGTTCATCAATTTTTTCTTGACAACATACCACCAACAATAAACACCATATTTTTTTTGAACCTATTCTCTATCCTTCCATTGTTGGATATAGGTCTCCCCCAGTTCTCTCCATCTTTCGCTATCTTGAGCTGTTCTCTGCCATGTGGGACCTCCTTGTTTCCTGATGTCATCTTTCCACCTCAGCTGTGGTCTGCCTCTTGATCTCTTTGCATTGTATGGACGCCACTTTCCGATGGCATTGTTCCATCGTCCGTCTTGGAGACGCTCATTGTGTCCAGCCCATTTCCGTTTTAGTTTTGCTGCTTGTTCTATCGGGTCTACTGTCTTTGTTCTGGTTCTGATCAACTGGTTACGTTTTTATCTTTAAGTGATATTAGCTGTTGTAAATGTCGAAGAAACTTTGTTCAACTTTTCACGGGCTACGCTATATCGCTTGCTGAGTGATATGGATTTTGTGTTTATAAAACGTAGCAGAAATGCAATTTTGATTGAAAAACCAGAAATCATCCCGTGGGGACATCGTTATTTACGCGCAATTCGTAAATACCCTGCAGAAGGATACAACATAGTGTATTGGATGAATCATGGGTTAAGCAGAAACTAAATTTGACAGCGATTGACAGAAAAAAGAACTTAATATAATGGTGTACAATTACGACTACTTACACACAAAATTAAATACAATGACTTCTTTTATTTTCAACTTATTTATTAATTTTATTTTCGCATATTTATACGTTTTTGTACTGCCAAAATAATATAGTACGGTTTTTAAAAGGTCTTCCCCGCTTAAGTTTTGAACGGAACAATACACAAATAAAATGTTTGTTTATATTTTAGTTTTATTTTACTCGTTTTTATTTAAATCTATAAACAAATGGTTTGTATCGCTAGCACATACTGTAGAAATAAAAACAAACTGCTTGTGTGACATAAATAAAAGGCATTTCATAATTTCGATGTTATTTTAATTTAACCCAAGTATGTTGTAGCAAATATTATTTATGTTTGAGAACCACTGACAGAAGGAAGCCAGGCAGGGTCGTTACTGGGCATTAGTACTTAAGCTACCCTCAACACAAAAGATGGATTAAGCTAAGTAGTAAGAAGTGACTTTTATTTTAATACAAGTTTGCAAATAAGTATGGCATCGATGTTGTGCATTTACCCTGTACAGAGAAGTCACTTTAAGACAATCTATAGGCAAATGTATTATATTTAAAAAAAATTGGAATGTGTTTAATTAGTAGAATAAGCTTAACATTTATTTTCAATACTTATTTGATATAAAATGATTAGGCAAGCAGGAATTTAACAGTTAACATCTCACATTAAGTTTTACGATTCACCACCCGGTATACATCTAATATTTCAGGTCTCCTTCATTTTATTAATTAATTAAATTTTTATCTACTATCTCTCTGCTATAATCATTCATTTTTCGGGTACATATTTATAGACAATTTATGAAATTAGCAAGCAATATCAATTACACAGTATTTTTACCTACTGCGACACAAAATGAAGCGTTTTTGGAATATTTTGTCACACCAAACTGACAGATCTTTCTTAAATTTTTTGTATGCACTTGGATGCTGCTTAGCAATTTTTCCTTCGAAACGTAAATATATCCAACGCATAATATTTTCGGGTCTTATGATCTGTTTCGTGTGGTTTGTCAACTACGTATTTTTGACTAATAAGTTTGAAGGAATTGATTCCTTAAGTAAGTGGTTAAATTTGATATACAGTTTTATTTTTCTTTGCTTCCATGCTGCTTGTATTTGCAATCCAATATTTGCTGCAGAAGCTTGGGAATTTATCTTCAGTGGTGTGGATTACTTAGATAAGAAGTTAGCAACCCAACAATCCATTTTTGGTATCTGTTAAAAGGATATTTGCATTTTTTCATCCCTGTTTTCGTTTATACTGGTGTTATGTTGTTATGGTTTGAAACGATGACTTTTAGATATTATATCGTACCAGGCATTATCACAGTTTGGGCTACTTTCTACGAATTCGTTATTATTTCTACGACGATTTGGGTACTTTGTGGAAGCCTAGCAAATAAATACAAAAACATCAACGTTTTCATAAAGGTTTTAAGTTGCTCTACAAGAATGAATCAAGAAGAATGTGGTAAAAGGCTTCAAGAATATTACAGGTACTTAAGAATTTTGCATATGGTCGTCGAAAAAATAAATTTTGTATTTGGAGTACCAATTTTGCTGCTTTTTTTTATATGCTTTATGGGTATTCTGGAATTTTTTAGTTTTTGTGCGAATCATGGAAGTTTTGACCAATTAACAATTTATCTGTTGTTTATCCCAAAGACTGCTATGATTATTGTAAGTATATATTGTATTTTTATAATTCTAACTAAGAGTAAGAGTAGGTAAGGACATTAACAGAGGATTAGGTTGCATTGGACAATATGGGGAAGACACCTTAAACAGAAATGGAATTAAAATGCTGGAATTCTGCCAAACCAATGACCTGATAATAGGAAACACATTCAGTGAACAAACCATTAACGACAAATATACATTTGTGGCTGAAGGGAGAAATGCGAAAAGCTTAATTGACTATATAGTCTATACGAGAAACCTAGAACAAAATATAAAAAACATCTTAACGGAAAAGGAACTGGAACTGTCTACACAACACAGAATGGTCACTGCAAAACAGGTGGATAAAAAACTGGAGAAAGTGCAAAGAAAAGAGTATAAGAAAGTAAATGTAAACAAACTAAAGATAGAAAGTGTCCAAGAATTGTACACGGAAGAAACTAACAAAAGACTGAGACAAATAGAATGCCAAAAAGAAACATGGACAATGGAAGAAAGATGGAATACTTACAGTGAAGTATTAAAAACAACAGCAACTGAAGTGTGTGGAATCAAAAAATATAATAAACAATTAAAAAGGACAAGATGGTGGAATAAAGAAGTAAAGACAGAAATAAAAAAGAAGAAACTAGCATGGAAAAAATACATCGAAACGGGATTAGAAGAAGATAAAGAAAAATACTACAGGCAGAGACAATTGGTAAAAAAGACAGTCACACAAGCAAAAGCAAAAACATGGAAAAAATTTGAAGACGAACTTCAGGAAGAAAATATAACAAATAATAGAAACTTTTGAACGAAAATACGATACATAAGGCAAGGAGGATGAAAGGAAATAAACACAGTAAGAGATACTTCAAACCAAATACGAACAAGCCCAGAACAAGTAGCTAGGGTATGGAAAGAATATTATGAGAAAAAATTTGATACCGAAGGGATAAATGAAGACAATATAAACAATGAAGGCGAAGAAAACACAGAGCTAGAGCAAATAATTAAAGAAGAAGTAATAGAAAGATTATCAAATATAAAAATAGGCAAGGCAGGTGAAGATGATGAAATTGAACCGGAAATGGTAAAATACATGGAAAAAGATGGAATAAACTGGCTATGGAAAATATATAAAGAGGCGTGGGAAAAACAAACAATCCCTAAAGACTGGCAGAATAATACCATCGTGCCAATATATAAAAAAAGAGAACATGTAAACTGCGACAACTATAGAGCAATATGTCTGTCATCGATATGCTTTAAAATATATACGAAAATAATACAGAAGAAACTGAGACAAGAAGTAGAAATGGTATTGGGAGAAGAACAAACGGCATTTAGACCGGGAAGACAGACAAATGACAACATATATATATATCATTAGAAACCTAATAGAAAGAAGCATAGATACGGGGAAAAACTAGTATTAGCATTCATAGACCTAAGAGCAGCATTTGACAAGATAGAAAGACATATTATAGGGAAATGCTTGAGAAAAATAAATGTACCTAATGCATTAATAAAAATTATAGAAAGAACTTACAAAGAGGTAAAAGGAAGAATAAGAAACACCAAAGTCAGAACCAATCAACTACAGACAATAGTAGGTTACCACATATTACAACCGGTAAAAATAGAGTCCTTAATGTATGCAGACGAAATAGTACTAATAGCAGATTCCGAGAATAAAATGCAGAAACTAATGGATATATGGTAAGAACAAAGTAAGAACTAAAAATGGAGATAAACGAGGAAAAAAGTAAGATAATGATAATCAGTGGCAAAGGAGATCAGGAAGATAATCACATAAAGATAAAATGTAAAAACTCAGAATTGGAAACAGTAACAACTTACGAATACCTGGGAAGTATAATAACTAATGACAGAAAAATAGACTGGGAAATAACAAATAGAGCAAAGAAATCAAACAAGTTATACTATGCGTTAGCCCCGTGAAAACTAGGCAATTCTGGAAAATCGTAAGAGCAGGATAAACGCAATGGAGATGAGACATGTAAGAAGGATAGTTGGAAAGACAAAATGGGATAGATTAAGCAACGAGACTATTAGGAGAATGGCCAACCAGGAACCGATAATGAACAAAATAGCAAAGAGACAAATGAACTGGTATGGGCATCTGATGAGGATGCAATCCAATAGAATAACAAGAAAAGTTTATGAAGCAAAGAACATCGGAAAAAGAAAAAGAGGCAGATCAAGAAAAAAATGGATACAGCAAGTAGTAGAGGCGGGAAAACTTAAACAAAAATCACTCGAGGAATTGAAAATAATGACAGGAAACAGAAAAGAATGGAAGAGGTGGGTAAATGAAAATTAAAATAGCTAGCCCAAATCCTACACCCTGATAGGGTAAAAGGAAGGGGAGAACGAAAGAAAGATAATTATTACTAAGGATTAAGTCAAAAAGTATATTTTTCAGTAGCGCGCTTCGAAGAGTTTACTGATCTGTGATATCAATGGTTTGATTTTATGCAAATTATTACATCCCTATATTATTAAAAGGAGGCAAAAACAGTATAAAAAGATGAAAAAAATCATGTTAAACTTTAATATTTAAATTATCTGACTTATCTTATTAGATTTACTCTGTTTACTGACTATTACCATTAGGACCAGCTCTTGTACTAATTATTCCAAACTTTTTCTAGTAGTTTAATATCAAAATGAACTTTGAAAAATGAAAGGCAAATATCGAGCACAATTTTAACAATTAAATCTTGCCCAAGTACTTTCGCTTACTACAGCATCTTCAGAGGAATCTGAAATGAGCCAAAAAAACGTTTTTTTTTAATGAAGGAAATTAATTAACTTCGATAAAAAGGTAATGGATGATAAAAGTTTTTTGTGATTAACGTTTTAGACTTACTTTGTCAAATTTAGGCTATCCAGCAAGCATAGAATGTGATAAACATCAATTTTAACATAAAATTGTACAAAACACTACAGTAAAACAAGGACAAACAGTTTAAAATTAATTAAAATGGTTCTACGCCCTACATTCTTTGTCAGTAACAGGAGAGATAATGGTATTTAACGGAAATGCTAAGGTGACATGTGACATATGACAGCTTTGATGGACAGTCACAGTCTTGGATATGTGATCTGCACATATTAAAATTCTGTGTAAGTAAGCTGACATTGACCAAAGGTCCAACTAAAACTACTATAGAAAATCAGCTTATGAAATATGACATACAGAATATTTTGATTTAACTAGATTGCATAATCCAGATCTCACACTCAAACCCGTCTGTAATAATAAGGTTGTAAGTTTGAGAGCAAATAAAGTGAACTTAAAGTGTGAATGAAAGAAATAGACTAAACAATCTAGTAGACAGTGGGTGGTTGACTACAATAAAATGGTCTACCAGGCACTAGCAATACTGTAAAAAAGAGAAGAAATCTGACTACGAAATTGAAATACTAAAAATTAGAATAAAATTGAAAGCATTGTATAAATGAGGTATAATTCAAGTAGTTCAGTTAAACCTCCAGCCAATGGGAGAACTGTAAAACTAATATGTAAAAGCGTTACTAAAGACCAACTAACCAACAGTGGAAGATGTTGAAATATACAACTACTGTGGAATTGGTATATCTAAATTACACAGAGGTATGGAGAGTGTAATAAATGCCAACTACTATAGATCAATTAATAAATATTAACATGAAAGAAGAGAGAAAAAGGATTTAACAAAAACAACGAGGATAGATGCCTTTAAACTAAGAACAAATGAATGAAGCAATTCCGAGAGGTCTTAGCGGATAAGTTCGAATAGCTAATGACGGAGAGAAGACAACTACTAGCGCAAAACAAACGCCATACTCAAGAATATAGAAAACTTAACAAAACAATTAGAAAAGAACTAAAACGCGACATACAAAAATTGAACGAGAACTTAATAGAGCGAGTCATTGAAAACAACAGAGGCTTAAAATATCTAAGACCCGCACTGGGAGTTCAAAAAATCATCAAAATTAAAGACACCAACAATAAGGTAGAGAAGGACAAATGTAAAATAACAAATATTGTCGAAGACTTCTACACATCCTTGTACAGCTCGCAGTCGAAGGTATACTAGAAGTAGAGTCACTTATGCCATTTTTAATAGCCAATGTAATAAACATACCATTGCTAAAAAGCTAACCACAGGAACACCTGTAGGAAAAAGAAACAAAGGCCGACCGCGAATTAGGTGGTTAGATGGAGTAGAAACCGACTTACGAATATTAAAAATCAGAAGATGACAACATATTGTCAAAAACCGAACAGAATGGCGACGAATCTTAGGAGCAGGCCAAGATCCACAGAGGATTGTCGAGCCAAAGATGATGATAATGTAATAAACATTTTTGTTTCATCCAGGACTTTTATAAAACACTTCTTACATACTTTTATGAGCTCCCCCTGGAATGGAATTTTTCTTTTTCGGAATCCTTAGTTCGTTTTTTTTTTCATTTTAGGCTCCCTTGTTTGTACAAGATTAGAAACAAATGTAACTCTTTTGTCCCTACTTCCAAGAGCCCAGTACCCCCTAAAAATACTTTTTCGTACTTCCTCAGGTAATTTATCTTTACATTTCTCACGACAAAAGTCAAGCTCTTTCATTTTTTTAGCTTTTTTCAGTTTTTCGTCTAATGTGCAATAACTCTCGCCTGCATTTCTGGCTTTATATTTTTCTAGTTTTATTTTTCGGGAAAATTAACCTTGTGTACCTTTATTTTTGGGAGCGTGTTTCCCTAGCATTTATCTGGTGAAATACATTAATTTCGTCATTTGATGAAAGCTCATTTTCATTCGGAGAAGGAATGTAGTCATTGTCATTATCAATATGTTCTTCATGGTAATCTGTTTCATCTAAAAAGATTTTATTACGCTGATTGCGCAAAATGTTAATAAAATAATAACTTAACATGTGATAAAAGTTCATTGATATCCACAGGCTCAGTTTCTGTTGAAGTTTGGATGACAAATACTTGGTCGGTATCAATAACATTTTGTTGATTCGTTTCCATTGTAATATTTGCTATATTTTGTAAAAAATATAACTCATTCTCCACATTAAAAACAGTTGAAATTTCCACATCCAATGGATTATGATTCAACACAATTATATCAATATCGTTATCTTTCATTTTCATGGAATTATCTGAAATAATGGTTAAAATAAAAACAAATACTTATTAGAAACCTGTACAACAATTAACTCACTGGAAACATTAGTCGTCATTACCTCATTTAATGAATTATTATGCTTTCTTCTTCTTCTTAACATGCCATACACCAAAGTGCGTAGGCGACTATCTCATTACTAGAATTCTGTTCTTGGCGGCGTGACACAGCTCGCCTGTGTTGTGTATTCCTGTCCATTTTTTAATATTCCTTAACCAGGATAATTGTTTGCGGCCGGCTCCTCTCCTACCTTTGATCTTTCGTTGTATGATTAACTGTGGTATTTCATATTTTGCTCCTCTCAATATGTGCCCAAGGTAATCAATCTTTTTTTCGTTTCTTAATTAATTCAAAGAGTTCTCTTTTGCAAGTTTGTTTGTTACAAGTTTGTTGATATATGTTTTTTTCAAAGTCCACGTTTCCATGCCATAAAGCAAGATGGACTATATATAGCACTTGACCATTTTGTAGCGTATTTCGAAATTTAGGTTTTGATTACATAGGAGCGGTCTGAATTTCACAAGAGCTTGTCTTGCCATTTGTATTCGGATTTTTATCTCGTGTTGTGGATCCGATTGGTCATTGATTGTGGTGCCAAGGTATTTAAGTTTTCACGCGTTTTATACGATCGTCACCTATGCATATTATCGGTTTTTTTGGAGGGTTTGTGCTAATGATCATATATTTCGTTTTCAAAACGTTGATTTTGAGGCCATATTTTTTACCTATGCTATTCACCCTATCAAGTAATAACTGCTGATCTTCCAAATTATCAGTTATAATCACTGTGTCGTCCGCATAGCGTAGGTTGCTCATTGGTATGCCGTTCACCTTAATGCCTAATTCCGTGTCTTCTAATGCTTCCTCAAATATATTTTCAACAGATAAATTAAAAAGCATCAGAGAGAGTATGCAGCCTTAGCGGATACCTTTCCGGATTTCAAATTCATCCGTATATTGGTCTTGATCAATCCTCACCTTTGCCATTTGGTTCCAGTATAGATTCTGAATAATTTTGATCTCCTTCTGGTCAATGTTGACCCTATGTAGTAGTTCCATCATGATATCATGTTTAACATTATCAAATGCCTTCTCGTAGTCGATGAAGGTGAGGTAGACATCTTTTCGTTGATCTAAGCAGTTTTGTATTAAGGTGTTCAAACATAAAATTGCCTCTCTTGTTTCTAGTCCTTCCTTAAAACCGAATTGTGTTGACCTGCTAAGTTCTTCTATCTTGTACATTCTTGAGTCTAATATCCTAAAGAAGAGTTTCAGAAAGTGACTCATTAAACTGATTAAGCGGTGTTCACTGCATTTTGTGGCATAAGCTGTTTTTGGGATCATCACAAAGGATGGCTGCAGCCATTCTCGCGGAATGTAACCAGTATCATAAATGCTATTGAACAGCCTTACGAAGATTTCGATATTCTCTTCGTCTAGTGGTTTTATTGCTTCTATATTAATTTCATCTGGACCTGTTGCTTTCTGCATCTTTGTAGTTCTAACTGCATATTATATTTCACTTCGCATTATTATGCTTTAACTCAATATATCCAAATTATTATTTTGTTTTTCAACATAAATAGTGATTGGAGATGATTCTTTTAACTTTATTTCGTGATTATCATAGAAAAGTTGCATAATATTATTTGGAACTTTAAAATTGTCCATATTTTCTTTCAAAACTTAACAAACAAAACAGATAACAAAACTTAAGCTCACTTTCGGCGGATCTTAACAGTACAAGTAGATTAATTACTATTTAACTGGGAATAAGCCACAATTAAAGATAAAAATATGTTTTTGACGTTTCAATGTCCACTTCGGAAATCGTTCTCAAAATATAATCGTTTGTATTTTGAGAACGATTTCCGAAGTGGAAATTGAAACGTCAATTAACGTATTTTTATTTTTAATTGTGGCTTATTCCCAGTTAAATAGTAATTAATTTACAATGCCACAAGAAAATAGCTTCAGAACAGTACAAGTCGAGCTTCAAAGCAGTATAAATGATAAACTAACTCTGACACTTCTACACCTAAGAGTATAAGTTGACTTATACTTTTACTCCCGAGCATAAAATGGCTTCAGTTCCGTTAGGTTATTTGAATTATAATCCAAGATACCGTTATAAAAACACTAAATTTTGACTAAGTACAAGGTACTAAGATTGTTTATGAATGTCAGTAATTTATCGCATTAATTAATATATTCTCTCTTTTAGATTCATACGGGCCTGATAATACACTCGGTAGGGCACGTGAAAAGTGCTGCCACAGAACTAGAAACAACTTGCAAATACTTGTATTCAACAAATCCAGATGAACATACTTTTACACTAACAAATATTGTTGAAAAACTACGTCCAAAGTTTAGTGCAGCTGGGTTGTTCGAGATCAAAAAAAGCGTGATGGTGACATTCTGGTCAAACGTGGTTACATATATCATCGTACTTTTACAGTTAAAATTAGCCAATAAGAATGATTAATATAGCAATGCTAAGGATGCTAAATCTGTAAGAGTATAAACAATAGGGTGGGTCGAAAAACAATAATGTTTCATTTTTTAATCGCTATTCCGCGGAAAACTTGCCTTTGGGGTATATAAGTAAAATGCAAAGTAAAACAAAGTTATACATATATTGAACCCACAGCTAGCGCATCATACTTAAAATTTAGCTTTTGTTTAGAAATCAAGACACTTTTCAATTATTTTTACTATCCCTAACCAATAATATTTGAACGTGCTATTTGAGTTTGACATGTTCAACAAAATTAATTATGCACCGAAGATCACAACATGCAATAATAAATAAGGAACTAAAGTGCTCATTGCGTCAATTTACAGGACCATCGTCAAAATATCTGAATACCCATTACCGAACAGAACATTCCACTAGTGAAATACTTGTATTTCAAACATTTGAGGAATTTCAGTTGTAAAAAATGACTACTGAAAAGCAAACTTTTTCCTCATTTGTAAATAAGCATGGTTAGGTTAGGTTAGGTCTAGGTTAGTTTAGGTCTAGGCAAGGTTAGGTAAAAAGGGTATAAATTGCGAAAAAAATTAAATGTACATGTCATAGATCAGGCAATATTAGAGAAATATTAGATCACTTAAAACATATGAAAGTAACAAAATGAATGGATATTGCCGTGCTGAAATGTGAAATAGCTGCAAAAGTACCATTGCAGTCTATATTAGGGATGGCGGTTTTTGACAAAACACCGGTTTTCGGTTATACCGGTTTGTTTTGCTTACGGTTCAACCTGACGGTTATAACCGGCCAAAAACCCGGTTTTCCCAAAAACCGGTTTTTGGTTTTTTTCAATCCAATAGGTTACAAAGTTATATTTACAATGCACTTTAGTTCGGGATACGTATAAAATAAAATAAAATTTGAATTATGGTTTTATTTGGAATAATTACTTGAGAATAATAATTATGATTGATATCTGAAAAACCGGTTATAACCGGGACAAAAAACAACCGAAAAACCGGTTATTGCGAAGTAAAAAACCGGTTTTCGAATAAAACCGGTAGGTTTTTTCTATCCCTAGTCTTGTTCTTCTTCTTCTTAGTCGTTAACCTGATGCAGGTATCGTGATATCATGAAGCTATTAACTAATGTTTCCAATGTTCCTCCACGTTTTTCTATCTTCTGCCATTCTAGCACATTCTGACAATGGAGCACCAATGGTAGCAACAATATGGTCCGTGTATCATGTAGGAGATCTACCTCTATTTCTTTTGCCTTATACTTTTCCGTGAATGGTAAGTTTTTTAAGACCATTTCTTCGAAGCACATGTACAAAATAGCTTATTATTTGTTCTGATATTTGTGTTCTTAGACTTTTCTTTATGTTTAGCTGGTGCAGTATGGACTCATTTGTTCTTCGGGCCACCCATGGCATTCGTCTCCAGCAGTACATTTCAAATACATCTATGTTCATTTTGTCTTTCTCAACAAGGGTCCAGCATTCCGATGCATAAGTAAAAACTGGAAAAACTAGACTTCTTACTAGTCTCATTTTTGTATGGGTAGTTATTTCATGGCGTTTCCAAATTTTTGTTAATTTTGCCATATCGCTTTTTGCGATTGCTGACCGCCGCTTTATTTCTTCAGTACAGCCTCCTTTGTTGGTAATTAATGAGCTCAGATACACAAATTTATATACAACAGCGATATTGTTTATCATGACCAGATGATTTTGATTGTTGTTAGCTCTGACAATTATCATGATTCTCGTTTTATCTCTGTTTATTTTAAGGCCCATCGTTAAGCTTACGTCTTTTATCCGTTGTAGCAGGTGAATCAATTCAGCTTCAGAACTAGCGAGGATAGTAGTATCATCTGCATATCTCAAGTTGCAAATCTTCTTGCCGCCAATGGTGATGCCACCGTTCCAGTCCTCAGTAGCTTTTCGCATTATTTACTCACCATAGATGTTAAATAGAATTGGGCTTAGTATGCAGCCTTGTCTCACGCCTTTTGTAACCCTGAAACTATCGGTTAGTTCCCCATTTATTCTAACTCTGGCATAATTGTTATTGTACAGGCTTTTAATTAGCAGTATCAGATGATTAGGGACTCCCATTTCAGACTAAACCTGCCACATTTTACTCCAGTTGACCAAATCGAAAGCTTTACTATAATCTATGAAGCGCAAATATGTTGTGATGTTCAATTCTCTGGATTTTTTTACAATCTGCCGTACGTTTAAAATTTGTTCTCTAGTACCACGTCCGGGGACGAAACCTGCTTGTCCCTCCGCAATGTTAGGTAGTAAAAAGGGCTTTATCCTCTTGAGAATTATGTGTAAGAGTATCTTACTGCAATGCGCAATTAAAGCAATTGTGCCATAGTTGCTACATAGATCTTTCGCTCACTTTTTATGCTAGTCTATATTAGAGAAATTACAGGATTCAGTTACTAACTATTAACTACAGTGAACCCATTTACTTATGAACAAAGACCTGTATAATATTGAAAAACCAAACTGCCATGCGCGAAACTTTCAGGCAGATATTACTGGGGTGTACGTAGATCCTTGTGACTGTTTGACCTTCAGTGTACATGTGTGGTACACATGGCTAAAAACTAGATATTAGTAACAAGTTCACAATCGCAGGCCACGTGCACCATATGAGGACACAGCAGTTTTTACAAAAATAACCAAAAAACAAATATGATTTCATGATTTTTTGCTAAAAACAAACACAAATAGAGTAACTAAGAAGAAAAAAATATTTTGGTCCAGAAAACCCGGTACCAAATTTACTATGAATTTACCTGGCAGTTAAAGTGTTAAAGTGTTCCTTCCTAGGAAAAACAAATATTTTTGCTATAATTTTAGATATGCCATTATCGTTTCAAATTTTCTCTTCAATTGTAGCCTACTCTACAATTGTTTATATTGTTTCCTCAACAATTGCCAAAACAATGCCTTTTGAATTTTTTTATAAGAAGTGGTTGGACGGTTAAAAAAATTATTTAATTGAGAAATTTTATATATAAAGTAAGATAATTTAGCTACTTGCATATAACTTATATCATGGATTTATTTCATAAAGAAGGTGTAAGATAAGTTTTCAAATTATCACCATAATATACTTTGTATACTCGGTTCTAAATAACCTTATATTGTCTCTATTTTGACACGTATTATTTTTATTGATTAAGTAATTGTTTCCACTACTTATTTGTGGAAATTTCTATTATTTTATTACCTACAATCAATTTAAAAAGCGTGCTTAATAATGCTCAGTTTATATATCGAACTTCATGAATAACTGTATCGTTGGATTTGACCTACTTTAGGTATGTTCGTTAAATCGCGTCTACAGTGCATTAAGACAACTTTATTATGCACCATTAACACAAATTTTTGTCCAACGCAGTATAAAAACGTTCTAGTACACTGTTTTCCAGGCGTTTGGACATAGTGCCCAAATGGGTACAAAATAAAGTCAAATGCTGCAATTGTGGTGAAGAACACACTTCAAAGTATACATTAAATAGCTCAACATTCAAGCTGCTAAAAACAACAGAAACAAACCTATACTGAAAACAGTACTACGACCTCAAACTGTTTACATTATTAGTAACCCAGAAATGCCTTATATTCAATCCAAAGAGCTGCAGAAACTTTCAGCGCCAAGAGCACAACCAGAAATTAATAAAAGTGTATGTAGAAAAGAATCATAGCAGGAGTTGATTACCCCAATCGCCTCCACGAACGTCATGCTTGACCTCCCTCTATTACATATAAGGATGGAAAAGGATGCAAAGGTGAGGAATACAGAAGCTAACTAAGATGCCAGGAAGTAGGGCACAGGGATACCGGAATCAAATCTGCATAGGTAACTAAAAATCCACCAGACCTAGAAATGGTCCTCTTTGCAGGAAGGGATGAATGAAAGTGGAACAAAACGAATCTCATTTTCTCCTCTTAAGGTGCCCTCTTTATTACTGAAGGTTGGCTATAACTACAGCAAATTGCTCTCAATATTGAGCTGTTCTTAGTATCAAATGTGAGAGTCCATGCCTATTTAGTATTTTACATTTGTCAACCAGGAGCATTTTTTTCTTTCTGGACCTGTTTCTCTTTTCACTTTTGCGATTATTAATGTCGGCATTTGGTGCACGTGTAACGGCCGTTATTTTAGTTTTATTTGTGTTTATATTCAGTCCCAAGCTATCTATCTCTCTGGTTATGGCATTCAAAAGTCGTTGCGTACCCTAAGCACTGTCAGCAATAATGACGGTATCGTCTGTGTATCTTAAATTGTTTACATATTCTCCGTTGATATTTATTTCTTCTTTAATATTTTCGAGGGTATTTTGGAAGATCTTTTCGAAGTATATATTAAACAATAGTGGAGAAAGTACACAGAGCCCTGGCAAACTCCTCTTTTTATTAATATTTCTGCTATCTATACCATGTTGTGTTAGGGTTTTTATGAGTTCTGAGTGTTTTACACGTTCAAATGCTTTTTCGTAGTCGATAATACAGAGAAACGCGTCTTTTCTTGGCACTTTTGTAGTAATATCTTGAGATCAAATAATTTCTTTCACATTCTTTGTATATACGTTGATGTACAATTTTGAGTAAGAGTTTTAGAAAATGGTTCATCAGGCTAACTAATCTGAACTGTGAGCATCTATTTGCTTTATTTTCCTTGGGTATAGGTATAAATGTTGATCTAAGCAAGTCTTCTGGGAAGATTTCAGTGTCATATATTTTGTTATTGTTAAGGACAGAATATTTTCTTCAATAATATGTAAGTTTTATCATATCTACCTATACCTCATCTGGACCAAAGGTCTTTCGTAGATTTGCCGTTTTGATTATTTTGGTATCTTCCGATGTTATTATATCAAGTCTTGTGTCTTGTACTATATTCATTTATGGTTCTATTCTCTCGTCATTAACAGATCTTCGATGTATTTTTTCCATATATTTCCTACATTTTCTGGGCTAGATACTATTTGGTTTTTATCCTGTGTTAGATTTATTGTAGTAAATTTTTTTACAATACTAAGAATGACAGAAAAAAAGAAAGAAAAGAGGAAACGAAAGGTAAGTGAAAAATAGAAAGCTATAAACTTCTTCTTCAAGTGCCCACTTCGTTCCGAAGGTTGGAGATCATCAGGGCTATACGTATTTTCGAAACTGCTGACCGAAACAATTCATTATTGCTACAGCTATACCATTCCCGTAGATTATTTAGCCAGGAGTTTCGACTTCTTCCTATGGACCTTTTTTCTGCTATTTTTCCTTGCATAATTATTCAAAGCAGTTCATATCTTTCGGCTGTTGGAATATGTCCCCAGTATTGCAGTTTTCGTTTTCTTGACTTGACTTCCTTTTCCTTATTCATTCTTCTCAAGACCTCGACATTTGTGACTCTCTCGGTTCATAATATTCTCAGGATTCTGCGATACAATAAAAAATTAGAGGCATAGTTGAAATGCCTCTAATTTTTTTATATCAATCTTTTTCAACGTCCATGACTCCATTCCGTAGAACAGCACAGAAGGTACGTAACATCTCATCAGGCGAAGTTTCATTTCAAGGCACAAATTTCTTCCGCAGAACACTCTCTTTATTTTAGTGAATATGGATCTGGCTTTTTCTATTTTTATTTTGATATCTGCTGAGCTATTGTTGTCTTCATTTATAAAAGTGCCTAAATATTTGTATTTGCTAACTCGATCGATAATTTTATTGTGTAAATATAAATTTTGGACATTTTGTGTTCATTTCGATATTACCATACATTTAGTTTTCTTTATGTTCAAAGATAGTCCATATTCTTCGCTGCAGTTTGCTATCTTATTCACCAATGTTTATAGCTATTCAAGTGTTTCTGCGATCAGAACGGTGTCGTCGGCAAATATCACATTGTTTAATCTAACACCATTTATTTTAATACCTACGGATTACTCAGAGAGTGTTCCATTAATTACGTCTTCGGAATGGAGATTAAACGGGGTTGATGACAGTATACACCCTTGTCTCACACCTCGTTTTATTTTAATTTCTTCAGTGGTATTATTCTCTACTCTCACTACGCTTTTTGATTGTAGTACATATTTATTATTAGTCGAATGTCTCGTTTATCTAAATTCTTTTCTGTCAGGAGTCTGATTAGGTGATCATGTCGCACTTTATCAAAAGCCTTGTTGTAATTTATGAAACTGGGTATTATTGATGTCCATTTACAGTTTTCTGTGTACTCTAGAGTGTATAATTTAAGCTATAAACTTGAAGAAGAATATTTAATTATAATAAAGAAGACATTTGACAACATTCAAAGAAAGGACGTATGTCAAAAACGTCGCAGCTGTGAACATTGAACCCGGTGAAATTTACTTCCCTGATGCTGTGAATGGACAGAAAAACATAAAAAATAATTTTATTGTAATTGTAACCTAGCATTGGCTTCATCTGACACATCTGCAAATTTATTGGAAGGCTAATGATTTGCAAATTTTTCCCTGAAATTACAATTAAACATAGAAATTATTGAAACACCAGATTGCAACATCACCAAAAATAGACCAATGGCTAAGATTTTACAGGTATGCAGAAACGCAGACTGTATTCCTTATTTAATAATTATTCCTTAATCAACTGCTGTGGATGGACTAAACGCATGCCTAACATCATCAAATTTGTGGCGGCATGTAAAGACGCCCCAATTGACAAACAATGTCACAATAGCACTGTATAATACAAAACAATAAACTGATATAAACACTTAATACTTGTTGGTTGGAACAACACGATAGCTCAGCCATTTTGTCGAGACTGTATCTATACCGTCAGACCTAAAAGCGCGAAATTTCGAGTCGGCTACATAGGGTAGTGTATCCAACTATACAGCGCCAAGAATTCAATTTAAAAAAGGAACTTACCTCGTCCCAAGGAAAGGTTCTGAATTAATTTTTTAAAAACGTTTTCATTATTTATAAATAACTAAAATTTTTGACTTATTTTGCAACATTTTTTAGCAAAAAATAGGGATAAATTCATTGTAAAAACGCTCTTTTGAAGGTTTCTATATGACTGATGCGATTATTAGACTTAAATTTGTTTCAAATGTTTCACTTTTTGCTCATAGATGAAAAAAGTGAAAAATTACCTCTTTTTGATATATTAATAACTATTTAAGTCCAAAAATGGACTGGCATGGGACGGCTTAAGGAAAACTGAGACAAGTCTTTAGATCAGATATTCCCACGTGCTTGAAAAGGATAGTCTTTGATCAATGTGTTCTCCCAGTTTTAACGTATGGAGCAGAAACATTGACCCTTACCAGAAAAGTAATCAACAAAATACAAGTGGCACAGAGAGCGATGGAAAGGTTAATGGTAAATGTATCCCTCAGAGACAGAGTATAAAATACAATAGTTAGAAGAAAAACTGGTGTTACTGACGCAGTTCAAAGGATAGATAGATAGTTTATTTGGCTGTAAGTTACAACTAGGTTTACAGCAAGTCAAAACTAAAATTATAAATATTAAATATTACAAAAAATGGAAACAATACATCCAAAATATTTAAAACATTAAAATACTTAAAAAACGTACAATATAGACATATAATTAAAATAATAATAAATTTGGTTATGTTGCAGCTTAGGCATTCACAAATACACCCTCGTAATATTCACCTAATGTATAAGGACGCATGGTCACTAGGTACTCTTTGACTTGGTTTTTAAACGCTGTAGTTGAATTATTGTTTTTAAATTTTTAAGGAATTTGATTATACAGTTTTAAACCACAGATAGTAGATGACTTGCTGCTTATTTCTAAATGTCAATAGGGTACTACAAACTGTCTCTTATTTATTGTGTTGTGTGAGTGAATATCACTGTTACATAAAAAATTCTTTTATTTTTATGAATTAGTATCAATAATTCCAAAATGTAAATTCCATACACTGTTAATATATTCAAATCTTTAAATAGGTTTTTACAAGACCAACCATACGGAACACCTGCTATACATCTAACAATACGCTTTTGGGCCTTGAAAACGTCCTTTAAGCCGCGTTTTCACGATGGCAATTGGCGAGACAATTGTCATTGGACAATTGTCATCACGTGGTTTCGGATTGTCGGAGGCCAGTCCAGTTGAACGAGAAGATGTTTATACGGGGCCAACTATTGCCATGGCAGTAGACAGCTAAAACATGACAACTATATGTTTGTGCGTCACAGTGTTGCCACATTTTTTTGTATAAAGTATAGGAGTTTTTAAAATAGAAAGATACTTTGACGAAATTGTATATAATGTTTTAAAAAACTTATACAGAAGTAAAATGCTTCACACTTGTATTTAGGTATATACTTAGGTAAATGTGAAGTGTTTTACTTCTGTATAAGTTTTTTTAAATGATGGTATACAGCCAACTACTGGGACTTTCCCATTAATTTTTATATAATGTTTTGTTATGAGAAGCCACAATTTTTGAATTCATATTAAAAAGCATTCATAAAATAGTATTTTTTACTTTAAATATAGCTAAGTATTTAGTGTATTCTTATGTTTAACCTAATTTTTTTATTTTCATTTAACTTTACTTTATTCTGTAGTTTTTAAAGTTTCTAAACTATTAATTTTTACCTTAAGCATAATTTTAATGGTTTTTATTATATAAGTATTTTAAATGTAAGATATAATTTTATTTTATAATATTTATAGGTATAATTTTAAGGCTTTTAATTATATACGTATTTTTCACGTTTTTGTTTAATTATATATGTATTTTTAAATTTTCATTTGATATATATAAATCTTGCCCATAATTTTATATATGAGAGTGTGAAATAATTGAGTATATGTCAACACTGACGTATATTAAGCTTACATTTAACGTCAAACATATCTATAGGTTATGTTCATTGTACGAAAATTAAATTTAACCCAAATAACACAAATTACTACTGGCAGCACTACTGGCCTACAGCGTTCACACGGTACCAATTGTCGCGACAATTGAGATTTCGAGTGGTGGAGGGGCTAACTGGGCGCAGCTCATTGTCCTCAGTCTACTCCCGGAGACAACTGAATTTTGGGCCAATTGTGAGGGCAGTTGGCAAGGCAATTGGCCTGAAGTGTTTACTCGAAGACAATAATTTCATGCCAGTCAGTTGTCTTCTGACAATTGTCTCGCCAATTGCCATCGTGAAAACGCGGCTTTACACTAGAAGAACCACCCCAGATAGTTATACCGTAACTTATTGTCGATTGTACCTCAGCAAAATAGAAAAGACGAAGGTGTTGCAGACTAAGTATTCTACCCAAATTTCTCAATTGATAACATTTAGAATTGAGTTTTTTACATACATTCCAACAATGGGTCTTAAAAGATAAATGGGAGTCGAAAGTCACTCCTAAAAACGTCACATCACTACAACTTAAAATATCCTCACCATTGATGGAAATAGTTAAATCAGGTTTAGTAGAATTTGAACGTGATGTAAATGATAAAAATTTAGTTTTGTAAACATTGAACAGGAGCGACTGATTACTGGACCAATCAGAGGTCTTCAGTGAGTTTGTTATTTTATCTTGTAAAAAATTTATGTCTTTATTACGATATGGCATTGTTGAGTCATCCGCATAAACTGATACAAATGAAAACAAATTTTTCAGTGTTTTATTGTTACATGATACAAATGCATCAGGCATTACATGTGATAGTTCATTAATATACAAAATAAATAATATAGGGCCCAATATGGAGCCCTGTGGTACTCCATTCTCATTAATAATCGGTTCAGACATTGAAATCTTGAAGTTATTTTTCACTTTAACTATTTGGTGCCGGTCTTTCAGATAGGAACCAAACCAACTATGGTCAACTCCCCTAACACCATATCTGTACAATCTATCGAGGAGTACATCGTGTTGCACACAATCAAAAGCACGACTGAGATCACAAAAAGTGGAAGTTGACCTTGTAGGTGTAAAGTTCCTGTGTGACAAACCATAAGATGCTAGAAGACCAGAAAATCTGTGTGAATTATTTAGTGTCATGAAATTACATTAAAATCGCCTGTTAAAAATATGAATAGATTTGGTTTAAAATTTGAATTTAAAATAAGGTTAAGTTTTTCATAAAATACATCAAATTTACTTTTAGGAGATCTGTAGCAAACTAAAATTGTATGTTGATTTGAATTATAATGCCACTTCAGCCCACATACCTCAATGTCTATTTCAAACAGTACTGATCGAGTAAAATGAAATTAACCTTCATATCATTAGGATTACAACATTGAAATGGAACTGGGCGGGGCATGTTGCCAGATCAAAAGGTGGACGGTGGACGATGAAAATTCTGGAATGAAGTCCTAGACACGATGCCCATCGTAATCTAGAACGTCCTCCAACAAGGTGGTCAAATGACATCAAGCGCATTCAGCACAACTGGATTCAGGGTGCTCAAGATAGAATGCATTGGACTCAAAACTGCTGATGATGAAACTCAACAAATTGACTGCAGAAAACATATAGGTTCTTGTTATAAATGTACATACTACTCAAAACAACTGTCGTTTGTCTGTCTGGTTCGTTGTCTCAGAAAAAAACCTCATTTCTCTGATAAAATAAGTGTATCTTGTTTTGTATAATATGTATACTATACAACTTGTAGGTCAATTTACATAAATTTTAACCTATAAACTGTATCTTGTAAATTGGATATTTCAAAACTGTCACGAAGAGCAATTTCAATTATTATAGTTAATGAATTTACCGTTACACATTTAATCCTCTTGAGTATGCCATGTTAATATTTTAAAACAATTTGATTAACTATAATATATTTATTCTGGGTTTCAATAATTTAGTTAATTTTCAATTCACTACAAACACAGTCTATATCACAACATACAAATTACAGAGAAAAATGTTTAAAACAGAGCCCAAACAAAAAACTAGATTGGATACAGATTTGTTGAACTCGTTATATAGGGCTGGAAAACTTGTAGGACTGTTTCCATCAAGTTTTAAGAACAATTTTAGGTTTAAATTGCATATATTGTTATACGGACTATTCTCTATATTCCTTTCTATAGGTGACGTTTTTGTAAATATAAGCTATTATGAAGGATTTGCTAGTTCTGAACGGAATCATGTAGTACTACTAATGCTTACAACAGAAGCAACTGTAGTAGGTTATTCCCAGTTTACCTACTTTTTTGGTTTGTTTAAACGACAGACCTGGAAGTCACTTTTTCATAAAATATCGCTTTTGGAGAAAAATTTAGGAACCTGTACAATCACTCGTACGACAAAATTACTAACTTTTATTTATATGGCAATATTTTTTTTACTTCTGATTGTGTTCCATTATTTGCTATATTCCATTATCGATACAATTTTTTTAAATGCAATTGCCAATTTTAAAGCAGCAATTAGAGCTATAAATTTTTTGATAACTGTGTTTTTGTTTCACCAAGTTTCACGTGTAGTTGAAAGAATAATTAAAATGATAAAAGCTCTTGTAGAGCTTTCGGTTGGTACAGGAATGCTGAATGTAAACCGTACAAAGATAAAAATCTGTTATTCGATTGTTTATGACTTGGTCGGTGACATTAACCATATTTTTGGACATTACATAATGGCAGTTATTGTTCACTTTTTTTATTTCAGTTTGGTCTATGTTCATATATTGGTGAAAATGACTCTTCATGGAAAATCATATTTCAGTGATGCTCTGTTTTATGCTCCACATTTAATTATACTACTAGTAAGTATATTATATCATTTTTATTATTTTTTTAGTCGTCTGCGTCCGAAGTTAAACATCGGTCTCCCCTAATTTCGGTCAGTTTTTTGGTCTTGCCCCTCCTACAACCAAGGAATCGTTTGACCATAATATAGGTGTCTATCTCTGCTGCTTCTGTCTACTCTTGGTCTTCAAAAGGTAATGTTAAATCGCCCGTTAATTACTCTGGCTACATGGCCCCTCCCAGTTCCACTTTAGCCATGCTATGCGTTCTATGACATCTGTCACGCTTCTGAAATTTGGTATAAACAAATAAAATTAATTTTAAACAATTTTTCTGATCCTTTTAACCCTTTAACTGGAGAGACCCTATTTTAACACACACAGAGGGGAATGGGACAATTCGCCGTCGCCAATTCGCCGTCGCCGATTCACCGTCGCCCATTCACCGTAGGGACAATTCACCGGCAGCCGATTCGCCGTCGCCGATTCGCCGTCAGAAATTTAATTTTGAGAATGTTTATTAATAACATTTGGTTATAAAAATAAGATTTTAGGCAATGCATTATTTTATGGTAAGTACTTGTTTATTGATGTTTATTGAGTTGGTGTTTTCTTTTTATTAGAAATAAAATATTTTACAAGAACTGGCGGACCAAAGAATTTTACATTTAGTACAAAATTATAATAGAGAAAATATTTTAGAATATCTCCGAGGCTTAGCCCATAACTACGAAATGTAGAAATTAATTTTTTAATAAAACAAAACATACACCAATGGATTACTTGTTCCATTTACTTAGCAAAAATATTTAATTAAACATAAAATTATATGAATTAAGTTTTCGTTAAACACCAACCCTCAATAAATGAGTACTTACTAAAAAAAATATTGCCTATTTTTTTTTTAATTCTTGTTAACATTTTTTATTCCAACAATAATTTAAACAAAAAATTAAATCCTTGAATCATTATTCACTGGTTTTTAATGGTCATTAAATAAACAACAACTATTTTAACCCACATTACAAGATCAACCACCCTAATTGTTTTCTAGTTCTTGTTAAATATTTTATTCCTAATAAAAATTTTAACATCAACACACCATTAAATGGTATTGCCTAAAATCTTCTATTTATAACCAAGTGTTAATAATAAACATTTTAAAAATTAAAATTCTGACGGCGAATCGGCGACGGCGAATCGGCTAACGGTGAATTGTCCCTACGGTGAATGGGCGACGGTGAATCGGCGACGGCGAATTGGCGACGGCGAATTGTCCTAGACCCCACACAGAGAGACATGCCGTCTGACAGACTACAATGTAGGAGAGGATATAAGAACTAAACGTACAAACTTTTTTAATAAGATATTTAATAGTACTCTAAAGGCTGTTTGTATTTGCAATTAAATAAAGTAAAGAAACTCAAAATATTGTAACAACTCAAAATAGCTACGACTTTTTTTACTTTTCATTACAGTGAAAAAATAAATATACATGAGTAAGTTTTTTATATGAAAGGTACTAACACATAATGCATTACGTTAAAATTAATTCGCAAAATTATTTTGATGTTGAAAAAAATGTCCAGCAACTGTAAAAGTTAGATACAATTGGTACAAATTGGTTTCGTACACTGAAGACACACAGGTTAGGTTAGGTTAGGTTAGGTTAGGTTAGGTTAGGTTGGGTTAGGTTAGGTTAGGTTAGGTTAGTACAAAACGGAGAGATATAAATTGCATCTTTTATTCCAACCAAGTATTAAACATCTTTTTAAATGTAGATTAGAAAGGGAACTAAATGAGATAGAAAGAAATATGGATGTAGAACAAGAATACAATAACCTCAAAATGATAATAAAAAAAATTGCTTATGAAGTATTAGGAAGAGAGAACAACGACAAAAAACACCACGAACCACTATGGATGACAGAAAACGTAAAAGAAATGATACAAGAAAAGAACAAATTATATAAAAAATGGCTAACAAATAAAACATCCAGTAATAGAGTATCATATCAAATGAAAAACGGAGAAGTACGCCAGCAAATAAAAGAAGCAAAAAACAATTTCTGGAAACAAAAATGTGTCCAAGTTGAAAATTTAATGGATGGTTCTCAGACAACGGAAGCATGGATAACTATCACTAATCTAAAGAAGAACGCCCATAACTCATTAAGCAACTTAATTTCTATAGAAAAATGGGAAAATCACTATAAAAATTTACTCCAAGAGTCCAGATTGGAATATATGGGAGAAGAATACAGTAGGGAGAGACAAACAAATAGTAACATTAATACAACCAGCAACGAGGTCCGTACTGCGCTAATTAAAATGAAAAACGGACGATCTTCAGGACCTGGCAATACAGCTGTAGAGTTACTTAAAGCAGGAGGTCCACTCCTAATCGAACGAATATATTTTCTAATGAATCAATGCTGCGAACAAATTAAAATACCATCTGAATGGAAAACCGCTCACCAAGTGACCATCTTTAAAAAGGGTAATCGAAAAGATCCTAACTGCTACAGAGGATTGAGTGTCCTACCTACTTTCGGCAGATTGTTTGGAAAGATAATAAATAGAAAAATACAAGATGATGTAGGACATCTAATTAGCGAAGACCAAAGCGGATTTACGCCTGGTAGATCTTGCACTGATAACTTGTTTATACTCCAACAATTAATGGAAAAAAGAATAGCGGTTGGTAACGAAGTACATCTAGCCTTCATCGATCTAGAAAAAGCGTATGATACAGTACCAAGGCTTAAATTGTGGCAAGCTTTACAACAACTCGGCATTAGTCCACACCTTTTCGGAATAATCACAGAAGTATACAGGGATAACACCACTTACCTAAAAATCAGAAATAGACTATCAGAGCCGATACAAGTAACTAAAGGACTGAGACAAGGATGCAGTATGTCACCTTTACTGTTTAATTTATATATTGAGGCAGCCCTTCAAAATTGGAAAAACCACTGCCAGGGAATGGGAATCCCAATAGGAAATGACGTACTGTTCTCTCTGAACTTTGCGGATGACAAAGTCGTTCTAGCTCAAGATTCTTATGATCTAGAATTTATGATAAAGCGTCTATACAGAGAATATGTAAAATGGGGGTTAAAAGTCAGCATGAAGAAAACTGAATATCTAGTTATCAATTCAGATGCAAGGTTTGAAGTGTTGATAGACGAGGACGTGGAAATCACACAAGTGGAAAAATTTAAATATTTAGGTGCATTCATTGATAAGAACGGCTTGGGTGAAACCGAAATTAAACACCGAATTAATCAGGGACATAAAATTGTAGGATATTTGAACTCCTTATGGTGGGATCGCAACATTTCCAAAAGGAACAAAAAAAGAATAGGGCAAACGATGGTTGAATCAGTTCTTTGTTATGGCTCTGAAGTATGGACAATTAATGCAGACCTGAAAAGAAGATTGTTTGCAGTTGAAATGGATTATTTGAGAAGAAGTGCTAGAACATCAAGGCTGGAAAGGAAAACCAACGAATCTATAAGAAATCAGATGAATGCTACAGATACGGTCATAGACAGAATAGAAAGAAGAGGTTTAAAATGGTTTGGACACCTGTTAAGAATGCCTGACGAACGTTGGCCCCAAAAACTTCACAGATGGAAGCCCCCTGGTAGAAGAAAAAGAGGTAGACCTCGACGCTCATGGAATGAAGGTATTAGAAGAGCAATGGAATCGAGAGGTTTGGAGGAGGAGCATGCCTTGGACCGAGAGGATTGGCGGAGAAGGACGGGAATACGGTGATAGCCGTCTCCAAGATGTATCCCAGATATTGTCTGTGCTATAGCACTCTGATGCGCTATAGAGGCACAACAATCAGCAAATGCTCTTCATGTGGAGGTCCTGGGTAATAGAATCCTAACATGGTTTTCTAATCGAATGCAAAAACTCTCCGCTATATTCATGTTATCTTATGGTGGCTTATCCGCAAACTAAAATTGCTTACTTGGGCCTCAAGTCCCCGCTCTGAGCCCCATCTCAGTTCGGCGACTTGGTGCTTAAGGGGTTGGGCCGTACGTGCCCGGGTTTTAAAGGTTTTGTTAATTTTTTTGGTGGCCGAAGCCGGTTTTTGTGTTTCTTGTGTTTATTTTTTTGTAGGTGGCCCTGTGAACAAAAAAATCAGAATTAGTGTATAGTCTATATTATAATAATGAAAATAAATTAATATTATACAATACCACAATACAGACTCTACCTAAGGGAACTTGGAGAAGGACAGGACTGGACGAAGGGAGAAAAATGGGAAAATCCTGGCTTGAAATCAAAGCACTAGACAGAAAAAGAGTTCGCTGGAGACACTTTGTGGAATCCCTATGTTCCTCTTAGGAATCTTGGGACTATATATATACAATACAGACTCTATCCTTGTATGAGCAACTTTGCCTACTGTGTATTTGGCGATATGCGGTATCCTGGATGTTTTGAGCTACGAACTACTTTCCTTATGTTTTGTGTGTTGATTTTTGTAATTTCTTCTCTCTCTGGTGTTCTCTTTTCTTCCATCTGTGGAAAGCGTCATAACTCATTATCTCTCATAATATGTGGCTGGGATGGTTCTCTAATTCTGCAAACTTTGTCCTGGTGTTTTCCTTCATAGTGTCAGTCACTCTGACTTGCTGTAATTCTCTAAAAAGGAATCATTCAGCGACGTATCTTGGTAGGTTAACTGCTTCTCTTAGGTTTTTATTGTGCATCGCCTGTATTTTCTTCTTGGTCGTGTTGCATGTGTGTCCCCATGCAAGTGACGCGTAGGTCAGTATGGGAAGGACTATACTATTTATTAGTCTTATTTTGGTTTTGATGCGAAGTTTGCTCTTCCTTCCTGCTAGGCCTCTTATTGCAGCTCTTGCCATGTTGGCTTTTTGGATGGTGGCTTATACATGTTTGCTAAAGGTTAGTCCTTTATCCATTATTACTCTGGGGTATTTTGCTTCGCTTTTCCACTCGATGGGATTATCCTGCACAGTTACCTGTTCTTCCGGTTGTTGGTGCCTCTTTTAAAAAAGTACAGCTTGCGTCTTAATGGAGTTTATTGCTATTTTCGACTTTAGACTCCATTCTTCTATGTCGTCTAGTGCTGATTGTAGATTGGTGACTGCTATGTCTACGTTTCTGTGTTTGGCCGCTATCGCTGTGTCATCGGCATAGAGACTTATTAATATACCTGGTGTTCTAGGTATGTCTGTTGTGTATATCGTGTACAGCAAAAGTGACAGTACCGCTCCCTGTGGCACTCCAGCCGCCGGGTTCCCGAGTTCGGACAAGACTTGTCCGATCCGGACTCTGAAACTCCGGTTCTCAAGTACGAAGAGATTAGTCTTGTCATTGCTTCGCTGTACCCGTATCTTCTCATTTTGTATATAACTATATTTTACTTTGCATTTTACTTATATACCCCAAAGACAAGTTTTTCGCGGCATAGCGATTAAAAAAGGAAACATTGTTTTTCGACCCACCCTATTGGATATTTCAAGATTGTCGCGCAGAGCAATTTCAATTATTTAATTTAATGATTTTACCGTTATAAACAACAATATATCCTCTTGATTATGCAGTGTTAATGTTTTTAATTAATATGATTAACTCTAGTGTATTTATTTTGTGTTTCGATAATTGAATTATATAACAACTCATTACAAACACAGTCTGTATTACAACATAAAAATTACAGAGAAAATATGTTTTCAACAGAGCACAAACCAAAAACTGTTTTGGATACGGATTTGTTGAACTGGTTATATAGAACTGGAAAACTTGTAGGACTCTTTCCGTCAAGTTTTGAGAACAATTTTAGGTTTAAATTGCATATATTGTTATATGGAATATTCTCTTTATTCTTTTCTATAGGTGAAGTATTTATAAATATAAACTATTATGAAAAATTAGCTAGTTCTGGACAAAATCATGTATTACTAATATTGCTTATATTAAAAACAATTGTAGGAAGTTATTCCCAGTTTAACTACTTTTTTACTTTGTTTAAACGACAGAAGTGGAAGTCACTTTTTCATGAAATATCGCTTTTGCAGATAAATTTAGGAACCTGTACAATCACTAGAGCCACAAAATTACTAACTTTAACTTATATGACAACAATATTTTTGCTTATGTTGGTGTACCATTATTTTCTATGTTCCATAAGCGATTTAATTTTTTTAAATGCAATCGCTAATTTGGAAGCAGCAATTAGAGCTATAAATTTTTTGTTAACTATATTTTTGTTTCACCAAGTTTCAGGTGTACTTGAAAGAAGAATTAAAATGATACAAGCCCTTGTAGAGATTTTTGTTGATACAGGAATGCTGAATGTAAACTTAACAAAGATAAAAACCTGTTATTCAATTGTTTATGACTTGGTTTGTGACATTAATCATATTTTTGGACATTATATAATGGCAGTTGTTGTTCACTTTTTTTATTTCAGTTTGGTCTATGTTCATATATTGGTGAATGTGAGTATGCATAGTAGAGCATATTTTGGTCATGCTCTGAGGTTTTATGCTCCACATTTAATTATATTACTAGTAAGTATATAAAATTGTCATTATTATGTTGCATTTTGCGTGCAAAGTTAAACATATTACTCACTTAATCACTGCCAGTTCTGTCAGTATTGAGCTTCCTGCAGCTAATTCCCAACGATTCTTTAGACCATGATGTAGATGACCTATTTCTGCTTCTTTTGCGTGCTGGTGGTCTTCATACTGTAATTTTTTTTGAGCACGTTTTAGACACCTTTTTATCCAATTTTTGTTGCCTCCAAATCCAAGCTCTGGTCATAATTGGTACTACACATTGGTTGAAATTTCCTGTTCTATTATTTTTTAACCCTTGGCATATACATATACGTTTATTGGTGTCTTTAAAAATACTAAAGTTTTAGTTTTGGAAACGTTTAGATGTAAACCGAACATTTCGCTGTATTTAACTACCGCATTTATAATATTTTATAGTTCTTGTGCGTTGTGTGCTATTAAGACAGTATCATTAGCATATCTGATGTTGTTTATGCTGATTCCGTTAATCTTAATTTCGCCTTGGAGCTAGTCTAATACTTCTCTGAATATAGACTCTAAATACAAATTAAACAGTAGCGGTAATAAGATGCAACCCTGTCTCACTCCTCGTAGGATTTGTATATCTTCGAATGTCTTGTGCTCTATTTCAATTGTTGCCGTTTGGTGTCAGTATAGTTCTGAGATATTTCGCAAGTCTTGTTCGTCAGTTCCAGTTTTTGAGAATTTGTATCATCTTTTGATGATTAAAGCAGTCAAATGCTTTTTGATAATCAATAAAACATGCACATACATCTACATTCATGTCTCTGCATCGTTGCGTTAACACATTTAAGGCAAAAAGAGCCTCTCGTGTTCCCAATCCGTTTCGAAATTCGAATTGAGTGTCACTCATTTGGGTAATTCTGAGAAAAGTTTTAAGGACATGAGACATCAAGCTTAATTAATTACTATTCAACTGGGAATAAACCACAATTAAAGATAAAAATACGTTTATTGACGTTTCAATTTCCACTTCGGAAATCATTCTCAAAATACAAACAGTAAATTAAACCAATTTTGTTTTTTGTTACATAGTGAAAAATTCTTCTAATAATTTAATTTTATCTGACTTATTTATATTGACAATTCAGACATACATTATGCATTTTAAAGTAGACGACTTTAAAATGATATTGCCAATATTGTTGAGTTGCGCTCCTGGGACGACTTTACTTATAAGATAGTTCATTCGATTACATGAAATGAACTTTAACTTGAGAGTATCCGTCAGAAAAAAGATCATAGCATGTAATTCGTCTTTAAAAAGACAAACACATGACATGATGACAGTAAAATTCTCTTGTTAGTGATTCCATAGTAAAATATGAGGGAAAAACCAGGAAAAAAACCTCATAATACTATCCCGATATGGTAAGTATTTGTTCGTGCATTTAGTTTACCTTTAATAAACACCAAAATTCTGATTTTATATGTTTCGTTATAAAAAAAAAACATAAATGATGTATCCTCTATATGTTACTGACTTACTAATACTGGTATTTTGTTATTAATAACTTCCTCTTTTAATATTGGTATCCAGATTCTACTACATTCTGCCGAGGAATTTGCCACACAATTGGCCTCATTTAGCATAATTAGAGCCGCTTCTTTGATTTTTCTTTTTTTATCATCCGTTTCTTTTAGGACTACATTCGAATTATTTCATTGAACCCTATGTTCATTATCATATGCGTGTATTATCATGTACATATTTGATATCTATCAAATTCTCTATTTTTATTATAAGATTGATGTTCACTTATTCTAACATTAAATGGCCTTGATGTTTCACCTAAATAAAACTGATCCCATTCACAGGGTATTTTATAAATGCAATTCTTTGTCCTTTCTTGTTCATTGTTAGGTTAGAATAACTTCTTTTTTGGTTATTTCTGTACCTTTTTCATTTATTCGATTATCTCTGGATGGTGGACAACAAGGTCTATCGTTATCAAAAAGAATTTGTATGTATTATTTCCATCTCACTAGTTTTTCTTCTGTACCCATAATTATTTCGTTATTATCATTTTTTAATATTGTTGCTTGTCTCTTTTTGTGACTACCTGTCATTTCGTTTACTTTTTTATGAATATTATAGGTGTCGTATTTTTCCTGAAGTTGTTTGATTTCTATTCATTTTATTGACATCCAGTTTTTTTCCCCTGTACTTTTCTCAAATGATTTTATTGATTCGCTTGTATTCTATTGCGCTTGTTTTATGTTTTCGTCTTATGTCCATGAGGTCTATGATCTTTTGCATCATCCATTCTTGTTTTTTGTTGTGTTTTATAAACCCGATGTCTTTTTCTTGTCTTGTCACTTCAATGTCAGTCTGTACTAAGTTTTCGATCGTTTTTATTTCTTCCTCAAGCTTGATACTTATTTGTTTTTTCTGTTTAGGTTTCTTCAGTTGTGAGATGTCTATTTTTCTTGTCACTATTTTCTTTTTGACTTGAAGAGGTGTTCTTGAGCAAAATGAAGTCAATTTGATTTCTAACAATTCTGTCTGCAGGTGATTTTCATATGTATAGCCTTCTAGAATGTTGTTTGAAGAAGGTATTGGCTATTAACAGATTGTTTTCTACGCAGAATTGTACAAGTCTATGTCCTCTATTATTCCTGGTACCTAGACCGTATCCTCATATGTGGTGTTCTTTTACCACAACCAATTTTAGCGTTAAAGGCACCCATGATCATCGTTTTCTCACTTCTTTTGTGTTAGTCGTATTATTTCATCTATGTTGTTATAAAATTTTTCGATTTTGTCGTCTGACTTGTCACTTGTTGGAGCATAGACCTAGCATTGCTACAGTTCCATATTGATGATCTGGGTCAGTTCCACCTGAATAATATATGTATCCATGTTTTGTTTTTTGTACTCCTGAACGAGGCTATCTTAATTCACTTATCCTCAAGATGTCTATTTTAAGGCTTACCATCTCGGCTTCAGTGTTTGCCAGTTTCCCGGACATGAATAAGCTGCGTACGTTCCAGGTGGCAATGCGTACTATTTCGTCGTATATTTGTATTCTCTGTCCACTTTCTTGGGTAGTTGGCGGGGGGATTCTAGGCACCCTCTTTATATTTAAGAGGTACCCCGGACTGAGGGCCATTGTCTTATTCCCGCTTGCCATTTAGATTTGTGTGAAATATAATGAGGTGGTTTTTCCGTGCCTTCCCCATCGTAGTACCACAACCATTTAAACTCTCCAGTCATGCTTGTGGTAATCCAGTTTCAAGCCGGTCCAGGATCATTTCTTCTACGCTTTGAGCAGGTACTGATGATCGCTGCTGCCCTTCACTAGGGAGGGATAGGAAGTAGGAAACTAGATTTTGGAAGGATAATGGAACGGGACATAATTTCTCTCAGTAAGGAATTGAGAGCCGAGCATGGCTCGCGTGGGCAAGGATGTTTCCCTGAAGTAGACCAATTTTTCACTAGGATCGTAGAAAAGTGTCTACTCGCTACCCTCAATATAGACATACCTAATATTAGTTTGAATTTAGAAAACAAGAAAACTGTTTCAGAACATCAGCAATGGGAATTGTTCATTAATGAAAATATGGAAATTAAAAAAAATAATTTGGGCGGTAATGAGGTTCAAATTTATTAGGCGAGCGGTTTACCCCTCAAAAGACGCTTAGAAACAGAATATACCGACTAAAATTCTTTTTGCATTTCTAATGCACCAAACCTTTTTTATTCGATTCTATACATTTTTCTAAGATGAAATGTATTTTTTCCGCAAATCGCCAGGAAATTTTGACATTCCTGTCAAAATTTCTTGAAGAAAAAGTCAGGACTTCCTTACTGTAAGGAAATGTCATTTCCTTACTGTAAGGAAATGATATTTAAGTACAGTTGTTAGTGTTCTACATAAATGATAGAAAACACATTGCTTATAAGGAATTAATTTATATTTTGAACACATCAAGTCATTGCTGAATACATTTTTAAGATCAATTTGTTATATTTACAGTAATTTGACAGTTAGTACAGTTATTGAACATTGGAGGAACACTCTTAGAACTATGAGAAACATTTTGGACAACATGCAGGGTGAAAGTGTCATTTTGTTGAATATTTTGTACTGTGAAAATTTTATTTGCCACCTCAACCTTATTGTTAAGCGATTCTTCGATATATCCTTCAGCAACGTTTGATGACTTCCATCCGCCATGCCCCTTTAAACTAGTTATGTCGGCACCAGAGTCAACCAATATTGTTGCAGAAGACCGACGAAAGCAGTGACCAGTATATTCTGTCGGATTTACCAAGTTCAAATAAGTAGCAATTATTTTGGGCATTTTTCTAAATTGATGAATTCCTACTACTTGTCTACAACCCTTTCCGCTTTGATATTTAAAGAAAAATCGGTCACTGTTCATATTTTCTGGTCTTAACGAAACATACTTTCAATAAACATTCAAGTAGATCTGATTAATTACAAATGATCTTGGTTTGTTGGTTTTCGAATCAGGTATGCTGATTAAAAGCTTAGTTTCTAAGTCTTCTATATCGTGTACAGTCATTCGGACTAACTCATCCATTCTACAGGACCCAGAAATACCAAATATTACAGCCACCTAAAAAATAAATAAAGCTATAATCTAAATAGAAATTAAAACCTTGTAAATTAACTTAATCATTAAATTTTCTTTATCTGGAGCTTCCTGGATAAATTTTTCAATTTCTTCCTTCGTTAAAATCTTAGATTTCTTTGCCCTATAACCTTGAGCTTGCCGTTTCAATAAAGAACGAAGTTTTGAGTATGTAGATATATCTACATTGTGTTTAAGTGCAAGGGTTGACTTCAGCATTGAATAATTGGCCCATAATGTTGAAGATTTCATCTTTAAACAAAGGTCTGGAGGAGTCCCAGGAATGGAAAAATCATCACTTATCATTTTACTTTCGAGAACACCAGAAATTAAATTTGTAAGCGTTAAGTTTGACAATTCATCCTCAATACGTTTCCATAGTAACCCAAGTAATTTTATTAGGAATTTCAAAGCACCATTTATTTGGGAATAAAATTATCGCGTTTTTTTTAAATCAATCAATATCTGTCGAATTTTAAACGATTTGCGGAAAAACAGTATGTTTACCTCGTAGGAAAAGCCACATTCCTGGACTCTGTGTTGCTAAGTCTCGGCTTGCGCCTCGACTTAGCAAATCTTCACAGTCGTCCAGGAATGTTAAGCTTTTCCTACCCGGTAAACAATGTACTATTTTTTTATTTTTACAAGCGGGCCGGCAATTGTTATTAACAAATAACTTAAGTTAATAATAATAACTCGAGTTATTTGCATTTTTTGTTGAAAAAATGCCTGAATTATTGATTTTTGGGATTTTTTTTCTGAAAAACTACTATATGAATTGCAATTCTACAAATAGCTTTATAATCTTTAAACCGTCGAGTAAAAGTTAGAATATTTTGACAATGATAATTTTTTTTTCTATCTTGCTAAAAACGTGGACCCAAATATTTTGAATATGCCTTTCGAGCAGTCTACCGCTAAGTGTGTACAGCGGTTGCGGCGATACAGGCGTGCTGCGCGTAGAAATATTTGTTTAGATTTGAAATATTTGGGTCCACGTTTTTAGCGAGATAGAAACCATTTATCCTTGTCAAAATATTCCAACTCATACTCGACGGTTTAAAGATTATAAAGCTATTTGTAAAATTGGAATTCATTTAGTAGTTTTTTAGAAAAAAAATCCCAAAAATCACTAATTAAGGCATTTTTTCAACAAAAAAAAATGCAAATAACTTGAAAAGGAAGCATTTTTCGAAAAATTATCAAGAGGGAAAAAGTGTTTATTTTGACGAGATACACCTAAAAAATTGATTCTGATTGATTGGAAAATATATAGAATCGAATAAAAAAGGTTTGGTGCATTAGAAATGCAAAAAGAATTTTAGTAGGTTGATGCTCTGCTTATATTGGTAAACCGCTCTCGGTTATGTTAGTGACGAGAATATTGAATTTAAAATTTAATTTATCAATGTTTTAATTTTCTCTTAGTTTGTAACAGGGATATTTGTATGTTTTCAAATAGAGCACTTACATTTATTATATCTTATCAACTCTATTTCATTGATTATAAGCAACGAACAATATTCGTAATCACTATGTCTAGCCACAATAAATTTATTTCATTTCAAAATAATTAATATTAATTTTAAATTCAGTACAAACGTTAGTTTGTATCAAGACCTCCGAACTGTACAGAAAAAATGTCTCCCACGGAATCCAAACCTAAAAATGTTGCAGACGTGGAACTATTAAATTTTATTTATAAAATTGGAAAATTAATAGGATTCTTTCCAATAACTTTAGAAAGCAACTTTAAGTTCAGATTGCACATATTATGGTACGGAATATTCAGTGCCCTCTTTTCTGTAGGTAACTTTTATATAAACATATATTATTTCGAACTATTAAAAGAGAATAAACGAAATACTGTCATGATCACGATTACCGTTTTACAAACAGTTGTTACGTGCTTCAGTCAGATGATCTGCTTCTTTAGCTTGTTCAAACGGCCCATATGGAAGTCATTTTTCCACAAAATACTGATATTGGAGAAAAGTTTAGGTACCTGTAAAATCACTCGTACAAAAAAGTTACTAAATCTAATTTATATTATAGTCCTTGCTTTATTTTTGGTAATGTACCAATGGGTGATAAACAGTTTTAGCGATTATACACTTTTAAATATAATGAGCTTTTTTGAAGCCACAGTAAAAGCTATCAATATGTTCATAATTGTATTATTGTTCCATCAAGTTGGATGCGTACTTAAAAACAGAATTAAAAGTATTCAAGCTCTTGTAGAGCTTTCTGTTCGTACAGGAATGCTGACTGTAAACTTGACAAAGATTAAGAACTGTTATTTGATTGTGTATGACTTAGTTGGCATGATTAACTGCATTTTTGGGCACTATATATTAACTATTGTTATTAACTGTTTTTATTTCTGTTTGTTGTACGTTCATATGACGATAAAGGTTATTCTTCACGAGCCATTGTATCTTACTGGTGCTCTTTTGTTTTATGGACCACATCTAGCTACACTACTGGTAAGTTAATGCCACTTAACTGCGGAAAGCGCAACGAAAGTGCGCTCTCGTAACACATACTTTTATAATGCTTATTTAAAAACCTCGCAGTTATCAGAAGTATTTTAAATATGTTTCGCACTTACATAAATATATGTAATGCTAATATGTGGAATCCGTTTTTCGGGGTTTTACATACAGATTGAACCAAATTAAAACGGAACATACAATTTAATACATGTCTGTTTGAACTGCATTTGAAATAGTAGACCAATATAAAACTTGGACAAAAATAAATCCATACCTGGGTATAGACATTGTATAAAATATCGTTCAACTATCTGTGTCGCAACTATGTTGTTTGCGTAAGACGGGTTTGTCTAAGACAGCGATAATAGTTCAGGGAATGAAGCTCTAAAAAAGTTAAAACCTCGCAATTTTTTCGTCCTGCATGTATCCAGTTGAAATTTTAACAGAAGGTAGGTGATAGCCCAAGGATTAAAATCTATATCGAATTGAAGTGCGCTGAAAGGATTTAGGGGTGAAAACTACCCCCAATTGTCAAAAATTATAAAATAACATATTAAACCTGAATATGGGTGAGATTTGGTTTGAATTAGTTAAATAATGATTATTTTATACTTTTGAATAGAGTTCCATTATATTTCAACCCTTAAAAAGCAACCCTTGTTAGAGATTAATGTAAAAAAATTACTATTTCTAAAAAAATGATTTCGCCTTGGATCGATTTGGATAAAAATTTGGATTTAAGCTCAATTCATTCAATTCACTATGTCATGTCGACGAACCCTGATTGTTCTTAGGGGTGAAAACTACCCCTAATTGTCAAAAATTATAAAATAACTTATTAAACCTGAATATGGGTAAAATTTAATTTCAATTTATATAAATAATGATAGTTTCGTGCTTTTGTAAAAATTAGTAATGCGAAGAAAATGGGGAATTAAGCTCAACTCACCCTCTGCCTTATAGTTTATGTCATGCCGATGAACCCTGATTGTTCTTAGGGGTGAAAACTACCCCTAATTTTCAAAAATTGTAAAATAATATTACAAATCTTAAGATGGGTGAAATTTGGTTTGGATTAGTTAAACAGTGATTTTTTTATACTTTAAAATACAAATTCATACATTTTCAACTCTTAAAAATCAATTGTTATGAGTGCTATAGGTGAAAACAATTTTTTGCCAAAATTTTTCAACTTTTCAACTTTTGAAAATCACCCTTTACAACATTGCAGTTTTTATAAACTAATTTATAAGATATAAATTGAAAAAAGTAGAATTAAATACAAAAAAAATTATCAACATAAAAAGGCACCATATATTCTTATACATTTACATAAATTGTTGAAAATATTTACATTTATAGGTAAAACAATTATAATATTAATTTTATTCGTCATCAATTACATCTCCATCGTGATCTATGTCATCCTCATCTTCTTCAATTATTGGTGGACTGTTATTGCACCCTTCACCTGAGCACCCAGAACAAGTAGAGTTACAGTATAAACCAACTTTTCTGCACCTGCATGAAACGCCGCATCCTTTTTTGCATTGGCAAAAAATAGGTTTCAAAAGTTCATCGGTTGCAGGTTGTTTGTTCATGCGTACGGGTAATAACAAACCATCTTTGGAATACCATCCCCAATCTGTTGGTCTGATATTTTCATTGCCAAGCCATAGACATATGAGCAGACGTTTTATTCTGTTGTATGGAATTTCAAAATGAGAACGCTTAAAATTTCGAATGTATAACGCCCCACTAGCTAATATACCGGTTTTGTAGATTATTATGCTCCGAAATGTATATGTATATGTATATAAATGTACTGTACTATACTAATGGAATTTTCCGGAAAAAAATTAACTGGTTTTTTTAACGTATTTCCTTTAATTTTTAACGATAGAGTGTTTCTTCAAAAACGATTTGTAGAGGTTTTTAAGAGCTACAAGGATCTGTAAATTAAATCTTTTTGGAACCCTCGATTTTTAAATGGGGTGAGTATAACGGGCTCGAAAAAGATGGTGCTTGATCGTAAATCGATGCTATAAACGGCTATATCTCGCCAAATATTCATTGTACAACAAATCTAAATAAAGAATAATTTTAGTCATTAAAACAGCTACAATTTGATGATTTTTATTTTTTTCATATATTCAGTATTTTCGGGCATATTTAAAAAAAGAAGGGTAAAAAATATGAAATTGTAAATCATTTCTCGCTTTAAGCTGTACTTTTTCTAAAACTAAGCATTTTAAATGGGTCAAACTTCTTGGACGTATTAACAATACATGTACAAAGAGAATTGCAGAAGGGTGAAGATTGATTTTAATTATGATGGTGGTAATTTAGGGGGTTGTTTTCATCGATTTTTTCGTAAAGAATGAGGTATTGACCTTATTTTCATCATAACTCACTCAATTTTTGAGCTAGAGTCTTTTTTTATGATAGGTCTATTTATGCTCTTTAAAAAAGGTTTTGTGAGTTTTCTTCCAAAAATGCATCATTTTCCCGATATTTGACTTTAAATCTTTCAAATTTGGCATTTGAAGAAAACCGCTGAACATTGATAGGCCGTATTTCGGTTCGTATTATATCGCAAAAACATTCAAGAAAATGAATTGTATTTGTCTTTTTAAAAGCTACAAATTTGTTCTCTACAATTTTTTTGATAAAATGCACCATTTTCGAGTTATTCGCGAAAAATCGATAAAAAACGTGGATTTTTTCGTCTAAAAGTTGTTACTTTCAATCGCAAATAACTTGAGAAATTTTATATCAAATTATTTATCATTTTATAAAAAAAATGGATGACACATTTTTTGTTTAGAATCACTTTTTTAATCAAAACCTGTAGTTAAAACGTAAAAAAAATTTTCACCCCGGAGATCGGGTGGCAACCACCCTCTAGGCTTTGGCGCACCTTGGTTCGATATAGATTTTGATCCTTAGGCTATTACCTACCTTCTGTTAAATTTCAAGTCAATCCACGCAGCACGAAAAAATTCCGAGGTGAAATGCTTCAGTTCCTGGACTATAACTGGTTTGACAGCATAATAAAATCGGAGATTTATGTGTAGCATTTAATTTTTATGAGTTCAGAATGCAGCAGCCCGCTGAAGTATGGGATTTTTATAATATAATTATTTGACAATCTTTTGTTGGCCAACCATCTACAGCAGAATTGAGCCGAAATACATTATATTCCTATGTTCCGAATTTATTTCGTTCAATCTGTAGGTAGCTAGTAATGGATTTTCTAATATAACCTGTTTATTTATCGTTTAAACGTTAGTCAGTGAGTGACTTATTTGTTTTCTTTTTACTATAATGGCAGAATTATAACAATTTTTTAAGCTTTTGATGAAGATTATTCAGAGAGGAAAACATCGGAAAGTAAAACTGAAGACAATGTCCAAGAGGAATTGGAAAATACTTTGGAAAACTACTATAACATTGCGAATAATACTATTAAAGAAAATACTGAGTTACATCCCAGAATCAATCACGATACATGGACAAAAACTGGTGAAGATATGACTTAAATTCCTTTTAACAAAGTAAATCAATTACTAGTAGATTTTCCTGGTCAAGAACCTTACAAGTGGTTTAGGTTGTTAGTGGACGATTCACTGTTAAATATGATAGTATTGCATACTAATAATTATGCCCTAGAAGTACTCTCTGTTAGTAGTGGACAACGTTCAAGAATTTCTGCGTGGAAACCGCTGACTGTATTAGAATTATATTTTTATAGCATTAACTCTACATACGGGAACCATAAAATTACCTCGTATAAACGACTACTGGAAAAAGCATAGGCTATTTTCAAATTGTTTTCCTAGGTATATGAGTAGAGACCGATAATTATTAATAATGAGGTGTTTACATTTTTGTGAAAATGTACCAGCTACTGAGCTACCTTCTGCAGATCGTCTGTATAAAGTACGACCTTTGATGAACCATTTTAATTATGAAAATGCAGACATTATATTATCCTGGCAAGCATTTGTCTTTGGACGAGTCAATGGTACTTTGGAAAGGAAAACTTACTTTTAGACAATATCTTCCAAAAAAAAGCATAGATATGGTGTAAAACTCTATATATTAACGGAGACAGATAGAAATGTGTTAGATTTTACTATATATGCCGGTGCAAACGATACTCTAAGTGGTAAAAATCATACAAAAAAAGTTGTGCTGTTCTTGATGAGGAACTTTTTGAATAGTGGGCATTCCCTATACATGGATAATTATTATAATAGTGTTACCCTAGCCAAAGAGTTGTTAAATCAAAACACCTTCTGTACAGGAACAATTCGTAAGGATAGGATCGGTAATCCAGCTGAAGTCACAAAAGCAAACTTAAAAAAAGAAGAATCCAAAGGCATGTACTGCAAAAAACACTTTTATCAATGTTGATACTTCTCTAAATATCTTTATTGAAGTTCTTCCCATCTCAGTTCTTCACTGTCATTATCATTGAGTTTAAAAGTGTTTTTTAGATGATATGTAAATCGTTATGCTTTCTGTTCGTTACTTCTAGCACAGTTGACGTTTTTTAACTTGATAGGAAGAGAATGAATAATTAGTAATTAGTGTCTTTATTCTTTTTATTGTCTTCCTTAACAAATAATCTGTATTCTGGTTAGCTGTTGATGTTGAAAAATGAATCAATTGTTGATTTTATATTCTAAGTCTCCCTTTCTGTTTTTGTGTAGCATTCTTTAGACTAGTTTTGTCTCGTGGAGCTCTATATTACTGCCATTTTATATTACCTTTCTTTTGTCTATTAATAGAAATTAAAAAAGAAAGAAAGAAAGAAAAAAAAAGAAAGAAAGAAAGAAAAAAAGAAAGTAAGAAAGAAAGAAAGAACTAATAGTGTTCTCCATTTTCTTTTGGATAGTTGTTCCGTTTTGTTCTAGAAGATATTGTGGATTTTCACAAGTTACCTGTTGGATACGTTTTCCAACAGTTTATTTAAAGAAAATTAACATGACTCAAAAAACTACTAGTATTATAATTAGTCTAATATAAAACTTGGATTTTTTTTTCACCTATTGTAAAATTTACATTTTACATGTTGGTGCTTACGCTATTTTCATTTGATGTCCACGCATATCAATGAATACCAACAAATTTCTTGTGTTTCTTGAAAAAAAAAATCCTTATTAACTTTAACAATTTCTTAAGTCGATATTTTAATCTAAACAATTTTAAATGTACCTCTCGTCCCATCACAAACAACATTATTTGATCGATTTTAATTAAAGAATATATTTGAAAGCGCTATTTTTACCACCACTACTTATATTTAATTTGATATTTCAATAAATACGACTCTGGTACAACTCATTTCAAACCCTTGTTTGCATCAATAAATACGAAAAGCATAGAAAAAATGTTTCAAACCAAGAATACACTAAAAACTGTTATAGACACAGAGATTATGACCTTTTTTTACAAAATTGGAAAGATTTTGGGAATATTTCCTTCAACTTTTGAGAACAACTTCTGGTTTAAATTGCATTTATTCTTCTATGGAGTAGTTAGCATATTTTTGGTATTTATGCAAGTTTTGATGAATGCAGTATATTCTAAACACTTGGCATACTCTCAAGCTATTACCGTCAACTTTACTATATTTTCATTGAATGCAGTTGTTATGTGTTTCTGTCAGATTATTTATTTTTTTAATTTGTTCAAAAGACGCACTTGGAAATCGATTTTTTACAAATTGTCTTTACTGGAAAAACACTTAGGAACCTCTACTATCACGTATAGAAAAAAGGTATTTACATTAACTTATACAGCAATGATGGCTCTGTGTTTGCTAGCATACCAGGGTTTTACAAAAATTTCATCAAGAGGTGTCATTCTAAATATAACCAGTATTTTAGAAGCGATAATAAGTGCCACTAATATGTTCGTAATAGTTTTTTTATTCCAACAAATATCAAGCGTAATTAAGAGAAGGATCAAAAAGATTCAAGAGCTTGTAGAGATTTCTGTTGATGCAGGGATACTTACTGTTAACTTAGCAACCATTAAGACCTGTTACTCAATCGTGTGTGATTTGGTAGATGACATAAACAATCTTTTTGGATACTACATAATGATAGTGGTGGTTAGCTTTTTCTACTTTAGTTTGGTGTATGTCCAGGTTATTGTACAGGTAGTCTTGTGCAGAAAAATGTACCTTATTAACGTTCTTTGGATTTATGCCCCACAGTTGGTAATACTATTTGTAAGTATTTCAATTATAAAGTAAACAAAGTGAAATTATATGATATTTACGGTACAATTATCACTTTTAATACATACAATAACATTACAATAATATATATTATGATTTAACACTTTTGCAGCCTGTACAAGTTATATATTTATTACAAACTTCTTATCTTCTTTTTCTTTACCTACACTTATTATTTGTATTATTTCTTATATAATTTTAATCAAACCATAACTGAGCTAAAAAATATTGAAAATAAGAAAAAACAAAGAAGCATAAGAGTATTAACTTACAAGCTGTAAAACCTATAATCCGTTCACAAATTGTTGAGAGCACGAAATGTGCCTCAAAGTCATAAAACGGTAGTAAAATTTGTATCATCATAGGTGTTCCTAAGGTGTTTATTCATTAAAATTAATGCGTTTTACATTTATTTTCCTTTTCAAAATGTTTATCAATATTAATAATGTTTAAGTACAAATTTATTTAGCAAAAAACAATTAAACCTTTCACGGCTAATGTCGGTTATTATATTATAATAATAAAAATAAGAATTTGACCAATAAAAATTTTGTAAATAAGAATACATTATCTCTTTGGATATTTTAATACTAATCTTCACTTTTAATCACTTTACTAGAAAACCTGTAATTCATATCCGAAGGTACTATTCGTTGCAAGATGATTAGGATGGAATTCCCCAGATTTTTAATAATATAATGGGTATAAAGATGCCGACTTTGGCCACGGGCCTTGTCTGTTCAGTTTATATTCGAAACTTAACTTGAAAGGGTGAAGTTGTTACAAACGAAAACAATTTTTTTGTTTAGTACGTTTTTGATTGAACGTTATTTACGGCTCGTCGGTTTTTTCGCATCTACGGCAGTAATTATCGTCTCGAATATTTTTTTTGCGAATTATATGCAGTGCGTGAGTGATTTTTTATTCCATATACCTACGAACATATACGTACCTTTCGCTCGTGCTCGTTTTGTTGGATTGCTTGTAATGGCTTCATCATCAACATCATCAAGTTTTACACCGGTACTGTTGCGTACAGTCATTAAGTCTGTCAATTCACCAAGAGAAAAGACTATTGTCCTGAATGTTCACGATGCTCTGGTTTCTCAGAATTTTACAAACACTATTCGCAACATAGTCGAAAGTTGTGCCAACATGACTGACGTAGGGAGGTCAACTATATATATATATATATATATATATATATATATATATATATATATATATATTTATATATATATATTTATATATATACCTATGGTAGGTAATGTAAGTCAATAAAACTTCACCAACTACAGGGGGTCATATAAGATGCCCCCAGTTTCATTTTTTATATTACACAAGTCAAGAGTCTATTGCATTTACCTGAATAAATAACACGAAGAATATTATTTTTTAAATCCAGATGTCCACCGAACGTTTTTTATGTGGCCACACAATGTTTTTTAACAACCTTTTTTATTAAACTGATGATGGAATGATACAATTCCGAAAAGATCTTCTTTATAATAAAAAATTTTAAGCTTTTAATAAGCGTTTTTATACCTTAATACACACGAACACCACGTGCTTTGTATTCAACAGGTATACTAGCCACTCCTGGATATCTCCACTTCATGGTTTGTTCCAGTTTCACTTTAAATAATAGCAACTCCCCTCACTAATCAGTCCAGATTTACAAACATATATATATATATATATATATATATATATATTATATATATATATATAGGTTCCTATCAGAAAAAAAGAAAAAAAATAACACGGTATAGCTAACCCAAACACAAACGAACTCTTAAAGAGAGGGAAAAAGCCTATTGAAATTGATGAATTTGCCAAAAATGGCATTCGAAGGAAAATTCTTGGATTTTTTTTTCAAAAAAGAAATACCTAACCTAAACAAAATTTTACAAGATGTTAGAGACGAAACGGATTTGCCTCATATCGGACGAACTAAATTGTGGCAAGTTATAAAAGAATTAAATTTCCTGTGGGAGAAATTAGACCGAAAATCACTTTAGATTGACCTAGAGGAGATAATGTGTTGGAGAAGAAATTATCTAAAATCCATACGAAACTTCCGGGCTGAAGGAAGGCCAATCTTCTACCAGGATGAAACGTGGGTAAACTCAGATAATACTCTAAAAAAAATTGGTCAGACAAAAATATATTAAGCTCCAGGCAAGCCTTTATGGAAGGTTGGTCTACTGGTATCTCTCTAACTTCTGGTAAAGAAGAGTTTTCGAAGAGTATTTTGAGAAGATAATTGATCACATACCACCAAATTCAATTATAGTATTAGATAATGCACTTTATCATTCACGAATAGTAGAAAGACTTCCAACGACTGCGTGGAAGAAACAGGATATTCTTGACTGCCTGCGGAATAAGTATCTGGCTTATGAAGATGGAATGGTCAAAGCAGAAAAAATATGTCATATAAAATACAAGCCGTACGTAAATTGTTATACGAGTCTTACAACATATTATAGAACAAAACTGGAAAGATGCAGTAAGACATGTAATGGAAGAAGAACGAAAAATGTGGGATCTTTATAACATAATTGATGCGACCGATAACAACCGCAATTATTAACCCTCAAGATGACTCGTAATTATACAAGGTAAGAAGGAGTAGTTGTAATCATAAGGTATTAAAGGGGAAAGGCGCAAAATGTCGCCTGTCAAAATTTTCAATGTGTTTTAAATGTATCCATTTTTTTCAAATCCTGAGAAAACTAAAAAGCGTTTACTAAGGTAAAAACTGTATTTTTTTCAACTATTGTAAAATTTACATTTTATATTTTGGTACTTACGCCATTTTGATATAAAGTCTACGCATATTAATTAATATTAATAATGTTACGACTATGCTTTCGGCATGGCCTATATACCGGTTGCATCTCGAAAAGTCGCCGAGAAACTTCTCGATGATGTATCGAGTGCGAGAGAGAACAATCCGTCACGTAGAAGAATTAGAGGTGGGAATGTTCTAGGACATAGTAACTTTGGTATATATATCCTCCTCAATCCTTTAGCCCTTGTCAGGGCGTAGTGACACCCTAAATATTGTTAGTCTGCTGTCTCCATTGACCGATCTTGTGCCATATGGACGGCTTCATGTAGGGTTTTTCCACCAAACTCTTCATTTGGTCTACCCATCGTATTGGAGATCTTCCTCTTGGTCTTCGGCCTTCTACCTTTCCTTCTACTACCAATAGTTCCATGGTGCCCGTTCTTTTAGCTATGTGGCCGAAGTAAGTTAGGTATGCTTGGTTTACTTTTTTTAGTAGCCTGTCTTTTATATGAAGCTCTTCCAGAATTGACAGGTTGGTTCTATGTTCTGTCCAGGACACGCGTAGAATTCTTCTATATACCCACATTTCGAAGGCTTCGATCTTACTCCTATCGATTTTTTTGACAGTCCATGTTTCAGCTGCATATGTAGCAATGGGAAAAATAAGGGCATTGACCAACCTGAGCTTAGTATTCCTTGTTATTGTTAGGTCTTTCCATATTTTAATTAATTTAGCCGTTGCGGTTCGGGCCATTCCTAGTCTACGTTTGATTGCTGAGGAACAATCACCATTGTTGGTTATCAGAGAGCCCAAGTATATAAATCTGTCGACTACTTCGAAAATCCCTATTTGGCGTATACGCGGTAGATTATTATTTGCTGTGTCTACAATAATTATTTTTGTTTTTCTGGTGTTGATTTGAAGTCCGAATTCTTCACTTATTCGGCTTAGCCGTTCGATGATGGTAATCATTTCGACTTCATTCGCTGCTAGTATAAGTGTGTCATCTGCGTATCGCAGGTTAATAATTTTTCGGCCTCCTATAGTGATTCCTCCATCCCATTCATCTAGTACTTTTCTCATTATATATTCAGAATATATGTTGTACAATAATGGTGATAGTATGCAACCTTGTCTAGTTCCTTTCTCTGTTTTGAATGCATTTGAATATATTCCATGTACTTTAACTTTGGCTGAGTTTTTATTATACAGATTTCTTATTAGGTTAACTAGGTGGTTAGGTACTCCCATATTTTCCATTATACTCCAGAGAGGATCCCATTTTACTGAATCAAAAGCCTTTGTGTAATCTACAAAACAGAGCAACATTGGTATGTTATGTTCTCTCGCTTTTTCTACTATCTGTCTGGTGTTGAGTATTTGCTCACGCTTTCCCTTTCCTGGTACAAATCCACATTGTTCTTCGGCTATCTCTGGAAGTAGAAAGTTCTTTAGCCGTTCATTGATTATATGTAGCAGGATTTTGCTTGCATGAGGGATAAGGGCAACGGTTCTGTAATTGCTGCATATGGTTAGTGATCCTTTTTAATGGATAGGTATCAAGGTTGATTCACACCACTCATCAGGCCATTCACCTGTGATCCATATCATGTTGCACATATCCAGCATTACATCTACGCCAATTTCGCCTATTGCTTTTAGAGTCTCCGCTGTTATGCCATCGATTCCTGGAGTGTTTTTGTTTCTTAGTTGGTTAAGAGCCTTCTCTACTTCTGCTCGTAAAATGATTGGTTCAGCCTCTCTGATTGCATGTCTTTTGTGTTCTGAGACTGATGCGTCATCTTTTGAAGTGTCTGTGTATAATTCTGAGCAGTAATGTTTTCAGGTCTCTGCGATGCTCTCTATGTCGGTTTTTACTTCTCCATTAGAGTCTTGAATGGCTTGAAGTTGTGGCTTGAACTCTCGGGCTAAATATTTAACTTTTTTAAATAGTTCATGACTTTCATGGCGGTTTGCATGTTGCTCCAGTTCTTGACACACGTTATTTATATAGTTGTTTTTATCTCTGATGCACATACATTTTATTTTTCTGTTTATCTACGCTATTTCTTGAGTGTTGCTTCCTGTTTTTGAGATATGTTGTAGCATAGCTCTTCTTTTTACCACTAACTCTAGTGCTTCCCCTGACATCCACTGTTTGTTCTATTGGGTTTTACGCGGTGTGCACTCTTTTTCCACTGAATATATCCAGCTTTTTATTCCATTCCACGTTTTATTTGTGTCTTCTAATACTTGTGGTTTTTCTTTGCTTATCAGTTTCATCTGGAATTCTTCTGCATTACTTACCCTTATCTGTTTTATCTGATGTATTTTTCTAGTTGTGTGTAGTCTGAGCCTGCAGTTCATTTTTAGTAATTTATGATCTGATCCACAATATGCTCCAGGCATAGCTTTTACATTTGTTATTGAGGTTTTCCATCTTTTCCGCACGAGTATGTAATCGATTTGATTTTTGTGTTCTTTATTTGGACTAGTCCATGTTGAGAGCCTTCTTGGGTGGTGTTTATAAAGGGTATTTGTTATCACTAAATTATTTTCACTGACAAACTGTAGAAGACGTTCTCCTCTGTTGTTTCTAATGCCCAAGCCAAATGACCTAATAATACCTCTTAAATGTGGTTCATTATCCGTTTTTCCCACTTTGGCGTTAAAGTCTTCAATAATATATACTGGCTCTTTTTGTGGTATCTTCTTCAAATGTTTTCTATGTTGTTATATATTTCATCAATGTCTTCATCTAGGGCATCTGTTGTGGGCATATATATTTGAATGACATGGAAATTTTCTGGTTTTGCTTCTATTGAAATTTTTATGAGTCTGTCGTTTATTGTTTCATATTGTCTGACATATTTAGATATTCTATTGTTTATAAGTATGGCTACTCCATTATGCCCTGTATTTTGAGATCCTGATATGTAGATTGTGTGGTTTTGTGTTTTAAAATGTCCTTGATCTTTCCAGTGTGTCTCTGCTAGACCGCATATGTCTATATTTTGTCTTATTATCTCTTCCTCTACTAGGTAAAGTTTTCCAGTTTGGAGAAGACCTCTGATGTTCCATGTTCCTATATTCATCGATTTTCTGCCTTGAAACTTCTGTGTTTGATTATTTCTTCCAGTCGCCCATTTACCACGAGTGGAGTCGCATGGCATCTCTACTTTTTGTGTTGCGCTACTCATTGATTTATTTAGAGTGTACTCTCGGGAGAATAATCAGGTGGTTTTCCCTTGCCTGCCTGATCGCAGTGTTACGGCCGGTTGAATCAATATGTGATGTCCGCCCGTGAGTGTCTGTTATCAAGCCAACAGCAAAAATCATTCCAGTGCGGCCTTGATTCAGTAATGACATAGCTGCTGCCCTATGCCATGTCGCAGTATCACAGTCGCTTAACTCATAATGTGAGTGACGCCTGTGAGTATCTGAAATTTAGCCTACAGGATCTTTACTTCCTATAGCCTTAATCCAGTAATGACATTACTGCTGCCTAATGTCATATCCTCAGTTGATCCGCGGGTACTTATTTGGCAATGCCTTATTCGTACCTGTCCTGCATATCTGCAGGAACTTTCCCTATCAGCCATATGGGACGCGCCGTGTCGAGGTTGAGGACATCCCCCGCCCAGTCTGTCTTCCGTGAAGTACAGAAGAGCCTCTACTCAGTTCAGAGCTCCTCCTCCACGAAAGCTAAGACCGACACAATGGTATATATATATATATATATATATATATATATATATATATATATATATATATATATATATATATATATATATATATATATATTTAAGGATGTTAGGAGTAAGTTGATAAGATAGTACCGAACTCTAAAGATATAAATAAATATATTTATATAAATTCGAACCGCTCGTTTTATTTAATCTCGCTACAATAAATTCCTTATGTTTAAAAAAAAAATATCCTTATGGACTTGAACAATTTAGAAAGTCGATATTTTATTATTTTATAAACATCTTTAAATGCACATCTCGTCCCATCACAAACAACATTATTTGATCGATTTTAATTAAAGAATATATTTGAAAGCCCTATTTTCAACACCACTATATTTAATTTGATATTTCGATAAACACGATTCTTGTACAATTCATTTCAAACGTTTGTTTGCATTAATAAATGCGAATAGCATAGAAAAAATGTTTCAGACTAAGAATACAGTAAAAACTGTCATAGATACAGAGCTTATGAACTTTTTTTACAAAATTGGAAAGATTTTGGGAGTATTTCCTTCAACTTTTGAGAACAACTTTAGGTTTAAATTGCATATATTCTTCTATGGAGTATTTAGCATATTTCTGGCATTTATAGAAGTTTTGATGAATGCAATCTTATTTAATAAACTCTGTGCATACTCTGAAGCTATTACCTTCAGTTGTATTTTATTTGTATTGAATGCAATTGTTATGTGTTTTTGTCAGATTGTCTATTTTTTTAGTTTGTTTAAAAGACACACTTGGAAATCGATTTTTTACAAATTGTCACTCCTGGAAAAACACTTAGGAACCTGTACTATAACGTATAGAGAAAAGGTGTTTACATTAACTTATATAGCAATGATAGCTTTGTTTTTGCTAGCATACCTGGGTTTTACAAATATTTCATCCAAGAGTGTTATTCTAATTCTAACCAGTATTTTAGAAGCGACAATAACTGCCACTTACATGTTCATAATAGTTTTTTTATTCCAACAAATGTCAAGCGTAGTTGAAAGAAGGATCAAAAAGATTCAGGCGCTTGTAGAGATTTCTGTTGATGCAGGAATACTTAATGTTAACTTAGCAACCATTAAGTCATGTTACTTAATCGTGTCTAAGCTGGTAGATGATATGAATAATCTTTTCGGTTACTACATAATGACAGTGGTGATTACCTTTTTCTACTTTAGTTTGGTGTATGTTCAGCTTACTGCACAGGTAGTCTTAAGCGGAAAAATACACCTTGTTAACGTTCTTTGGTTTTATGCCCCACAGTTGGTAATACTACTTGTAAGTATCTTAATAATAGAGTCAACAAACTGATATTTGTATGAAATTAACCGTACGATTTATAGTCTAATACTGTTGCAACCTGTACAAGTTATATATTTATTTAAAACTCCTTATCTTCTTTTTTTGCCACTTGCATCCATTACTTGTATTATTTTTTAAATAACTTTAATCACAAACCTTCACTCTGCAAAAAAATGTTAAAAATAAGCAACTGTAATGTAAACATAGCAAGATAATAAAGAATAGAAAAAAATAAGGGCTAAGTAGCATAGAGAAGATAATAATTATTCAAAATAATTATTTTATATTCCAAATTAAATAAAGAATAAATTCAATACAGTAACGTATACATTTTAAATCATACAAAGATAACAATTGATCTAGTTTGACACAAGCCCGAATGTTTAAGAATTACGAAATCTGAAGACCTTCGTGAAAATTAATACAACGAAGTGACACCCCATCGCATGTTACATTCCAACACGTAGAACAGTACAGCAGAATCAGCAAAATAAACTAGGAATGTTCGCGGGACATAAAAACTAAAAAAATTGGTCAACCAGGCAGTAGTATCGAGGGAGCGCTCAAGGCATTAATTGCCAGCGGTAGCGTCCAGTTATTATTAATTATATTTGACAGCTTGTTAACTTAATTGTAAACCACATAGTATATTCAATACATTTGTAGACTCTAAATTTGGTTTTTATGTTCCTTCCGGCCGATTCCGACAGAGACCAGAAGAGTACAAAATTTCTGCTAATGCATATAAGCTTCTAAAGTGAGCCCATAGACTCAACCTTTTACAGGTCCCGAGATCTAGAAGTCCTTAACCCCTATGCAAAAGTTCTTTACCTTCTCGTAAATCCACGAAGGCGAACCAGCTAGTTCAGACTAGTGGGACCAAGCAAGGATAAGCATCCTTAAGGTTCATATCGAGGATGTTACAGTGGTGACAGCATTGTATAGTGGTGAAGATTTTCTCACCTTCTGGTTCCAGATTTTTTCAATAGGGGATATAACCTCCCGCAAGTTGTACGCAACATAAAAAATTAATAAAAGTAATCCACTTAGATTAATAACTTTGCAAGCTGTAAAACCTAATATGTTAACTTAAATCTTGGTGACCTCGACAGTGATATTTCTGTTTATCAGTGGACCAATTTTTAGTGCCAATGCAACAATGTTTACTTTCAAATTTTAATCTTTATTAGTGTAATAGCTGCAATATTGCTCTAAACCAACGGCAGACATGCCTGTATTTGGGACTAGCTTGAAGTCATAAGACAGTCATAAAAGAGTTGTGTCCTTGCAAATTCCATCAACCATAATCGCCTAGACTTAGTTATGCGTATCTATTTGTGGTGTTAAGATCTGTTTGTTAGTTTGGTACATTTGAAGTTGAGTATAATATTAGAATGCGCATTTGAGTACGCATGAACATGCGTAAAATGCTCTGTAACCCCAAGCTATCAATCACAATAAGGTTAAGAACACTAAAGTGTTATGTGTGGTCTCTACTACTATATGGCTGTGAGACCTTTACATTAAAACAGTATGACGTCAACAAACTGAATTCATTCGAAATGTGGATATACCGCCGAATGCTAAGAATAAGCTGGACCAGCAAAACTACAAATGAAGAGGTAATGGAAATAATGAACACACGACCTCATCTGATTAATACAATCAAAATTAGAAAGATGTCATATCTAGGACACATAATGCGCCATAAGGAATTTGAGCAGCTCCAGGTAATATTAGAAGGCAAAATCGAGGGTAAAACGGGTATAGGAAGAAAGAAGAAATCCTGGCTCCAAAACATCAGAGATTGGACTCACACAATAGGAAATGACTTAATCCATCAAGCCCAGAACAGGAAGAAATTTGCCATATTGATCGCCAACCTTAATAGAGAAGGCACTTGGGAGGAGGATAATATTAGAACTTAAAAATAATGAACATTCGATTTGAGTAAGTACCATAATTTCAATATAAATGATATGTATTATTTATATATAATAAATTTGTATTGATTATACTTCTAACAAAACATAATTTAAATAATATATATGAATTGATGAATAAATACTTCATCAGTGCCTGTTGTAACCCAGCTGTTGCCTCAAAACAACGCTAGGCGCTTGTACTACCTATATTTAAAATTTTATCATTTTTGTTTTGGACGAGGTTTTTCGCTTGCTCAAGCCCTTGATATAATTTATAATGATAATAAATTAGATGACGATATTTTTGTAAAATCTCCAAATGCAAATGTAGATACTTAGGAGGATTCAGGATATGAAGATGGAGGAGGGTATGTAGTGATATAGTAATCAAATCTTTTATAATAAAAACATATGGCCTTAGTAATGTAATGTAATATTAATACCTACCATTTTTAAGGCTAGTATATAACCTTTCATCCCGTCAATTACGTGCCGGAGCAGAAATACGACTACCAAACAATGAAAGATTTGGTTTAAACGAAGATTATAGAAGACATTCCTGGCCGTGGCCATAATTGTTATTCTGAAATGAAAAAAATTGATTTTCAGATAGACTTTTTGAACTTCGAAATTGACCTCAATGGCTAAAGGGAGCAGACTTTGACAAAGAACGTGCATCGGTTTTTCCAAAATCCGACTATTCTAAATATGAACAAATATCTCCAACAAAAATATTTGAACAGTTTGTAAATGATGCATTTATCCAACATTTAGTGTTGCTACGCATTATTTTTAAATTGTTCCGATCCGAAGATAACAGGTGAGGAGATCCGTTAATAAAAAAAACGAGAACACCCTGTATATAGAAATAGTTTAGTTGTAAAATCATAAACCATTCACATGGAACAATGTGAGTGGTTTTAGAATATGTAAATAAGTGATCTAGAAAGTTTTCTCCGATAAAAAGACACTACGGTTTGGACATGACCAGGTAGATTTAGTACACAACTATTTGAAATTTGCGGTTATAATAAATTAGAAAATAATAAGTAAGGATTATTGGTTAATGGGTTTTCTCCTTTACAAAAGTTAAAAAAAGAATTCAAGGTCGTTTGCTGGAAAGTACATTAACGTCAGGTAATTTTTTAAAAACCAAAAATTTAATGGACTAAGAAACCGATGATGCATTTGATGAGAGGGGAGGTTTGTTTGGATTGGTTTGAGATGGATAAAGAAGAAGGGGGTGAAAAGCTTGCCGGGAATGAAATGAGGAAAAAGAAAGACATTGTGAGTTGGACATCGAGAGAGACCGGTTCCGGCGAAAACATTTTTTTTTTTTGAGAATGTATAAGTAGTTCTTAGTGTTTGTGTGAAAAATTAAGCAGCCACTGTGGAAAGCAGAGACGAGTTCCAGTAGGAATAGAGGCATTACTGTAAGTACAAACAGATATATTTTCGTTGTGTCTGAGAGGAAGCAGTTTGTTTTGTCTTGGAGTTTGAAGGTTGTGGTAAAGACATCACGACATTTTCACATACTGTTTGTATTTTTCTTTTATTATCAAATGAAACAGTAGGCGGAATAGCGAGCAGGGAAATTGGTAGGATCCGGGAAGTACATTGCGATCTGGTCAGGGCACAATCCAAGCAGAATCAAGGGTAGATAGTCTGTTGAAAACCAAAGTTTTGAGTTTTTAAATAAATTCTATAAAGACATTCTATCACGACCATCTATCAACATTCATGTCAATTGTTTGTAATTTGCAACATTTTTATAGTTAAGGCAATAAGTCAAGGAACCAATAATGCTTTCTAAAATTTTTATATTAAGAGATATTTGATTTAGAAACATGTGTATTTAATTTTTATTGAGCATTAAGGGATGTGTGATTTGATGGATGATTGATTATTTTTTATTCTGTTTATAGTGTATGGTAAGATTTCTCCTCACGGAATTTTAAATTAATTGGATATATTTTAAAATAAAGGACAATTATTTTAATATCAGAATTGATTGTCTATTATTTCTTTTTCCTTTTGTTGATCTTTCTTAAATGGAACTAGCAGAAGATACTTTAAAGCCACGTTTATTAAAAAAAAAAGATAAAAATTATTTTTAGCCCTGAGATATTCTTTGCTTTTGATTTGTGTGATAAAGATAAATTTATTACATTTCAGACTATATAAGTAGATTTACAATTATAAGCAAATCACAAATATATATATATATATATATATATATATATATATATTATATATATATATATATATATATATATATATCGAGAAAAGGAGTACGACCGTCAATCCAATATATAATAAGGATCACTCAGAGGAGTGGTGGGTTTTTGCGGTCAAAAGGTGGAGAAAAAAGACAAAGATGATGGCTATTTCATCTATTTATTGAAGACGTTTCGCTTTCTTAATCAGAAAGCATCATCAGTTCGTCTAAAAAGAACAATATAAAAAAAACCACACAAGCATGGAAAAGTTGTTACATGTGTTACCTTAAATAGACTGCTACATATTTCTTCGCCGTTTTTAAACAATTTTAAACTGTTTGTCCTTGTATCGTGTAGTGTTAATGTACAATTTTATGTTTATGACATTTTCAAAGATTGTTGGATAGACCAAATTTGACGAAGTAAATCTAAAACGTAATAATAAAATACTGAAAACTTTGTTTTCAAATTTCCACAAAATTTAATTTTAAATTCTTATCACTACAGCTGTTTCGGCTGATTGCCTTTCTCAAGTGATCTATTTTTGGCATGCGTTTACACTTTATAATCTCTAATGAAATAGGTTTAGGAGGGAAAAACTGTTTTTGTCTCAAGTTGTCTCAAGAAAGGCAAACAGTCGAAACAGCTGTAACGATAAGAATTTAAAATAAATTTTGTAGAAGTTTAAAACAAAGTTTTCAGTGTTTTATTGTTACATAAAATGAATTTCCATCCAAAGTACATAAATAATGTTTTTGTCAAAAAATAATTACATATTGGGACAATACTTAATGTGCCGGTATAGACTAATACATAGGATATTTTTATTAAAAGTTATAAAAGTTCTAAAGTGGCATAACTTTAGTTGTGCCAATATTTAGTCAAATAATCGGAAAAACTATTCAGATTTTTGAGTCGTACTGGCCTAACTTAAAAATATGTCAGTATTGCTTTAACAAATCTCACTTACTTCGATCAATAGCACATTTACAATTAAAATGTGCCGGTTTTCACATACAAGCAACACAAACCTACCGAAAGTCAACGGCATACTGAATATGTGCCGGTATAGAGCCGGTATGCACGTGGCACAACGCTGTCTACGGGATTCTATGAGGACTATCTTTATGCTGGTTTCGTTTAATTAAAAAGTGAAATTTTGTGACTTTTAAGGAGTGGTTATTACAAAACACCATTTTATGAGAATGTGCCACTATAGAACTCAGTGAGCGAAGGCGAACAATCGAGCCATTTCCTGATACGCTAACAATGACGGGTTATTACTTATCAAATTAATAAATATTGACACAAATTTGTTGTCCTTCTTGAAAAAAAATTCCTATCCATAAAAGGTGGAACAATTTTTAAAGAAAATATTTTAATGTTTTATAAACACCTTTAAATGACACTCTTTTCTCATTAAAAACAACATTATTTGATCGATTTTAATTAAAGAAAATATTTGAAAACACTACTCCTAATAACACTATATTTAATTTGATACTTGGATAAATTCGATTAACGTACAATTTACTACCAACGCAACGCTTTGTTGCATCAATAAATGCGAATTCCATATAAAATGTTTCAAAAAGAAACTATAATAAAAACTGTTATCGACACAAAACTGATGAACTTTTTCTACAAAAGTGGAAATATTTTGGGTTTATTCCCATCAACTTTTGAGAATAACTTCTGGTTTAAGTTACATGTATTGTTATATGCAGCTTTTAGTATATTTTTGGTACTTTTAGAAGTTTTAGTAAATGTAACATACTATTATGAAATAATGGAATTCGATGAACGCACTTACATCAATTTTAGTATATTTATATTAAATGCAGTTGTTATGTGTTATAGTCAGATTATCTATTTTTTTAGTTTGTTTAAAATACGCACTTGGAAATCTATTTTCTACAAACTGTCTTTACTGGAAAAAAACTTAGGAATCTCTACCATCACCTATAGAAAAATAGTGTTAACAGTAACTTATACAGCAGTTATGGCTTTCCTTTTGCTAGCATATCATTGGTTTATGAACATATCATCAAACAATATAATTCTAGATATACTTGGTACTGTTAAGGCGATAATCACTGCTATTAGTATGTTCATAATAGTTTTGTTATTCCATCAAATGTCATCCGTAGTTGAAAGAAGGATCAAGATGATTCAGGCGCTTGTAGAGGTTTCTGTTGATACAGGGATACTTACTGTAAACTTAGCGACTATTAAATCATGTTACTCTGTCATGTTTGATTTAGTAGATGATATGAACAAACTTTTTGGGCAATACTTAATGACAGTGGTGGTTAGCTTTTTCTACTTTAGTTTGGTGTATGTTGAGGTTGTGACACGGGTAATCCTGCGCAAAAATGTTTACCTTGTTAACGTTCTTTGGCGTTATGCCCCACAGTTGGTAATACTACTCGTAAGTATCTTAATTATAGAATAAACAAACAAAAATTTGTATAAAATTAACGGTACAATTTATAGTCTAATACTGTTGCAGCCTGTAGAAGTTATAAATTTATTTAAAACTCCTTCTATCTTCTTTTTTTTGTCACCTGCATTCATTACTTTTTGTATGTTAAGATACATACTTTTTGTATGTAAAAATTAAGGTACAATTATCTTTTTTTAATACTTCTTCTTCTTTTGTGTTGATATGACTCTGTCGTTTTTGTGGTCTTTCTGCAGATCGTATTTTTATTGGTAAACCCTCTATAGCCAACTTTTTTAATCATTCGACATTAGATGATTCTATTCTATACTTCTTTTTTTTACTCAGTCCTTGATGTTCTTGATCTGGCATCTTCGTTATATATCTGTACTTCTGGCTCTATTCCGCAGTCTCATTATTTTTGTGCTTCCGCATTATTTTCTCATTATTTTTGTCTATCCTATCATTAGCAGTAAATTTACTGTTTGTATTTTGAGAATGGTTTTCACTGTCGAATGGTTTAGTGGATGTGGGTCGAGCCCCAGCTCGGTGTACAGAAAACAAAAAGTCTAACGCAGCAGTTTAAAATTCTAGATGAATCTGCGGCTTAGACTAGGATATGCTGGGTTCTGATGGGCCTATGGTGGAGCAGTACGGCAAGAGATAAGGGCGTACGGTAAGAGATACGTAACATATAATCAGAATTTTGATGTTTGTTGAAGGTAAACTAAATTCACGAACAAATACTTACAATGCCGGGATAGTATTATGAGGTTTTTTTCCTGGTTTTCCCTCATAATTTACTATGGAATCAATAACAGGAGAATTTTAGTGTCATCATGTCATGTGTTTGTCTTTTTTAAGACGAATTACATGCTATGATTTTTTCTGACGGATATTCTCAAGTTAAAGTTGATTTCATGTAATCGAATGAACTATCTTATAAGTAAAGTCGTCCCAGGAGAGCAACTCAACAATATTGGCAATATCATTTTAAAGTCGTCTACTTTAAAATGCATAATGTATGTCTGAATTGTCAATATAAATGAGTCAGATAAAATTAAATTATTAGAAGAATTTTTCACTATGTAACAAAAAACAAAATTTGTTTAATTTACTGTTTGTATTTTGAGAACGATTTCCGAAGTGGAAATTGAAACGTCAATAAACGTATTTTTATCTTTAATTGTGGCTTATTCCCAGTTTAATAGTAACTAAAGTTTTTTAGTTAAAGCTATAAGTATTTTTGTTTTGCAGTTTTTCAAATTGTTCCATTTCTTTCATCTATTTAATATATTAATTTTATTTTTTATTGTCTATTTCTATCTATATGATCTCATTAACCCTAATAATTAACCCTCGTAAAACCCCGTGATAGTGATATTTAGATTGTCCATTACAAAGAGCAGATTTCCTAACCTGCTAATTTCATGACAAGTTAGGAAATCTGGCCTTACAGGTTTACCTGCATGTTATTGCCTTCTTCTTAAGGTTCTTAATGTTCTTCTTAAAGTTCCGAACGTTGCGATCATTCTGGCTATGATGACTTTGTTGGTTGCTATACGAAATAGCTGTGTTGAGGTCTTTTGATACCATGCTCTCAGGTTAGCAAGCCAGGATATTCTTCTTTGTCCTGGGGCCATTTTTTCTGTAATTTTACCTTGCAAAATGTATTAAAGTAGCTCGTATCTGCCTTGATTTCTCATTGTATGTCCCAAGTACTGCATTTTACGACCCTTCACGATGTTGACCAAATCCGCAGTTGTGTTCATTCTCCGCATTTTATTGCCTGGTAATGTTTTATTAACAGAAGTTTCTCTAGTTCATTATCATCATAAGTGTCTCGACAAACTTCCCTCTATCTTTTAACCCTTAGAACCTATAGGTCTTATTCCACATCACTAATCCATCTCCTTCGTCCCCTGTTTTTTGTGCCTTTTGGTTTTGAAAATGTTAATCTCTTTGTGTATTTGTGATTTGACATTCTAGCAATGTGTCCAGCCTATCCAAGTCTCTTATATAGTTCAAAGTTGTATCTTCGACGCCATAGCCTATTTTCATTTACGGTCCCAAAAATCTTACTAAGGATGTCTCTATCAAGTTTTATATTTTTATTTTTTAAAAGTTTCTGGAGACCGTAAACAGTTCTGTTTGCTATCGCTATGCGTATTTTAATTTTATCGCTTACCAAGTTTGTTAAGTTTACTAGCTATCCAAGATATGTGAATTCTTTGACTTACTCAAACCAGTTGTTACCAGTTTCTCTGGATAAAGACCTAGAAAATCCTGTTGCCTGATTGTTTTTTATCTTCCCTGCCGAATCATGGCTTTTGTAGAACATGATAGGTAATATTATTTGGTTATTTTATCAATACCACAATAGCTATATTAGGGAATATAATGGGATGTTTTATTGGTTGCAATAAAACATAAAAATGTTTGTTTTAATTATCTGTAATAAACTGTTCCGGAGTATTCCCCACTATGAATTGGAAATGATTATGGTACTTTCTCAGTACCAACCTATACACCACCCGAGTAGTCGTGTGGTGGAGTTTTATTGTTATACTAATTACTGTAATTATTTGATAATAATTACTTAATTTTAATTATATCTCACTAATCTTGATTTATTTGTATTTTAGGTATACATATTTTACATCGCCTTCTCAAGCGACAAAGTATCTAGAGCAGCTGAAAACTTAATCACAACTTGCTTTTTACTCCATCCAAATGCTGAGGATCAAGTACTAACAGAAGAACTAACTTCTTTGTCTAGGTTTATGCAAGATTTATTCCCTCAGATGTCCGTAGCAGGATGGTTTACTCTTAATAAAAGTTTCGTACTCGTTTTGATTCTCAAGTCTTACTTCTTATATAATAATTATCATACAATTTGAGCTACAGTGAATAGGAGTAGTACTTTAAAAATATGTTATTTAAATTAAGTAATTTTTAAATATATAAAATATTAAATATTTTTTGTATCTATAAAAAATATAACTATAGAGCTTAATTTTTTACAATATTAAAAGCAAAAAAAATATTAAGGATTACAACCAACCAACAATTACAAGTAGTAGTGTCGGATACTTGATAGTGTCGTTGAGAGTTGTAGGGAGGCAGGTCTGGATCTTAACATAAGGAAAACCAAAATACTCGTAATAAGTAAACAACAGCCTATAAAACCAAAATACAGGGTGAGTCATGAGGAACTTTACATACTTCTACCATATGTAAAGTCTCTCAGGGAGCATATCATGTGGCCACTAAAAAATGTCAACTCCTATTCTTTATTAATTAACAGGGTGATTTGTGTAATTGACCATTTATTTCATTTTACTATAGTGTTTATACGGCTCATTTGATTTTTTTGTTAATTTTGTACAGTAGGCATTCGATACTATCAAACATGACAAACTCATAGAACTATTACGTCTTTCAGGACTTGACACTAAGGACATCCAGATTATAAAAAATCTATATTGGAATCAAACAGCCTACATGAAGAATGGACATATGGTGAGTGAAAACATAAATATTTCTAGAGGGGTAAGACAGGGCTGTATTCTTTCGCCACTGCTTTCAACCTGTACACGGAACAAATATTTCTAGAGGCACTAGAAGAGTATAATGAGGGCATCAAGATTAATGGCGTACCAATAAGTAATTTTCGATATGCAGATGATACTATTATACTGGCCGATAACATCGAAGATTTACAGATGATGCTACATAGAGTTAATACAACTGGCAGCCGATTTGGACTGAAGATCAATAGAAAGAAAACTAAATTTATGGTGATCAGTAAAAAAAAATTTCAACATATCGACCTGCATATTGAAGACGAACGTATTGAAAGAGTACACCGATTTAAATATCTGGGATATACAGTAAATGACACGTGGGACCCAGAAGTAGAGATTAAGATTCGAATTGAAATAGCAAGATCCAAATTCATCAAAATGAGAAAGCTCTTAAGCAGCCGCAACCTAAGCATTAACCTCCGATGGCGCGCTACGAAATGCTACGTACTCTCTACGCTACTTTACGGCGTAGAAGGGTGGACGTTACCAGCAGCAACTATAAAGAAGTTAGCGGCTCTAGAAATGTGGCTGTATCGACGCATACTGAGAATACCTTGGACAGACAGAGTGACCAACACAGAGGTATTAAGACGAATGGGTAAAGAGGTGGAATTGTTAACAACTGTTAAAAGAAGAAAAGCGTCATACCTGGGCCATGTGTTCCGTAATGATAAGTACAGTCTGCTACAGCTTATCGTGGAAGGCAAGATTGAAGGTAGAAGAGGTTTGGGCAGAAAGAAGAAATCCTGGCTGAGAAACTTGAGAGAATGGTTTCAAATACCAGAAGCTGCGAACATAATGCGAACAGTACAGTAATATCAAGCATTCGACTGGTATTAGCTAAACTAAAAAATTCCAGGACTGGCTTTGGAAAAATTAATTTAGGGATTCGTATTAAATATTACACCCTGTATATATATATATATATATATATAGGCACAAAAATCACAAGGAGGAAAAAGCAAAGAATCAACAGAAGAAAAAGAAAAACCTATTGCCAAGACGATTTTACCGTACGTGAAGGGCACTACGGAAAAAATCAGTAGAGTCCTAAGAAAACATAAAATAGAGACAATATTCAACACGGATAAGAAAATTTCGAATATGCTTAACTCCGCAAAAACCAAAATCCCACTAGAAAACCAAGGAGTGTACAAGATTCCCTGTGGAGACTGCGACAAATCCTACATCGGACAGACTAATCGAAGAATTCAAGTAAGACGAGAAGAACATCGAAACGCTATTGCAAAGCAAGAAAAGACATCTTCCCTTGCACAACATGCCCTAACAACAGGACACACAATCGATCTAGAACAGACAACAATGCTAGCGAACATCGAACACAAAACCAAGCGAATAATCAGGGAAGCCATAGAAATAGAAAAATATCCAAATAACCTAAACACTCGAGATGATGCCCAAAGATTGCCAACAACATGGAAACCAGCTCTGCAAAGAACCGTCCAAGAAAATTCAACTTCAGTCAACGCACAGAAGAAACAAACAGCGAGACCGCCAGACAAGGCCCCGCCCACTCGCACACAGGCAGGACCAATCACAAGAGCCCGCGCGCCGCCGAGAGAGTATTTAAACGAGCGCCGAAATGCCCAGTCGACCAGTACTAATCGAGTAACGACGAGAAGTAGATCCACCAGGCTTGAGAATGGCAAGTGAGACCTTGCCGAAACGTCGCCAAAACAATGGTTTTCAAGAAAACCAGCACTTTACAACGCGGAGTCAAACCCGGAAAAATAGTGACAGCATATATATATTATATATATATATATATATAATATATATATATATATATATATATATATATATATAATATATAATATATATATATATTTATATATATATATATATATTATATATATATATATATATATATATATATATATATATATATATATAATATATATATATATATAATATATATATATAATATATAATATATATATATATATATAATATATATATATATATATATATATATAATATATATATATATATATATATATATAATATATATTATATATATATATATATAATATATATATATATATATATATATATATATATATAATATATATATATATATATATATATATATATATTTATATATATATATATATATATATATATATATATATATATAATATATATATATATATTATATATTATATATATATATATATATAATATATATATATATATATATATATATATATATATATATATTATATATATAATATATATATATATATATATATATATTTTATATATATATATATAATTATATTATATATATATATATATATATTTTTTTTTTTTTTAAATGCAATAAGTGATTTTCAAACTATATAAATAACCAATATAAACGACATATACGACAATGTTGTCGCACTTTTATTAAATTTTTAGTGAACGATCAAATCTTACCAAAAATAGAACAACCATAATGAAGTATCAAATTATAAGGTAATTAATTTCAACAAATGTTATAAATTTAAAACATTTTAATTAAAATGAGTTCCTACAACATAATCTAATACGTAGAAAATTACCATCTTTACTGTCACTTTGTATTATCTCTACGATAGAATCAATTGTTTTTCAATTTTAAATTTTTACTCATAGATTGTATTGGGGCATTATTTTCGATAAATAATAAATTAAATTTCTTAAAAAGTCAAACCTCTTGTATGTGTTAGTTTTTCTTGATTGTAGATGATTAAAATTTTATGTCAAATAATAATACATTGCATCAACTGTACTAAATAAAAATAAATCTAAAAAAGTTTAAAATGAAGGTTGGCGTTGACCGTTTGACATTTCTTAATATTTTATACCCATTGCCATTATTGTCATTATCAATTGTTATTTATGTGTACAAGAATACATATTTGTTCTGTCATATCTACGTTAAGTAGATTGTGTTAGTTTTGATAGAGCTTTTGTTACTTTCGTTCAAAATGCCACATCAGTTTTCGACCACAGAATATGCAGACATAATATTTGTTTATGGATTCTGTAATGGGAATGGTAGGGCTGCTAGTAGAGAATATCGCAGGAGATTTCCTAATCGTCGAACTCCCAGTCATCCAACATTTGGGTCAGTTTTTAATTATTTGCGAGAAAATGGCACTTTTCCTAGTGGAACAACAGAGCGACATGTAGATGAAGCGCAGGAAGATGGCATTATGGACGCCGTTACTCTGAACCCTACAATAAGCACTAGACAAGTAAGTCGAGAACTCAATGTTACTCAATCAAAAGTAAGTAGTCTTACAAAAAAATATTCTATATCCATATCACATTCAAATGGTTCAGCGACTACATGCTGGAGATGAGATCGATAGGTTAGAATTTTGTAGATGGATTTACAATAATCGACCAACGCTATACAGGACACTATTTACAGATGAAGCCCAATTTACCAGAGACGGGATAAATATTTCACGAAATTCACATGTGTGGGCAGAAGAAAATCCCCATGCTATTCGAGAACGTCGTTCTCAGTTAAGGTTTTCGGTTAAAGTGTGGATTGGTGTCATAAATAACCAATTAGTAGGTCCTTACTTTTTTGATGGTCCTTTAACAGGGCAGGTCTATTTAAACTTTCTACAAAATATTTTGCCGAATTTGCTTGCCAATGCGAACGTTGCTATCCGACGGAAGTATTTTTAGCATAATGGGGCACCCCCACACTTTTTACTGGCAAAGAGACAACATCTCAATAATGTTTATGGAAACAGGTGGATAGGACGTGCAGGTCCTATTTCGTGGCCTTCAAGATCCCCTGATTTCAATCCCGTTGATTACCATATTTGGGGACGATTGAAGCAACTAGTTTACGCAGTGAATATTAATAACCGACAACAATTAATTAATAGAATTATACATTGTTTTAATACTATTAGAAACGATCCCCAGAGTATCCGTAACTCAATACGTCAATCAACAATTCGGCAACAAATATGTGTACAGGCTGCAGGGTTCCATTTCGAAAATCTATTTTGAATTATTTTAATTTTGTTACCATTATGGTATCTTTTCCAGTTCTAATTTATGGGTTTATCATAACTATGTACATATGTTTAGTTTTTTTTTTAATTATTCTTCGTTATTGTTAGTAGTTACTATTTTTTGTTGTGCAGTGACTCAGTTTATCATTTCAATTAAAATGTTTGAAATTTATACCATTTGATTAAATTAATTACCTTATAATTTGATACTTCATTATGGTTTTTCTATTTTTGGTAAGATTTGATCATTCACTAAAAATTTATTAAAAGTGCTACAACATTGTCGCATATGTCGTTTTCATTGGCTATTTCAATAGAGAGACGTGGAAGAAGGAAGAGGAGGCTTATGTCCAAAATTGGACAGCAAAGGCTGTATAAATAGTTATATATATATATATATATATATATATATATATATATATATATATATATATATATTAATATAGTTAAAGGGAAGTTAAAAGGATAATAATGTCAGTGGATTTTTGAAGATCGTAGTCTATATATATATATTATATATATATATATATATATATATATATATATATATATATATATATATATGTTAGTTTGAAGTGTTTCACGGATGGAGTAATATGTTGAACAATTATTCCGGGAAAATATCCGTTGGTCATTTTTTAATTGCAGACGTTTCGCCAAGGTCTCACTTGGCATCTTCTGTGCGTTGTCTTCGGTCTCGTAGTCGGTAACTGAATTCAGTTACCGACTACGAGACCGAAGACAACGCACAGAAGATGCCAAGTGAGACCTTGGCGAAACGTCTGCAATTAAAAAATGACCAACGGATATTTTCCCGGAATAATTGTTCAACATATATATATATATATATATATATATATATATATATATATATATATATATATATATATATATAGACTACGATCTTCAAAAATCCACTGACATTATTATCCTTTTAACTTGAGGCTATCTTTTTTTTTTCGATACGGAAATACTGTATTGGAGAAAGAGGAAAGATAAGATATTGGGCTTAATAATTATATTAAACGAAAGATAAACATAATATTGAATTAACTAGAAACAAGCAATAACCATCCAGAAAAGAAGTTAAGTGACCGGGTTGATAACGCTGATTAACTAAAACTTAGTGAAAAGGTAGAGCAAAAGGAAAGACGCACAAATCATCCAACGCTTTCAATAAAAAATCCTCCAAACTCTCACCAATGTACCGCGGTACATTAACAACTGAATTATTTATTGTGGCCTTAAAATCGATATGCTACAGCAAATAAGTTTGTAAGAATTGTTCTTTGATTTTACTAGTGGGTAAAATTCTTCTTGTGTTTAGTCAATGTCATTACTTTCGTTGATACTTAGTAGATTTCAAGATACTTTAAATAAACAAAAATGTTTACAACCCATCTTTTTCTTTAGATTTCTAATTTTTCAATTAACCAAAATAGTCAAAAAATGTCCGGTCCTGAGTTAAGTGTATTTTCAGCGACAAAGACATTATAAATCGCAGTCAGCACAACTTGTTGTTTTCAAAATATTGCAAAAACTTGCTTTAAAACAAAGGAATGATTTTACAGCAGAAACTCGTTTTAATAATAGCTTTTGTAAACAAATATCTAATAACAATAATTCGAAAGACACACACTCGTAGAAATGGCATCACTAACAGCAGAGCCACCAGAGGCAGAGATTGCAATCTCAAAACTAATTACCGTGATGCATGGTATTAGTTGGAGACGATTTCCGACCAAGTGGTTCATCGTAAATAATAAATCCAGTGGCATGGCATCTCTACATTTATTGAAACTGACTAGGCATCAGATTTAGAAATTTTAATATAGAAAATGTTATCAGAAACTTAGATATAACTTTTAATATACAAAATGTTACAAAATATAATGAACAGCTCATAAATTATCTAGATGTCCTACTTTAACTCATATGCTCATATGAGATCATAAAATGCCTACTTTCAACATATTAAATTTTTCTTTTAAAAGCAATTTCTACAAACAAATATCTGGAACACCAATGGGTTCTCCCCTTTCCCTTGTCATTGCTGACATTTTCATGGAAGCCTTTGAGTCTTTAGCCCTAGAATCTTACCCCTTAAAACCAAAAGTCTGGTTCCGCTACGTTGATGATACATTTATCATCTGGCCCCATGGTCAACATACCCTTTTCTCCCTTCCTAGATCATCTTAACTCACAACATCCGAGTATAAAATTCACAATGGAAGTAGAAAATAATCGGTCCCTTCCCTTTCTCGATGTGTTAGTCACCTCCAAGCCCAATGGCCGATTGGGTCACTCTGTTTATGGAAAAAAGACTCACACGAATCGTTACCTACATGCTTCATCACACCATCATCCTGCCCAAAAGAATTCTGTGATCAACTCTCTCATCCATCGGGCCATTTCGATTTCTAAACCTGACAACCTTAGAGAAAAACTTGGTCATCTGCAAAAAACCCTTGTCGCCAACGGTTACTCCAAGTCCACAATTCAAAATATTACACACCGACATCTACATCCCCCTTTACACCCTAGGACGACAAATTCAGAATCTTCGGGTAATACTCCTGTGGCTTTTCTTCCGTATATTCGAAGTGTCACTTCGCAAAGAAGGTATCAGAACTACTTTTCGACCACCCAAGAAAATCTCACAATATCTATCCTCTCCTAAGGACCCATTACAGCCCCTATCTTCCTGTGGTGTCTATTCTATTCCTTGGTCATGTGGACATGTGTATATTGGCGAAACTGGTCGTTTCGTCAAAACTCGGATTCAAGAGCTTCAAAGATGCATTCGATCAGGTCTTTTCTCCCATTCTGCAGTTGCAGAACACTGCCAAGAAACCGGTCATTCCATATTGTTTGAAAAAACCCATATTATTTCTAAGAGCCTCTTCTTTTATTCCAGAAAAATCCGCGAATCTCTAGAGATCCGAAAAAATCCACATAATATCAATCGAGAGGAAGGATACTACTTGTCTCCCATCTGGAATCTCAGTCTAGAGCCGCCGTCCGGTCCCGCTACCATGATGCAGCCACATGATTGGCCAGCGCGCGCTTCGTGACGTTCGCGCCACGGAGTGTGCCGATACGTCCCGACACGACAGGTCACCGCGACTATAAATAGAGCGGTAGCGGAGTAATCGTCGGATTCACTCCCCGCCTCTCGACGCGTTAGTGTTCTGAGCTGTTGGACATGAATCCCTGTCCTGGCATTTGTTTTTCACCTCTGGCTGCGTTAAGTAGTTGAGTTACTGTGACCAAATGCCCATCTTGGTAGTTAGTATTCGCCTCTGGTTGCGTTGAGTAACTAAGTTACCGTTGCTAACTACCCATCTTCCTGTCTTTTGATTTCTTTTTCTTTGTTCTCCTCAAGAAGCTACATACAATTGTAGCGAAACGTCGAGATGAACCCACTTTTGGGTCACTCACAAATGACACGGTCCAAACCCGGAAGACGAATAAACGATAATTCTGACTCTGGCCGTGGAAGCCTACGATTTCAACACATTTTGTGTTTAATTTTGATTTTCGACACCCTAAACATATTGAAAATACCACAAAAATCTCTGAATTATACAAAATATGTTGACTAGTGTTCTTGTTGTGTGATGTGTAAATTGTTGAAAATAATATGGACCTTATTATAGAGAATAATTAACTAAAGTTTAAATGAATTTTAGTTTTGGTGAAGGAAATTTCATTAGCGCAGCCGCCATATTTGCGAATAATTTTGGGTGCAATGAATGTTTTCCTATTTTTTTTTAACCAAAAGCCCAATATATTAATACTGACTTTATAAAATCATTATCTGTACTAAGGCAAAAAAAAGCAGTATTTTAATATCTAGTAAACCATTATCTGTACTAAGGACTGTACATAATATACTTTTTGAGATAAGGTTGTTAAGTGGCTAAAAACATAAGCTCTGTTCTAAGGGTGTTCTCTTAAAACAAAAAATGATGGAATATGTTAAACTTGCGTAAATTTAATTTAAAATATGGACATGTCTCAGCGTTTTTCATAACGAAAAAAAAAACGACACAAATAATTTTATTCCATAAGTAGTTTTCACACTTATAATTCAAAATTCACCCCGTTTTATTTATAATAAACCGCACATAACATAGGTCATTGAAAATAGATTGTTAAGCAGATTTTAAAAATATGCAAATTTACAGAGTGTTCAATTAAACATAAAACTTATGGACCATGCTAGGTTTACGTGAATCTCACTGTACATTTAAAATGATGTGTAAAAGGCGCACATTTAAATATAAAAGTTGATGGGTCTCGGCATTTTTTATAATTTTTTAAAACAAGGAGAGAAGTAATTTTAATAAATAAGTGGTTTCAACTCTATATGTGTATAATGTAATCAGATATAAATCTATTTAGATAAATTTACGAAATAATATGTTGAAATAAAAAGATTAGAGCTTGTCGCTTTATCAAATGTAGGATATTCTTTAAATATATCAGTCAATAATAAATAATATATTTAGTTTCTCAACAATTTGCTTTTAATTTTTCTTTTCTCCTGCTTAAACGTAAGCCCCTGTACCAACTCTAACTCCACGTTTACCTACCAGTCATGCGGTTCTCATAAGCTCTGAGTTTATGGCGGACTCGGATGCTTTCTGGATCTCAAACGTGCTCATGTGCCTCTGTCTGCCGCTACCGCTCGATCCTGCTATCCCGAAGCTTCTGCAGATTTGGCGGCAACGCCATCGGGGCCAGATTTACGGGGAGGTTTATAACTTTCGGGAGAAGATAGCGACCGTGCGATAAGTTATTGCAATGGATGGGGGAAAAGGGGTTTAAACGGTCTTTGGGTGAGTGAGAGGTGGTACAGGATTAATATTATTTAGAGTAATAGCTGTGATAGTTATCTGTTTAATAACTCAATATACACAATTAGCAATTTTTTTAACTGTTTATCTGTTAGAGTTGGCAGATGATAGCTGCAGTAATTAGTCCGTACAAATGACAACAAAAAGTTGACAAAACAATGATTTATGATCCAGCAATTGCTGATGATTTTAACTATCATTATCATCATTATCACCCAGCCCTTTGGGTTCACTGCTGGACATCGGCCTCCCTAATTTATGTCCATTGTGCTCTATCTCAGCACTTTTTATCCAATTTCTTGACATTTTCTTGAGATCGTTAGTCCAACTAATACCACTTAATCCAAACTATACATCTGATGGTTTTATCCATGGTTTTGATTTATTCTGATGATTGATGATTTAAAAGAAAATAAATAAATTAGTAAACTTTATGATATGATATTGTTAGGCAAACCGAACTACTAGTGTAGGTATATTCGATGTAATATGGATATGAATACATAAGCCTTAAATGTGAAGTAAACAACCACTTGCGAGAAAGTTTGGTGTTTAATTTGTTTATCTCTCTCTTCAATCCTGACCCCCCAGGGGGAGTGTAGTGGTCGACGTGATGTCGTGTATTTTCCGTCACCAGAGATCTCTGTCTCTGGTCATTTCTTTTAATTCATGCATAGGTCTTTGGCATATTCCTGTAATTTGATCTATTCATCTTGTTGGGGATCTTCCTCGTGATCTTCGGCCTTCTACCTTTCCTTGTATTATGAGTCTTTCCATGTTTTCTGTGTTTGCTCTCATAACATGCCCAAAATATTTTAATTATTGGAGATGGACTTTACTAGAGAGTCGTTGGCTAACTTTTAGCTCTCTTAAAATTGAATTATTTGTTCTACGGTCGGTCCAAGGAATTCGTAACATTCGTCTCCAACAGAACATTTCAGTGGCGTCTATCTTTCTTCTCTCCGATTTTCTCAGAGTCCAAGATTCACATCCGTAGGTCAGTATTGAGAATATTAAGCAGTTGATCAACCTCATCTTTATCGCTCTTTAAATTTGACATTCCTTCCATATTTTGGTCATTTTTGTTGTGGCAACTTTTGCTAGATCACATCTACGTTTAATCTCTTCTTGTAATGACCCTGTGTTTGTGATTAATGATCCCAGATATAAGTATAAGCTCACAACCTCGAACCGGTCAATTGTGGTTATGTGTGGATGATTGTTGTGTAGTCTATCCACTATCATGATCTTTGTCTTTGATATGTTTAATTGCAGACCAAATATTTGACTTTCGTTTTCGATCAGTCGTATAATCTCCATCAGCTCTGCTTGACTATTTGCAAGAAGGGCTGTATCTGCTGTATCTGCAAAACGTAGGTTGTTTAGTTTATGACCATTTATTGAGATGCCCTTTTACCATCCTTCAAGTGCTCTTCACATAATATATTCTCCATATATGTCGAATAATTGTGGAGATAGTATACATCCTTGTCTGACACCCCGTTCTGGATGAAACTCATTCAAAGTGTGTCAAGTACTTTAACTGATCCAGTAGTGTGTTCATATAGTTCAGTTATAAGCGTAATTAGATGTTGTGGTACGAATACTTCCTTTAGTATTTGCCATAAGTGTCTCCACTTGACCCTGTCGAACGCTTTACGGTAATCTATAAAACAGATGTATGTTAAATGTTGAATTCCCTAGATTTCTCGATTATCTGTCTTATATTCAGCAGGTGTTCTCGAGTGCCTCTACCTTTGGTAAATCCAGTTTGCTCTTGTGGAATTTCTCTTTGAAGGAATGTTTTCAGTCTCGCTGATGTCCTCCGCTGATGTCTCGCAGTCTCCTCTGATTATATGTAGTATTATCTTGCTGGCATGGGATATAAGAGAGATAGTTTTATAATTGTCACATTTATGGAAGCTGCCTTTTTTATGTATGGTCGTTATTGTAGATTTTGTTCAGTCTTCGGGCCATTGTTTGGAATGCCATATTTGGTTACAGAGTAGATAAAGTAACTTTACGCCGGTTTCTTCTGTGGCTTTAAGCATTTCTGCTGTTATCATATCTGGATCTGGTGCTTTGTTATATTTGAGCTTGTTGATAGCCTGTCTTACTTCATTTTCGAGTATATCAGGTTCTTCTTCCACCTCGTTAGAGATTTGGCTAACAAGCTCTTGGCGTTAATTATCTTTATATAGGTCCCTGCAATACGATCTTCATGTCTCTGCTATGTCTTCTCTGTTGGTTCTCAGGGTTCCAGTGTTATCTTCAATGGCCCAAGTTCTGGCTCTGAAATCTCTTGTCAGGTAGCGTATTTTTCTAAATAGATCTCTCGGCTGATTATTCTGACCATATCTCTCAATTTCTTCAATTTCTTTGCATATACTTTGATAGTACTATTTTAATAAATAATTTATTTATAGTGGGGCTTAAATCTAGCAATCAATGAATTGAAGAGAAACTTTTACAGGAAGATTACTTAAGAGGTAAAAAAATCTTAAATCGTCAAAAGTATGGAATTGACACAAATTTAAAACGGCTTTTTTCCTTGGTATTTTTATTATCTGAGTCCTCTCTTTGTTTACGTCTAAGTTGTATTTGTTTGCTTCTAGGTTCCGTTTCTTTAAGCTGTATTTAAGTTTTTCTGCTGTTTCCGCCATTAGTACTATGTCGTCTGCAAATATACACATCTCAGCATTTATTATTTGCATTCTGTTTCAACCGATGCAGTATTTCTTGAATATTTTCTTACATTCTTTCACTATCTCATCTTCACCATCTCCACATTAATAGCACTGGGCTGAGACTTACCCCATGTCCAACTCCGTAAGTTGATTTAAATGGTTCTGACTGTATTTTTAAAATTCTTACTGTATTTGTTGTTTTCATGTATATACTCTTTGTTGCTTTGATCAGTTCTTCACTTACTTGCTTCTTCTTTAGGCTTTCCCATATATATTTTCTTTTGACCGAGTGGAATGCTTTTTCCATGTCTATAAAGCTCTGGTATATTTCTCTATTTTTCTTTAAAGGCTTTTGCTATTACTTGTTGCATGGTGAATATATGATCTTATGTGTTGCGTCCTTTCCTGAATCAACTTTATACATCCTCTAATTTATGTTGTATTTCTTTTCTGATTTTTCTTTCTATTATGGTTTCTTATACATTTGGTGCTACACATAGTAGTGAGATACCTCTATAGTTCTTACAGTCTCTTTTGTTTCCTTTCTTGTATATAGGTATAATTACTGCATTTGTCCATTCTTTGGGTATTATTTTTTTCTTCCATATTAGGTTATATATGTATAACAATTTTTATTTTTCTTTTACTCCTATATATTTCATTATTTCTGGTGCTACTTTATCGCTTCCTGGTGCTTTTCCAGTCTTTATCTTTCCTATTTCTTCTTCCAGTTCTCCTTTTTCTATGGCTTCTGGATTTTCCGTGTTTCTCATGGATACTTTCTTGATGTGGATTTCCTTCTCCATTGTATTCGCTTGATTTCCATTCACTGTCAGCTGGAAATGTTCGCTTTATCTTTCCATTATTGCCTTATCGTCATTATCGTTCCTTTTTTGTTTCATTATTTGTTTCAGTTTCGTTTCTTTGTTGCTTCTTAGATTTTTCAAAGTTCTATAAAATAATATTACGTTTCCTGTGCTGTTTTCTTCTATTTTTTCTAAGAGTTTTTTCCAACTTTTCTTTTTCTCTTTCTTAAATATCTCTTTAACTTTTGTTTTTTTACTTTTAAAATTCTCATATTTTGGTTGTGGTTTGTCTTGTATGTATTCTTTTCATAATTTTTCTTTTCTTTTATTTCTTATTTTACTTCATCGTTCCACCAAGATGTTTGTTTCCCTCTGTTGTTATTTCTTGAAGTTTCACATATTGATTTAGCTGTTTTTATCATCGCATTTTTAAATGTTCTCGACTCTTCTTCTATTGTTTCTGTTATTTTATGTTGATTGTCCATATTTCTCTATCCCTTTTGAGTATCTTATTTTCGTTGTTTTTTCCCTTAACTTATAAATTTTTATTATTTCTTTGTGTTTTCTGTTTATGTTCTCATTTCTTTCCTTTTGCTTTTTGAATGTGGTTTCTAGTAGATAGTGGTCACTGCCAATTTCAAAACTCCTTTTCACTTTTACGTGTCTTATTCAGTTCTTCTGTGTTTTTTGCACTATAGTATAGTCTATAATTTAATTAATTTGCTGCGAAAAATAAAAAAAACGCTCCCTGTATTCAACCTATATTTTCACCTCATTTTATTTTTTTATTGGAAATCGTTTCAGCTTATTAAATTTCGTTCAACAATTGATTTTCTTAATAAAAACACTAAATCTCCCCAATAAACGAACTTTGACAAAACTAAAAAGAAAAGGAGAAGCGAAAGTTTCGAAAATTAGGGCATGACTTGCGTTTCGGCCTCGTGGGCCGGAGGGTGGCTTGCGGCCGGGGTGGATTCAACAGGTGGCCCATAAAGTAGATATTCGCATATCAGGTTCGCGACACGCCGATTGATGTACTCGAATGCACCACCAAAAACTACCCTTCTACACTCGATTACTCTCTAAAGGGTACAAATATTTACATTATCTATTCAAGCGTTAGACGCGTGTTGGACCTTTTTTGTAATTTTGTTGGGAAATTTTAGTTTTGGTATTATTAAGTAATTTTGATAAACTGGATATTTAATTTAATAAATAAATTAAAATTTCTTTGGTTGTTCAAGTTTAATTTGTATTTGTATTTTTATTTGTATTTGTTTTGTTTTGTCAATATAATTATCAGTACAGTTCGTTTGCTATATCTTTGCACATGTATGAAATTATTCACGAACTTGTAAAACATTTAATAAAACATAGACAAAGATAGTAATATAACAACAGCCTGTGATAAATTCTCATCATTGAACCTGCTTTGCTTTTTGTCAACTTAACAACATTGTGGTGTTGTGGTGTACAACATTATGTTCATATTGTTTAATTTTCCATTACATTTTCGTGCCTTGAGTTTATAAATTTTCTCAAAAAGAGTTGTAATAACGACTAACTATTCACTTAGTGTTGGATTCCTTGATGTAAGTATAAGTTTTGCAGTTAAATTTTCTTACCTTTAATTTGACGTATCATTTTTGTATCTGGCTAAAACTCTGTCTAATGTATCGATGTGAAACATTATTTGTTGTCATAAATATCAAACAGAATATTTTTTCAAGATTTTTATTTATAGAATATGCCTGGAAATACATTAAATTCTCAATCCGAGCAACTTGTGCTGAATTTGTATGAATATTTTGAGTTGGAAAAAAGAAACGGAAGACACCTTTGACTGGTTTTTAAGAGGTATTGTAATGAATTGGTAATGAATTGTATGTTGTTTAATAATTTAACTATCATGAACTTGTTTTTAATTTAAGAGGGTAGCTGCTGCATTGAAAATATCACGGCGTACAGTATGTACAATTAAAAAATGAAAAGAGAGCAATTCTGTCCTTTCAAGTCCTGGCAAAAGTAGACGTCGTCGTAAAAGCAAGACATCTGATCTGCCTGAAGGAACTAAAATGGCAATACGAAACACTCTGTACAATATGTACCTACAAAGTTAGTATAAGTCAATATTGTACATATTCTATATAATCCTGCGAATTATATATGGTCCTTGCAGGGACAGCGTGACAAATGAATGGAAGAGCAGATACAACAATAAAATAGAGACTGTCTTTGGGAAAGGAAACATCGTAAGATACATAAAAGCCAATAGATTAAGATGGGCAGGCCACGTGGTACGGAGTGATGACGACAGACTGATTAGCAATGTGTTTTGGGAAAGACCAGATGTAAAAGATCGACAGGAAGGCCTAGAAAAAGGTGGAAAGACGCTGTCAGGAAGACCTGGAGAAGATGGAAGTAAGGCCATGGGAAATAATAGCACAGGATCGGAATCAATGGAAGGCAATAGTAAACGCGGCAAAAACTCACGAAGAGTTGTAAAAGCCAATGATGATGATGATGAATATTGTACAAAATAAAAACGATCTGGTTTATACCCCAGCAAATAGATGTTTCACATCAAAATTAACACTTCTAAAATAAAGTTTCACTATTATTACTAGTTTTTTTTTAGAAAAGCTAGTTCGTCTATAAAGTTTAAAATGTGAAGTAAAGGAAAAAAAAGCTATTACTATGGGAATAACATCCTTAAGCATTATACTGAGAGATATAGAATTTAAATATAAAAGGATGAAAATCGAAGATCGTTATTCGAACGAACCAATATTGCTGCTTTAAGAGCAAAATTCTTTCGTAAGTACTTTGAAAACCTGGAAAGAGTGAATTTAAGAGAACTTGTTTTTTTTGGATAAAACATGGATTTATTCAAAAAGAAATAAAACAACTTTCTGGCAAGACACTAGTAGCAAAAGTGTGCGTAAACCAGAAGGTTTTGATGGTAAACGTTTCACAATTGTTCACGCTAATTTTTTTGAAATATTTGCTTCTAAAGCAAGTTTATTATTTTGTTCTAAGTCTAAACATATTGATTACCATGAAATGAAATAAACAAAGACATTTTTACTAAGTGGATAAGGATACAAGTAATTCCCAATTTATAAGAACCGTTGTTGATTGTAATGGATAATGCTTCATATCATAGAGTTCTTTTAGAAAAGCAACCTATCACTGATTCAAAGAAATATGAAATTGTTACCTAGTTGACAACAAGGAATTTGACCCAAAATTAACAAAACCTGAATTACTACAAGTTGCAAAAATGAATAAAAAAGAAAATGTGTATGTCATTCTTAAGTTACTAAGAGAGCATGGTTATAAAGTGTTGAGACTACCTTCTTATCATTACGAATTCAACGCTATTGAATTAATTTGGGCAAATTGCAAGTCATATTACAATAAGCATATTGGTACGGACAACTATTGTGATAGTGCTGTTATAAATATGTAAAAAGAGGCGCTTAATCAATGTAATGGAGACATTTGGGACAAATGTGTAAGGCATACTCATGAAATTATTCAAAAGTGGTATGTCCAAGAGCAAAATATAGTTGATATTGATATTCAACTCATCATAATAAATCCTGAAGATAGCTCGAATTCTGAAAGTGAAGGAAATATATAATTTTGATATTTTGTTTTTTTTTTCAATTTATTTTAATAATTTAGTCATTTAGTCATATTTGTGGAAATAGATTGTAATAAAGTAATTGATCCATTTTTAGGATACAACTATGAAACCTTTTACACATAACTTTCCACACATTATTTTGGAAACTACAGAGAAGTTCGATAGACAAGTAAAAAAAACCAGCTAGTATAAAAAATAAATATTAAGTCTCTAGGAATGCAACATTGTGACCCTTAAGTTTTCTACAAATTAAGATGTTTTACAAATTTTTCTTTTTCCATTGTTTTTATTGTTTTGTTTTGTAAAGCTTAATTAATTTTTTTTGTTAGTTAGTTCGAAAAGCATGCAAGAGTTTTTTTATCTTTTAGGGCATTTTCTTATGCTTAAGCTTAAAAATTGAATGGCATATCGATCGTTCGGAAGAAAAGGGTTACAACTCGAAAAAACTACTTTTGCAGGAGAAGGGTTTTAAGTTTTTTTAGGAGTTATTTTTTTATTTCCTAATCATTAATTAATAGAATTTTTTGCTTTTTATTTAAATAAGTAGGCTAAGTCGGGTTTAATTAAATGACATAATTGTGATTTTTCAAACTGTTTATTTATTGTTATAAAAAAATACATGCAACGGTTTTGAATTAAAAATTAGTAAATGTTTATAATCTGTAACATTATTAATCTAATTGATAATTATTGAATACACACCTAAAATCATAAAAAGAATTAAATTAAATCATTACAAATTATTGTAAAAATCAAGATAATATGGCGGAACGCATTTTTTCTGTTCGACTAATGATATCAAACGTGTTTTTTTGCGTCTGATATTCCTGGTTTCGTGGAATATGCGTTTTTTATTTGGATTTGTTCTATATTAACAATTTTTCTCGATCTAATAACTTCCGCTTGGCAGAAATCTGTATCTTCAAAAGAATTTTTATAAAATAATTTGTTTGGATTTTGTTTTCTAATTTGATTACTCTAAATGACGCAGTTTTTACATTTTTAGGGATATTCACAAACAAGTCAGAAGTTAATTTTTTTAAATCCATAATGTCCTTAAAACAAAGTTCGTTTACTTTGTATGTTTTTCCAGTTTTTGTTGCTGATCTCATAATGCAAGCATACTGATCGGGAACGTAAATACGGCTTGATTTTCTGTATAATTTATTTTAAGCCAACATAACTTTTGTCACTATTTCTCAACTGTTTTGCTATATATTTTTGCCATAAGCCCTAATTTCTTAATCGTTTTTTTTTTCTGTTTTATACGGATCAAGTAATTTTCTGTTTTTTGACAACTTAATTTTTTCTACTTCTCTACTTGAACCAATATTATCAGAATCTGATTACGATTTAATATAGTATGGATCCTTAACACCGTCATCAGATCCAAACGGTTCATTTTAAGAATCTAATGAGTCACTACTACTTGTTGAAGAACTTGACGAAGAGTTCGATGACGAAGATGAACTGCTAGTAGATGAAGCAAATGAATAATTTTGTGTTTTTTCTATAACCAAATTCTGGACATCTAAAACCAAAATTAAGTTAATAGAAAAAATATCACTTCAAAACTTCAATTTATCTGTAACATTCTGGTTTGCATTAGACACGATTGGAATATGTAAAGTTTCTTGCTCTTTTTTCTTTGAAAGAATAGCATCTTTATTGACTATGCGATTTTCACTACTTTTCAATATATCAAGTTCTTCGATCTCATAGTGCATTATTTCTGGTATGTCTTCAAAGTAAAATAAGTCAATAAGGAAATATAATGTAATAATGTAAATTTACCTGATAATTTCTGACTGTTAGAATCAGTATTGGCCGAGAAATTGTTACTGAACTTTAACGGATCAATTTCTTTGATCCCATATTGGGAGACATCCGTTTCCAAATCTTATAGTAAATCAGAACGACACCCGGCAAGTATCCTTTGGGTTCGGTTTGTGTATGCCATATTTAAGACTACGTGATGATAGAAATTAAATAAGTTCGCTAAAAATCCTTAATTTGGCAACAAACATTGTCGTTTGTTAGACCAAAATTTAAAAAATCATTAGGTCAAAAATGCAACACCCTCGGAAACTGTATTCAAAACTCCTTTGTTAACTAAACTGGTTAATTTTGTCAAAAAAACCGTCACAGCTTTTTTTATAATTATTCGAACTTTTAATGGGGACACACAAACAATTTTTAAATCATATTATATCTGGATTTGCAACAAAACAGGTATTTAATATTTTTTTCGTGCACCTAAATAATTGAAGGTCTAATATATTATCGTAAAAAATTACAAAAAGTATTAAGAAAAGTGATACATTATGACATTAACCAAAGACTGTGAATAAACTTAACACAAAAGTTGATTCAAACGTGTAACATGTCATTATTTTACAGTAATTATTAAAAAATTAATCAAGAAAAACGCTACTTTTTGACATAAGACATAGTCTGTGAATAAATTTACTAAACAAGTAAACAATATCGAATTTTTTGCAATAATATCGAATGCAATCGAACAATTTGCAACAATAACCTTTTTCTTGTAAATTTTTTACTGCCACACCACAATATTGGTGACAAATTGAGATATAACGATTTTGTAGAAAATATTCTGTGAAAAATGCAAAAATCCCTGTGGTACATGCTGACATCTTTTGGCTGGTAGTAAATATTCTCTCGAAACTTAATCCATTCCTAGTAGTAGGCACCTTTTTAGACAGTTTAATGAAATAAAGTGAGTAATGAACCTTTTTGAGATGTAATCCTTTTCTTCCGAACGATCGATATGTATACGATGTAAATGTTTAATATTGTATTTTGAATGAATTTTTTTTTCCATCCAGTAACTGGCTTCGGCTTTTGGTGTATAAATTCGGATGATTTGGTGTATAACTAAATAAATAAATATAAGAATTTAAGCTGTTTGATCTTGGGCCCATCTTTCTTGACTACAGTCTTGTAAACAAAGTTTTCAGTGTTTTATTGTTACAACTATAATTATTTTTGCTATTCCTACTCTTAAACACTATTTTTTATAATTTCAGTTGAAACAAACTTTACTATTCGCTCAAAACAAGTAAAAGCGAGTGAAATCTAGTGACCGAAGAGACCATATGATGCTGCTTCTCCTTTCAATCTAGTGCATAGAAAATTGTATTAAAAAATATCTATATTAACTTACAATAAGGCTACTTGGAAACATAAGTTATGTCATTACTTAAAAAAAAAACAAAAACATTTTGTTGATCAATAAAGCACGTCTAAAACGATGCTTTAAACTGCAACAGTATAATCAGATATGTAGATATGTTAGCGAAAAAGGTGGGTAATATGCGCCTGTTAACTTTGAAAAATCCAGCAGCTGAAAATGTTGGTCTTAATTCTTTAGCCATATCGGCTAGCATAACAGCCTTCTTATCACCTGTGTCGATATAAATATAAGTGCAGATTCTGATGAGTTCGTCAGCCTGTTGCTCCACTTCATCGCATGACATGATGATAATAACGGAATATACCTAAAAAAAGACCTATATTTGTATTAAAAAATATATATGTAACAATAAAACACTTAAAACTTTGTTTTCAAACTTCCACAAAATTTATTTTAACTATTATCACTACAGCTGTTTCGGCTGATAGCCTTTCTCAAGTGATCTATTTTTGGCATGCGTTTACAATTTATAGTCTCTAATGAAATAGGTTGAGGAGGGGAGAACTGTTTGTCTCAAGTTGGTCATTCAGAATTATATCTGTGTTTTTTAATTTATTGATTTCCATAGATTCTAACAAAGATAGCTTAAGGCCTTTATTTTGAACGTGAAGAATTTTAAATTTGTCATTAAAAGAATGATTATGATCTAGAAGGTGAAGTGCGTATGTCGAATCTGTTTTTCTATTCTTGAAAGCCCTTTTATGTTCTGCTATTCGTTTCTCAAAGTTTCTACCAGTTTGACCGATGTAAGTTTTTGGGCAGTCGCCACATTGAATTTTATACACACCACTATTTAAGTGTTTTTTTATTTTGGCTCTTGTTATTTTTAATATATTTACCTAGGTTGTTATTTGTTCGGAAAGCTGGTGTTATTCCTTTCTTTTTTATATGTTTGGCAATTTTGTTGTTATTTTGCCTGTATATGTAATCGAGCAGAAGGTACTGGGTTTTTTCTCTGGTGGTGGAAATACTATTTTCAGGGCTTTCTTGTGTAGTTTTTGATTTAACATTTTATTAATTGTTTGTTCGTTGTATCCGTTGTTTACTGCTATTTGCTTAATTATATTTAATTCTGTCTCAAAGTTGTCTTTTGACATCGGAATTTCTGTTAATCTATGTAACATACTATGATAAGCTGCCAGTTTATGTTGTGTTGGATGGGATGATGAATTGTGTATAGTCGTGTCAGTATGGGTAGGTTTGTGAAATATAGAGAAGTCATGTTTGTTTTGAAGTCTGCTAATTTTTAAATCTAAAAAATTTATGCATTGATTTTGTTCTGTTTCTATTGTAAATTCAATATGACTATGAAGTGAATTAATATACGATGAAAATTGGTCGAGTTGCCTGTTAGTTCCTGTGAAACATACCAGTACGTCGTCTACGTATCTCCACCAATATAAAAACTGTTTGAATACGGGATGTTTTGAAATCTTTGTCTCTAGATGATCCATAAAAATATCTGATAGCAATGGGCTTAGAGGATTACCCATTATAAGTCCTGCACTGTTATTTGTATATATTTTATTATTAAATTCAAAGTAGTCCTGGTTTATGCAAACTTCAAGAAGATGTAATATTTCAGATGTAATTACTGGATTTGTACTATTTTGGTCTAAAAGGTTTTTTACTAGAATAAAAGTTTCTGTAGGAGGGATACTAGGAAAAAGATTTTTTACGTCAAATGAAATTAATCTGGAGTTGTTAGGTAATTGAAAATGTTGTATTTTATTAACTAGTTCTATTGTATTTTTTATGGTGAATTTAGGTGAAAATTTAGTGTGTTCTAAAATAATCTCTAACAGTTTTTTGGAAAGTTTATATGACGGAGCTGTATAAAAAGAAACTACAGGTCTTATTGGGTGATCCGGTTTGTGTAGTTTAATGAAAGAGTATAATTTAGGAGGCTGTGGGTTCATGATATTGAGGTATTTCTGTTCTATTGGATTTAGTATTGCTTTTGAATTTTCTAACGCTAGCTTAATTTGTTTTTGATATTTTTCTGTCGGATTTTTGTGTAAAGTTTCAATATTTTGATTATTTAAGAATTCTATTGTTTTGTTATTATATTCTATTTTATCTATAGCAATAGTAGTGTTACCTTTGTCTGCTTTTGTAAACACAATGTTGTTTTCTATTGATTTATTTTTAATGGAAATTGCTGTTGTATTCTCTTTGTAACATGAATTCTTAGTTTCACTACACACATCTGTAATAGATTTGGCAATTATACTTTTTTCGATATTGTTAACAGTTTTGTTTAACGCTACTTCACATTCTACACCTAAATATTCTAAAGTTCTCTCATTATTATGTTGGGCAAGTTGTGTTTAAATCCTTTCTCTAAAAGTTGTATCTCACTGTTACTAAATTTAGTATCTGTTAAATTTATAAATCTATTGAAAAAAGTATGGTTCGAAAAACTTTTTGTATAATGAATATTGGGTTTTTTACTATTGGAAATTAGATTATTTAGTTTTTTACACTGTGTATTGAATTTTTTATCTATTATATTATCTATATTAATTCTCACGTTAGAATCTAGGATGTCAAATTCTATATTATTTAATCTATAATTTAATTCTGAATGACATACCTTAAGATAAACAGATATAAAATCTCGCTTTTTGTACTGGTATTTTCTGTCTTGTTTAAGCCATCTGGTCTGACGCCAACTTTGAGAAACGAATAGCAGAACATAAAAGGGCTTTCAAAATAGAAAAACAGATTCGACATACGCACTTCACCTTCTAGATCATAATCATTCTTTTAATGACAAATTTAAAATTCTTCACGTTCAAAATAAAGGCCTTAAGCTATCTTTGTTAGAATCTATGGAAATCAATAAATTAAAAAACACAGATATAATTCTGAATGACCAACTTGAGACAAACAGTTCTCCCCTCCTCAACCTATTTCATTAGAGACTATAAATTGTAAACGCATGCCAAAAATAGATCACTTGAGAAAGGCTATCAGCCGAAACAGCTGTAGTGATAATAGTTAAAATAAATTTTGTGGAAGTTTGAAAACAAAGTTTTCAGTGTTTTATTGTTACATAAAATGAATTTCCATCAAGTAACGGTCGAATCCATCAATTATATAAAAAATATATAGGTTGTTGAGTGTATTCATGATCTTCTAAAACATTAGTAGATAGGCTAAACATAGAACAAAATTATACTGGAACATAGCGTGCAGAGCCAAATGCTTGCAAAAATAAATGATAAGGGCTTAAATAACACAGACCAACAAAGAAAAAATAAGATGTATAAAGCTTTACATATACATTTCTGTGAATCCTATGTATTTTTTGTGTCTTAATTAGGCCAATAGCAAATATTTTTTTAAATATAGATATTATATATTAGAGGTCACCGTTCTCTCAGTCAAATCGTTTTCTCAGTCAAAATCGTCCACGCTATTCAGTCGGTAGTACCACATAGCAGCGTTAGGTATACTAGACACTTATTTGTTACGGTGCCGAAGTTCATTTATAAATTTGAGGTAAGTTATAAAATTACTAAAATAATACTTAGTAAGTGTAGTGTCCTAATAAAGCCAATTGACTGGCCTTATTAAGAGCTGGTGGACTTTACATATATTTCTGTACATAGTGACTTAAAATATTTTTTCTTTGCAGATATGTCCACCAGGAAAAGGGCACAGTGGACCGAAGAGGCCATTGAAGCTGCAATGAATGCCGTACGAGATGGCATGGCTGTTTATAAGGCAGCACTTACATTTAATATTCCTCGGCGTACGTTACGTAACCATCTAGCTAGTGGCAGTTCACAAAAACGACTTGGTCGGCGTCCAGTACTTACAAAACTCCAGGAAGAAGAATTGGTTAGACGTATAGGAAGATTGTGTGACGTTGGTATGCCATTAACCCCCAAAATATTACGAAAAAATGTGTATGCTTTTGTAAAAGAGGCAGGAATAAGGCATCCATTCTCAGTTAAAAAGGAGATAGCTGGAAAAAAATGGATGAAATTGTTTTTCTCAAGGCATCCTGACATTGCAAAGCGTCGGGCTCAAAAACTCAATTTGGCCAGAGCACAAAAATTGAATCGTGTAGTTATCAGTGACTATTTCGAGAAACTTCGACAGATTTTATATGAGAAGGGCTTCGCAGGAAAACCTGCTCAAATTTACAACATAGACGAAAAAGGATGCCAGCTTACGCTGCATCACCAACAAACTGTGTTGGCTAGTAAAGGTGCTAAAAGGGTCCATATTGTTGCACCAGAGCACGGCGAAAATGTAACAATCGTGGGATGTGGCAACGGCATAGGCAACAGCATTCCTCCACTTATCATTATGAAAGGGAAACGAGTTAAGCCAGAATGGTATTATAATCTTCCAGCAGAATCAAAAATTATAATGACCAAGAAAGGAAGCATGACAACAGATGCATTTATAGAGTGGTTAGATCACTTCTGCAGATTCAAAAATCCTGGACCAGCCCTTTTAATTTTTGATGGAGCTTCATCCCACTTAGACATTAGAATTGTAGAAGCTGCATTGAAAAAAAATGTAACTCTGTTTTGTCTACCGTCCAACACCACCCACGAGCTTCAACCACTCGATAAAGCAGTTTTCAGAAGTTTTGAGTCGTACTGGGATGAAGAGGTGTTAAATTTTTGGGTGAACCATAAAAATGAAAGAACCATCAACCGAGCAAGATTTGGGCAAATCTTTACGCCGGCTTGGAGAAAGTCAATGACACAAAAAAATATTTGTTCTGGATTTGAAGCAACTGGGATATGGCCATTCAATCCAAATGCTATTCCGGATGCTGCCTTTGCACCTAGCTGTCTAACACACCGAGAGATTGAACCAATGGCCGAAGATGCTCAAGAAAGTCCTATAACCGGACCAGAAATTGTACCGACTGCCCAAACCAATACACATTTCGAAGAACAGCCATCCTGCAGCAATGGCAGTGGTGTAAACCAAAAATCTAAAAGCAAAGCATTGTCGAATAGTGAAAAAAGGAAAATTAAAAAAAAACAGGACTGTATAAAGTTTTTCAAACTCAGATGAACATCTCAGATGAAGACAGCGACTCATCTGGGTCTTATACAAGCGATACAGCTTCCAGCGAGGATTATGAGAAGAGTGATGTAGTTTACACAGATAATCATGACAATAATATGGTGGCAAAACTAAGTGAAACAGAGCCATGTGAAGAGCTGAATGCAAGTTTTAGTTCCAGTGGTTTGCTGACTACACCGGAGTTGAAAGTATCAACAAAAAAGCGTCGACAAGCCATTAATGCGAAAGCACAAGAAGTTACCAGGGATCTATTTAAAGGACAATCTCATAGCTCAGCCAAACCTAAACCTAATTTAAAAAAGATCCAAAACCAAATTTAAAAAAAGACTCATGGTACTGCTTCTTGTGTGATGAGGATAGAGTGGCTGACATGCGCAAGTGTGTTCGGTGTAATAAGTACATCCACGAGGAATGTATAGGGTTAACAAAAAAGGATAAGGACATGTTTGTATGTCCTAGATGTGAATAAATGTGCGATATGTGTGCTTAATGTATTGACAATTTTTTTTTAATATGAATAAAAGTTTCTTTCACTAAATTTTGTATTTGTTCTTTAATTCTTAGGTTTAAAATTTATTATCCACCTCAATTTGTGTAAAACATGAAACTGGCCTTATTAAGCTACCAATTCCTAATAAGGCCAAATATTCCAGATTTATTCAATGTTAAAATTTTATATTTCTTTATTTATTTAGTAACTATTTTATCCTGAAATTTGATAGCTAAAATGTTAGGCAATACGTATACAAGAGTTTTCCCCCATATTGTTCCTGAATAAAATATTACAGATATTTAAACCTTAAGGTGGCCTTAATTGGCGACTGTACCTTAATTTAAAAAAGGCAAATTACCGAAATACATTAAAATGATATATTATTACCATAATACTTTTTATTTAATTCTTATCTTGTAATAGTATAGCACTGTATATTCATTTAAGGAGTCAATGCTTTTGTATTTTCTTTCCCTTTTTTCTGTAAAACTTCTTTAGTAGATTTTTCTCCTATGTTAGGTAATCTGTTGTTCCCGACCTGATAAAGTAACAACAGTAATTACTTATCATGTTGGAATTCCAACGTCCCTGGTAGCGTTTCTCTATTACCTTGATATCCCAATGGAAATGTTCGCTTTGTTCTACACTGACATCACTCAGATTTTCAGGAAAAAAATCAAGATGGTTATGCAAAAAATGGATTTTGAGGCTCATTAAAGATAGAAACATCCCAATCTTAAAACTTATCTAATAAATTAGCTACTATATACTATATATACTATATATACTATATATATACTATATATATACTATATATACTATATATACTATATATACTATATATACTATATATACTATATATACTATATATACTATATATACTATATATACTATATATACTATATATACTATATATACTATATATACTATATATACTATATATACTAATATACTATATATACTATATATACTATATATACCATATATATTATATATACTATATATACTATATATTTTATATATAATATACTATATATACTATATACTATATACTATATATAATATATGGAATTGTCTGTTGAGTTCTTTACTCATTCTACCTCTACTTTTTCTTAAGTATTGTCTTAATGAACGATATGTACTAAACATTGTTTTCTTAAGAAACACAAGAAATTTTTTAACACGACAACGCTACACTCGAAATAAGCATAACTTTAAACCCATTGTATTTTTCTCATGAAATTTCCTTTTCTATTTACGGAAATATGGTTTTTCCAGCCTCTTCTCGTTTGTCGTACTATACTTTGTTAACCTTTTTAATTTTGACGAAACGTATGTAACCCAGATCATTTAGCTATCGAAGGCAAAAAACGTAAAAGATGTCAACGATGTTCTTTTCAGGAAAAGAAAAACGAACCACCACATTACTCTGCGCCATATTGTAGCGTTTTTTGTATTTAATGTGTATATAAAATATTTCTGTAGTACGTTCCTGTTGTTTTTACCAAGAAAACAATCGAAAAAATATTTCAAGTTTTTTTTGACGAGATTTTTAAATGCGTATTAACGCTGGAAATATGTTTTTATCTCTGTGTTGCAATGTTAGGTGAAACAACAAGTTTTTTGTCGCCAAAGAGGTATTATGTTACATGAAGTCCCCCTAATATTCCGGTTAGAATAATCAATAATGCGTATATTTCTACCGATTCAAAAGTAAATATAGATGTTTTTTGTCTGTGTTTAGATTCAAATATCGAACCTTTTGTTACAAGTCAGGTAGAACTCCGGTTTAAAATACGTGCTATTTTGTTAATTTGTATTATGTAAATTTATGATGCCTCCTGATAAAAAAAGGTTTTATTTGTCTTTCATCGTTAGGAACGAATAACAAGGGGAAGATTGTTTGTTTTAAGTTTGTGGACGACAGGCTAGCTGTAAGACGGAAGGGAAATTTTTTGGCTTTGAATTTGTAAAATGTAACGCGGATAAGGAGTCGACATTTAAGTTCCAAGCAGGGCAGACGTGCTACAATGTAGAGTCCAAGATTTGATTTGAAACGGGGCAGACATGTGACAATTGAGTCAAAGATTTGAAACGGAGTCGACGATTAGATTTGAAGCAGAGCAGACGTGCTACAATGTGAGTCCAAGAACCTATTTGAAACGGTGGTAGACGCTTTTTGCGGATGTGAAATGTTGGGCCATTTTTGAATCAAAGAGGATTCAATTTCTTTTGAAATGTCTTAGGACCGGTCAATGATAATACTATCAGATTTGAATAAATACCGGAAGCTTCTAAGAAGTATGATATAGGATGTCCCCGTAGTCGGCTTGATTCTTCCACCAAGTTCCTGTTCCAATCGTTTTGCCCTGGAGTGTAGAACTAGTTCCTGATGGTTGCTGCCTTCCAGTTTTGAAAGTTTTGTCCGAGTAGCTTCCCCAGAGATGTAAAGTTTCAAAGTGTTTGTATAAAAAAAAACATTAAGGTAACAATTCAATATATTAATTTTTCAAAGTAAAGACAGATATTTTTTGGCTAAAGTAATAATTGCTTTCATAACAAATTAAAAAATTGTAATATGTATGGTTATGCTATTAATACTTTTGTTCTTTGTCATCAAAATTAAATGTGATACCTGACAGCAAGCTTTAATTTGTTTTTTTGTTATGACAATTTTAATTTGATTATTATGTAGAAACGATATTTCATATATAAGGTTAAATTTTATTATGTTTTCATTAACAAGGATCCATAATTTTTGATAATCTAATTGGCCATAATATAGAAACATTGAATTTTGTAACAATCTTTATGTAAACTAGACATGTAGTTTTGTTTATTTTGTTTTATGATATAGTATGTTTGTTTTGTAACCCATAATTTTAATAACTGTTTGTTAGAGACAAAAATAAATGTTTAATTTGTTTCTCTGATCTATTTTGAGTTTTATTTGAAAAAAGATATTTTTTTTCTATATTTTTGATGTTCTATAATTATTTCCCTAGTTACAACTAGTGGTTGTAATAGGTATAATTAGCACCTCAAGTGGCGCCCTATATTAAATTTCTTGAGGTGTTTCCGTTTATTTTCATTCTGTTTGTCCCAAGAGATTTGTATAAGTACTCCTTTATTTCTTTTTTTTGTAGTTGCCCAATCCAACCCCCAATATCTTCAACTTATCCACGACCCAGCTCTCCAACAACCAACTGAGTGCCGTATGCACTTGTTTCGATTATTTTGTTTGCCCAATCTTGTCCCCCCATATTCCTACCCTGTGGTAAGCAAAATAGTCGTTACAATATATCATTTTCTTTCATCAACCATTCATTTAGCGGACGATTTTTTTTTGCTTTTGTTTTGATTGCGAAAGTGGTAAAAAAAACTGACGAGAAATGAAAAACTCTAAATGTTGTAGGAGTATAGCATTACAGTAAATTGTGAGATTTTTGGTGGGTAGAAATCTCAAATTATATAAGGAAAATACTTACTGTTAATAGACAACATGACAAAAAATGTATAAAATTTGGGAATTCCCTCTTCATTACAATATAATCGAGACAAGAAACAATTCCAACAAATGTAAACATAAAAGTACAAAAGACAAGTTTTCCAATACAGTTATTTATTATTTCCATGGTAGAATAAACCGTGATAAGTGAATCAGTAATCCTCTCAAGATTGATGGTTTGTATACATTTGATTTGACGCTTTCTTTTAAATATGTTTATAACTTTGTTTGTAATCTGATTGTAGATATTACAAAATACATTTGACATTTGCCAGATAAAATATGTTAAAAACAAACATTCAAGTGCGGTAAAACACCACCAAAAAAGTGTAAGCAACTGCATGATTGGCACTTTAGTTAAATCTATTGGTTTAATTACAATAACAATTCTATTAATATATAAAATAGTCATAACTGTTATTGGTAATAATAGTTGAAAACATTTACTTTTCTTTTATAAATTTTGCTTAAAATTATTATATTACACCAAACATTTTTCCATTTATTTTTATCTTTTACCAAAGCTAATACACAGCAAAAATGATAAAGCCATAGAAAAAATATACTCAGGAGTTCTATCACTATACTTTGTATTGCTATTCTTGTAGATTGCCATGCTAGATATGTAGTCTTATAAACTGGATAGATGAAAACTATGCAGTAGATCAAATAGCAGAGCGTTACAAGTTTAACGTTGGATGGAAAAATACCACCGTAACAGCAGATGATGAATATGATCCGAAGGAAATCAAAATCTGTGAGCCTATCCTGATTCTTAGGTGATTCAAACATGATGTTTTTAATTTATAATTTATACAAATAAAGAACTTGTCTTGGTTAAAAATATGATAAAAACTATTTGGTCAAACTTAATAAACAGAGAACTGGTGTGATTATCAGTAATTGGTAACTATGTAATGGTCGACCTTTTATAGAATATATTTCAAAATGGTAACTGTTTATTATTTGAATATTGTATGGAAATTATTTATTAATGGATACGGTTACATTATACTCTTATACATAATAAATAATGTACGAATAATTCATAAAATAATAAATATAGTCTATGCACTTTGGTGAAAAATACTATTTTACAGGAAGCGCATTTGTTTGTATTGTTTGAGCTTACTAGTAAATACAAATTATTTGTAGCTATATATATATATATTATATATATATATATATATATATATATATATATAAGTTATGATTTTTGAGGATGCAGTTAGTTTATTTGGCCCACAAGACAAAGAAAACTCTTTGACTTACTGTCAAACTTTCGAATTTTATTTAATTCTTTTTCAAGACATCTATAAAAAGAAATATAAATTAACTAGTTAAAATTGTTAATTGTCTTACTTACTAGTCGTGAGATTACAGTTGTTAATATTTGGATACTCTACAAAACAAACCATTATAAATATATTAAATTTTTTTTATTAAAAATAACTATATTGGCACTATATATGTCATTGTCATGGTTTGATTAATGGACATATATGAATGAAAATACAGTTATTTTATGTGGAAAGCAAAACCAGTAACAATAGTTTTTATTATAATTTATTTAATTGTCTATAAAAAATATAAATTAATCCAGTCAGCAGTTTGGCTTAAGCACATATGAATTTTTAATGTTAGGATGTCAATAGAAAATGAGATTTTGACGGTATTTATTGATTTGCCCATTCTATATCCGAGATTAAGATTAATCTCGGATATAGATAACCGAGATTAATCTATATCCGAGATTAATCTCGGATATAGATTAATCTTTTTCTATATCCGAGATTAAGATTAATCTCGGATATAGCCCATTCTATATCCGAGATTAATCTTAATCTCGGATATAGAATGGGCAACAAAAGAATTGGTATGATGTGTTACGCAGACGATGCAGCAATTATTGCCGAATCAGAAGATGATCTCCAAAGGCAGCTCTTTCAGTTCTTTCAAACAAGCCGACTACTAAATATGAACATCTCTACCAACAAAACTAAATGTATGACAATAGCAAAAGATCCGCTCAGATGTAAGTTACTGGTTGAGGACAACCCCATAGAACAGGTGATGCAATTCAGATATCTGGGCATAGATATATCAAGCACCCACGACCCAGTAAAGAACCTGAGAAGTCAGATCAACAAAGCATCTACACTGTCAGGATGTCTGCGGGAGATAGTCTGGTCAAATCCGTATATGCGCACAGATAGTAAAATTATAATCTATAAGACTTGCATACGACCGATCATGACATATGGCATAGAAGTGCGCGAAGATACCAACAAAATGAAACAGATGCTAAGGGTTGCCGAAATGAAAACCCTAAGAACAATAATGGGGAAAACAAAAAGGGACAGAGTGAGAAATACAAACATTAGAGAGCAGTGCAAAATTCAAGATATTGTAAGATGTGGAAGGCAGCGCAAGAGGATGTTGTACAACCATGTAAGACGAATGGATGAGAAGAGACTCCCAAAAATTGCCCTAGAAAACAATCCGCCCGGTTCAAGACCCCCCGGAAGACCACCTAAAAGATGGAGGGACAGTTGGCAATCTACCTCCCAAGAAATTAACCAGAGGCAGCTTCAGAATTAAACAGATCGAAAGATCTACAAAGAGTAGAAGAAGAAGAAGAAGAAAAAAGGCTTACTAAGCTATTGGAGAAACATTACTGAAAGGGATGGCAAGATAGAGATGAACTGGTCTTTTTCAAAGGAGTATTCCACGAAGCTATAGAGAAGGGACAAGGCAGTGAAGTAACCGAAGAGGAAGATAATTGCGAAGCAAATACAGTTAGCTTTGCAATATAAAATAGTGAATAAATGTTATCTTGCGTTGTTGAGTAATTAAACTTATTTTTCTAATAGATTTCAATTTTCTTTTCTTTCAAAATATTAAATTCATCTGCAAATCCCGATATGTCCAAAATATGTCATACAATTGCCTGTTTCTGGAGGCCCCTAGATTTTTTCAAAGTGTTTTTTTTATGTACAGGGTGAGTCATAACTATTGGGACATAGACTAAAGACAGGTTATTTGGATCAAAATATGGTTATTGGGCCAAATATGCCTTAATAAAATGTTGCTGATAAAAATAATACAGGGTGTTAAAGTTAATTTTTGTTTTTCGTTTTTTGCTAATAGTTTTCCTGTATATTTATAAATTGCTATCAAAATTGGCACAGAGGCATAATCTTAGACAAGAAATAGTATTTTATTTACAATTCCACTATCAAATACCAAACTAATAAACAAAGTTGCAATTAACGTAAGGTTTCCGTTTTGACGACAAATCAAAACTAAACACACTTTAACTTAAAAGAACTCACATAAACTCAAATTAAATGTTCTACATGGTCTCCTCCGATTTCTATGCCTTTTCTAATTCTTTTTATAAAGTATTTTCGGACGTTAAAAAAATATTATTCTGTCTCCTTTTAAGATTAGCTGCATTTTAAATGTATCTCCAAAGTTCGTCTCGTGTATTAATTTCTTTGGCATAAACTAAGAACTTCATATGTCCCTAAAAATAAAAATCTAGCGGGTTGTACTCAGGACTTCTTGGTGGCCATTGAAAATCACTGCCTCTGCCAATCCATCGTTGAGGAAATACGTCATTAAGATGATTTCTAACAGCTAATGAAAAATAAGGTGGCGCACAATCCTGCATAAACCACATTTTTCTTCTTACATCCAGTGACAGATCATCTAAAATATCAATAAGAGTATTTCCAAAAAGAATAAATAAGAATCTCCATTTAAATTCGGAGGAAGAACATAAGGTCATAGTAGTTGGTCGCCTATAATCATCATTATTTTGGCTTTACAACCCTGTGTGGGTCCTAGCCTCCCCAAGAATTATTTTCCAGTCGTCCCTATCCATCGCCTTCTTCCGCCAAGCACGTATTTCCATATTTCTTATATCTTGGTCTATGTTATCTAGGAATGTTGTTCTGGGTCTTCCTCTTCTTCTTTGACCAATAGGTCTATCAAGGAGCGTTTTTCTAGCTGGGTCGGTTTGCTCTATCCGCATTACATGGCCTACCCACCTTAGACGTTCTATCTTAAGGTCGCCTATAATGCCACACCAAATATTCCATTTAAACTCATGCTGAAAATGTCTAGCTTTAATAGCATGTGGGTTTTCTTCTTCCCAATAATGACTATTTCGCCAATTAAAAACCCCCCGTCTGGTAAAAGTTGCTTCGTCGATGAACATAATATTCTTAATAAAGTGTCTGTCATTGCGATGTTTATTCAGAATACGTTAGCAAAACTGTAATCGTCGTGGAAGATATGTTGGAAGTAAATTTTGAACAGAAGTGAAGTGATAAGAATGGAGCTTCTCTTTTTTTTGGAATTCTAACAATAGACGACTGACTTACTCCTGTTGCTGATAGATGTCGTAAACTTATTTTAGGATTTTCATCTACTCGAACCAAAAGTTCATCTTCATGATTAGGTGTGATTTATTTCGGTCGACCATCCCGATTTTTAGTGTAAAATGACCCAGTTTCACCTAAACTACGATATATTCTTGCAAAAGTTTTGTGATTTGGTTGCCTTCTGTTTGCGTATAACATTCCATACCTTCTGGCTGCCGAGCGACCGCAAAAATTTTCTTGTGCGTATACGCAAATCATATCTCGCATTTTTTCATTAATAAAATGATTGTGAGGCATTTCAATCAAAAAAAGTAATGATTACTTTTAAAAAATGCAACATTACACTACACTGTCACATCAAAAATAATTTACTCTGAACAAATGACATTTACCAACAATTATCTGACAGTCCAAAGCATACTTTTCATAACTGAAATACTATTTGAAATCCTTTTTTAAGACTCTAAGCAGTTCGACTGCGTTTTTATCGAAAACGGTTGAAATTATCATGTTTAAACAACAGTACCAATTTTACGTAAAATGATGTTAACGTCATATTTTCTAATAAAAATTACTAAAAAGGTTCATCAGAAAAAGTGTAGACTCAATTTGATCATTAAGAATGATCCACGTGGCGCCCTCTACGACAAAACGTAAAATTGTAAATAAAATACTATTTTTTGTCTAAGATTATGCCTCTGTGCCAATTTTGATAGCAATTTATAAATATACAGGGAAACTATTAGCAAAAAACGAAAAACAAAAATTAACTTTAACACCCTGTATCTTTTTTCTCAGCAACATTTTATTAAGGCATGTTTGGCCCAATAGCCATATTTTGGTCCAAATAAAGTGTCCTTAGTCTATGTCCCAATAGTTATGACTCACCCTGTATAATTATCAAAAACCTCAATTTTCTCAAAAAGTCGCTGCTTACTTTAATAGGATATAGATTTTACAAGTTTTTCTCCATAATCTCAAATCTCATTTACCTGGACTTGTCGGGTTTTGAATCTAGGCAACTGAAATATATTCATAAACTTACACAAAGCAGGATACACATATACATATGCAGGAATAAGCTAAAAATATTAAGTATCCCCTTCGAACTAACGGCGTAGTCTACACTTGCTACAGCCCCAGTAAATGTATATATCAAAAGAAAAAATATAAGTTTCCCCATGCAATCGTTGACGATATTTACGGTATGTTGAACTGTTTTCAAGTTAGTCCCGATATCTAAAAAACATCCAAGACTGCCAAAATCATCCGCTTTCTTATTATTGAACATATTTTGCATTAAAGTGATAATTTGTTGGTACATGTTACAAAAAACTGTTGACATATGCCAAATAAAATATGTCATGACCATAGCTTCTAGTAAAGTGAACAACCACCAAACAAGACAATACCAATCAGATCTGGGTATCTTGCTGAAATCTACATAAAAACTTTTTATAATGATATTGGTTAAATAGACTACAATGAGAAATATCAAGACTAAAACAACCTTAAAATGTAAGAGTTGGCTCTTGTATTTGTGATTCAACACTGCAAAGTTGTACCAAATTGTCACCCACTTTTTCTTGTCCTTTAGCATTCCTATGACGCACATTAAATGATAAAACCATAAAGTAACTGTATGCAAAACTTCTATAACGATAGTTTCTGTAGTGAAGCCTCTGGAATAAGCAGCTAGATAAGTCGAATCAAACACTGGATAAATAAAAAACAGGCTGTAGACCACATAGAAGAACTTCCCGTATTTATCACTAGTTGGAAAGAGACCACCATAACTTGCAATGATAAATATCTGTCGTAAATATCCAAGATCTGTCCTCAAAGGCCATTTTTGCAGATTTTCAAACATTTATAATATATACTCTCTGTTTCTTGTCTAGACCTCGTTTGTTTTGTGGCTCATTATAATCACCTCCTAAATAATTAATGTTAAAAGTGCGTATGTATATTATGTGTATTCTAAAAACACAATAAATATTTACCTCCTCTCACATTTGATGATCGAATTAAATATTTATGGAGTAAATAAGGATATATACAATTAGATATGCAAACCAGTATATTTTGTTTAAATAAGTTTTCCAAGGGAACAGAAAAATCGTTTTTTAAAATCAAATTCTCGACCAGGGCCGCATTTATTATAAAAAAGTAAAAAATAGTAACAAGATGAAATCTCCATCACTGCCACGATGGATAAGCATGTCTAAAAAAGGAATCATATTATCAGCCTTTCTCTTAACCGTAAACTTTAAGTGTTCACACTGGGCGTTAAAGGTGTTAAAAACATCAGTTACTTTGTTTTCGCTAAGTTGATTATCGGAGACATGAATGCCAAGGTAGGACAAAAGAAGATGTACAGACCAACCACAGAACCTTACAGCATACACAAAGAATGTAATGATAATGGGACGAGACTTGTAAATCTCGCAGCATCTCTGAACATGACGATCAGTAGTACATACTTTCAACATAAACGTATACATAAAGTGACGTGGACATCGCCAGATCATCAGACCCAAAATCAGATAGACCACGTACTGATTGATTTAAGACATGGATCAGATATACTAGACTGCAGAAATTATAGAGGTGCGAATATTGACTCCGATCACTATCTCATAGCTGGACGTCTCAGAGCACGTATATCAAACGCCAGGAACGATAAAACTAAACCAAAAATATTCAAATATAATGTTGATAAATTAAAGTGTACTGAAGTCGTAAAAAACTTCCAAATATGCTTAGATCGTAAAATATCAGAACATCCCAGAAGTGAGGTATATCCCACTGAACTTAACACAAATTGGGAGTTTATGAAAACCACGCTCAAAGAGACCGCAGAGGAAGTGCTGGGTGAAGTACCCAAAGGACAGCGAAACAACTGGTTTGATGAGGAATGCCAACGAGTAACGAAAGAGAAGAACGACGCGTATCTGAAAATGATCAACAGAAGGACTAGGAGCAATGTTGAAGAATATCGAGTAAAGAGACGAGAGGAAAAACAAAAACACAAACAGAAAAAGCGGCAACAAATCAATAAAGAGTTCGAAGAAATGGAAAACCTTAATAGAGAACACGAATACAGAAAATTTTACAAACAGGTTAACACAAAAAGAAAAGTTTTCAAGCCACAAGTGAACCAAGTCAAGGCCCTTAACGGAATTCTTTTAAACGAGAGAGTGGAAGTACTAGAAAGATGGCAGGAACATTTTAGTACGCTACTTAATTGAGAAAGTAGAGCTGAAGGTAGATATGATATAGAAATAGAACAGGAGGATACTGAACTACCAACTTTGGAAGAAATAAACAAAGCAATTCAGTCTCTAGCCAGAAACAAGTCACCCGGAGCAGACAACCTACCCGCAGAAATATTTAAATGTGGCGGTCAAACATTTGTAACCCTCCTTCACAAACTACTAATACAGGTATGGCAAGAACGCGCGTTACCAGAAGATTGGAATACTGGAATTATATGCTCCATACACAAAAAAGGAAACGTTCTTGAATGTTCCAACTTTAGAGGGATTTCCCTTCTTAATACAGCATACAAAATTGTGTCCCTGATACTTAACGAACGACTGGCACGGTATACTGACAATATAATAGGATCCTACCAAAGAGGCTTCTTGAAGAACAAATCTACCATGATCACATATCATCCATCAGACAAATATAAAAAACGACAGAGTATGACATAGACTGCCATTACATCTTCGTAGACTTTAAGGCAGCGTACGATACTATTGACAGGTCCCAATTATATTCGGCGATGATCGAATTAGGAATACCAAAAGGTTTGGTAGAATTAATTAAAATGACAATGATGAAGTCGAATGTAAAGTGCGCGTACAAGGGGATGTTTCAAAGCCATTTAAAACCAACAGAGCACTGCGCCAGGGAGATGCGCTATCGTGCACGCTGTTCAACCTAGCGTTAAAAAAAGTTATGAGAGATTCCGGAATAAACTTAAAAGGGACAATATATACCCATAGTATACAAATAATGGCATGCGCTGATGATATCGTCATAATTGGAAGAACCTAAAATAACGCAGTGGTTGCTTTCACACGTATCAAAAATGCCGCAGAAAACATCGGACTTCTGATTAATATCTAGAAAACTAAATATATGCCGGTCATATCAAGAATTCAACAAAATAACTTAGAGTGCAACACGAAACGATAGAAATGGTAGAAGAATTCTGCTACTTAGGATCACTGGTAGACTACAAAAATAACACATCCAACGAGATAAAAAAAGAATATGCGTGGCTAACCGCTGTTATTTTGGCCTGGGCCCTCAACTAAGAGCGAGAAGTATGTCAATAGCAACAAAGTGCAAACTTTATAAAACAATAATACGCCCGGTGCTCACATACGGATCGAAAACATGGGCAATGACGACCCGAGATGAAGAGTTACTACAAGTCTTTGAAAGAAAAGTATTGAGGACCATATATGGCGGAGTAAACGAACAGTGTCTGTGGAGAAGGCAATATAACTTTGAACTCTATAGACTTTTTGGTGATGCAGATATTGTGAAGACCATCAAAATAAACCGCCTAAGGTGGGTGGGCCACGTTATGCGGACGGATAAGAGTGATCCCACTAAAATAACTATGCTAAACAGGCCGGTCGGAAGAAGAAGAAGGGGGAGACCTAAACTCATATCTGGACGATGTACAGGAAGATCCGAGGGAGATTGGAGTGAGGGGCTGGAGAAGGCAGACACTCTATAGGAAAGGATGGAAGAATGTTTTGAAGCAGGCCAAGGCTCACGAAGGGCTGTAGCGCCAACTGATAATGACTTTGTTTTCAGGGACCGATAAAATCAAATCATCTACATATCGTTTAATAAAAGGTATGTGAAAAGGTATCTTTTCTTTATACGTTCTAATAAGTTCATCCAAAACAAAGGTACATAGTATGGTGGATATTTTGCTGCCCATTGGAGTGCCAAAGATTTGTTTAAAAAAATTGTCAGTCAAAAGAGTCAAAAATAAATGTTAACATTCTTATGAAATCATCTAAACTGATCTTAATATGCGGAGAGATGCTGTTCCAATTATTTTTTGGCATCTAGTGGTAAGTTTGTAAACAGTGACACAACATATAAACTAATCAATATATAATTATTCGGAACGTTTACATTATTAATGAAGTTACTAAACGTGAAAGAATCTCTAATATAGAATTCATTGGATTAATTGTAGGAAATTGTGAGGATATCTATCAGTGTTTAGCGAGTTTACTATTAGGAGCTATAACTCCTCCTTGCTTTCCTTAGTAGGGGTTAGAAATATGCACAGTTCGACAAGTCTAATTTGTTACTAAAGTGTTCTTGTCAGGGGATAGAATCTATGCAAACTCATCCCTTTGCAAACTGTGTCCTGGTTAGTCTTCGTCATAGAGCAGTGGATAATGGGGGGATTCTGTTAATCTTACCTTGTACCAGACCTAAAGATGTATTGGACGCCACCCTATTTTTTATACAAAAACTATAGGGAAAAAAAATATATAAAAATCATTAAATTCTTAACTTCAAAGAAGATCCTGTTGTATTAAAACTATTGTAGAAATAAAAAGCTAAATAAATTTTTTTTTATCTTTATTCTCTGGTTGAGTTCTTTAAATCAGTCAAGGTTAAACAAAGAAAAAATTGTTTTTATGTAGTCAGACATCAGAGTAACCATAATAATAGCTGACTGAGCTGGCACAGATCATAAATATAATGTCTCATTTATTGACAACAAAACATCCCCGTCAAGATCATGAGCACTTCAAAAATTAATAGTTTACATTACAGGTGTTGATGAAATTATTTAAAGATCTGTTATAAAATTAGACAATACAATAGCAGCAAATTTATATGTTGTAAATGAAATATTTAACTATAATTGAATTTACATTTGTCAAAATATTTATATCAAAAATACAATGAAAAAATAACCGTTATTTAATTAAGATTGACTAATTAACCATAAACTCTTATTTAGATCAATTTGCTTATTTGAATAGTGATATTATGTCCTTTTTATGAAAGGTTTAAAAAAAATATTAAAATGTATTAAGGAAAAGCCGCTAAAAATACTCATTTTAAGAAATGTCAAAAATTAAACAGTTTGCACCTATGAAAACATGTGAAAATATGGATAAACTGTGGAGCCCTATGAAGATATACCAGTTAATATCACCCAAAATGTATTCATTAAATCATTACTAAAAAAAGTGTTTCAAAATTTAAATTTAAAGAAAAGTCTCTCAAAATACATATTTTAATTTTCACCATAAATACCTTTGTGTGAACTTTACATGAAACTTCAGCTTGAAAACGGGACTTTCCCAAATACAGGCTGATGCTGAAGGAAAAACCTTAACAAAATTCCAGATGAATCCTTATTCAACAAGAGCACAGAACCGGCTACCCTGGACAAAGTGTTATCTCAAATTGACAGGATTCTTGGAGAAAAGAAAATTGTTAGACCGCTTCTAACCTCATGGAAGTTGTCGTTGATCCCTTATACTGTATCCCAATGTGAATTGTGTGAATGTATGTAAAAAACTGCATCCACCAGTGTGAATTCTACTGCTTACATCAGCATTTTGCAACAAAAAAACTAGATTTTACTAGTTAATTCTGGATAAGGCCAGACGCCTAAACACATGTCAGCTAAGACGGCAAAAAAATGCAAAATTCCCATCTGGTTGTTTTCTTTCCATAGAATTTCTCGGTTCTTTATCTTTTTTCGTTTTTGTTCTTACAAACCCCTTGATTTAAAGGAAACCAAAATTCGACTTTCCTCTACGAAAGCGTATATCAGAAAAAAAAAGAATTATTCAGATGTCAAAAATATATCGACAACTGACAGAAAATAAATTACCAATCTCATAGAACTTCGTTCTCCATAGATACACACTGAATAAACTGATTTATGGGATAAGATTGTTATACTAAACACATTACTAGGTTATAATTAACTGGTTGCATACCTAATAGGAACTCATTTAGAATTAAAATTATTTGAATTAATGTGAACAATTATTGACTATTTAAATATTTATTTTAACAAACGAGCTGAGATATATTTAATCAAAAAAAATTACATTGTACGTGAAATGGACATTTTTCACGTTACAGAGCATCAATGGAAGAGACAATAGGCCTCATTGAAATAGTGGGTTTGTAAACTTTAGGCAGTGTATAAAACCTGGGTGCAACTACATTGTAAATTTTCAAGGATTTTGCAACTTCTGTTGTTATGGATTTGGAAGAAGCTAAATCTGAAACCAGCTTGTTCGTCTTTTGTTGTAGGGTGCACACCGAACTGTTTTTAAATTTGATGTAACTTTTTGTGTCATTTAATAAACTATTACTTTTTTCAATGTAATCATTCTTATATATTGCCACTGTTACATTTCCCTTGTCACTTCTAACAATGTAAATTTCTGGATGTGATTTTAAAAATTGTTTGCACTTATTGTATAATATGTTCAAAAAATGTCCTGTTTAATTTTATTTTATAGTCACATTTTACAACAAAATATTTATTTATTATTTTTATATTAAAGTTAATATTTAGAATTTTAAATAAAAAAGTAAAGTTTTGGTTACTTTTCTAGTTTGTTTTCGTACATTGCAAGCACGTCATTGATTCATTCTAGTTCAGAGGTGAATTTTTTGTTGCATAGGGTTCGGAATTTTCCAATTTATCGCTCTATTTTCGATGAATAAAGACTGTTGGCACTAAAAAGCTACTAGCGAAGCCCATTTAATCCGAAATAACGACGAATAGGCGAAGAAACGGTAATGGACGTTGAGAGATGTCCATCAAAATAGAAAGGAGAGCCATCACGTCCTCCGCCTATGGATTCTCCTCAATACCCCAAGTTGAATGAGAGTTTACGACATGATGGCCATTATTGGAGGACGACCGAGCGATACCGTAAGACTTTTCTCTTTTACGATACAAACTGTCAAATCTACCGGTGATGGACAACTGTCGTACGTGTGCGGAATTACATCGAACTTTGATACACACAATCGATACGGAGAGATGTCTGCAGAATAGAGTGGAATTTCCTTGTTCTTTTAAAATATGCTGCAAATTTATCAGCTATTGTAGTTACCTATTATATATACAACAACAGTAACAAACTAATTATTAATTTTAATGATCATTAAAACAAATGTCATATAAATCACTTCATTCACAAGTAAAGTAAGAGTCACAAAAGATTTATTTTATAAATCAAAGTGTGAAGAAATTATTGAGGAGCTACAACAAAATAATGACAGTTGTAATACACATCAAAAATTTTAAGCGTTGGCGGGACTGAAAAGACAAAATCGAGCTAATACAATGTATGTAACAATAAAACACTGAAAACTTTGTTTTCAAACTTCCACAAAATTTTTTTTTTTTTTTTTTTTTTTATTATTATTAACGCATCGACCACGCAGGGTCATTAGCGTATTTAGATTATGTTACATATGTGACAGTTGATACAATATGTGAATATACATTAGTTTACAATGATAATAATACTAGTATGTATGTATGTTAAAATGTACGTTTTAGATCTTTTGAAGAAGTTGACAGTCTTTAAGATAGGAAAAAATTTTTCGGTTATGTGTACTTTCTTCTAGGGCATCTTTTAGGGAGTTAGGTATGTTATATTTGAGTCGTTCACTGTTATTTTGGGACACTGTATTAAAAAATGTTTTACCGTTAGAACACTGTTACACACTTCACACACTGGTTTGTTTTTGCGTTGTAATAAATAGTCATGAGTAAGTCGTGTATGGCCGATACGGAGACGGGTAAGTATCACTTGTTCTCTTCTGTCTTTTATTGTTGGTTTCCATAGATGTGGGTGTTTGTTGACTTCGTATAGCCTTGATGGAGTGTTGTTCCAAGTTTGTTGCCATTTGTGAATTATTTTTTGTTTTAAGTATGGTTTTAGATCGTTTTGTACCAATATGTTGCTTTCTTCGGACATCGGGTTAGTTGGTGCGTTTTTGGCCAGTTTATCTACAGCTTAGTTACCTTCAATTCCTACATGAGAAGGTACCCATAAAAAGTGCACTTGGATGTTCTTATTTGAAATGTTTTTAAGTTCTTTTTTAATAAGAAGTAGAAGGGGGTTGTCACAGTATAATTGAGTCAGTGAGGTTAATGAACTTAGAGAATCTGTGATTATTATACATCTTTCTTTGTTTTTGTTTTGTATTAACGATAGTGCTTTTAGAATTGCGAATAATTCAGCCGAAAAGATGGTTGTAATTGATGACAATTTGAAACTAACTGAGGAGTCTTCCGAATAAATTGCTGCTCCAACTCTGTCTTCATTTTTTGACGCATCTGTGTATACGTTGTAGGTATTGCCATATCTGTTTAATAGTGTATGAAACTTTTCCACAAAATTTATTTTAACTATTATCACTACAACTGTTTCGGCTGATTGCCTTTCTCAAGTGATCTATTTTTGGCATGCGTTTACAATTTATAGTCTCTAATGAAATAGGTTGAGGAGGGGAGAACTGTTTGTCGCAAGTTGGTCATTCAGAATTACATCTGTGTTTTTTAATTTGTTGATTTCCATAGATTCTAACAAAGATAGCTTAAGGCCTTTATTTTAAATGTGAAGAATTTTAAATTTGTCATTAAAAGAATGATTATAATCTGGAAGGTGAAATGCGTATGTTGAATTTGTTTTTCTATTATTGAAAGCCCTTTTATATTCTGCTATTCGTTTATTTAAGTTTCTACCAATTTGACCGATGTAAGTTTTTGGTCAGTCGCCACATTGAAGTTTGTACACACCACTATTTAAGTGTTTTTTATTTTGGCTCTTGTTATTTTTAATATATTTGCCTAGGTTGTTATTTGTTCGGAAAGCTGGTGTTATTCCTTTCTTTTTTATGTGTTTGGCTATTTTTGTTGTTATTTTGCCTGTATATGTAATCGAGCAGAAGGTACTGGGTTTTTTTCTGGTGGTGGAAATACTAATTTCAGGGCTTTCTTGTGTAGTTTTTGATTTACCATTTTATAACTTGTTTGTTCGTTGTATCCATTGTTTACTGCTATTTGCTTAATTATATTTTTGTCTCAAAGTTGTATTTTGACATCGGAATTTCTGTTAATCTATGTAACATACTATGATAATCTGGCAGTTTATGTTGTGTTGGATGAGATGATGAATTGTGTATAGTCGTTTCAGTATGTGTAGGTTTATGAAATATGGAGAAGTCATGTTTGTTTTTAAGTCTGATAACCTTTATATCTAAAAAAATTATGGATTGATTTTGTTCTGTTTCTATTGTAAATTTATTATGACTATGAAGTGAATTAATATACGATAAAAATTGGTCGAGTTGCCTACTAGTTCCTGTGAAACATACCAGTAAGTCGTCTACGTATCTCCACCAATATAGAAATTGTTTGAATATGGGATTGTCCATAAAAATATCTGATAGTAATGGGCTTAGAGGATTGCCCATTATAATTTCTGCACTGTTATTTGTATATCTTTGATCATTAAATTCAAAGTAGTCCTGGTTTATGCAAACTTCAAGAAGATGTAAAATTTCAGATGTAATTATTGGATTTGTACTATTTTGGTCTAAAAGGTTTTTGACTAGAATAATAGTTTCTGTAGAAGGGATACTAGGAAAAAGATTTTTGACGTCAAATGAAATTAATCTGGAAAAATACAACTTAAATGTTGTATTTTATTAACTAGTTCTATTGTATTTTTTATGGTAAATTTAGGTGAAAATTTAGTGTGTTCTAAAATAATCTCTTATAGTTTATATGATCGAGCTGTATAAAAAGAAACTACAGGTCTTATTGGGTGATACCTGTGGACCCAATAAGGCAATACTCTAAGGCCATTACTATCAGATATTTTTATGGACAATCTAGAGACAAAGATTTCAAAACATCCCGTATTCAAACAATTTCTATATTGGTGGAGATACGTAGACGACGTACTGGTATGTTTCACAGGAACTAACAGGCAACTCGACCAATTTTTATCGTATAATAATTCACTTCATAGTCATATTGAATTTGCAATAGAAACAGAACAAAATCAATCCATAAATTTTTTAGATATAAAGATTATCAGACTTAAAAACAAACATGACTTCTCCATATTTCATAAACCTACATATACTGACACGACTATACACAATACATCATCCCATTCAACACAACATAAACTGGCAGCTTATCATAGTATGTTACATAGATTAACAGAAATTCCGATGTCAAAATACAACTTTGAGACAGAATTAAATATAATTAAGCAAATAGCAGTAAACAACGGATACAACGAACAAACAATTAATAAAATGTTAAATCAAAAACTACACAAAAAAGCCCTGAAATTAGTATTTCCACCAGCAGAGAACAAACCCAGTACCTTCTGCTCGATTACATATACAGGCAAAATAACAACAAAAATAGACAAACATAAAAAAAAGAAAGGAATAACACCAGCTTTCCGAACAAATAACAACCTAGGCAAATATATTAAAAATAACAAGAGCCAAAATAAAAAACACTTTAATAGTGGTGTGTACAAACTTTAATGTGGCGACTGCCCAAAAACTTACATCGGTCAAACTGGTAGAAACTTTAATAAACGAATAGCAGAACATAAAAGGGCTTTCAATAACAGAAAAACAGATTCCACATACGCACTTCACCTTCTAGATCATAATCATTCTTTTAATGACAAATTTAAAATTCTTCACATTCAAAATAAAGGCCTTAAGCTATCTTTGTTAGAATTTATGGAAATCAACAAACTAAAAGACGCAGATATAATTCTGAATGACCAACTTGAGACAAACAGTTCTCCCCTCCTCAACCTATTTCATTAGAGACTATAAATTGTAAACGCATGCTAAAAATATATCACTTGAGAAAGGCAATCAGCCGAAGCAGCTGTAGTGATAATAGTTAAAATAAATTTTGTGGAAGTTTGAAAACAAAGTTTTCAGTGTTTTATTGTTACATAAAATGAATTTCCATCAAGTAACGGTCGAATCCATCAATTAATACAATGTACGGAATAAATGGCAAAACAATAACAAATATAAAAGAATAACTGAACATATGGAAACTTTGTATGAAAAACAACCTTGAGCATATAGATAGGGATAAATGGTGTAAAATAACCGAAAAAGAAATTTTGGATCTACTTACTACATTAAAAAACGTAAGCACTAGCACCAGACAAACTATATTAAATGGTTTTATGGTCTAAAATTTTTAAAGATCATAATATAAATTTAATTTCATCGACCAATAAACTGGATTTAATAAACAATAAGGATCATTATTTCTGTAAAAACCAAATAGATAAGAATGAGTAATGGTTTTTCTAAGTTATAATAAAGTAGATAGATATTCGTATTATAGCAATAGTCGGTTTTTATTAAACAATTATGTCAAAGGCACAGGTGTACGAAATTTTTAAACACTAAATTGAAATCTTTTGTACACAGAATTTTAAAAGTAAGGAGAAAACTTTTAATAAGATAGGGGTAAATTATAATCTTGATGTTTCTTTATATTTTTATAGCGAGACTTGTAAATAAAAAAAATGAAATATTTATGAAGAAATACCAAATAATATAAAATCATGACGACAGCGAGTTTGTTTACTGAGAAAGTATGGAATGTGATGGGTTGGAATTTAAGGTGTGGAGTGTATCTGGTGGTAAGTAAGGAGTGGTGTGATACCGAAATCTGATTGATAGATTCGGAAGGTAGGACCAACTGTTTAGCTACCGCGATCACCAAAATTCTCAAAAATTCTAAAAATGCTCAGAATATCATGGGTTCAACACATTTTAAACAGAGAAGTCTTAAATAGAGTAGGTCAAGGTGAAGGTGACTTAATAAATGATGATAAAAAAAAACTCAAATATCTGGGGCACATAATGAGAGGAGCAGATACAGGATAATGCAGTTGATACTCAATGGAAAGATCGACGGAAGAAGAGGAATTGGCAGAAAGAAATACTCATGGTTCTAAAACCTTCGTTAATGGATTGACTTATTAGCAGATGAATAATACATGCCGCGCAAGATCGAGAACGATATCGGTAAATCGTCATGGAAGCTATCGACGCTTAGACTTGGGCACAGTACTCAAAGAAGAAGATAAAATAAATGATTGTTTATGCATTACTTCCTTATATACATGGTGTTGATTTCATAGGGATTTCGAAATAAAAATGGTCATAACATGTTAAATACGTATAGTCATGCAAAGCCCAATATGATAAGAATAAGAGGAATATAAATATAAAAAAATATATGGGGTGTCTCATTTAAAAATCGTATTATTGTTCTGAAGCTATTTTCTTGTGGCATTGTAATTTAATTACTATTAAACTGGGAATAAGCCACAATTAAAGATAAAAATACGTTTATTGACGTTTCAATTTCCACTTCGGAAATCGTTCTCAAAATACAAACAATAAATTAAACAAATTTTGTTTTTTTGTTACATAGTGAAAAATTCTTCTAATAATTTAATTTTATCTGACTCATTTATATTGACAATTCAGACATACATTATGCATTTTAAAGTAGACGACTTTAAAATGATATTGCCAATATTGTTGAGTTGCGCTCCTGGGACGACTTTACTTATAAGATAGTTCATTCGATTACATGAAATCAACTTTAACTTGAGAATATCCGTCAGAAAAAAATCATAGCATGATATTCGTCTTTAAAAAGACAAACACATGACATGATGACAGTAAAATTCTCCTGTTAGTGATTCCATAGTAAATTATGAGGGAAAACCAGGAAAAAACCTCATAATACTATCCCGACATTGTAAGTATTTGTTCATAAATTTAGTTTACCTTCAACAAACATCAAAATTCTGATTTTATATGTTACGTTATTTAAAAAACATAAATGATGTATCCTCTATGTTACTGACTTACTAATACTGGTATTTTCTTATTAATAACTTCCTCTTTCAATGTTGGTAACCAGATCCTACTACATTCTGCCGAGGAATTTGCAACACAATTGGCCTCATTTAGCATAATTAGAGCCGCTTCTTTGATTTTTCTTTTTTTACCATCCGTTTCTTTTAGGACTACATTTGAATTATTCCATTGAACCCTATGTTCATTATCCCATGCGTGTTTACAGATTTGAGATCTATCAAATTCTTTATTTTTAATATAAGATTGATGTTCACTTATTCTAACATTTAATGGCCTTGATGATTCACCTAAATAAAACTGATCGCATTCACAAGGTATTTTATAAATGCAATTCTTTGTCCTTTCTTGTTCATTGTTAGGTTTGGTTTTGGATAAAATAGATCTCAACATGTTTGTTGTTTTGAATGTTGTTGAAATGTTGAATTTATTTCCTATCCTTTTAAGTTTTTCTGATAGTCCTTTTATGTACGGTATTGTTATTTTCCTCGTATATGCTGTAGGATCTCGTTCTAAGTTATTCTGTTCTGTTCGATCGATTGTTGAAAATTCCTTATTTATAAACGATAAAGGATAATCATTTTTTAATAAAGGATATGTTAACAAATGTTTCTCCTCCAAGAACGAATTTTCATTAGAACAAGTAATTTTGGCTCTATCGTATACGGATTTAATTATTCCCTTTTTTACATTAATATTGTGATTTGATTTGAAATTTAAATATCTATTGGTGTGTGTTGGTTTTCTATACACCTTTCCTGGATGTTTTAATCTCTAAGAACGATACTGGATATGAGACTCAGGTGTATGGAAAACCAACACACACCAATAGATATTTAAATTTCAAATCAAATCACAATATTAATGTAAAAAAGGGAATAATTAAATCCTTATACGATAGAGCCAAAATTACTTGTTCTAACAAAAATTCGTTCTTGGAGGAGAAACATTTGTTAACATCTGTTTTATTATAAAATGATTATCATTTATCGTTTATAAATAAGAAATTTTCAACAATCTATCAAATAGAACAGAACAACTTAGAACGAGATCCTACAGCATACACAAGGAATAATATGAGGAAAATAACAATACCGTACATAAAAGGATTATCAGAAAAACTTAAAAGGATAGGAAATAAATTCAACATTTCAACAACATTCAAAACAACAAACACGTTGAGATCTATTTTGTCCAAAACCAAACCTAACAATGAACAAGAAAGGACAAAGAATTGCATTTATAAAATACCTTGTGAATGCGATCAGTTTTATTTAGGTGAATCATCAAGGCCATTAAATGTTAGAATAAGTGAACATTAATCTTACATTAAAAATAGAGAATTGGATAGATCTCAAATCTGTAAACACGCATGGGATAATGAACATAGGATTCAATGGAATAATTCAAATGTAGTCCTAAAAGAAACGGATGGTAAAAAAAGACAAATCAAGGAAGCGGCTCTAATTATGCTAAATGAGGCCAATTGTGTCGCAAATTCCTCGGCAGAATGTAGTAGGATCTGGTTACCAATATTGAAAGAGGAAGTTATTAATAAGAAAATACCAGTATTAGTAAGTCAGTAACATATAGAGGATACATCATTTATGTTTTTGAAATAACGTAACATATAAAATCAGAATTTTGATGTTTGTTGAAGGTAAACTAAATTCATGAACAAATACTTACAATGTCGGGATAGTATTATGAGGTTTTTTTCCTGGTTTTCCCTCATAATTTACTATGGAATCACTAACAGGAGAATTTTACTGTCATCATGTCATGTGTTTGTCTTTTTAAAGACGAATTACATGTTATGATTTTTTTCTGACGGATATTCTCAAGTTAAAGTTGATTTCATGTAATCGAATGAACTATCTTATAAGTAAAGTCGTCCCAGGAGCGCAACTCAACAATTTTGGCAATATCATTTTAAAGTCGTCTACTTTAAAATGCATAATGTATGTCTGAATTGTCAATATAAATGAGTCAGATAAAATTAAATTATTAGAAGAATTTTTCACTATGTAACAAAAAACAAAATTTGTTTACTTTACTGTTTGTATTTTGAGAACGATTTCCGAAGTGGAAATTGAAACGTCAATAAACGTATTTTTATCTTTAATTGTGGCTTATTCCCAGTTTAATAGTAATTAAAAATCGTATGTTTGCTATACCACGTAGCTATTAATCACCCTGTAGAATTTCACATATTTTTCAATTATGAAAAATATTCTTGCCTACATTTTTTCTAATTTTTTTTAGATATCTTGTACCACAATGGATATGTAAATATGTACATATGAAATGTATGATGAGGTGGCCATAGTTATTAGTGGTAAAGTTCGCGCCATCCGTGCTGTGAAATTTTATTTAACGAAAGAGAAAAGCAATCGCAATATTTTCCATAATATAAGCAAGCCGGCATTCTCTTAAGCTTTGTTAGTGAAGTTGTAGATCATGTGTCATCTTCAAACAATGGCCGCCATTGGTTAAGGGTGCGCCTTGTGCTTATAATTGTGTTTATACGGGCGTGTATGTCATAAAGTAAAACAATTACTATTGTCGCTTAGGCCCAATAATTTACCGCTCAATCGGCAATAATAGTTCCCGCAAATAGTTTCGACAATCTTAGAGCTTTTAGAGCTACTTAGCAACTGTTGCGAAGCCGATTAGGGATGATTTGGATTGTTTAACGTTCGGATTTTGCAAGATTTCCCTACTTTGATTTACGCGGGTACATATTATATAAGCTCTTGTACTACGACAGTGTTATCTGCGATATGAGGTTTAATGGCCCATTCAAAACAAAGCAATTAAGCAGACTGAATAGGAAGATATAGGGATCAAGGTTGTTTTATAATGGAAAAATTATCCCTACCGAAACTGCATCTTGCAAGGGAATTGTTTATATCGTTGTTCTTAAAAAACTTTTTTTATTTACCAATAGAAAATTTTAAAATTTCTTATAATTTTTTTTATTATTAGAAAAAGATGTCGCATCCACCAAAAGGTTATTAGCGACGGAACAAAATATAAAAAACAAAGTTAAACACCTACAGATTGTACAAAATGTTTATGGATCTAAGATAATTCACTATATTGTTATAGGAACAGTTTTGACGTAGAGCCTGTAGTAGAGCGTTTGGGATCTTGTAGCGCTGTCTTTCTTGGTCATATTTATTAAAAATTGTTAAAAAATGTTCGACTGTTAATAGGACGTTACAGTGATCACATATAGGTGGATTTTTCTTTGTGAAAAGATAGGAGTACGTTAATCTGGTATGTCCTAGGTGTAAACGCGCAACCGCAATTTGTTCTCGTCTATTGAGCGACGATGGAAACCACTGAGACACATTATTTTTGATTTTATTTCGATTGGAATTAGTTTGAGACCACTCATTTTGCCACAAACACCACACTTTATTTTTAAAATAAGCTTCTAAGTCACTGGAAACACACTTGTCTATCGGCTTTGACAAATCACTTAAAATTTCCTCTCGTGCAGTCCTGTCAGCTTCTTCATTTCCTGTTATTCCGACGTGTGAGGGAACCCATAAAAATTGGACGCCTTTTCCATGTTCATAAGAAATAACAATATCTGGAGAATATTTAGATAAAATAAGCTGTAGGATAGGGAGACGATGAAAAAAATCCATCAATGTTCCATTGAAGTATTGAGTTAAATGTTGTTAACAGATTCGGAGTTAGATGATACAAAACAATTGTTTACAGAAGAGTCACTATCTAAGTCAGAAATCTCTTTCTCTAAATGGTTGTATAGTTTCTTTTGAAGTTTTGTAAACTTGCTTTTTGTAGATCTATCATTTGCATATTGATAGCTGCTTTGTAAAAGATGGAGTAAACCATCCATATCAGTTGTAAATTCTTTGACGACGCTAATAGTGTCGGAGGAGCCTTGGACATTATCAATCAGTAAGGACAATTGGTGGTAATTTAAAACGAGTGGTGGGGTATGATTATCAATGAAATTTTTAAGAGTTTTCCGTGTAGATGGGACTTTAAATGAGCGCGGTTTTTTTGGTTTAGAGGGTTTGGGTTTTGCAAACAGATTTTTTGATGAAATTACTGAGTCTGAAGGAGGCGTGACGATCTCACTAATACTGCGTTTTATGAAAGAACTTGCGTTTTCGTAATTGCTATTAGAGTTTTCACTTAGATGCTGTGGCTTTATTACATTTGGAAGTACTGAAGCAAACTCATTGGTAGTGACAAAACTCGAGCTTGAAGTTTTATTTGTAAGATTTGTTAAAACGGTTGTTTCAGAAAAATGTCTTGATGTATCAGTTTTATTAGAATTTTCTGCAGTTGTATCTAATGAAAAAGGAGCTAATAGATTGGAGAATATTGCTTCCGAAGTTTGTGAAAACGGTATTGCTACTGAATGAGGTTGATTGAAAGTGTTGTTATGAGTAGGAGCGTTAGTAATTTCTTTGTCATGGAGATATGTAGGTGTAGGTGAAATGCTTGGATATGATAATGGATAACTTGATGACTGCTGGGTGTTTGGTACCTTGTGTAGTATACTTGTTAAAGCTGTTTGATTTAGTACTTCATTGTTTGACTCAATATGAGTTGATTCCGTTACTGAACTATTATTGCATTGGGATGATATGTGTCCTGTATTTTTGTAAATAAAGCAGGTAAGGTGTTTGATCGAAATTTATTAAAATAGAATCTGGAATTGGTGATGTTATAGGACTTATATAAACTTGCCTCCGAAAGCTCAATATGTGACTATATTCGGGGAGAGTCGAGCTAATTTTCAGAAATGATATTGGGGAAATAAGCTTTAAACCGATATTCTGTAATTATTCAACTAATACTTAATGCGGAATTGACGGGCAGACTCCAGACAAGACTAGTCTTTCTGCTGGAGAGACTTCGTGCTGTTACAACTTCGCCGAGTACTTCTATAGAACCATGTTGTGTCATGAAGATATCTACTACGATTTTGTTTGTCAAATATATGCAGATTCTATTATGAGATAATCTAAATGAAAAAATAATAGTTTTTGGGTTGATGATTGTGCCCAAAGGAATGAGATAACCCTGCAATTTAGCATTATTGATGCAACTAAATACAATTGCTTGGGTCTTACTCGGAAAAGAGTGTGAAGCGGCTGATGCATAACTGTTTGTGATATTCGAACGTTGATTTACTGGACTGGTTAGATTGGAAGGTGTGTTTACATTCTGTGATGTCATTTTAAGCTATAACGGTGAAGGCCTTACTCCGACTCTGGTAAGTGAAAAACTAACAGCATGCTACTATAAGGGACCTCACAAAATGATTGTACGGTAGTATATATTTATTATTGACGTTTTCTTTTCACACTAATAAAATAATAATTACGTATAGATAACTTACGTAGTAGTATCTAGTAGATAAACACTTTAATTTTAAAAAACTATTTAATAAAACCACTTGTTTTTATTAAAAACTAGGAGTACGATATCAGTACAACTTAACCATCTTATAATTTTTATTTTTTTATCACTACAGCTGTTTCGACAGAGTGTCTTTCTCAAGTGATCTATTGTTGGTATGTGTTTACACTTTATAGTCTTTAACTGAAGATTGAGAAGGGAAGAACTGTTTGTATCAAGTTGATTATTTAGAATGTTGTCCGTATTTTGTAATTTTTTAATTTCCATAAATACTAATGAAGACAGCATACGACCTTTATTTTAAATGTGAAGAATTAGTCAAATAAAAGAATAACTATGGTCTAGAAGGTGAAGTCTTCTTCTTTGGTACCTATTCGTTTCAAATATTGGCAATCATTCTGGCTATAATAATTTTATCTACTAATGCTTTAAATATATTAGATATATTGTTAAAAGCCATTTCTTCTCTTAATTCCTTGATTTCCGAATACTTTGCCCTAAAGGATTATTTTCAGTAACCTGTATTTAGTGTCGTTTCTAGTTATGTGCTGATTATGACCCCAATATATAAAAAAAGGTGACAGGAGAAATTGTAAAAACTATAGAGGGATATCGGTCACAAGTTCAATGAGTCGACTATACGGTCGAATACTACGGGACCTGATAGAGGAAGATTATCAATCATCTGAAGACGAAGAACAAGGAGGATTTAGAGCAGGTCGTTCATGTACAGATAACATCTTCTGTCTTAAACAAATTATAGAAAAGAAAGTTGTGATAAATAGAGAGTTACATATGACTTTTGTAGGTCTTGAGAAGGCATATGACACAGTCCCGCTAAATAAACTATGGGAAGTCCTGGGCACATCAAATATACATCAAACATTGGTTAGTGCTCTCAAAGATCTATATTATGGTTCAAACTCCCAAATGAAATTCGGAAATCTCTTAGCTGAAAAATTTACAGTTACTAAGGGTCTCAGACAAGGATGTTGTATCTCTCCGACTCTGTTTAAGATTTATATCTCTGCAGCTCTGAAACAATGGAAAAGGAAAGTCAAAGGAATGGGTATACAATTGAACGATCAGGATTACATATATACTTTACAGTTTGCAGATGATCAGGTGGTGATCTCAAATGACAAAGACGACATGGAATACATGCTTAGAAAACTAATTGAAGAATACCAGAAATGGGGATTAAATATCAATTTAGAAAAGACAAAATACCTCTCAATTGGAGCTGAAGCAGAACAACTCGATATCGATGACAATCAAAAAGTAAATCCATGTGACGAATATAAATACCTGGGCGTCATCTTCGACCGTAGTGGAAAAGACGAACGAGAAATAGAACATCGAATTGTACAAGCACGAAGAGCTATAGCATATTTGAACGGAGTTCTATGGAGTAAAGAAATATCAAAGAACAGAAAATGGAACATCTATGAGACAATGGTTAAAACTAGCCTACTTTATGGAGCTGAGACATGGAGAATAACCGAGAAATATAAGAAAAAGGTCGAAGCCACGGAAATGGATGCCATCAGAAGATCGATGAGAATATCAAGAGCCGACAGAATACGGAATGAAGTGATAAAACAACAAATCGGTATAGAGGGCACTACAGTTGAGGATATTGAGAGAAAACAGCTCATATGGTATGGACATGTGAGCCGAATGGGGGACGAAAGATTGCCTAAAAAAACGATGATGTGGCAATCCCCAGAGAAGAGGAAACGAGGAAGACCACCACATAGCTGGAACCTGGGAGTTAGGAAAGCGATTAGCGCTCGAAATCTAGACGAAGACCTAACTCAAGACCGAATACAGTGGCGGTTGGGAGTCGGACAACGTCGTAAGACGTTATAAAACCGAATGTATATATATCTATATATATATATATGTTCGGAAAGATTTCCGCGGTTAGTACAATAAAACCTAGAGCTAAGATTAATATTATTACTAAAATTAATATCAAACTCACCAGTCTTCCGGGTTGAACCGCGTCGTTGTCCATTTTGCCAAGCTTTCGGCATCCTCTCTGATGCCTTCCTCAGGCTTCCGAGGTCTCAGTCTCCCGAGCCCCCAGACACTACTACACTGTTCACTATTCACGGCACTGTCACTGTCACTACTGGTACTAGTAGTGACAGTGACAGTGCCGTGAATAGTGAACAGTGTAGTAGTGTCTGGGGGCTCGGGAGACTGAGACCTCGGAAGCCCTGAGGAAGGCATCAGAGAGGATGCCGAAAGCTTGGCAAAATGGACAACGACGCGGTTCAACCCGGAAGACTGGTGAGTTTGATATTAATTTTAGTAATAATATTAATCTTAGCTCTAGGTTTTATATATATATATATATATATATTATATATATATATATATATATATATATATATATATATATATATATATTCTAGTTATGTGTCCGAGATACTCTAATTTTATACTCTTAATCGTATACATTACTTCTCCTTCTTTCTCCATTCTCTATAGTCCAGTCTCGTTGGTTATCCTGTCCGTCCATGATATCCTTAAGACTTTTCTGTATAGTTACATCTAGAAAATGGAAGTTTTACCTACATTGCTTTAGTGTTAGTGAGTGTCCAGGATTCAACTCCATAGTTTAATATCGAGAAGATATAATGTCGTAGAAGCCTTACTTTTATATCCAGATAAAGTTTGTGACTTTTAAAGAGTGGCCATGTTGTTAAATGCACTCCTAGCCTTCTCTATTCTACATCCCATTGTTCGATTACTATTGTAAGGAAATGAAAATACTTGACATAAAAATATTAGGACTAAGTGAGACCAGATGTCGCAATTTAGGTGACATATCAGTAGGCCAAACAAAGATATATTACACTGGTAATGACAATGACGCAAATCAATGGAACGAAGTAGCGATATTAGTTGACAAAACTACCCAGAAATTTGTAACTGGCTTCTTACCCATCTTGAATAAAGTTATGATGGTCACACTAAAAACAGCTCAATCTAGAATCAATATAATTTAAGGATGTACTCCCACAGCAGAAAAGTCGGATGAAGAGCTCGAACAGTTTTATAATGAATTACAACAAGCATTAAAAGTAACCAAATGTAGATACGTTACAATAATCATGGAAGATCTAAATGCAAAAATCGGTAGAGGAAGTCAAGGTGATTTTATTGGAAACTTTAAGCTGGGCACCCGGACCGAGAGAGGAGACAGATTGGCCTAATTCTGCCAAAAGAACGATTTTATTGTCGCGAATACTTATTATGATCTGCCGCCCAGGAGACTCTATATATGAAAATCTCCAGCAGACAACCAATATAACATCATCAGAAAACAAATTGACTACTCTCTCATCTGCAAACAATACCGAAATTCTATAAGATCAGTAAAATCATACCCCGGAGTTGATGTGAGATTAGATCACAACCCAGTTGTAGGAAGGTTTTGAATTAATCTAAAAAGCTTGTGGCTAAAACTAAAGTAGAGATGATACAAGTATCCCGTTTAAGAGATCCATCAACAGAAGAGCAAGTCATACTAAAAACTAAAGAAAAGCTTACCAAAATAGAAACTATTTCTACTGAAGATACGAACAGGAAATGGCATATGTTTAAAGATGCTCTTATACGCACATGTAGGACAAAAACTAACACCTAAGCTGATCAAGAAAAAAAATATATAGATGACCGATGAGATTCTGGATCTCATGGAAGCAAGATGATCTTAAAACCAAAGACAAAACATGTATAATACTATACACACAGAAATAACGAGAAAGATCAAAGATGAAAAGAAAAGATGGTATAATGACAGATGCGAAAAGACTGAACAGTTGGTAGAGAAACATGATAACTCAAACCTTCATAAAAAATTTGGGATATAACAGGCACTTATATTAAGAAGAAATCAAACATACTGCTGGATAAAAACGGCACAATAATAATAGACGTCAGTGAAAGGCTTAAAAGAAGGCAGGAATATATTCAAGAGCTTTTTAAAGACGAACGGACTGAGATAGTACTAGAGCAGAAAAAGTTCTACAACGGCCCAGACATAACAGAAGATGAGGTATAAGAGGCAATAAAACGAACAAAGAACAACAAGGCAACAGGTCCTGATGAAATACCTGTAGACATAATACGGTTAATAAAAGAACAGCAAATTGGAATATTGGTCGACTTATTCAATACAAAATACAGTAAAGGAATCATTCCCAGAGATTGGCTGATGTCAACATTTATAGCTGGGAATTGCCATGATAACCTTCTTAATGACATGAAGAGGAAGAAGAATCCTGAATAGTATACTCTGTATTCTTTTATGTCACAGTAACTTGAGTAAGACCATCTCATTTCGCTTGTGCCCATTATTACTATTTTCATGCGTTCCATTGCTTTGATTGCACATTTAATTTTTTCTGATTGAGCCATAGTTCTAACGTTGTGGTCATGAGAATCATATCTCTTGCCAGATCTTGGTCTCCGACGTCTATGATCTGTAAGCGTGTTTATGTTGTGTTGTACAGCCATTATGATTGTACTAGAGATATTCATAGAGATCTTTAATACAATGGTTTCTTGCTGCCTTCTATGTTCTTATACCGTTGATCAAAACACTGATTCTTCCACCTTTGAGGTCGGTTTCTCAGCCCCAAAACAAAAGAATGCCCTACCACCTACCAACTTGTCTGCCCACAGCCATTGGTCAGCAAATAGGGGATTGCTTATACCGGGAATCATTCGGTTAAATACGTAAAATGTATTGTTCTATTATAGAAAGCCCTTGTATGCTCTGCCATACGTAGGTTAAAAGTTCTACCAGTTTGACCAATTTAAGTTTTTTGGCAGTGGCTACATTTAGATTTGTATATTCAACTGTGTATGTCCCTTTTCTTTTGATACTGTCCTTTGAAATTATTTTTGACGTGAGAATTTCTATTAATCTATGTATCACGCTTAGGTAGGCTTCCAATTTATGTTGTGTAGGATGGGATGATGAATTATGTATAGTCATGTCAGGATAACTATGTTTATAAAATACGGAAGATCCTACATATACCGACACATGACACAATTTGAGCCTGCACTCTTTGTTTTAACTGCAAATTAACCATAAATTTCGGAAATCTTAACATAGATTCGTGTCTCGATTACATCTTCCTTCTTGTTTAAGGTTAATCAGTAACAGTGTATTAGTTCATGGTTTCCGTTAGCCTAGTTTTTCTTTCGTGAAGTTTATTGTTGTTTTATGCCAAATACACCTTAAAAGCCTTTTTGCAGATTTTTGCAGATATAAGTAAACATTGTTTATTTTCTGACAAAAAATAAATAAAAGTAAACAAGAACCGAGTTTAGGTGATTTGTGTTTATCTTTGATGAGGGAGGTAAAAATTGTATTTAATAAAACGTATATTTTCACATTTATTCTACAAATTTTTTCTAGTTTAGCGTTATTAAGTCATTAATTTTTTCGATGAATTTGCCTAATTTTTAAAACTGTATAAATCATAAAACTTTTACATCTCCATCAGTAAGTTCTAAACTGTCATTTGTTCAAAATCTTTATTTATCTCTGTCGTCGACATTTTTTCCTCAAACTAACTCGATATTCGCGGTTCTCTTTTCTGGCAAACGACAGAACGGAGCAATAACACGGGCCACGGATCTATGGCCATCAGAACTTCAAACTACTTGAGCAACTCTGACAGTAATGATTATTGTTTATTGGATAGCTCAAACTTCAGAAATATATTCCTCTTTGAATTGTCTCTATTTCGCAAGCGGTGCCACGCTGATGGTGCAACCGGGATGCGATGTTACTTTTAGGATATTAATTAATCACAATAAGTTTATTCCCAAACTCAATTCAATCAATTATTTTTTTTGTAGCCGTCCCAAATACTAAACTTTCAGTATAATTTATTAAAACGAAAATTCCACTTTTTACATATTTTACTAAAAGCAAATACTTTCAAGACGATTTTTTTTACTTTTAGAACGATTTTTTAGTCTTCAATAATATTAAGATATATAAATGCTAAAGGACTATTAATTGAAAGGTGATAACACACTGGAGACAGTGTGATGTTAGGATACTTAAATGGACTTCAACAAAACATTAAATGATATGCACCACAAGCAATTTTTGTGCTTTGTTTAGCCCATCGACTGAATCTAGTTTTGCAACTTAGCTTTAAGAAAATATCAAAATGTCGAATTTTTTTTTGGAACTATTACCGGAATCCCATCGTTTTTTTATAGTTCAGCAAAATGATCGTACGCTCTTGAATCTGCATCGGCTAGACGTATGCCAACAATTACAGAGACCAAGATGGTCGTCTAATTCAAAATTAATTAGTGTAATTATTGAAGACTGGGAAAAATTAAAAGAGGTTTTTGATAATATAATGAATTCTGAAGAGACAGACCGCAAATCAGTTCAGCTGGCTAAAGACTTTTTAAGAGATTTAACTGATTTTGAGTTCATATTTTTGGCACCAGTTTTTAACGATATTTTTCATATAATAGATATTTTATGTGATGTTCTTCAAAAAACGTCCCTAGGTATTAATTTTTGTTTAAACCAGATAACTCGTCAATTAATAAGTGATAAAAAAAATAAAGAATTTTTTAATTCTATTTTTGAAAACGCAAGCACAATAACGGTCATTAATACTTTTAAAAGGTTAAGGTGTGATGATGGTATGAGCAAGAATGCGATTACTACTCAATAAAGAGCATTATTCTTTAAAATATATGATCATAGTTTAATGGAAATGGATAAACGTTTTCAGAATTGTAATAAATTAATATTCGTAAGCTTAGCAGATATAAGACCTTCACTTCTGACGCTTTTCAAAATTTATTTGAGTTTTATGGCACAAAATTAACTAAACATCAAAGACTTAAAAGGGAGCTCTCCCTTTTTTTATGTCAACAAAAATGTGAATTTGCAAGAATTGGTTATAAAGTTATAACCAACTAAAGACATAGTTACAGAAGTCTATAATTTGTTTTGTTTAATTCTGACAATTCCATCGACCAGCGTATCCGTAGAAAGAAGTTTTTCGTGCTTAAAAAGGTTAAAACCACTGTTTCACAGGATAGACTATCCAGTTTGGCTATTATTACACTTCCTAAAGAACTGTTGAATGAATTTTTGCAAAAGCATTCTTTTTACGAGGATATTATTGATAAATTTGTTTTCAATTTTCTCACATGCGAAAAACCATGTTATTTTTTCGCTTTATTATTAACTATTCTTTTATCACAATTTTACAATAAACACCTTAGTCCAACGCTTAATAACCCCTCCTACTTACATTTTACCTCCTCTTCATTAGAAATACAGACAGTTAAGATAGCAAAGAAGAAAGACACTCTCTTGATTATCAGCTGTCGATAAGGACAGAACTCTCTTAGTTTGGCCATCGCTAGAGCCAGACGCTCTCTCTCTTTAATTCTCTTTCTCTCTTCGCTTATTAAGAAGAACAGCATCTATCTTGGCTGTTTTTCTATCGTAATTACCTCTTTCCCACTTTAGTTACGCGAGAAATATCGAAAATACTGTATTAAATCGTGTGCAGACAAAGTGTGTTCTATATCGTGATGTATTTGCGAAACACGTGTTCAAAAACCGGTGCATTGGACAGATTTCGCGGGTGAAGAATAACCACGAGTGAAGACTGGAAACAACCGTAAGAGTGTGGAGCAGAAAAAATATTGGTAAGACTTTCTATACACTTAATTTGCTATTGTCTGTATACCTTTTATTACATATCCTAATTTTACTGAACCAGCCCTATATAATACAGTCCACATACACGGAAATTATACTAATAATTTCCCACATATGTACACCCTTTTTGTAAAATTTGCTTCTCTAAAAGTCCGAAGGATCGACTTGATTTATAAAAACTAGGTAAGTCAGTTCTAATATTCTATCTAATACTGCTTTTTTTGTTTAAGTATATCTTCATTATTGGTTCTAGTATCATCACCATCAACATTCCGAAACCTCTTGAATCCACTTTTGGATATGGGTCTCCTCCATATTCTTCCATTGTTCTCCATTCTGTGCCATCCGTATCGAATTTCCTACTGTTTTTCATTGATCCATCTCTTTGGTAGTCTACCTCGGTGTCTTTTATATGTTCTCTAGGTCTTCATTCTATAAGTCTTTTGGTCCACCTATTAGCATTTAAACGTGCTCATCTCCATTTGGCTTGTGCAATTTTTTCTATGACATCTGTCACTTTAGTCCTCTATCTCTCTTTTTCTCTACCTGTCATCCCGTGAGAAGTTCTCCATCGGGCGCCTCCCCAGGTGGCGGTTAGGGGTATGCCTCCTAGATATAGGTGGTACCGGGGAAATGTGATGCTCGGGATGGACCAAAACCAGTAAACACTGCAGCGTCTGATCAAGAGTGGGCGACTGAATCGAAACTCATCAACCCGTTTTAGCAGGCGTGGTGTTTTAATCGCCAAAAGACCCCTAATGGAATGTCAAGATTTAGAACTAAAATACCCCAGGCAAGCAGAACGAATCTTATCTAGTATAAGTGCTCTAAAAACTGTTGTCAAGTTATTAGCGCTCTAAATTATATACATTTTTTTAAAAACATTTTTAATGAGATTTGGCCGCGACGTAGTTATAACCAAAACTCCTTTTGGCTCCGGCAAGCTTTCCTCATCTTTATCACTTTTTTAGGCCACGAACCTCCGCTGGATAGTCTTTGTTTTTAATTATATCAGCTTTGTTTATAACAATGAAAGTGTCTTATTAAGCCATCTGAAATAACATGCCTTAGGTACATACTTTAATAACAAGTTTAATGTGCCAGATTCGTAAAAGTAATGGAATCGTTGACAAATCTTCAAAAATGTGACACTCAAAATCGGCCAGCTTTAAAACTAGTGGTAGCAGCGGAGGGAGAAGGAGCTATTAACTCTATTTCTGTTTTCTTTTTATGGATTTTGACGTTTCGTTTTTTAATTTGTACGTACTTTTTGCTTACATTAATTTTTTTTGTTTTTAATTTTTTTTTTTAAAAAGGAGAACAATATTTGTGACAAGAAGCTTTCAAACAATTTTAAAATTCTGTGTCGCTGATTTGTGGCACAACGTTAGTTCAAACGGCAACTAATGGACAAAAGAAGATCATACAAAAACAAAAATGTAAACGAATACAAAGCCACACACAAGGAGATCAGGATAAAAATACGGGCAGCTAAAGAAAAGTGGTACAACGACAAATGTTTAGAAATAGAAGAACTCCAGAGAAATCATGATAGTTTTGAAGTGCACAAAAAAATTAAAGAATTAGCAGGTATAAGACGGTCCAACAATAGTAACACCCTGGTTGATACGAATGGTAAAATAATATGTGATGTCAAAGGCAAACTAAACAGATGAAGAGAATAAGTCCAAGAATTGTTTGAGGATGACAGTACACAACAAGATAGCATGAACGATTGCGAGGAACATGATATAATACAATCTGGCAAAATCTAATATAACTGCGGAACCTGACACAATTTCAACTGAAATAATTAAATTAATATCAGAAGATCAGATTAATGTATTAGTAGAATTATATAATACTATATATAATACGGGCATTATTCCGACAGATTGGCTCAAATCAACATTTATTACATTACCAAAAAAACCTAATGCAAGGGAATGTAATGACCACCGTATAATTAGTCTAATAAGGCACACACTAAAAATATTTTTTTAAAATTATCCATTTAAGAATTTTCAGAAAAGTGGAACAAGACATCCCTGAAACCCAATTTGGATTTAGGAATGCCATGGGTACAAGAGAGGCATTATTTGGATTTAACGTCCTCATGCAAAGATGTATGGATGTAAACCAACCACTCTATGTTTGTTTTATTGATTATAATATTGCGTTCGATAAGGTCCAACACAACCGTCTTATACAGTTACTTAAAGATAAACACATTGACAAAAAGACTTAAGAATAATAACTCATCTCTACTTTAACCAAACAGCAAAAGTCAGAGTCGGCAGAGAACTTTCGGAGGAAGTAGAGATAAAAATAGGCGTAAGGCAAGGTTGCATACTCTCCCCCTTATTGTTTAATCTATATTCGGAAGAAATAATTAAAAAATCACTTGAAAATGTAACAATTGGAATAAAAATCAACGGCAGACCCACCAACAATATCAGATATGCCGATGACTAATTGCAGAGAATATAAAAGATCTACAGACACTTTTAGATAATGTAGTAAATGCTAGTGAGGAAAGCGGACTAACGCTTAATGCTAATAAAACAATTTCCAAAACACAAAAAGACATTTTAAACGTAAGAGGAGTTCCAATAGCAAAAATAAAAAAATACAGATACCTTGGTACAATTATTAATGAAAATAACGAGTATACAGAAGAAATAAAAATGAGAATTGTACAAGCTAGAGCAACATTTAATAAGATGAGAAAAGTATTATGCAGTAGAGACCTTAGTTTACAACTCAAAATAAAAGTATTACGTTCTTATGTGTTTTCGGTACTGCTGCATGGGGTGGAGGCCTGGACCTTGAAGAAAGAGGTGAGCGATCGATTTGAAGCGTTCGAGATGTGGACCTACCGAAGAATATTAAAAAGTTGGGTAGACCGAATAACAAATGTTAAGGTCCTCAGAAAGATGACAAAGGAAATCATGAATACGATAAGAATGTTACAGTATCGCGGCCACATTATGAAAGGGGATAAATATGTGTTGCTACAAACCATAATTCAGGGAAAAATACAGGGAAAACGAAGTATTGGAAGAAGACGCATCTCCTGGCTCACCAATCTGAGAAAGTGGTGTAATTCCAGTTCCATCGACTTGTTCAGAGCTGCAATCTCAAAAGTGAAAACAGCTGTGATGATTACCAACCTCCTTAGAGGTCCTTAGAGGAGACGGTACTTAAAGAAGAAGAAGTTAGTTCAGTTTAATTGCGCCATAAAAATTATGCTATCAATAATTTTCAATCCGAATACGAGTGCAACATTTCATTGTTGTTTGTTGTATGTCATAATTTAAATAAATATAATTCTAGTCCCTTATAAATTACAAAGAATTTTTTCTTAAAAGTCGTGTCAAACTTTAATGGGTTGACGTCTCGACCATCGCGAACGACAGCGTCGCCTGTGCTCGTAGAATTCCAAGGGAACTATGTGCATCGACGATGTCGGGCGTGCAGAAGTCTGAATCAGCACCGTTCACATTCCGCTCCATAAAAGCCATAAACTAATCAAAGTGTATGATAAATCACACTACATAAATAAAGTAAATGGCGTTTGCAATTGGCGTGAGTTATTATTCCATCTCTCGCAGCAACTATATCAAAATGGATAGCTGTTCAACGTTCACTGGTGAGCACATTAACAGCGAACCACACTAGCTGGGCTTTTTAAACCCTGCGGATTTATAATGAAATTCCGGTAATATATCATTACTCTCTATTGGTCGACGTATGATAGGCTGGTGCCGCCGTTCATTGAATAACGACAGTATTAGCCCCCGCTTTTTTAACTACCCAACTTTAAATATATGTATATACATTTTGTTGCTATACAATTCGAACATGACAACTATAAATTTTATTATAAATAATGTTAATGGTTTATTAACATTATAGTTTTAGCTTTTTAGTTTAAATATTATGAGGGATCTAACCAAAAATAGGGTATGCATGCCACACAAAAATTTTTGTAATGTATTTACGAATAATAGCTGTTCATTTAGGGTGGAGCTCAAATTTATTTTTTCGAATTTCATTTTTGCGGGGTGCGGAATTGATGCACCTTCCATTTTCAAATGAAAAACTTAACCCCCTCTGTGGCTCAGTGGTAAGAGCGCCTACCTTTAAATCTAAAGGTCGTGAGTTCGAATCTCATCAGGGTGGAGAAATTTTCGTTTATTAAAAATTAATAAATGAAAATAATTTCTATCCTTGTGCTATCGGTACTCACCAGAGGGACCGCAGATGTTTGGATATAATTAGCGTCTCTTAGCAAAGACAATGACGTCGACTTTGCTAAGTATCAAGACAATTACTCTACACACACACACACACACACACACACACACACACACACACACACACACACACACACACACACACACACACACACACACACACACACACACACACACACACACACACACACACACATACACACATACACACTACACTAGGTACCTGACTGTACCATGCCAATGATCATAGTTGTCGAGGCATTAACTCAATAAAAAAAACAATGAAAAACTTAAATGACATTTTTTCGTTTTTAGTCTGAAAAGTGCCCAAAGGTGATTTTGGAATATTGTTCTGAAGCTATTTTCTTGTGGCATTTTAGATTAATTACTATTTAACTGGGAATAAGCCACAATTAAAGATAAAAATACGTTTATTGACGTTTCAATTTCCACTTCGGAAATCGTTCTCAAAATACAAACAGTAAATTAAACAAATTTTGTTTTTTGTTACATAGTGAAAAATTCTTCTAATAATTTAATTTTATCTGACTCATTTATATTGACAATTCAGACATACATTATGCATTTTAAAGTAGACGACTTTAAAATGATATTGCCAATATTGTTGAGTTGCGCTCCTGGGACGACTTTACTTATAAGATAGTTCATTCGATTACATGAAATCAACTTTAACTTGAGAATATCCGTCAGAAAAAATCATAGCATGTAATTGGTCTTTAAAAAGACAAACACATGACATGATGACAGTAAAATTCTCCTGTTAGTGATTCCATAGTAAATTATGAGGGAAAAACCAGGAAAAAAACCTCATAATACTATCCCGCATGGTAAGTATTTGTTCGTGCATTTAGTTTACCTTCAATAAACACCAAAATTCTGATTTTATATGTTTCGTTATTTAAAAAACATAAATGATGTATCCTCTATATGTTACTGACTTACTAATACTGGTATTTTCTTATTAATAACTTCCTCTTTCAATATGGGTAACCAGATCCTACTACATTCTACCGAGGAATTTGCGACACAATTGGTCTCATTTAGCATAATTAGAGTTGCTTCTTTGATTTCTTTGATTTTTGATCTAATTAAATTATTAGAAGAATTTTTCACTATGTAACAAAAAACAAAATTTGTTTAATTTACTGTTTGTATTTTGAGAACGATTTCCGAAGTGGAAATTGAAACGTCAGTAAACGTATTTTTATCTTTAATTGTGGCTTATTCCCAGTTAAATAGCAATTTATTTATCTGCTTGTAATATCTGGTTTTTATTTGATTCGAATTTTCCTCAATATTTTGTTTGTTGTTGAGTCTTCTTTGTTTTAATTTATTTATTGTCTGTATTTCTCTTAACCTTTGAATTATTTAGAGCTAAAACATTGATTTATATGATAAAGAATTTGGTCTGCTTCCGTTATTTTTTGTTCTTTGATATTCAGATTATTCCCATAAGTTTATGCCATGTTGTACAGTCAATTCTACATATGTGAGGTTTGTTCTTCTAAATATTTGATATTATCTATATCATTTTTTTATGATGACTGTACATTCAGATTCTACTTTCATCTGTAATGAGTTTGGAATATGATTAGTGTTCCTAAAATGCATAAGTAATTTAAAAAAATATTTATCTTTCCCGATACAAAAAGCATCCCAAATTAAAAACAGAGTCATTAGCTTTTATGAAAAAGCGAGTAGACATGCGAAATGCTTCATTAACCAAAGTGAACTTCTAAAATATCGAAAAGGACGAGCATTTAAAAAGCCAGGGATTACACCCTCAGGTGAGATTAGGGCGAATTTATTCTTTCGGCGAGTCATCAATTAGCTGGCCCCTTTTCTTTTCCATTGAACTGGGAGACATTAAGTGCACCGTTTTCCTAAGAATTTCGGGAAGTACCTAATAACAATTTATAGAAATTGCGTTTCTTTAAAATACCGTTGTTTAATTGGCATCGCTCGACGATGAGTCTCTTAGGTATGGAATCGGAAAAGGCGGATTAGATCGGAGGAAACAACGAGGCTGTTTACCAATTAAAAAGTTTGCCGCTTAACATTAATACGCTACTTGATCTTGGAAATTCTTTTTTAATTAAAATATAATTGTCTACTATCTTCTTATTGTTCCGTCTTCTAACAAAGGTTGGTGATCACTTCTTGAAATGCTTTAATATTGCCGAAAGAGTCGGCGAGCGCACACAGCCTTGCCTTACTCCTCGCATGGTCTTCATTTGGTCGGTCAGCTGTTCTTCAACCTTGACTTGAGCACGTTGTATAAATTCATAATGACCCGAATGTCCTTCTCATTCAATCCTACTCTTTGTAGTTCGGAGACCATTTTCTGGTGCTGATAACGGTCAAATGCCTTAGCGTAGTCAATAAAACAAATATACTACCTAACTTTTCCTTAACTGTTGTTGCCAGGTTCCCGTCTTTGTTGATCAGGAGGTGTGTGTTTTTCCTCTTGTATCGACCAGTGGCTTCTTGAATCTTTCGATGGATATTTATATGATCGTGTTTTGCTTGGAGCGCTTTGATTAGCTTACTTTTTTCTTGCATCCATGTCTCCTTAGCTCCTTGTAGTTCTTTTTTTAATTGTTTGGTTGATTTCTTGGTATTTTTTTGCGTCTTTGTTTTTCATTAATCTTCTTTAGTCCACAATCTGTAGAATGTCATCAGTCATCCATTCTTTATTTTTACTTTTGTTTTTTTTTTCCAAATGTTCTTTTTCCATATTTAGCATGACGTCTTTTATATCCATTTTTTTTTTCACTCTGTTCTTGTTGTTTAGCGGATTCTAGTTTTTCTCTCAATACATCCCTTACGTTCTGATGAACTACGGGGTCATTTAGAGTGCCATAATCCAAAAAAAAAAATGAAAGATGGGGAAAAACATGCACAAAGATAGAACAGCACATAGGAGGAACGAGAATTTCAGAGCCATGGCGCATCTTAAAGTCGCTCCAAAGAAATAAGACAGAGAAAATCAAGATCGGTCAAATCAAAGAAAACGAATGGCAAGAATACTATAAAAAATTGCTAACCGAAGACCGCCCCGAATTCAAAGAATCAGAAATAGACGGAATAGAAATCTACACACATGACGAAATCGAATTAAGCCTAGATGAGGTAAAAAGAATGAACAAAACACTAAAGAACAAAAAAGCAGAAGGTCCCGGCGGAATACCAAATGAATTGATAAAAAACGGATCGGAAAAGTTATTCCGTATGATACACAACATGTTTGAGAGAGCATTGAATGGAGAAGACTTACCGGCAGAATGGACCCAAGCATATATGACATCAATATACAAGAAAGGAAATAGAAAAAACTGCGAAAAATATCGGGGAATCAGCATTATATCGTCTTTAGGTAGACTGTATGAAAAGACCATAAAGGAAAAATTAGAAATATATATATAAGACTAGGCAGGTTTCACAGCGGAGAAAGCATGCTTAGATCACATTTACACGGTCGAACAAATAATAAAAAAAATAATGGACCAAAATAGATCCGTCCATCTGGCTTTTGTTGATCTTAAGAAGGCATATGACTCAATACCTAGAACCAAACTATGGGAAGCAATGGAAGACATCGAAGTTCCACAAAGATTAATAAATGCGGTAAAAGCACTCTACAAGAATAACGAAGTAGCTTTCAAAACGGGCAATAGAATATGCAGTCCATTTAAAACGACAAAGGCACTACTACAGGATTGCTCCACATCCCCCACCCTGTTCAAAATATTCCTGAAAAAAACCCTGAAACCATGGAAAACGAAGTGCGAAGGAATGGGTATACCAGTAAGGAACGAATATCTATATACGCTAAGTTTTACTGAAGACCAAATAGTGATCGCATAAGACGAGGATGACCTCAGTGGAGCAGGAATATACAAAAAAAGCGATGGAAATAAACCTAAAGAAAACTGAATACCTAACAACGGAGAATACAGAAATAAAACAGCTGGAAATAGACGAAGGAAAACAAATCAAAGGAACAGACAAGTATAAGTATTTAGGTTTCATACTATCAAACAAAGGAACAACGGAGGAAGATACAAAAAATAGACTAGGACAAACAAGAGACTGCATACGAAAATTGAACCCGGTACTATGGGATAATACCATTATAAAAATATATAATACCATGACAAGAAGTATCCTTACTTGTGGGTGTGAAAATTGGACAATAAATAAGAAAACCAAAAACAAAATAAGAGCAACAAAGCCCGATAGGAAGAAGAAAGATAGACAGACCCAGAAGATCTTACAGAGATGAAGTAGACGAAGCAATGAGAAGAAGAAACCTACAGGAAGGGGATTGGCTAAACAGGAAAAATTGGAGAAAACGGTTGAGTAAAGGAATACAGTGAAAACTGTGGAAATCCTTGTATATATATATATATATAATCCAGGTACTGTTTAGGTTTACTTTTGATGAGTTTCTTTAGTTTGAGTTCTATCTGACCCACTAATGGTTTATGACCCAATGAGACGTCTGCTCCTCGGAAGGTCTTCGCTAAAGTCAAGCTGTTCTTGAATCTTTTTTCAATGAGAATAAAGTCTATCTGGTTTCTGATGATATTGTTGGGTGTATCTGCAGGTGACTACCACGTATAAAATCGTTTCAGTGGAAGTCCAAACCAGGTATTAGCAATGGTAAAATCTTCTTCCCGACAAAATTGGATAAGTCGGTTTCTCGTTTCGTTTTTCTCGCCTAAGCCGTGTTGTCCGACGATGTCTTCGTGTTCTATTTGATACAAACATAATTAACAAAAATTAATAATTTTACACACAAATTAATATAAAATAATAAAAATAAGATTACTTCGACAAAATAAAGCAAAATTAATAAAAACACAATAATTGGTGATTATTACGAACCTACTAATTTAAACACCTAAGTTTACTTTTGATAATAAAAAGAGCTGTAGGTATTATGAAACTGGGTGTGACACTAAGTGTACTTTAGTTTCAAGTAAACATTAATTGAATCTGTCTAAACAAAAACATTCTAAGTCGTTTTCTTTTTCATTTTTGACATTTTGATGGAAAATTGTTCTATGAACATAAGCGCATCTTTTGGTACAAAAACATTCTAAGTATCTACTCTCCCTGTATGTTATATAGAAAACTAAAATATATCATTGTGCACTAAAAGATTCTATGTCAGTGACTCAGAATGTTTTTGTAGGCAACACTATTAACATATGTGTTTGTACTTTATTAATGAATCCTGTATATTCTGTGAATCTCTAATAAAATTAAATAACCACATGTTTAATGATTGGTTTTGTGAGGTTAAAGTTATATTTAGCATCATTTTATTGTATTCTTTTAAAAATTGCGATGGATAACGAACCAAGCAGTACCAGCGATGGAAGAAAAATAAAAAATGAAACTAAGTGGAAACGAAATATCGTGAGAAATGCTAAGTCAAAGGTGAAGATTACATTAATTACAAAGGTAGAGTTGTACCAGATGTCAGTTGGTCCTTATTGCAGGTAAGATACGTTTTGCAGTCTATATAATAAACTAAGGTTTATTTCATCGAAATTTTTTTGATTTCAGATGTAAGCAGAAGTGTACATACCGCTTGCAGAATCAAGCTAAAGAGATATTCGTTCATTTGAGAACATTGGAAACTAAGAACGAGCAGGATATTTTTTTACAATCATTGATTACCTGTAACAATGTACAAACCCATAGACCCAGAAAAGATGGTGCTGCTGCGAGTTCTGCTCATAATGTTTATTTTTAAATACGAGGTAATTGTGGGTGAAACCAGAGAAAAGGTATGTATAGAAGCATTTAGGTCGCTCTAAGGAATTAAAATAAATCGTATTAGAAGGCTTCGTTCATTATTAATAATGGGTAAAACCCCGAAGGATCTTCGTTGGAAAAAATTGGGCAATAATGCAATCGGTGCTCATACCAGGCTATTAATAAGACAACTTCAATTTACGATTTGGTCACTCCCAGATTGATTCATCCTGTATTTGTGAAGAACTAAATTTCAAATTGAGTACTCATGTTAGTGATGCAGCAAAAAGAAATGTTTGTGCTGAATTGATGATTCACAAGAGTAGATCAAAAAAATTCTACAATAAATTAAAATGAGAAACTAACCAAAAAACAAAAGCAAAAGAATCACATGTGCTAGCAATTGCTTTCGATTATATGCAAAATATACCGCTGCCCATGATTCCAGTACAGGAAACCTTTTATTTGAGATAACTAACGGTAAATGTATTTTGCATTCATGGCGTTGAAAGCAGTAAATCTAATATTTATATATATCACGAAGGGACGGGCAGAAAAAGTACGGATAAGGTTTGTTCCTTTGTATATAATTATTTAAACTCTGCTCCTCCTAAGTTTACGGAAGTCCACATTCACTCGGATACTTGCGGAGGTCAGAATAAGAACTATACATTAATCAGAGTGTTTTTAGCACTTACCGACAGTGGTCGATTCAATCGAATTGAGCAATATTATTCCATTAGAGGACATTCATACCTTCCTTGCGACAGCGATTTTTCAATCATCAAAAGAAAACTAAAAAGACATGATAGGGTATACACCTTACATGAGATAACCGAACTTATTATTATTTCGAGTAATACGATAGATAAGTTTACAGTCAAAGAAGTTAGCATAGAAGATACACTAGATTTTCAACATCGGTGGCCAACCTATGGGAAACAAGAATAAAACTTATTCCTGTTAAGGATAAGATATCTTTTGGCATAAGTTCTTGTATGCACTTTACCTATGGAACAGCTAAACCTGTAAACTTTCATAAGTTATTAATCAATCAATTGAATTTCCCACAATACTTTGTTATCCATCTGGTAAAGTACCACTTAGAAAAGTAAAGATCTAAGATATTGGTATGTAAGTTGTTACCTTATATACCTGATAGTGTCAGACAGTTTTATGACGAATTAATGGAGTGGCCAACAACTGATAGTTGCAATACTGGGGAAGATGAACATGACATCCAGTAGGAGGAAATATGATATTTTGAAACACAAAAAATGACTGAATGTGTGTATTTCAAACTTTTAATTAAAAATTGTATTTTTTAGCTTAAATATACATTTTTTAAACAAAATAAAGGTTTTTTGTGTCATCTTAGGAATATAAACAAAAAAGTTCTAAGTCGACCACATTTGAACATATATATCATATTTGTACACCTATTATTTTGCACTGAGAAATATGAAACATTACATCCAAAAGTGTTAAAAACATTCTCAAACTTTTGGTATTAATTTAGATGACTAATACAGATCTATACAGTTTTTTTTTGAGTTTCCCGAAAAATGGTTTTCATGACTTAGAACGTTTTTGTTGACACCGATTCAATTAATGTTTACTTTAGGGTGTCATTATGAAATCAGGCTTTAATTTTTATTCTACACATTTCTCATTTTAAAATTATTTTATATAAATATAATGTCGGATTTTTCGAATTATCAGTTCAAAAATTGTATTAAAGTGTAACAAAAAGAGTTATTAATAAAACATATTCAGTTGAAATTTTATTTATCATTCGATAAAATTTGTAGTTTCCAAGATATTCCTCGAATATGTCTTTGATATAATTTGTTGTAAAGTTGTATTAAATTTCTTGTATTTTAGAAGTATAGTTACTCGACGTAATATTCCCCCTCATTTATTATTAGCGAAAACGTGGTCATTATTTCGGTAGCACACTCCGTCCCGGATCAGTTAGAATAGAAAATAGAAATCCGGTGGTCACATCATCACACAGAGAACGGCGTGTGTTCTGCTTTCGAGCTGCTGGTATCCGGTCACGTCATTCATATCTGGATAATGTCTTGTCGGTTGGATATTGGATGTGTTAATACTGGTGTCCGACAAGCCATAAACACAAGACGGGACTTGCAGATGGCGCTTCTCTATCTCTATCTTTCCTTTTCGAACGGACACATTCGGTTTCAGAACTCAACCAGGGTACCGCCAATGGATTAACCACCAATATTTAAACATTTTTATACATCTTCTTCTTTGAGTGCCTCTCCTATCGGAGATTGGATATCATTATGGCGATTCTAATTTTATTAACTGCTCTTTTGAATAATTCGTTAGTGGTACAGCCAAACCACTCTCTTAAATTTCTCATCCATGACATTCTTCTACGGCCTAAGTATTTTTTTAGTGTTAATGTGTAAAATATTTATCCTTTTCTTTTACTTAAGTGCTCAACGTGTAGGGAAACTATATTTTTGAAATTTTTTGTCGAGGGTCAGCTCCTGTCTTTTCTTGTGTGTCGTTAGTTTTACTAGTACTACTATTGTTGACTTCTGCAGATAAATGAATGGTGCATAAGTGGCCTCCTTAAAAATCTTCAGTAAAAGCCAATATCTTTATGTAACAATTCGAGAACAGAGCACTATCCACATCAAGGCTCAAACCCACATGTTGGCTACTATATGTTGACGATACATTCACATGACATGACGTCATTTGGCGCCACAACAGGGATACTTTATTGTCTGTTTAAATCCATTTGAATGGTATCCTAGTATCTAGTTTACGATGGAGATGGAAATTGATTTATCCCTACCCTTTCTTGACGTTATCATAAAGAAAAAACCAATCCCTAGGTGTTAGTCAGTCAGTTATGTTATGTTGTCCATAACCAGACAATAATATTGTCTGGTTATGGAGACCTGGACAAAGAAGTGAAAGGTCAAATACAAAAAGCAAATAGACTGGTAGGTTGCCTTAATAACACTATATGGCGAAACAGAGACATCAAAACCGAGATGAAGTGAAAAATTTATAAATCCAGTATAAGACCTTATTCTTCTTTGGGTGCCGTGTCCGTATTCAGACGTTGGCCGTCATCATGTTTACAATTTCCTGAAACCTTTCTCTGTCGGCTGCTGCGCGAAATAATTCTTCTACTGTGAAACCACACCATTGTCTAATATTCCGCAGCCATGAAAGTTTCTTTCGACCAATCCATCTCCTTCCTTCCACTTTTCCTTGTATTATAAGGCGAAGTAAATGGTATTTGGGTCTTCTAATTATATGGCCGAAGTATTCTGTTTTTCTCCTCTTTATGGTGTTTATGAGCAGACGTTCTGAGTTGATCATTTGAAGAACATCTTCATTGGAAGTGTGCGAAACCCACGATATCTTTAGGACTCGTCTATAGCACCACATTTCGAATGCTTCTAACTTGTTTAGCATTGTGGTTTTTAACGTCCATGTCTTACAACCATACAATAGGATCGACCACACATAACATTTCAGGACCTTCTTACGAATGTTCATTGACAGGTTTCTGTTGCATAAAACTGGTTTCCAGGTTATAAAAGCCTTACGTGATATTTCGATCCTGGATATTATCTCTTTATCAGAGTCACAATTTACATTTAACCAGCTGCCAAGGTATTTGAAATGATTTACCCTTTCTACCTCTTCTCCATTAAGAGAAAGCAGACCTTGATCTATATGGATCTTTTCAACTGCCATCCACTTTGTCTTTGAAATGTTGATTTTTAGGCCTCTCCGATAACTTGCTTCACTGACTAGATTTAGTAATGTTTGGAGATCTTGTAAACTTTCTGCAAGAATGGCTGTATCGTCAGCGTATCTAATATTGTTGATTACTTCTCCACCTAGTCTTACTCCCTCTTGTCTGTCATCCAAAGCCTCCCTAAAGATTTCTTCAGAGTACAGATTAAAAAGAGTGGGTGACAAAACACAACCCTGCCGTACTCCACGTTTGATGGGTATTTTTTCAGTGGGACTGTCTCCAATTTGGATAGAGGCTACTTGATTGTAATATAAGTATTTCAGCAGTCTTATATCATAGTGGTCAAGTCCTGCTGCCCGTAGGCAGTCGAAAAGTGTATTGTGTTGGACTCTGTCGAACGCCTTCTCGAAGTCGATGAAACAAACATAAACATTCTTTCGGAATTCGAAAAAAGAAATATAAGACCAATAATGAAATATGCCTCAGAAACAAGTCTCGACACAACAGCCACTAGAAATTTAAGGAAATACACTGAGAGATCGAAAGTAGTAAAAAAGTTAGAACAAACGTACGGTATTTAAACGAATGGACACTAAATAAAAAAAATGGTATAACCACATAAGCAGAATAGGGAAGACTCGTATCGTCAAAACAGCAAGAGATAAATCACCAATTAGCAGAAGAATAAACGGATGATTGCGCAAAAATAGAGTGACAACCTTCCATAGAGGTATTGATCTGCTAATTAACAAGCAACGTTACAACCCTTCGTAAGCTGTAGCCGACTTGATTTAATTTTAACACGCCTTTATTCCGCTCTGTCTTAAGCAATCCTAATCCAATTCTCTGCGCGTATAGCTGTAGGATCTTTTGCTATGTTATCTTGCCACCGGAGTCGAGGTCCACCACATGGTGTTGTTTCAGTAAGGACTTCTTTCCATACTAGTCTTACTATTATTTCGTCAGAATGTCTTCTGAGGTATTCTGTACACCGGAGCCTTCTAAACTTAAGCTTTTTTATTGTGTTGGCGTCTGAATATAGTTCTTTGAGCTCTTTGTTAGTTCTTATTCTATATTCTCTTGCTGGTCTATCAAGCACAGGATCAAAAATCTTCCTTAGAATTTTTCTTTTACAAACACGTTCTTCGTTTGCCTTTGTTATCGTCCACGTTTAGCAACTATACATCATTACCGCTCTTATGACTGTTTTAAAAAGTTTTATATCTTTGGGCATAAAAACATTCGTTGCCGATTTCTATCCTACGAATAATTTCTTGTGATTCTCTCTTTATTTCTTCATACTTCTTCAGATCTGATGCTACTTCTATACATATTTATATATGATATATAGCCAAGTAGCCTTTGGATCTTGAAAAACGCTATCATTAAAAGAGTAGAAGCTTTTAAAAGTTGGACGTGTAGACGTTTATTAAAGATTTATTGGACTAAACGTTTCTTCTGCAGAAACCACGTGAGCTAATATATGACGATATGATATAAATTTACTCTATTTATAATAATAATAAGTATTGTCTAGCATATTAAAAAAAACAATCATAGTCCAGCGATTTGTCTTCCTCTGACATCTATATGTACCAACAAGCTGATCTAAAGTATCCACTGCTCCCTTACTGGAATTGTAATCTAAAATAATTTGGGGCTTTTTGATATTTCTGTCACTAATAGCATTATCATGATGCAAAGTACTCATAAGAATAACATTTTTATTCTTTTTAGAATTATAGATAACAATAGTGATATCTTGCGTCAAGTAACTTCTTTATTCGCAATTTGTACTGGAAGCTCTGGCTTATTTTTTCTTATAGTCACACGCACTCCCTGATTCCGTTCCGGCGCGGCACCTGCTTTCTTTCCTGTATAAATCTGCAATTTTAGAGTATACGAACTTTAACTGTCACATAAAGCTCACATTTATATGCCATATTTTGCTAGTTTGTTTTAACGTACTGTTTGAAGGGACAGTGGCCTCTAAAGGCAACTAATTGCTTGTCGACGGTAACATTTTCATCAGGGTTAAAACATTTTGGTAGATTATCTATTGATAGATACAACCTACTTTAAGTGATTATACAAGGGAAAATCCAAGGCAAGAGAAGTGTAAGAAGAAGAAGAATCTTATGGTTGCGTAACATCAACTGAATTATTCAGAGCAGCAGCATCTAAGAAAGAATAGCCATGATGAATGCCAACCTCCGTCGCGGAGATGGCACGTGAAGAAGAAGAAGATTTTCTAGACATTTTCCCCCCAATTTCAGGTATTGCAGCAAATTTATTACTACGTCTCTTATCCTGTATATTAGTCTTGTTATCAAAACGTATTACGTGCGACATTTTTTAAATACTTCCAGGAACATTGTTGCTCGAAATACACTACGACCCGTTTCTTTATTCCACAAACATTTGATTTCCAATGAAATCCAATTTTATCCATGTCTTTTCAATTGGTTCCAAACACACGCTGTCCTTCCATGCATTATTTATTACATTGGGCGTGAAAAAGCGACCGGTTGATAAGGAGGATCAAGAGAGCACTGGATATTACCGTCTTTTAAAGGAACTGTTGCAGAAGGTTCTACAGGATATTGTACGCAGCAATTGAACAGCAAAATCATCACTACTTTCTTCCCCACTCTCACTACTTGTATTGTTTTCTGTTTCTGAGATGCTCTCATTACTTTCTGACACCTTCGCGAACTCGCGAAGCTCATATTTGGTTAGCTTACTTCGATGCGACATTATCAACATGCAAACATAGACTAAAATTTGAAATGTAAATAAATGCGCGTGGCATATCAGTGTCCTACCAGCCTACCAGTTGTCTGTCACCCCCACTTCCTTCTACACTACACATTTTTTACAAGTACTAGCTTGCAGAAATTTGTTTTTATTTATAGACGTACCTGACAGACAAACTGTTAGAAAATATATAAAATACTGCCAACTAAACATACGTACACAAGTAATTTTTAACGGTTTAAATACGTGGGTCATAGTGACTCGAACGTACTATAGGTATCAATTTAATTTTTATCAAACAAATCAGGACGTTTATATTTTATCTCGTATGCAATTGAAAGACCTCATATTAGGTAATTAAGTCACGAAACACTAAAACGTTACGCCGCGTAATAATTTGCAAAATAAGAATTAGATTTTTTTTAGGTCAAATAGACCCAAATAGGACAGTAGGGTTAAGAAACCTTTAGGAATGATTGGGCTACATCTCCATATTAAAGTTATTGAATGTCAAGGATAGCAGCATGAAAGATAAGAAAATATGTAATTTTAGAAATTTGATCTTGCTTCGCTTGCACTAAAACTCGGATGAGAGCGTTGCCCGTTTTTAAATAAACTCAGATGCAGCATCCTCAACCGGTCAGTCGTTACGGCCTGATTAAGCGTCGCGTGATGCCCTATCGTAAAAGGACGGCCGGACTGTCCTTTCTGGATATTCCTGGATATTCCCGGAACGAGTTTTCGGGATGATTGAAGTTTGGGGACGTGTAATTTGACTCATAAATTTGTCTGTATTTTCCTGGATTAGGTGCACGGTCGGAACTTCGTTGTAATGGAGTCGTTCGCTGTTTTGGGAACTCTAAATAAAGATGGAGCCAAATAATGATTATAACGATGAAGGGATGTTCGTCGGCTTGTTCATTTGCTTAATACTCCTTTGGGCTTTATAGCTGGTTGTTTGTATAACAGTATGTTCTTATTTTGTTTCTCTTCTAGTAACGATCTACTAATTATTATCAATAATATTATATAATTAGAAACGGTAACTTTAAGCTCAATAATGCACAACAAGAGAAAATAAAATAACAGTAATAAGAAAAATCGTGGTCTATTAATATTACAAAATCACTTATTTCTATAAGATTTGGTAGTTGCATAGTCACCGCCCTAATCACATAACCTCAATGGCTTTACATTGTCGTTACAATGTAAAGTTTGGGTAAACGAACTATAAAACCAGTATGGTGTTAACCAATATTAATACAACAACAATTAGCATATATATATATATATATATATATATATATATATATATATATATATATATATATATATTGTTATGGATCAGTTTATCGATCAGAAATAGAATAAAGAGTTTTTTATTATTTTAATATACCGCGGGCATATAAGTTAAAATACAACCCTGTACTTATTTGTAATAGTTAGAATAAGAGAAAACATTGTTCCGTGACGGGACCCTAACGAGTTTTTCCGTGAAAGACTGAGTGAATAGTGAAAGGACAATGGAACCCGTATAATTATAGATTTAGGAATAAACTTGTAATTGTCTTTTGCGGTGGGCATTGTTCGAAAGTAAATAAGAATTAGATTTAGATAAGAGATAACAAGAATTTATTTCAAGAGATAACAAGAAAGTAGTTTATTTGTTTTAAATATCATGTTGGAAATTTTCTAAATCGAAAATAAGTGGGAAAGATGAATGCTTATGATTGGTTAAAAAAGAATGGTGGGAATGAGAGAGTTGAGAAGGTTGTCTGGGAGAGATTGAAAGATTATTATGTTACTGGCAGACCAGAAGAGAAGACGTGTTTTCGTGTAGTCAATCTGAGTACCAGTGTTTTCGTTTGTTAGTGAAAAAGGTGGAAGCTGAGAGCAGATCAAAATCGAGAAGATTAGTACCTCTTTTGAGTCTGCATAGTCCACGAGATATAATTGAGAAAGAAAGGAAAATTTGTGAATAAAGAGTACCGATCAAAAGAGGCTTGGGCTTGTGTTTTCGGAGGAGTAGTTTGCTGGTATGCGGTTTGGATCGATGCTGTGAACGGGAAAGATTTGATGGTAGCCGGACATAATCAATCAAGAAAGGAACTGTGATTTGATCGAGAAAAGACATCATTGGTGTAAAAATAAAGGTCAGTCAAATAATTTGAATGAAAGAAAATTTTAAGATATTCTAAAGATAAAATCAAATATAAGCATACGAACTAAGATTCCAAGTTTTTAAAGAGTTATTTTTGTTTGTGAATAAATTATATTTTTATATGGTCATTTTTTTAGTAGATATTATTATAAAACAGATCAATAGATAGTTTGTAATTAAAATTAAATTTAGAGTATAGGAGTTTGTTGGGAAAGATAATTGCCCACAAAAGTTATTTATTAATATTCATCGTATTGCTTATTGAAATAAATAATAATTTGTGTGCATATTTATGTTGTTTTAATGTTAGTTCCGTTTCCTGTTCTATCCCGATTAGGTGCAACTAGGAGATACTGAACCCACTAGAAGAGATATATAAAGTAAACTGATTAAAAGGCACCCTGAGAATTTTTAATAGTAATTGAATTGTATGACTCTGCATAAATTAGTGAATTAATTAATTAAATAACTGGATTAATTAAATTAGTGTTAATTAATAATAAAACATCATTAAGCAGATCACAACAATATATATATATATATATATATATATATATATATATATATATATATATATTATATATATATATATATATATATATATATATATATATAACCGCGGAAATATTTCCGCGGTTAGTACAATAAAACCTAGAACTAAGATTAATATTATTACTAAAATTAATATCAAACTCACCAGTTTTCCGGGTTGAACCGCGTCGATATTCATTTTGCCGAGCTTTCGGCATCCTCTCTGATGCCTTCCTCAGGGCTTCCGAGGTCTCAGTCTCCCGAGCTGTGTGTACACAAGTGAACAGTGTATTAGTGTCTGGGGTGTCTATACATGTGTGCAGTAGTGTGGTGAAATAGAGATTTTAATATAAGGCCCTTTATGTTTCTTCAACATTTGGTACCTGGAAAATAGAAACCAGACACATGTGGAAAGTTGAATTCTTGAAATTTTATTGTTGTTGGTGGGATATGAATGAATATATTTAAAATATGAAAGTGTTCTTGAATGAATAAAGATAAAACTTTTGCAGTATGATGTTCATATAACATTTAACTTATAATTCAATTATAGAAGGCTCTGTATGTCAAAAAACAACATTTATTACCTGGTAAATGTAAAACTTTTTGAGTTATAAGTTCATGAACATAAATATCTGATTAGATGTTAACGGACTAAGTGGTGTGGAAGATTTAGTGTATTAACTATTATATGAAATGAACAAAATTTGATAGGTGGGACATGGTTTTGTAGTATGTTAATAGTATAGTAATCTACTTATAACTTAAGAAAGGCCCTATCTGTCATAAAGCAACACTAGGTACATGATAAATATAAAAGGATGAGTTAGAAGTTGAATGAGTTAAAGGTATATACTGACCTTAATTTTTTAAAAAGAACTGGTTGTTGATGGCTATGTTAAAATTGAGTAAAAAGAAGAAAATTATGGTGTTTTTTGAGAAAATACTAAGATACGAAAAGACTATAAAAGGCTGACATCCCCAGAGAACCGCAACCAAACTCTAAGGAAGATAAGTGGAAGGGTAAAATGAGGACTGAGGGGTTTGTTTGAAAGGGATGCTGAATAGTCTAAAATTTTGGGGGTGCCGACAAGAAGCATGGACAACATTAGGTATAGGGGGTCGGATTTGACGTTTAGGTTGAATGGAGGGAAAAGGGGAAGATGGAAATATGATGTCGTGAAAAGTTTTGGAGTGGACTAAAGAAGATGAATGAGGTGAACGAATAGGTATAATTGTCGATTTTAATTGTAGAAGTAAATTAAGGGTGAAGATTATGAGAATAGTTGGCCATAGAGAGGGAGGAAGTCTCGATGAAGTCTCTCTTTAGAAGTCAATAATCTTTGCTGGTTTGATCAATTAAAGCTTATGTTCTATTATGCATAATATCAATATAAATTTAATTTCTTGTGTGTGTCATTAATTACCAAAGTAACTGATCCAATCAACAGGGTTCATGATAACCATTAATAATTTATCAATAACTTGTTTCAAATTTAAACTTCTTCGTTTTGCACGAAATAAAAATTTGGTGACTTGGCTTTTTATGAACCTGTACCTTTTAATTTTAAAAACCGATATTATTAAAACTACTCTTAGTTTATTATTGCAGTTTTTAAATGCTTTTATATTATTTTTTATTGCAGAACTGGAATTTGTGAAATTTTTACAGATAAAAACAAACTGGCTGTTAACCCAATACATTTTAATTAAGCACTAGTAATTGTTCTGTTTTCTAAATAATAGAATCTTTCAAAAAAAAAAATCTTATTGATGACATCAATTACAGTGGGATTTCTCTATCTAATACGAGATTTACGGTAAATATTAGTGCATGAACAGCCGTCAAAGAGAATTAGTAGACACCTGAACTTTGCCGTTGACAATCTCAGTCGAGCCTGCATAATTCCTCTATAGTCTGCTGTCACGTTGAAGGGACGTAGAGCCACGACGCCTCGTGGCATCGGTCGTCGTCGACGACGTTCTGGCAAAACAGATTTGTGCGTGTTTCTAGTCATAGATAATTTGATTCTTGCAACCGTTGTCACAATCAACCGTTGTTAGGGCACTAGACGGCATGCCATGTAAATTATTTCGTCATAACTGCGGAATTTGAGGAGTTTTGATATAAATTGGTGGTCGGAAGCAGGTAGAACGACTCGCTAAAGTGATTAAGCGTTGACAGCGTGTACTGCTCTTGTAATCTTTTGCTTTTATTAAAATATACAGGAAATTTGCAGAAGTTTTAAAAATATGTTGGATGAAAGCACAATTTACCTAAATGTTTACTATTTTAAAAACTTTCCAATGTCGACCAACCTCAATTTCGGTAAAAGAAATAAATGATAGACCTACAGCCAATTTCTTATACCTTAAACGACAATTTTAGCATATTTGCAATTTGCCATGCACCCGTCAGGTCTCCGAAAAAATACCTTTATTGTTGTCGATACAAGTAATAAAGATATAACTATATCCACATGAAAGCATACTTAAAGCTCCGTTATGGTTAGATGTTGTCTTTACTGCATTTGACAAATATACGAATGTTCTGAATAGAACTTTAGGATAAAAACTAAAAAAAAAGAATACTACTGGCATGTTTCATTTTCAAAATTTCAGTTTTAGTAAACCATTTTTCTTTTCGTTTTTATAGAGGGGGGTCTGGAATCTTCAAAAGACATCTCAGTCCAGGACGCCGCCTGACTGACCTTAGTGCAGGATTCGTTCTTCGTACTCCCGGCGATAGTTCCCGAGGTACTTTAAAATGCCCTCTCGTCGCCGAGTCGCCTACGCCGAACGCCGAACGCCTACCTGCTAAACCAGACCCTCCTCTGTCATCTAGCGATCCGGAAGCGGAATGGCCGCTGTAAGGCCGGCATCACTTCCGAAGCACTTTACCTTTATTCATTTATTCTCCATTCATACACATCCACACTCCTAGTTCGGCATCATTCTCAGAAGGGCATTTCCTCCTTCCCCACAGTCAAACTCACGCATTCTAACTCAAAAAGTGTGACCCACTGTTCTAACTTTACCTTTCAGCATCATTCACTCTACCTTTGCCGTTGGTCTAGCTGTCTTTCTTCCTCTTCCTTTTTTTTTGATCACTGCACGGATATAACTGTGTATGTTAATCCAACCTAATTTATTTTCAATCATTCTCTCAATCATTTCTCTTACTGTAACAAAATTCACACCTGTCTCTCTCTCCATTCTGTTCCTTTCCACTATCCATCTGCTGCAATCTAACATCGTATGTGTCACAGTGTCCGAGTATCCACAATATAGGCATTTATCTGTATCAGCCTTACCGATCCTATAAAGGTAGGCCCTAAAACACCCGTGTCCTGTGAGCACCTGCGTCAGGAAATAATCCAATCGCCTGTGGTCACAGTCCACCCAAACTCTTATGTTAGAGATCAGCATTTTCGTCCACTGTGCCACATCCTCCGTATTGTTCCATTCTTTTTGCCATCTCTCAACTGGCCTTTCCCTTACCTGTCTTCTCTCAGCCACAGTAAGGTTTGGGCCTCTTCTCTCATAAAGCTCTTTTCTTTCCACCGCCAAAACATGAAATGGAACACATCCAGTGATGATCCATAAGGCTGCCGCAGACACAGTCCTGTAGGCGCATGCCACTCGCAACAGACTTGTTCTGTCTACTCGTTTCATAACACTCCTATAGGCCGTTATCTCTACTTGGTCCACTTTCTTGTTGTTTTTTTACCTAGAAGCGTGATCGTTTCATCTCTTCCTCCTGCAGCCCACTCAATAATTTTTCTCGATGTCTCAACTCCCAGTGCTGCCGGTGTGTAGATTCCCAAGTTTTCTCTTCCCAGCTCCTTCATCTTCTGTACCAGTTTCCTGCATGTTTTCAGGAACTTCACCGGTATAGGTTCTTCCTTTTTGTTTGGTTTAGATTGAAGTTTAAATCCATACTTCTCCTTGTGGATCCACGTTCCATCTTTATGAGCAGGCATCGTGACTCTCATAGTTCCCAGGCCGCCCTCCTCGTCCACTTCCGCTGGAGCACGTGGTAGCTGCGGAAATATAGCTTTGGCCTTTTCCATAGCTTTGTTGTCCTCGTCATTGTTGGCGACAAAGATTGCCACATCTCCTGTTATTTCTGAGATGTCTCCTTCTTTCACTATAGTCCTAGTGAAGACCTCCTCTGGCCAGTCTTCATTTAAAAACTCTATCGTTTCCTTCTCTTCCTTACATGTTGTCATCTTGTTCGTGATAGCGTCTACCCTTCGTTTAATGGCCTCTGGATTTTCTAGGTCCACTTGAACCCCCATTGTCGCCAACTTCTTAACTTTCAAGGGTTCCATGTTGATCTGCACACCTGTAGATATCATGCACACAGATTTCCTTGGAGCCTCTTCTTCTTTATTTTCCTCCACTTCCTCGATATAATCGAGCATCCGATTTCTCAGGATGTCGACCTCCCTCTTTATGGATAGCCTTGTATTTGGCACCTTTCTCATAAGTTTCTCGAGAAACTAAAATCCGTAAAATAGTTTCGAATAAACACGATAAACCTAAAATCCGTAAAATAGTTTCGAAACACAATTCAGATTTCTGCTTATAATCTGAGCCTTCTAAAATTTGCAAGGCAAACAGACGTTGATAAAAGATGTTTTAAGGGACATGGGGAATCTAAAATTTGCATTCCACGACATGTCTTTTACAACTAAGCAGAAATCCTTAGCGAATTGTGTTTCTCGTACTCACACTGATAATATATATATATATATATATATATATATATATATATAATAATAATAATAATAAGTATATCCCAATAAAATGAAAAAGACAGCAAATATTTGATTTCACGCAAACAGCGCCTATGTATCTATGAATAACTGTTCTGATGAGACCTATTAGGTCGAAATACGTATCAACAGATACATAGGCGCTGTTTGCGTGAAATCAAATATTTGCTTTTTTTTCATTTTTTTCGGATATACTCTGAATATATTCTTCTTTGCTGAATAAGGTCTAGTATGTTATCGGTCATCCAATCCTTTTTCTCTACTGGCTCTATTTCTGATTTCAAAACTTCGTTTTGTATGGTAATCATGGCGGAATTCATTATATCTATATTTTGTCCGATATTTTCTTGTTCAGATCTATGTTTTTTACGAGCTCTCGGGGTTTTTATTATTTTTAATTATAGTTTGAATCCAGCACAGAGCAAATTATGATTAGTTGTTGCGTCTGCACTTGTGAATGTTTTTACAGATGTTATACTGTGTCTACACCTTCTGTTAATGTCTAGTAGTTTGCAAGAATAATAAAGAAGGAAATATTTTTGAAAGAATATTATTTCGCGCATCAACTTGAGTTAAGACATTATTTATTTGGTCGAATGGTGTCTGTAAAGCTGTTTAAGTAAACTATTTGTCATGTATAGTGTAATATCCCTTTGAATATGAAGCCCCCGTCAATGCCAATCTCGTTGAAAAGCCATTTCTAAACAACGCCAACGACAGAAAGACGCACGAGAGAGGCGACAAGAGAAAACGATCCCCCAAAGGAATCGGATACTATCCTAGGTGGCTGTGTTTAGCGTCGAGGCGCTCAGCATCGGCATCTAGATGCGGGTGGCGATGCTCACATAAATTCACTCTTTAATTACCCCCAGCTGTCAAATCAGACGATCTGACGGTTTTATGACAATTTATAGGCGAATTGGAAGAAAGGGAGGGTCGAGAGACCGTACTGCCGTTATGTCACCCTGACTGACGGACAACTATGCATTCAAATGGGGTGTTTTAGACGACAGCGTCGGCCGATACCGTGGCGTCGCTGTGTTACCCGTCGGGGCATAACGTCTCTCTATAAGGAAATCGTGGATCGTTGCTTATGATAGCTGCAACTAGCTCACAAACTTTTATAATATTGTCTTTCCAAAAATTATAATATATTTTCCGAAATGGCATTTGTTTTCAAACGGCATTTATCACACACAATAGAAACACTATTTCAATGCCAATCATTTAATTTGTAAAAATTATTTTTTAAGATAATTTTATTTTTTGAATTATTATTATTAGTCATACGTTAATAAAAATTTCCATAAAGCTTAAAAAAAGATTTCCATAAAACCTTTAACATGGTATAATTTGACAAAATCCTGGAAGCACTATAAGCATGCCGCATTGACTACCGATATACAAGGTTAATTTACAATATGTACATACAAAAACGCAACTATGTCATTGAAAGTACATAAAAACACGGATCATATCCCAATCAATAGAGGAGTTCGACAGGGCGATACCTTATCGCCTAAACTGTTTACTGCTGTACTAGAATATGCTTGTAAAAAACACAATATTCCAATTCAATAATGTAACGAAATAATTTGTTTATAGCCGATAAAAGGGGACTAACAATCATATAAAGAATTAGTACTACTTGATTTAAAACCAAATTGTTTTTTTTTCTATTGCTAAATACTAATATAAAAATTTAATATTTCCAAGTACTTACTTCTCAGCAATTTTCAGTTAGCCCCAATACCTATTAGGTATTTCAATACCAAATCTAACATTTCAACCTTATTTTTTAACATTTACTATTTTGTACACACTTCGTTAATGCTTGGTATAAAATGTGAAAAAGTAGTATCCGCTTTGGTTTTTCAAACCTCTTTGTTGTTTTCTATACTAATAATGAATTCTAAATTCTAAACGAATATGCCATTTGACAAGAGCTTAAAATAAAAAGGAGAATGATAAAATGCCCAAAATGCATTCTAGCTATTAAAATACCTATAAGATCAAACCCAATTATGAATTATAACAAATATTAAACCATAAAATAAATAAAGGATATGAGAAAAGCTTTTAGTAAAACGTTAATGTTATGTTTTTACATTAATCTGTTGTCCTCTAATGGGCAGCGGTTTCTAATTCACTTATTTTCCTTACGTCTCTGTGACGGCTTTTCAGCAATGCTTTTCATATTAAATTATACTTTAATATGTATTTATACATAAGGATTTTTAGTGCTGGTTTAGGTTTTAAGCATATTAAGATCCTTAAGGGGTAGTTGTGGCTAAAATCTCCGATATTTCAGTAGATATCTCAATGTAGGAGAAAGGTGTGTTATAAAAAAAGTAAGTTTTTGTTGTGGAGTCATTTTTTCATCTAGAACATATATAAAGAAAGTAGCAATTATAAATGTTTGTAAGAAAATGTTTACACCTATTCTATTATATGGATGTGAATGCAGGTTGGATTCTCCATTCTGGAGATATGTTGCAAACATATCTCCAGAATTTAAGCTAGCCCAATAAGATTTCCCAGAAGAGTGAAAGCAAATACATGACTTGATACATGGAGAGAAAAAAGACATAAGTCAGGAACGCCATAGCTACTCGGTCAATGATAACATAAAATATTGGACAGCGAAATAGACATATTCAACAGAATAGATGAATATCGAATAGCTAAACAAATATAAAATTACAAATTGAAAGGAAGAATAGAAGCCCAGGAGACCCCTTGAAAGAATGAAGAGAAATTTGATGTGGAACAGACAACAAATATCTTAACCTTGGAATAAAGAATAGGATTACCCAATAAAGTAGCCTTATACCACGAACATCCGATCGAACAAATCTGGTATTGTAGCATTTTCAATTTCATTGATTCTTTTGAGTATATTGAAACCTCCTCGTATAATAAAATATATTAAAAACTCCTTATATATATTTAAAAAATAAAACGAGGAATTCTCCCGTGTTTGTTAGTTCGTATCTTTCAAAGTACCCAAAAGTGTTTCGTCGCCGAGTAATAAAACCATTTGAGAGTTGTTTATTTTACTTCGGCAATTTCTTTTCAATTTAATGCATCGCAAAAGGATATGTACGTCGTTTCGTGGTGTCTTGTTATGTCAGCGTTTGTATGTATGCGTTCAATTTTAATAGAATTTCTTCACTATCGTTGGAGCCGCGGTGTAAAGCGGTCAACGTTATGTCCGAATTTAACTTCAAATTCGAAATGTTCCTCGTTGTTTGTGTTTTTTTATGAAGACGTTTGTTCGTCTTTTTTTTATGAAGAAAATGTGTAGCAGTGTAAAGTTAATGGTTCAGTAAATGTTTGATTGAGGAATGGAAGAATCGTCGATTCCATCCTCGTTTTGTTTCTCCCTGGTTATCATCCAAGGCTTCTGGCAGTATGGAGATAGATTTGTTCGAGATATGAAGATATGGAGATAGATAGTTGTGTTCATTGCACAGAGAGTAACGCCCTCAGTTCCAGTTATGGTTTCGGAGATTCCAGTGGCGTCTGGTTCCACAAATTCTAGTGCATTTTGTTAGTGAAAATCCAGGTAACTTTTTGATCAAATTTTAAAGTAAAGACAGACAATTTGTTTTGAATTAAATAATTGCTTTCGTTGACATTTAAAATTGTAAATTTTAGGTTTTGAGTTGAGCTGTCAATTTGTGTGTTTAGTTTTTTTTTAATTTAATGTTAACTTGTGACAGCTCGTTTTTTATTATTTTTTTTTGACTATTAGTTTGTTTTATTTTTAAACAAGGTTAACCTCCATATAAATTTTTTAAGATTATGTAGTATCTCCAACTCCTGGAGTTTGTAGGCGGAGTTTTTGTATTTTGTATTTCTCCATTTTGTAACTGTTTGTGGTGACATATAAATAAATGTTAAATTTTGTTGTCTTGACATTTTGTTTATTATTTTTTTTTTGAGCTAAACCTTTTTTGATTTTTATTTGAAAAAGATATGTTTTTTATGTTTTAAATTTTTTTCTAATTATCTCCCTAGTTACAACTAGTGGTTGTAATAGGCATAATTAGGCACCTCAAGTGGCGCCCTATATTAAATTCCTTGAGGTGTTTTTTTGTTTATTTTTATTTTGTTTATCCCAAGAGCCCTTTATTTCATTTTTTTGTAGTTGCCCCATTCCATCCCATTACTTATCCACGACCCCAGCTCTCCTACCAAACCCTGAGTGCCGTTCGCATCAGTAGCGATTATTTTGCTTGCTCTATCTCCACCCCCAATAGTTTTTTCATCCCTCAATTTTCTACCCCCTGTATTAATCAACCCTTTGGTAGGCAAAATATTGTCGTAACAGTATTACATTCAATAGTTACTCGGTCTTCGTAATCCAGCGACAATAGCACTTAAAGGAAGAATACTGGGGGAATATAGGGAAGTATACTAGATGTTAAATTAAACCGCTGCGCTGGTAAGATTGGTGGTTCAGCTGGAAATTCTTGTATATAACAGTTTGACATACCTAGGTGTTACCTTAGATTCAAAATTAACCTGAAACGTGAAAAAAGACCTAATATCCTTAAGGCCGTTAATCGATACGATTTGGGAGCAGACCCGAAAATAAACATATTATTTTACAGAACATATACGAGATCAATTTTGGACTATAGAAAATTTTTCTATGTATCAGCGACAAAATCTCGTTTGATTAAATTGGAAGAATGCAATACAAAGTTTTAAAGTTAGTCATAGGAGCTCTTAAATCTACTCCCACACCAGTTCTTTTGGCAGAATGTAACAAACCACCTTTATATTTAAAATCTATCTTTGGCAGAAAAATGTATTCTTAAATGCCAGTTCAATAATCAAAATAATGGTGAGCAAATAAAAACTTTCCAACTCTAGCTGCTGCTTTTCCCAATTTATCACAATATTCATTCAATGAACAAGGGATTCCATTCTTTGGCTCGAATTATGACATACTATATAAATATAAACCTGCTGTAGTAACTCCTTTATCTATTTCAATTGTTTAGGAAGATTTATTAGTACAAAACAAATTGCTTCCTTGCCTTGTCCTCTGCTTTCCCAGTTTTCATTTCTTTAATTGTTTGTTTTACTTCTTCTTGTGGTGCCTATCCATTAAGGATATTGGCTACTAGAATGTCAATTCTAACTTTATATCCGCAGCTCAAAATAGTCCTGGATTGGTCAAGGAAAACCACTTTCGTAAGTACTGGAGCCAAGATATTCTTCTTCTTTTATGATTCCCTCTTTCCGTAGATCTTTACTTTGTATCAACTTATCTTCTCTTTGATTTCTTCTACCTAATCCAAAATTTTCCACTTTCGGAAAATGATAGAAAATTCTAGACTTGTTGTGAGATTTAATTGTTCAGTATTATTGCCATGTGTGTGTCATTATTACCCGAATAGTATATTGTATGGTACATTTTCAATTTCCTATCCATCGGGTTTCACTTATTCCCTAAAATATTGATGTTAATTCTTTTCATTTCTTGGATTACATTATATGTTTATCTGGATTCGAACATGCTGGTAACATTCTACGTTCCACTTTTAAATTGACGGTCTGCTTTTTTATTCTTCTGGTAGGGATTTCACTGGTTGACGACCTAAAAAGCCCTGACTCTTTTCCTGTCGGATCTTGGTCTCCGATACCCATAATCAGTACACGTATGATTACTCTGTCTTCTTGTTCCATTATGTTTTAACTAGGAATATAATACGATCATTAATACAGTGGTTTTTGTTGCCTAATTAAATATCAATTTAGAAAAGACAAAATACCTCTCAATTGGAGCTGAAGCAGAACAACTCGATATCGATAACAATCAAAAAATAAATCCAAATGACGAATATAAATACCTGGGCGTCATCTCCGACCGTAGTGGAAAAGACGAACGAGAAATAGAACATCGAATTGTACAAGCACGAAGAGCTATAGCATATTTGAACAGAGTTCTATGGAGTAAAGAAATATCAAAGAAAGGAAAATGGAACATCTATGAGACAATGGTTAAAACTAGCCTACTTTATGGAGCTAAGACATGGAAAATAACCGAGAAATATAAGAAAAAGGTCGAAGCCATGGAAATGGATGCCATCAGAAGATCGATGAGAATATCAAGAGCCGACAGAATACGGAATGAAGTGATAAAACAACAAATGGGTATAAAGGGCACTATAGTTGAGGATATTGAGAGAAAACAGCTCATATGGTATGGACATGTGAGCCGAATGGGGGACGAAATATTGCCTAAAAAAACGATGATGTGGAAAACTCCAGAGAAGAGGAAACGAGGAAGACCACCACAGAGCTGGAACCTGGGAGTTAGGAAAGCGATTAGCGCTCGAAATCTGGACGAAGACCTAACTCAAGACAGAATACAGTGGCGTTTGGGAGTCGGACAACATCCTATATATATATATATATATATATATATATATATATATATATATATATATATATATATATATATATATATATATATATATTATATATATATATATATATATCCTCCTAACATTGCAGACTCTGCATTAAGGTTTTTACCATACACAACGGACTCGAGCGATTTATGGACTCAATATACAGAGTCCGTAAAGTTTTTCATGTATTTCTTTTAACTGATTGTTATTTTCTACCAAAATTTTATTGAATGAGAAACTAGAGACCTCTACCTACTGCACAAATGTATTACAAAAATTGTGGGTATTATAGAATAGCTGCAAATTATAAAACAAAATGAGTCCGTAAAGTCGCCTTTAATTCAGCTATTTGCCGTGGAGAGCGCTTTTATGAGTATACTGAATGTGTATATCACTTATGTGTTATACCATATTGCCATATTACAGACTCAACTTAGCTGGCAACAGTGTTGTTCAACTATTGAATCATTTTATCTGGCTCAAATTACAGAGTACGATTGTTTACGTTCATATGGTGATGTTATCGTTAATTTTTATGTGTTGGAAAATGTATTGGTATACAGTGTATATATTTAGTAAAATAAACGAGGATATTTTGTTTCACCGAAATTACTTCGAAACTGAAATTTTTAATAAAAGAACACGTATTTCTATTTATATACTCGTATAGAATAAGCTACTTATATTTTATTCAATTGAAAAGTTACATTGAGATTAGATTTTTGAAAGGACGCAATTTAATTTTTTTGATATGTAGGGGTGGTGAGTATAAACTTCAATTCAAGTTTGTGAAGTCGCAACCCTTGTTCCCAGGCCGTCATCTTGGAAAAAGAGAAGCAAAGGGTTTTTAAGCTGTATCTCGTAAATTAGCAACTCTACAGAAAATTTTATAAATCATTATTTTTACCAAATTAAATTTGCTACAACTTTATCTGTATTACTTTTTATCGGAAAATAAAAAATAACAAAGTTATAAACCAAAATAACTAAAAAATTTTGAAAAATTTTTCGATTGTGCTTTTCGCTTATAACTGTTTCTAGCGATTTTACAATAAAACAATAATTAAAAAAAAACAATAAATTTAAAAAAAATGGATGGTTGTGTAGCTGTGTGAAAACTTTTGTAAATGGATTTCGTTAATAAATAAAATGATATCAGAGCAATATCATAGAGTAATTTTCACTACAAATTTGTTTAATTTCATTCATTTTTTAGTTTTTGCAGCGCTCCAATGTTGATTGGGTCCTTGAATACTCGCCATCTTGAAATAAGGAGTGTAAAGGAGAGTCAAAATTTTATAAAACATTATTTATAGCAAATTAAATTGTATTTATTTATATAACTTTTAATGTTAAAAAACAAAATAACTAAAATCTTTGAATAAATCTTTTGGGCCTTATAACTTTTTTCTGGTTATTTTAAAATAAAATTACATTAAATCGACCTTAAGCTTAGTTTTTTTATTATATATTTTTTTCTTCATATCATTTATTATTTTGTTAACCTTCCTATGGTCTCTCTCTCTCTCTCCCTCTCTCTCTTTCTCGCTCTTTCTCTCTCTCTTTTTAATCTCTCCTCTCAAAGGGAGTGTAGTGATCATCGTGATTCCTATGGTATCATTAGTTTATTATTGATCTTTTTCCCAATCACCTATGAGGTAGAGTCTGGCAGTTTTTGAACAAACTTTTGTTTGAGCCTTATAAATTTTTTCTGGTCATTTTGCAATAAAAGACATGAGAGCACTATTATAGAGGGTTTTCAACGAATAATTTTTACTGCAAATGTGTTTTATTTCATGAATTTCTTTCGGTTTTATAGCATTCCGAAGTTGACCGGATTCATGAGTACTCATAAAAATATGATAAAAATGAACAATTCCACTTAGTTTCCTGTTATATATTTTTTTATTCACATCTTTCGGAATCAATTTATCATTTTCTTAACAGTTCTATGTTATTATTATTTTATTATCGACCCTTTTTGCCAACAAAAAACTTTCTCCGTCTCATGCGCTCGCGTCGCACGAAAAAGCACAAATCGACAGAGATAACGTTTAATAAGAGTACCGTGCCAACAGTATTCTAACATCAACTTTTTAGTAATCTAGAGAACCAAAAAAACCTAATGGATCTTCACAAACTGCTCTATTAGAAGTGGGTTTTAGTGTCGTCCAGGCAGAATCTGATGCAGACACAGTCAGAACCTGTTTTGCGCTTGCTTAATTTGAATCATATGCTTCTAAGACCGTCGTAACAGACGACGTTGCCATTCTTGTCTTGCTTACGGCATTAAGATTAAGCGGTGTAATGTTGTGTGTCAAAAGTGTCCAATTTTTTTAAACCTTCAAAAGGGTATAAGTCGCATCAATTATACTGTCCTTTAAGTTTTATGTATGGCAATCATTGCAGAGTTTTGCTATTTTCCCATGCTATTTCATGTTGGCACACAACATCAGCAGCTTACAAGATCGGCAAAATTCATTAAAATTTTACAGAAACACCCTTAATTCGCTAGCCGAACAACAATATTTCTCAGTGAGAAGGCCCAGCTATCTTTGCTCACTGTCGTTGGCGAATATTTTTTTGTCTCTTTATATAATGGAAAGAAAGATGATTCTCTGACAGCATGAGATACAAACGATTTGCCGAGACCAAAATGACCAAAAATGTATTTAACTTATCATTGATTTCGCCAACACAAGATACAGCACGTTTCGAAAGTATTAGAATTTATCAGCAGAAAACACTGCGATCCTGGAGTTTGGGGCTAAAAAAACGTAAAAAAATTTGGATGCCAATCAAAACTTTCAAAACTCCAGCTCCCTTGAACTTCTAAAATAAATTCTTTGCAGATGCAAGGCAAACTGTGAAAGTATGTGTGGTTGCCAAAACGCAGACCTCAAATGCTCTAAAGTGTGCCTTAATTGTTCTGGTGAAACCTGCAGTAATATCATGGAAATATCAAAATTAATCAAAAGTTTCTAAGAATTTGAAAATGAATTACCCACAATTACGCCAATTCTAACTCTACTGAATTAGGAACACAGCCTCCACTATCAAAGAAAAGTAACAAACAGTAGCTAGAAAATAACTTCTTAAATATATAGTTATGCTCAATATTATCTCACTTAGAAATTGTTTGTGGATTAAGACTAATGGGAATAACACTTAAAAACGCGCCTTCAAACTTTACTTCATACATGGTCGGGAAAAAGTAGATAATAAACGAATAATCACAAAACAATGTTAACAAAATAATAAATTGTATAAATAAAAAAAAATATAAATACTTACTAGAAAACTAAGCCTAATCGTTTTTTTCGTATTCTTACGAGTATTCAAGAACATTGGAGTTCTGTAAAATCCAAAGAAATCAATGAAATTAAACCAATTTGTAGTAAAAATTTTTTTTTTTGAAAAACCCCCTATAATATTGATTGAATGTAATTTTATTGTAAAATGACCAGAAAAAAGTTAAAAGATGGTGACCGGGGGACAAGAATGGCGACCCTACAAACTTAAACTTAAGTTTATATTCCACATTATTACACTCCACACATCAAAAAAGATAATTGCATCCTCTTAAAAATGTAATATTAATGTAACTTTTCAATTAACTATAATGTCTTCTTCCTCTTTTTTTATATAGGCAAATTGCCCGTTTTCTTCCTATTCGCGTGGATAATTTCGTTTTATCTCTTTCTTTCCAGGGCTAATCTAACTATGATATTTTCTACCATTCTGCTAATATAACAGATTCATTTTCTTTTTCTTTCCTGTACCAATTAAATAATATTGTTTATTCTGCATAGTTTCTTATGTCATTGCTTTTTGTTCTGTTTAATAAGTCTTTTTCCGGTTATTCTTCTTCGTGTTCTCATCTCATTTGTCTTCAAATATCTATGCTTGTGTCTGTACAAATAGATTAATATTGTTTATTCTGTATAGGTTTCTCATATCATTGCTTCTTGTTTTGTCTAATAGTCTTTTTCGGTCATTTTTCTTAGTATTCTCATCTCATTTGTCTCCAAATATCTGTGCTTGTATCTGATCTTGTTCGTACTGTATATGTCATGACTGGTAGGATTACAGATTTGTTTATTTATGCTTGTTTGTCTAGATCTAGTGTCTGTTTCACCGTATTGTGTCATTGTAGCACTTATCCCCTTACTTTCTCTTCAATATTTTTGTTGGTCGATAAGTTTATTCCCATATATTTAAATTTTAATACTTGTTTTATCAGTAGGTTTTCAATCTGAACTTTCTTTCACCTTGTTGGTTCCTTTGACAATACTAAACTTTTCATAATAAGTGATAAAATTTTCATATTAAATCGTTTGGCTTTGATATTAAACTGGTGTAGTATTTGTTGGAGATTATCTTCGTTCTCTGTTATCAAAAACTCGTCATAAACATCGCATCTTTATCTCCTTTCTTGCCGGTTGTTTTTTTTTTTTATTTTTACTAGCTTAAAACCTCTCAATACTATATTAAATATAAAAGAATAAATATTACAACTGGACTTCCATATCTGATTCCAGTTGTAGTGTTTATAGATTCTTTTTTTTTTCTATTTGAACTTTTACTTCGGTTCTGTTTCTTACATGTCGGTTCTCTATTATTTTTATGATATCAAGTAATCTGGATTATGTGTTGTACAGATGTATATCGCATTAGATAGTCTCACTGTGTAGTAGGACATTTCTAAATTAACCAAACATAGTTAGGCTAGTTCATTATATTATTATATACTTCTCTGCACAAGAAACTTGTTGTTAGTCTGGTATACTAATCTTTTCTTCAAATTATTTGATATTATTTTTAATACTAATTTCAAAATAGTACTTAACAATTCCTTTACAGTATTATGGTCGCACATTACACCTATTGTAAAAGAAAAAACATAATACTCGTTTTCCACTCCTCATGTATTGTTGATGACCTTAACCCTTTATTAAATATTATGGTTAACTGTTGTATAAGCCATATTTTATTAATTTCTTTTCTGTTTTTTAACTTTATGATGACTTCTCTATTCTCATGTTTTTATCATTTGCGTTAACTCATTTGATGTTATATCGGGAGTTTCAAGAGCATGTTCAGTTTCCTTTGTTCGGTTTATTTGTCTAATATTATGTTGTCCATTTTTTTATTTATGTTGATATCTTATATTAATTCCTTAATATCTATTATATGTCCCTCTTATAAACTTTTACTGTTTTATTGTTTTCTTCGGCCTGATTTGCCCATGTGCCGTGTTACGAACTCTCTTATATTCAAAGTCCCCTGCGTTCTTTCAGATCTATATTTTATATAAACATTCTTTTTTCCTTCAGATATATTTCTATACTTTGGGTAAACATTATAGTGTACATTTTCTTTCATTTAAGTTTGTGTTTATTTTTATTCCTCCTAGAGGCTTGTTTGCTTTATGTTGTTTTAATTCTTTTCCCAACTAACTTAGTTATCTTCATCGCATGTAACGCTTTGTTGTTAAATTATTTGATCTAGCCTACTTTGATATAGTTTTTTGTCAAAATTGTCTTTATTAATTTTAGTTTCTAGTGTTGGTAGTTTGTGTTTATGATTCTTAATCGAATTAAGATGACTTTTTTCCAAAACTAAATTATGGCCAGTCCCTACGTTAGCTTAGATCAGGCTCCCTACATCTAATACTTGCTGGTATTATTAATTTATATTTGTAAGAATATGGTATCTCATTGATTTGTGTCCAGTTATGTTAAATGTTCTTAAAAAAGTATTACATTGACTTAAATAACCAAAATTATTATTATTTCTTTCAATAAATATCAGGTTCAAATTTTTAGAAATCATAACAATATTTTGTCATTTATAAGCCTCCGTTTAAAATATAGGTTACTTAAATATTATACTTTTACCGTTTTTAAGATCATAAATCTATTTTGAGGTATCCATTACTTAAACAATCGCGAAATGAGAAATAACTTTCTTGGCTTAAATAGGAAATAAAGAGGGGAATCCCCGAATTATCGAAATACGCAGTGAGCGAATTGACAACACCGTATGAGTCTATAAGGTCGTGTATATGAGGCCCCAAGACCACAATACGGATAAAAATTATACTGATGAGGCTGTAAAATCGGAAATTGGCACGAGGTGGTAATGATAGGAGAACCGAGGGGGAGAGTATATGTTAAATTTTGTTTTATCCAAATAGAAACTGGGGCATTAAGAATGTTTTGTTACCTGTTTCGATATACACGACGACTAAAATATTATATACACCTGGAAATAGGAGAGGCCGTAAGGTTGCGCTATGGTTTGAGTCCTTAAGGATAGTAGGATGTAAATATATATATATATATATATATATATATATATATATATATATATATATATATATAATGTATTCTGTTGCCTTCTGTATTGTTATGCCCTGCCACTTACCAGAGTGTCAGGAAACTCTCCTGACAACAGAAGACTGAAGACTTGTTATAGTGATTTATGAATCTTTCTAAATACCAAATGGAGTTTAGGAAAATAAAAATAACACAGAAGACTGTAGAAATAACGCATCACATAAAATGGATTAAATATCGCCTGACTGTGACAGTATAATTAAAACTCAAATTACACAGATCCAATCAGTAGATATCCCTTTTGTGTATATTTATATTTACCCTCTTAAATTGCGCACATTTTCACCCCTTTATTAGGTGAATTATTACAAAATTAACGAACTTAATCACTTGGAATAACACACTATATACCTATGTAGAGATCGTCAGTTGTTCAAAATTGATATTGTATCACCAGGGTGGTAGGCTCCAAACGACCGTGATTTGGAAATTATGCTCGAATTTATAGGAACGTATATCATGGACAGTGTGTTCAAAAGTGCTGTTTCGGTTGAGCAATTGTATGTAATTAAATGTCGTTTGCGTTTGCATATGTTTTTGTTTATGTACCTAAAGATAAATCCTGCAAGAAAATATCCAAAAGAATTGTAAGAATAATTGAACGTATTGTAACAGTTTTTCTAGAAACGGCGTAGGTATAGAAAATTCTTTCCTAGATAAATAGTTCCAAACCTATACAAATGTTTAATCTATAAAATTCTACAGTCTCTTATGGAGAAAAACTACGAATGCGTATGTTTTCCCCATTATTATAAATTAATTTTGGTTATACTAATTTCGGAATTAAATATTCAATTCATCTTAATCTTGTTGTCTCTTTTCTAGTTCTACTTTTCTAGTTCTAGTTCTAACTTTTATTAATAAGTTCGTGAACTTATTAATAATGGCGTTTTTACACGTGAGACAGCAAAAGCTGTGGGATTTCATGAAGTGACAAAGGTTGAAAAAAGGAAATGGTGTCCAGTCTTTAGACAAATTTAAAGCAGGTCTAACCGAAATCTAAGAAAACAAAATAGTTCAGCATTGCAAAGAACTCGACAAACGATTTTATGGAATGACACTGAAGTCAATTAAATAATAAAAAATAGTACGAAATGGTCACAAGGAAATTACCATTTTTTATTTGACTATAATTCATACTATTATAATGAGTTGTAATTAATAATTGTGATTTATTTCCATACATAAACTTTGTAGTAAAAAACATGTTTCAGAATAATTGATACACTTTATACTCCTATTAGATTCAAAATGTCAACGGCGCCGTGGCTTAGTTGGTTAAAGCGCCTGTCTAGTAAACAGGAGATCGTGAGTTCGAATCTCGCCGGGGCCTCAACCTTTTTGTTTTTTATTTAAGTAGAATATTTTTTAAAGTGATCAAAAAAGTTCTCCACGGCGGGGAATCGAACCCCGGTCTCCCGCGTGACAGGCGGGGATACTGACCACTATACTACCGAGGAATACAACATATTAGTTCCGGAAAAAATATAATACCAATGGTTTAATAAACACAAGGTAGGATATTGCGCGTGAAATTTGACAGCTGACCCAGGCTTGCGAAGTAGTCAAGAACGCTCAAAGCCATGGTACAATAAACACCATGAATACAACAAGAGAACCAGCTCCATTAATTGAATCTTCTTACTTACTTTACTTTATCGTGTCCGGACATGTCATTCATAAAATTTCGGCCCAGTATCGGGCTACGTCGGTTCCATCTTTGTTGGCGAGCCACAAATCTTCAAGGGTACATCGATGAGGACAGTTTCTGCATGTAAGAAGATGTTCCATATTCTGTGTTTCTCCACAGTCACAGTTCACATCGTCTTGGTTTATTTTTCCCCATTTTGCCATGTTTGATTTTACTGTAGCAACCCCCGTTCTTATCCTATTTAAGGTTTTCCACGTTTTAAAGTCTAGGGTCTGGCCGGCCCATTGAACCTGGGGAAGTGGAAAATACTCAGGCGGTTCATCCTTCACTGTTCCAAGGAAGCTTTTCCTAGATTTTAGTCGCCTTCGTGGTGTTCGAGCTTTGTACAGGGCATGCCGATCGTCCGCGATCTGTTTAATTTTCTCTATGTGTTCTGCAGCGCCTCTGCGTGTTGAGGGTTCTGCAAAACCCGCTGCTCTATATAGATTTGAAAGTGGCGTTGGTTTCATGCACCCTGTTACTATCCTGCATGTCTCATTTAGCGCAGTATCAACTTGTTTGGTGTGGACAGATCTGCTCCAAACGGGGCATGCATATTGAATCTTCTGAAGATAGTATTGTAGAATATGACCCTTGTGATATGCATAAAAAATTTGATTATTTTTATGATAGGTACAGAAGATGTTAACAGATTCAAATCGAACTCCTAAAAGAGTCTGTGACAATATTTTAAAGTTAGGCGAGAAGGTGAGCTTTGTGCCAATAGCAAATAAATCAGATTCTTTGCCTGGTAGTAAGAATTCGTAATATACACGTGATTATTCTGAAAATGATGCTATCATCTGAAAGACCATATTCAGTAGAAGAGCTTATTAACGAATAACTAAGAAATTATAGTACCTTTGTGTACAAGTAACTTAAGTATTTTTATATATATATGTGGGTATCATACGCAGCAACTTCAACATATTAGTTCGTAATCTTTTATTATGCTATTTGCAATTAATTACCACAGTTTCTATTCCATAAATGTGTACCTGTGTCATGTATTGTATTGTATTTTTTATTTAAAATCCTTTATAAAAGGTATATAAAAATGCCTCAAACGGGCTATCACAAATACATTGCAAAACGTTTTCGGATTAAACAATCCATCATCAGTGCAAACCTAAAAGTATATAACCACTTTAATTAAAAAGAACGTTAAATGAAAATGTTGACAAAGGTTAGAGCAAAATGTGGTTAATACTTACGGTTGTACATGCTAGTAGCCACCAAAATATATGGGTGAAAACCCTTTAAATGTTTTAAATTTGAAGTTGTTTTACATTATTAGTATTTATAATTTGTGATGGTTAAGTTACCGTTGGATAGGTAACATGGCGGCGTATGACTCTACATGAGTAAAATGGTCCTGAGACGAAGTGTCTACGAGGACCTGTTGATAACAACTGATCAAAATGACATTGTTGACATGTTAGGATGTTGTGTCAGAGCAGTCAGTGTAACTTACGGTAGTTGTGTAAAATTGACAGATGTCAGCCTTATTTAAAATTGAAAAAGTTAAAATTATAATAATGTAACTTTTAACTTTTAACTTTTTCAATTTTAAATAAGGCTGACATCTGTCAATTTTAGACAACTACCGTAAGTTACACTGACTGCTCTGACACAACATCCGTCCTAACATGTCAACAATGTCATTTTGATCAGTTGTTATCAACAGGTCCTCGTAGACACTTCGTCTCAGGACCATTTTACTCATGTAGAGTCATACGCCGCCATGTTACCTATCCAACGGTAACTTAACCATCACAAATTATAAATACTAATAATGTAAAACAACTTCAAATTTAAAACATTTAAAGGGTTTTCACCCATATATTTTGGTGGCTACTAGCATGTACAACCGTAAGTATTAACCACATTTTGCTCTAACCTTGGTCAACATTTTCATTTAACGTTCTTTTTAATTAAAGTGGTTATATACTTTCAGGTTTGCACTGATGATGGAATGTTTAATCCGAAAACGTTTTGCAATGTGTTTGTGATAGCCCGTTTGAGGCATTTTTATATACCTTTTATAAAGGATTTTAAATAAAAAATACAATCCTTTTATAAAGGATTTTAAACAAAATTTTTTTGTGATATATGGTATACAGCCAGCTACAGGAACTTAGTTTCCTCGTGGAATTTTCTATTTTTTATGTTTGACGAAGGTAATAATGTAGAAATTACATGAATAAATCTCTTTTATCCTTTTTATATATGTTTATCCTATTATAATCTGTTTTATCCTTTTTAAATTTCTCACTTTTTTCCTACTTATTAACATATTACAACAACACCATTAACTCTTCAAAGGACACCCAATAAAGTCAAGATAAATAATAGTATAACAGAAATCTTTGTGGTCCATTACCATCTAAAACGTTTAGCATAATATTAGAAAAGGTTATACAGGAAGCAAAAATTAATAGAACAGGGCTGATCTACCACAAAAAAAACTTCGCTGCTTAGCATTAGCGAACGACTGGGTAATCATTGTTAGAAGGAAAATACAGCTGATGGAAACAGTCATGAAATTGAAAGATAGGGTAGAAACCCAACTAATGTATATAAATGAAGCAAAAACGAAGTACATGGAATGCCCAATTCGTTCGGGAGAGTACATAACAATGATAACAGCAAAGGAAACACAATATAAATTCGAAGAAGTTAAAAGATTTGAGTACTTAGGAAATGTCTTCACAAGAGAACCTAACTGTGAGGAAGATATCCAGAAAAGAATTATGTCTGGCAACCGCGCTGTATATGCTCTCAATGGGATGTTGAGAAGCAAAAATATATCTCGAAGAGCAAAACTAAAAACATACAAGACTGTACTAAGGCCAATAGTGATGTATGCTTGTGAAAAATGAGTAACAACAAAAAAATACCAGGAGTGTTTATTAGTTTGGGGGCGTAAAATTTTGTGGCAACCTATTAGCGGTAATTAAGATTCAAAGACTTAGATGGTTGGGCCATGTGCAGAGAATGATTCCATCTAGAATTCCCAGAATGGTACTACCTAGTGCATTGGCAGTCAAAAGGAGAAGTCGAAGACCGATGTCAAGATGGAGCAACGAAGTTAAACAATATATGACAAGATTAAACGCAATGAACTGGAAAAGAAAATGGAGATATGATAAAGAATAGTACATCAGCCATGAGCGTACTAGGCTCATAGTGCTTACATATTATTATCATTATTAAACAATACCAAGATAATTTTATGAGTGAAAATTACAAAAGATGTCTCTTAAAACATTGTGCAATGTTGTGTAACCTCACTACACTCATATTCGATGGCCAGATAGCTCGTCCGATCTAAATAAAGACTTTATATTATTATTTTTATTATTTACATAAAATACCTCCACAAATAAGGCCATTGACACAGGAACAATAATATTAAGTATATAATTAATAATAAAACCAAATAATAATTATATCACTTTAACTAATGTCTATTAGGTTAAGTCTTGTGGTAGAGTAAAACGGTTTTTAGAAAATTGTATAGTTTTCATGACCTCTGTAGGGTTGTAGCATTTTAAATTTGATTGATTCTTTGAAGTATATTTAAAGTCGCCTCGTATATGAAATCGTCTTAATAAAACGAAGAATGTTTTCTGTTTTTTAGTTCGTATCTTTCGAAAAGTGTTTTCAATCATTCTAACGTCGTAGAGTAATAAATCCATTTAATTGTTGTTTATTTCACTGCGGCGATTTCTTTTCATGTAAATGCGTCGCAAAGGAAACTACGTCGCATTCTTATAAGTGTTTGTTAAGATTTGCGTCCAATTTTTGCGGAGAAAATCTCTGCTTTACTCTCGTTTAGACCGCGTTCCAAGGCGGTTCAGCGTTATGTCCAAATTTTTCGTCGAATTTGTAAAGTGTTCTGTTTTCTTTTCTTTTCATGAAGAATTTGTAATGTCCTTTTGTTCTTCGTTATGGAAAATAATTTAAGTAGCAGTTAAATGTGGCAATTTAAGGTATAATTATAGTCCAATTCTACCTGTCCCTGTTTTTTTAAGAGGCAGAGCCATAAGTTTTGTTCAGTGCCGGCTTTGGCCTCAAATGGTCGATCCAATTCACAGTGGAGATGATTTTGTTCGTGTGTTCGTGTCCAGAGAACCCCAGTTATGGTTTCAGAAACTTAATGTGTGATCAAGTGAAATCCAGGTAACTTTTTAGGTGTTTGTTTAATTTTAAAGTGAAGACAAACATTTTTTTAAAATAATAATTGTTTTCGTTTTTTTTTAATAGTAAATTTTTGGTTTTGAGTTGAGCTGTCAATTTGTGTTTAGTTTTTTTTGAAATTTAATGTTAATTTATGACAGCTCGTTTTATTATTTTTTTGATTTGTGTTTTGTTTTTTTTTTAAAGGTTAACCTCCATGCAATTTTTTAAGTTTTGTAGCAATGGAGTTTATTAATGGATGACACATGTAAGTTTTGATATTTGTGTATTTTGTGACTGTTGTAATATTTTTGTATTTCTCCTTATAACTGTTTGTGGTGACATAAATAAAGGTTAAATTTTGTTGTCTTAACTTTTTATTTATTTTTTTGAGCTAAAGCTTTATTGATTTTTATTTGAAAAAGATATGTTTTTTTATGTTGATTTTTTTTTCTAATTATTTCCCTAATTACAACGAGTGGGTTGTAATAGGCATAATTAGGCACCTCAAGTTGCGCCCTATAATCAAATTTCTTGAGGTGTTTTCTGTTTAATTTTATTTTGTTTATCCCAAAAGCCCTTTATTTCTTTTTGTTGTAGTTGCCCCATTCTAACCCCCATTTTACTTATCCACGACCCCAGCTCTCCTACGAAACCCTGAGTGTCCGTTCGCACAAGTAACGTATATTTTGCTTGCCCTATCTTCACCCCTAATAGTTTCTCCCCCAATTTTCTGCCCCTTATATTAATGCCCCTGTGGTAGGCAAAATAATGTCGTTACAGGGTTGTTGAGCTTTTCCTTAAGAGTAGTTTTTAAATTCAGTGCTTTATACAGGTTGGCGAATTGTCTGCAGTCGATGAGAATGTGTTTCACAGTAAGATAAATATTGCAAAATTTTCTGAGGAGATCAAGAAACCATGGGTAAGTTTGGTGTGTTTGATTCGGAGTCTTTTAATAATCGATGCATTTCTTTTCGTTAGGAAGTCCAGGGAGAAATGACCAATAAACAGAGTTCGTGAAGAGTTGTTTTGCTCTTTTGCCATAAGTTTTGCCAAGTATCCTCTACTGACTTTTTGAAAGTGAGTTTGATGTCGTTAGCTAGTTGAAAGGTGCTGACTCATTTTATATGCTTGGTAGCTTCTGATCAGCTGTTTGGCATGAGAACGCAGCCATATGAGAGAGAACGCAGCCTATTACATTGTGAGCAGAGAGATTTTGGTATATGTCATGAATGATTTACATTAAAGCGGTAAGAATTGGGGACTTAACCCCAAAATGACTCTATGGTTATACACAAGAGTTATTAGACCCATAATAACCTATTGCTTGGTGACGTGGTGGACAAAGACACAGCAAATGGAAGCAATAAGGCTGCTAGGTAATACACAAAGGCTAGCATGCCTGTGTATTACGGAGGCCATAAAAACAACTCCTACTGCATCGTTGGAAATCCTGTTGAATTTACCACACTTCATATTTTTATACAGGGCGAAGCCAGATTAGTGATGCATAGATTAATCCATAGTCAGCGATATATAAGCCAGATGTATGGTACTAACAACAGAAAGCTAATCGAGGAGCTAAAATCCAATATTGTGATGGGGAAACCTATCGATTCAAGAGCTACTAGATAGAGCTTTAACAATAAATTCAGAATTAAGATACCAGACAGGTAAGACTGGAATAAAGCTGTACCCATAAAAGCTGCTGCTACCTGGTACACGGATAGCTCAAAAACATCGGAGGGTATTGGAGCCGGCATAGTAGCGACAAGTCAAGGGATACATTTCCCGGTAAGTCTATCTAAGGATGTGACAGTTTTTCAGGCGGAAATAACTGCAATCCATCACTGTGTGGAAGAAATAGAAAGACAGGAAAGAACGTTCTGTTCAGTTGCCATCTTCACAGATAGTCAGGCAGCGCTTAAGGCACTTAATTCTGTAGAGGTCAATTCTAAGCTAGTATGGGATTTTGTGTGTGCCCTAAATAAACTAGAAGACCGTAGCAAGGTTACGGTAGCCTGGGTACTGGGGCACGAGGGTCATAAGGGCAATGAAAAAGCAGATGAAATATCCTAACAAGGCTCATCAATATTATTCATTGGACCGGAAGCCTTGAACGGCTACAAAGAAGTGGGTAGCTCACAAATCTCTATAATGGTGGAGGAATTCACGAGGACAAAGACAGGCGAGGAGGCTAAATGCAGCCCTAAGGAGACTCAGATGGAAGACACTCACTGGAATACAATCATTTTTGCAAATGATTCGGTAGTTCGAGCAGATAATTAGCATAATATGATATATATGATAAACAAAAATGTAGGAAATATATGAAACTAGGGATTTTGCCCATCTCCATGCGATGGACGATCCAATCAATTGCATCTTCAATCACTTCACTAGTGCCAAGAAAAGGAGGAGAGCGAAAAATGAAGACCTGTGAGACAGAGATCTCAAAAAATTTGCAAGAAATAGTAAACAAGCTCATTAAGATCCTCACATTGTTTTTGCTCATAAAGGTAATGTTTGTAAGGCATATCTATTGACTCCTTATGATGTAAGTAGCTTTTATGATAAAATTTATTCACATAAGACTGCTGGTGATCAGAATAAGTTCGTATTTAAATGCCTTCTCAATAAAGAGTCTAAGCAACATAGGCCTAGAAATAAAACACATCCGCGATCTCGAACAGTTACAAAATACTTAATACGACGGATAAATGGTGTTTTATTAAGTGTGTGTAATTCCACATTCCTGTCCATTACACAATTTTCATCAAAAAGATTGAATCGATTAGCTAAAGCTTTAAAAGAGTTAGTAGAATGTTCTCGTGAAATGCAAGGTAGAGCTAGGATAAAACCCAAAGATAAAAATACAGCTCAATTAATAATTGATTTCATAAAATCATTAAAGTGCTATGAAAGTCATTATGGTCGGGATAAGAGCGTCGTCGGTAACCTTAGCCCTAAGTTATCTACTAAAAAATTATGGCGTATTTGCAAACAGCCTAAAAAAAACAGAAGAAGTCATTTTCATCTTACTCAAAGTTCTTTAAGGTCTTCCAGACGAAATTCAAGTTTTAGCAGTCCAAAAAAACAAACTGTGTGACTTGTCATCATAGCCTTTTATATATAGATTATATAATTAACTCGCTTCCTACGATAATAAACAGTAGGATGATTTTGTGTCATTATTTTTTTCACACAAATCATGAAAGTTACTAGAACACAATTGCGATTAAGCTTTATGAATATCTAAAACCTCTCATTTGGCAAAGATAAAAACAAAACTGTTGCTACAATAACGCTTTTTTTAATTGCTAATGTTTCTAATACTATTATACTTCTCTCAGTGTAAAATTTCCCCACAAAACATTAATAAGTCTTACATAATCCAAGGCCGATTCCTTTCCGCCATCATCATCAGTCCTCCGAAACCTCCGCAGAGTCTTTAGAGTTAACGGCAGTCATCTCTATTCCGGGTGGCGTCTGAGCTGTGACATAACTTCTCATCGGTGTGTGTCTGTTCAAGACAGAATGTGACCGTTTGGAATCGGCTCAAGTCACCCATCCTCGTTATTCGTTATGTATACCTGCTCTGCCTTGCCTCTGTTCCTGCTCCTGCTCCGCTCTACCCTCTTCTAATATCGTCCACGCAGGAAATGGGAACGATCTCGTCAATCACATTAACACAGTTTTTCGAGCTGGTGATACTGCATTGAATTAGTGGAAGGGAGAACACGTAAATTAACTATAAATCTGGTAATAGGTGTCTTTCCTTTTATATACCGGATGTCGTGTCGCCACTGTCCATTAAACTCTTACTTGGTAGATTATTAAAGTGTCGATCATTTATATTTTTTATTTCGTCGATATAAGTCCAAAAATATTTATCTTTTACTGACTATAAAATCATTGATACTAATATTACAGTACGTTAATGGCACTGGCAAAACCAAAAGACCAGTCATGTTTTCTCATAGTTTTATCATCCATTGTTTACATTATATACATGCTAAATTGGGATATTATAATTTTAGTGTGTTAGTAAATGCCTAAAGATTTTGAATACTTATTTTCATTATTATTATTTGTTTTTAATATAAGTATATAGAACTTTGTTTTTTTTTTATTTTATTGTTACTTTCTTTTTATTTAATAATAAAACATTGAACACTTTTGTTTTCAACACTTCCACAAGATTTATTTTTAAATATTATGACTACAGCTATTTCCGCCAGAGTGCCTTTCTCAAGTGATCTATTTTTGGTATGTATGTAGGGGTAGCAGGGAGAATACCGCGCATCAATATCTTGGCAACACGGCGTAAGTATTGCAGCATTCAACACAGTGCTCCGTCTCGTATTTGCTAGTCAACCATATTTTTGTAATATGACAGCATTCGTAGCATTGGTTTAGACAAGATCACAGATTTTTCAATACTTTGATGTAATTTTTGACTAGTCTTTAACAAACGGTAAGTGCTTTTGTTATTAATTTTCACTAAAACTATTCAGTGAATATTTTGCTTTATATGTATAGATATACGTCCAAAAATATTGCATTTTGGTTAGTCATTAACGAACAGTAATAAGTTAAGTTAGGTTACTCACTTAGGGGGAATACCGCGAAGATGTGTCGGAATAATTTCTGCGCTGCGCGGTATTACCCTGCGTAAGAATTTTTGCTAATATAGTATTTTTATTGTATTTTAGAATCCAAAATGCCCCGTGCTTATGTTCGGAAAACCGAAAGATCAGAATGGACAGAAGATGAACTAAAACCTGCGATCACTACTATACGATTTGAGCGAAAAATATGAGAAGTAGGTCGATCATTATATATTCCAGAGTCCATTCTACATGACAAACTAAAGTTCATTCATCATCATCATAATTAGCCATTTTGCGTCCACTGCTGAACATAGGCCTCCCGTAAATAATTCCATTGCCTCCGATCTTGAGCAACTTGAATCCAGTTAGACTGGATGCGCTTTAAATCGTCCGACCACCTTGTTGGAGGACGTCCTCGACTACGATAAGCATCGTGTCTAGGCCTCCACTCTAAAATTTTCTTTGTCCATCTTCCATCTCTGACCCTAGCAACATGTCCTGCCCAGTTCCATTTCAGGGTTGTAATTCTTTCAACTGCGTCCGTCACACCAGTTTTTCTCCTTACTATCTGACTCGAAACTCTGTCCCTGAGTGATACGCCCAACATTGACCTCTCCATTGCTCTCTGTGCCACTTGTATCTTATTAATTACTTTTCTGGTAAGTGTCAATGTTTCTGCTCCATATGTCAGAACTAGAAGTACACACTGATCAAAAACTTTTCTCTTCAAGCACATGGGAATAGCTGATTTAAAGACTTCCCTCAGTTTTCCGTAAGCTGCCCATGCCAGTCCTATTCTCCTTTTTAACTCTGTTGTTTGATTGTATCTTCCCAATTTAATCTCGTGGCCCAGATACTTATAGGAATACACTTGTTCAATTTGTGTGCCATTAGTGGAAATGTTTTTTGCCAGTACCAGGTTGGTCATGTATTGTGTTTTGGAAAAATTAATTTTAAGGCCAACTCGTGCACAAGAGCTCTGAAGATCTTGAAAAGTTGGCATGCATGATCTATCTGATCTGCAATAAGGACTATGTCGTCTGCAAACCTCAAGTTGTTCAAAAATTCCCCATTTATATTTAATCCAATATTTTCCCAATTATTTTTTCTCATAGCACTCTGTAATAGGGCGGTGAATAGTTTAGGAGAGATAGTGTCTCCTTGCCTAATACCTTTCTCCAAGGGAAATGTGTCTGTGTCACCATAGTACATTTTTACAGCAGCTGTTGCGCTATCTTATATATTTCGAAGAAGAGTTGTGTACCTATGGTCAATACTGCACTCTGTAAGAGCTCTTAACATGGAGCTATGCTGGACTGAGTCAAATGCTTTCTCAAAGTCTACAAATATTAATATCAATGGCTTGTTGTATTCTATAACTTTCTCTATCAAGGATTTTATTACTTGTAGGTGGTCATTTGTTCCAAAGCCACTCCTAAATCCGGCCTGCTCTAGAGGTTGATGAAAATCTAGCTTAGGTCCCAGTCTGTTAGTAATTATTCTCATAAAGAGTTTATATAAATGAGATAATAAGTTGATAGGTCTGTAGTTGCCAATTTCTGTTACATCTCCTTTTTTATGCAATATTATCATAATGGCATTATTCCATTTTTCTGGCGTATTTCCTTCAAAGAGGCATGCATTATAAAGGGTTTTTAAAGCCTTTATGACGCATTCGCCTCCTAGTTTTATCATTTCACTTACAATGCCATCTTCTCCAGGTGTTTTGATGTTCTTCATACCTTTTAATGCTGACTTAATTTCCTCTTCGGTTATATCTGGAAGTTCCTCTGACCCTTGGTTTAGTATTGCTGGAATTTCTACTTCGGGAATGTGATCATCTCGACTATATAATGTTCTATAGTACTCTTCGATGATTTTTAGTATCTCTTGTTGTTCATGTATGACATGTCCTTGATTATTTTTTAACTTATAAATATTCCTCGTTCCTATTTTCAACTTTCGTTTTAGAACTTTTAGGCTTTTGTTTTGTTCTACGGTACAAATAAAAAAATACAGTCATAAAAAATAAAACTAGACAGGAAACCAATTTTTAATGATGAACAGGAATCCACCATAGCCAACCATGTTAAAAAGTTGGTGAATATGTTTTTTGGAGTCACAACATCAGAACTAAGGTGTTTAATAAAGCTGTTTGCTGAAGAAAATAAAATAAAATACCGTTTCGACTCGATAAATAAGATCGCTGGTGAAGATTGGTTAGAACTCTTTTAAAGCGTTATCCAGATATTAGTGTTAGAAAACCTGACGGTATCAGTCAAAACCGCATTTCTGCATTCAATAAAGATGAGGTTGAACGATTTTTTAACAATCTGCTCACAGTTATGAAAAAGTTCAAATTTCCTGAGAGTCAAATTTTTAATATAGATGAAACGGTCATTACTACGGTCCAGAAACCATCAAAATATTTGGCATCACAAGGTCAACAGCAAGTAGGATCCGTAATATCTTAGGAAAGAGGGAAAATGTTACCATAGTACCTATGCACTGTAAATTTTTCAGGACAGTGTGTCCCTCCTATGTTCATATTCTCTCGAATACGTATGAATCCACAATTAATGAGAGGAGGCCCAATTGGAGCAATCTACAGACATTCAAAAAACGGTTGGATAAATGAAGAGTTATTTTTTGACTAAATAAAACATTTTTGTCAGCATATAAAGGCCTCGAGAAGTGATCCAGTTCTTCTCATATCGGATAACCATGGGAGTCACGTTTCTTTGGAGGTTTATACTTACTGCAGATCACACGGAATTGTTATGGTTTCATTTTCCCCTCATACCGCACACAGGCTTCAACCTCTTGACCTAACTTTTTTAGGGAACCTAAAGGATGCTTTCAGTCATGAGTGTGATTTGTAACTGAGATCACACATTTTGAACTGAATTTTGTAACATAAAAAGATCACACATTTTGAACTTCCATTTTTGACAGAGCAGACCTGAGAGTTGCCATGATGGACAAAGTAATATTCAGGTTTCGTGCTACTGGAATATGGCCCATAGATCCTAATAAATTCTCTGAAGATGATTTCAGCTTAGTAGATCACACTGAAGTTACAGATATGCACGTTGTAATGGACTTAGAAACCGACGTTACCAATAATGACAGGGTCCTTAATCAGTCGAGATGTGACGAAACTCTGCACAGAACTCCACCGAGAAATACCGAACCCCAACCGGGACCATCGAGATGTGATGAAACTATGCACAAGATTCCATCTTATAATGCCAAATTGAAATCAAACTAGCAAGCTGCACCCCAGACTAGAACGCGAAAAAATATTAGAACTCAGTCTAGTATACCCATTGAAAAGCTCTAGCTCCTCTTCTTCCAAATCACATGCAAAACAACACTCAGAAATTTTCACTTTCACGCCACTACAAACGCAATTAAAAATAAAACAAGAAAAGAGAAATATTAAGCAAAAAGCTGAAGAGGCCAAAAAGAATGCAAACAAGAAGAAAACGACAGAAACCGTAGGAAAACTGGCTACAAAGCAAAGACCTGTACGCAAGAAAACTGGAGTTGGAAACATACATTTTTATGATTCTGAGTTTGAAAGTGATGATAAGAGTAAGCTTTGTGATGATAATGAATTAGATGATGTAGAATTCTAGATTTCTTAGAATATCAGATTCTAGATCTAAGATTAGAAAATGAGGACTGCATTGAATTCCAACGAGACAAAAAAATTTGGTACCGTTGTGTAATGTGTTCGAATCGGGTTCATTCAGAATGTAGTCAGAAAAAAATTATTTCTTTAATGTTTTTTTTTTTTAATTTTGTCTTTAAGAAATCTATTGTGTTTACAATATTTGCTTTATTACAATAATTTTATTTTTTCGAATGAAGATTTATTTAATTCTGCGCAGAATTACCCCGTACTTGGGGTAATACCGCGCAATAAGAGTTTTTTAAAGTAAACTTTTTTCTTCAATATCCATTAAACTTTAATCCTATTTTTTATGGGAATAACGTTTCCAATAGATATAAGTTTCAGTAGTTAAATTATGGAAGTTTGTTTGCAAATAGAAAACTTTTTGTAGGTATTTTACCTTAGGTGCGCAGAATTCCCCCGGTTTCCCCTACACTTTATAGTCTTTAACTGAAAGAATTAATGAGGGGAAAACTCTTTCTCTTAAGTTGGTTATACAGAATTAGGTCTGTGTTTTTTAATTTGTTAATTTCCATAGATTCTAATAAAGATAGCGTAAGGTCTGATTGAAATTAATCATTAAAAACATGATTATGGTCTATAAGGTGAAGTGTGTAAGCAGAGTCTGTTTTTCTATAATTGAAAGCCCTTTTATGTTCTGCTATTCGTTAATAAAAGTTCTACCAGTTTGACCAATGTGAGTCTATGGGCAGTCGCCACATTTAAGTTTGTATACACTGCTGTGTAATTGCTTTTTCTGTTGGCTCTTGTTGTTCTTAACATATTTGCCCAAGTTGTTGTTTGTGTACAAAGCTGGTGGTATTTCTTTCTTTTTTATGTGTTTAGCTATCACAGTCACGTGGAAGAAAACTGTGTCCTGTGACTAGAAATTTCTGATTGACCTCTGTGAAATAACGCAATGACACAAGACAATGATACAAAGCTGCAATCCGCCAATTATTGTTCTGGCCAACACACCTATCAGACCATACTATAAGTTTTCTCTCCTGATGTGGACCCAGGATTTCAAAATTATTTTTAATGTAGCGAAATAATGTGGAGTAAATTTTCTCTGATTCTGTTTTACTACACTTTCATGTCAAAACACATTGTTGGTCTATTTTTCCCCATATTATGAATACCAAAGTTATAATTAGAATATTCTCTCAAGTAATAGAAATCTAAATAGCTTAGATTAGAAATAAAAAGGACCTTTTGCAAATCAACGAAGAGAACAAGCAAATTTTCATTTTTCAATAGCTGCCTGTGTATTTTCTGCTAACGTTTTATAAGCCTTTTCTGCTTTTTTGTGGTGCAGTTCTGACTGAAATTGTAGCTGCTTTAACTCTTCATTATTCTGGTTTGTAACCATTTAGATATAAAGTTTGTCACAAACTTTACAAGTATCAGATCAGTAGATCTGGGAACACCAAATCATAAGTTAAATTTGTCATGAAAAATTAATTTATATAAATGCAATTGCACCCTTCTGGTAGGGTACTTATTTCGAAATTGGTACATTCTAGTTATGGATAGGTCTGGAGCAAGACATTTCTTTTTATTTGAGTTTCTCGAATAGTGGTTTTCTGGACAAGAAAAAGAAGAAAATATGAGTAATGGTAAGCTCTTAATCCGCACCAACAATATTTTGGGGTCTATTGTTATGTTTACCATGACCATCGTCGATGCTAAGACCTTGCTTAACTTCACTTGCAAGAAGTTGCAATCTCCACCGAGTTAAATTCAAAACAGATATAATTTGTTTTTGACATACCTACTGCCGTTGTGAAGCAATAATATTTATTGGAAGTGAATACTTGATAGTACATTAGCGTTTGGATATATCTTCAGGCACAATCCTTCGTTTAGGTTCTCTTAACTCTATAGAAACTCTATAGAACTCTATAGAACTCTATAGAACTCTATAGAAGTTGAATCGTAAAACAGACGAGACGCTGTAGTACACAACAAAATGCAGGAAAATAATTTAAAGTTAGAGTATACACATGTAACCTTTTTAGACTCACCTCATTTGGACACTGTTTTTCGGCTTTTACAATATTTTTATGATTCATATAACTTTTTTCACTACCATTTACGACCCCTTCATTTGTCCCCTCTGCTTTTTAATTGTTTTGTAAATGATACAAAAATTTGTTTTTATCGTAGTAATATTTTTCTTAATGCTGATGATCTAAAAATTTCTAGTCATACAAAAATTCCAATGAGTAAGGTAATGCGATTTTTAGAAACAAACATTCGATTTCATTTGAATACCATATTGGACCGAATATTTTAGAGGTAATCACAACATTTAAGGATTTTGTAATTTTCGACCATATAGTATGCTTCAGGGACCACTTTTCTTACGTTTCTAATAGATCATTAATATTACATTCCTTGGCATTTTCACATTTGGCTAGATACAACCCTGGTTACTGTCAGGTTTATCTTAAACTGTACGTAATCAATATCGACACGACTAAAACACAACATACGTGGATACTGAAAGAAGCCCCTACAAAGACGTATACACAAATTTGATATTTCTGTCAAAAAACTTTCGCTTATTGACAAATTTGTGAAAACATCAGAATTGCGTCGATCATATTGTCATCAAACGCGGCCTATGAATTCCCGACACATACGTGACCTAAGGCTTTCATCCTCAAATCAGAATATTATAACCTGGAAGTTAAAAGCCGAAACGGTGGCATGAGTTGTGAGAGTCCACACGTGCTGTAGACACGTGTAGAAATCACAGTGGGCCAATAAACAAGAAGCGCGGGTGCGGCCAGATAAATTGAATAACACTTGCAAATAAGCACTGCCGGGAAAGCCAGCAGTTTGCCGACGAGCACATTATGATAGTGCGTGTTTCAAAGGCAGAAGACAACCGGGGCGGATATATATTGATGCACTTGCCAACACATTTTGTGTCGCTGTAATTACTTATGTTTTGTGTATAATATGTACACAAAGAAAAATCTTTTGTTTACTCTGTCCAGAGTCTATCCGTCGAGCTATGTGCAGGTTCTGAGACTTCCTTATACTCTGCACTGTATGTCGATTATTCTCGAAAAAATACAAAAGATTATAAAGATCTTAGGAGAGAAAAGAAGTACATACACAGTAGAAGAAAGCGAGTTTTTGAAGATGAAATGTTAACACGTTCAGCCCGTCGTTTTTTTTTTAGGGAAAACAGTGGGCCTCTGAGATGTATTCCTGTAAACCAATTAATTTTTAAGGTACACTTTAAAAAGTCATTTATAAAAAACATGGGTAAAAAGATTTTTTTACAAAAAAACTCTCCGCATGAGCCGCGTTGGCCACAGGGCAGATAATGTGTCGGTTGAGCTTAAAAAGAATTAATAATCAGATTAAAAAAATATATAAATTATAATCCTATATAACTAACAAGTAATTATAGCAACAGCATCAACTAATTAGGTACCTAATTTTCAATTTCTTCATCAAAACGTCTAAAACAATTGTCTAAGCACAATCCCGGATGTTCACGGCACTCCGCACAATAAAACAATGAGTCCTTCCTTTCTTTATTAGTTTGCCAGCAATATTTACACCGTCGTCGTTTTTTAATACCATTAGCTGATTTAGGGCATTCGGACAGCAAATGAAACGTCAAATTTTTCTTAATTTTAGTGAGTTTTGGATTTGATCCCAAAAGACTATCAATCAACGATAATCGAAAGTCATTTTTGTATTAGAATTATTATATAGATAGTATGCGTTGATAAGCATAATTTAAAAAATATGTACGCCTATTTTTTTGTACCACCTCATAATTTTGTGTTTGCAACTATAATAACTTAACATCTGGTCGCCGCAGTCAATGCCACCTTTGTTTTTGTTATATTCAGCGACTAAACGGGGTTTTTATTTATTAATTCCTTTCCTAGAAATTGTTGGAACCATTGCATGACCAAATTCGGAAGAGATCATTAAAATATCTTGCTGATCTTTCCATTTACACACACATATCCCCTTATTATTGTAAGCAGTCACCAGTTCATTTTGTTTTAATTTTCGAGAAACAACTTCGTGTGGATTTTCCACTCTTCCTGTTCTCAATGTTCCTGTAAGTTTTAACCGAAAATAGTTTTTTACAGAATAGAACACTATTATAAAAATTATCCATATAAAAGGAGTGACCAACATTTAGTTTCGAAGCCATCAAATTTAGTACTACTTTTTCCGTATGATTACTCACTAGCTTCACTATAAACTAATATGCGTTGAATCATCCTGGCACATTATGCCAAGGTATACAGTTTGACACCATATTTGTGGCGTTTGCCCTTGAGAAATTGACGAAAACTAAGTCTTCCTCTCCATAAAATCATAACTTCGTCCAGGGCTAATTTTCTTTCTGGATAATAAAGAATAGGAGATGGTTCATCCAGGAACATTGTTGAGACTGGAACTAGATGCTGGTATCGGCAAGTGGATCCTCCTTTACAACTCTAAGTTGTATAAAAGTAAGAAGGGACTGTTTTGTCTCCGCACCGGTAACTATGCAGATTGTAACAAACTAGTACCTTTGAAGACCTCCGCCACCATATTTCGGATAACCCTCCAATCTAATTGACGGCACTCTACCTTTGGCGTGGCTATTTCTTGCACGTTGGACTCCAGTACGTACTTTCTCTCTCAATTAAAGTAATGCTTCTCATATATCTTGGTGGGTAGGTTGCTCATGGACAACCATCTCTGTGTTTTGGTACCAGATAGAAAAGGTAACATGATGCATCTTGTAGTTTCAAATCTTTTCCAGAGGCTGGTAGTTGGCATTGACGTTCTGCAACTTGACCAAATTTCCTTCAAAAGATAGATGCCAAACCTTGGGCGTCTTTATTACCAGCGGAATTGTATGGGCCAGTGAGTAGTCATCTGGAAGTGTGAGTAGATCTTGCTTTTCTTCAGTGGTAACACCATGTCTTGCTTTACCGGTACCTACATAGGCCCCTATGAATTTTTTAAACGTGAGGTCAGGTACTTCTTGAAATTAGTTTATTTTCACTTCTTTATCTATGACGTGGTCTCCTTCAAATGACGCCAGGCGGTTATGGTGTACTATCATCGGCTTTCCCCCCGGAATCTTGCTTATTCGATAGATAACATTGTTAATCTTCTCCATACTAAGGTATGGACTCTCTCAGAACTGTTTCAATTTGGAGAACAACTCTTTTGCTTCTTTAGATTGAAGAGCTAGACTTTGTCATTCTTCTTAATGGCTTGGAGATCGTACCGTTTCTTCATTCGGTCGCTAGCAATCTGAAGATAGGAACGGACGAACTCGTGTATATCGCCAATTCTTTTTCTCAATTCGTTCACATAATCTTCACCAGCTACATCTTCTGCAGGTCGACATCCAAGTTTTAGATCACAAGGTAGTCGCATCTCACATCAGAATAAGGTCCTAGTCTCACTGATAACTGGACACCATTTTTGTCAAATACTTGTTAACACTCATCCGCTCTATCGTTCCATTCGATTGGGGTGATAGTCTGTATTTCTTGATTTCTTTATGCTTAGTCTTAGTTACATATTCCCTAAAATAGATCGCTTTCAAAGTTCCTTCCTTGACCACTATGAATCTTCAAAGGCACTCCAAAATCGGCGGGTATACTCTTTGATCAACACATCTGTATTGTAGTGGCCTTCTGATACGAAAACTACATCTCTGAGTTTTTTTAGATTTTTCCGTATGATGTGCCATATTAAAAAATTCAATTCACTATTTTTTTAGTGGTTTTGTGGATTTTCTCCATTGTAGAAACTTCAAAATAGATCAAATCAAGCTTTTTTATAAGCTATACTATATTCTAAATTAAATGAGGCCTTTCAACAAACTTCTCCAATCATTTCGATTTACTGCTGTTCTTTTCCATGAACGCGTTCCCAGGCAGTTCTTGGCATCCACATCGACTTTGTCTTCCCATCTCTTTTTAGGTCTTGAACAAGTCTTTTTTCCTGCATTCTTGCATTTAATAATTTTCTGGGGATTCTATTCTTATGCATGCGGACCACGTGCCCTGATCACCGTAATCTCTGCAGTTTAGTGTATTGTACTAGAGTTGGTTCGCTATTTTGCTCGTATATATCTTTATTATACCTAATTCGCCAGATGTTGTTTTCACTTATTATAATGCATTGGCAGATTTCTGTGTCACCAACCATGTTTCACAACCATAACTTACTATGGGCCTAATTATTTTTTTTTATAGACCCGGAGTTTTGATTTCCGTTGTACGTCCCGCGTGTTGAATATGTGGCTCATCGCGAAATAAGCTTTATTTGCCAGCATAAGCCTTCTATTTATTTCCGGTTCTTCTTCATTGCTTGCGACCAGATCCATTCCTAGGTATATGTATCTATTTACATGTTCTATATGGTCAATAAAGTATTGTTGCGAAGGTCTATTTGATTTGGTTTGTATTAGTAGTTTTGTTTTATTTTATGAGGCCTTTAGGACATTCAAAAATTAGGCAAAACACCTTTAAACCTCCCAAAAAAATCATATTTTTGAGACTGATAAAACCTTTTTATTTTTTTTTATTTTTACGTTTTTTGTAATTAAAAAAAAAGAGTGCAATTTACATTATCCAAAATTGAAATTATCTTAAGATAAATGAAACTTTTGATAAATTATTATGTGTTATAAGTTATACGATACCTAAAAGTTATACTTAAAAAGGATTTAAAATCATTTTAAACACAATGGAGTTGTTCTTTATCCAACTTCAAAATTAAAGTAGAGTACAAGCTGTTCTGTCCAGCAATACATAACTTGTATATACCCTTTTTGGAGACGATATCCATAAAATTTCGGACCCCGATTTAAAATATTTAATTTATATGAAGCATCATCAGTAAATATCCGGAATATCAGTGCGCGAGAGTATCGTAGTCATTTCTGGCAGATGTTTCCAGCTTCTAATTGCATTTAATGATGTATACTAGCCAAAATTTATCGGTCGCAACATTATACTCGCACCAAACAGCCTGAACGAACAACGTAAAATAAAATAAAACAATTCTGAATGGTTTCATCTGTATTTACACTCACATGGATTCACTGGCGTGCGCTTACTCGCTCAAGTAGGGGTTTTTAAACATAAGAAGTGTAGTATTTTCCTCAAAAGGTGGACGTCTTAACTGCTATGAATAAAAAAGTAAGTACTTGTTGAGATATCTACATTAGGTAGAATGCTGTCTATTTAGCGTATGGCTACATAATAGCAAAGTTTTGTGTATACACAAACATTACAACTACTAAATAACAATAATTAATTTTTATATGCTAATATTGAGTTTACAAATATATTAAATTGACTCTTTGGTTGCAATTAAGAAATCGGATGGATCGTCACTATAGCATCTGATAGGTCGTTCCTCCACCAGATGTTTAACAGTTTATCCTAAAGCACCGCAATCGCAATTTGGGAAGATAATTTTTATCATCTTAAAAGCTGCCATAGTTCGTTCTTCAGTTCTTCATTCTTCAGTACTTCGCAATGGAATACATGAGTCCCAGCGCTGTCGATATAAATATAGTCGCTGAGGAACCTCATGAGGTACCGCATAGCTTTTGCAGAATATTATTTCGAGTTTTAAATTTTTCAGTCATTTTCGTAAAATGTTATTCAAACTTAGTTCTATCGAGTGTAGCATCTAGGTATTTTGGATACTATGTAGCTGAGGAGTGGATTTTTAATTGGTATTTGGCTAGCCTATTTAAAAAAAAACAGCATATTTCTGTCTTAACAGTATTGGGCCGCAATATCCAGCGACGGAAATATCTCTCAAGAGCAATAAGGTGGTTTGTTAAAATTTGCTCAGTTATTAGCATTTGCGTCTTCAATGTTTTATGGCACGTAACAAGCGCCTAGTTGTCTGAATATCCGAACTTCTTTTTCTTGTAGTGCCTATCGGTTTCGGATGTTGGCGACCATCATGGCAATCTGAACTTTGCACACTGCTGCTCTAAAAAGATTTGTGGTTGTTGTGTTGAACCACGTTCTTAGATTTTTCAGCCAGGAAATCCTTCGCCTTCCGAACTTCCTTGATTTTATTTCGGACATTTCTGCTTCGCGAGTAAAGAGTAGAAAGGAGAGCACTGATCCTTGAGAAAGACCATTGTTTAGTTACATTTGAGTACTAGTCTTATCTCTCAAGATGATTTGGCCACATCTAGTATAAAGCATACCATTGATAACATCAGTCATCTTTGTGCACGGAATTGCTCAAGCGAATTTATATATTACGATGATACATTAATGAGAACCGATAAAATCAGTGAAAAGAGTAGATATATTTATTTGCTTTTGAAAGCTGTTTCTGCAAATTTAAGTCAGTGTTGGGACTTGGTCCGCGCAGCTGTGGCATGCTCGAAATTCAAAAAACATTCAAATATACTGTAATTAAAAGTGCAATTGCAATTGAGCGGTATATTTTGGTAGATCTTTAGCTTTTCCTGTTTCGAAATTGACGACGGTTTTTGCTTTTTTGAGTTTGAAAAGTATCTGGGAAGAACTTTACAAGCCATTGTTCAGTAAATCTATCCTTGTGTTTCAGAAACTCAGCATGAATGTCATAAAAGCCAGGGACTTTTCTTCTTAACGTGCCCTATTAAGTCGCCTTGACGTTGGCGAATATCATGGCGAAACTGTCTCTGTCTCGAGCTATTCTAACGAGCTGCTCAGCTTTCTTTAATCCTGTCCACTCCCTGATATTCTTCAATCAAGAGGCCTGATTTCTACCAATTCCTCTGCGTCCTTTGATTTTCATCATCTTTGGCTCGACAATCCTCTGTGGATCTTGGCCTGCTCTAAGATTCGTCGCCATTTTGTTCGGTTTTTGGCAACATTTGGCTATCTTCTGATTTTTAATATTCGTAAGTCGGTTTCTACTCCATCTAACCACCTAATTCGCGGTCGGCCTTTGCTTCTTTTTCCTACAGGTGTTCCTGTGGTTACCTTTTTACCAATGGTATTTTCTGGCATTCGTATTATGTGTCCAGCCCATCTAAGTCGCTATGTTTTAATGAACGTTATGACATCTGGCTTATCAAAGAGCTAATTCAATTTAAAATTATATCTTCTGCGCCACTGCCCTTGGTCGTTTACAGCTCCAAATACCTTTGATTTTACCCATCATAATAAGTTGAAGAATATTATATCGGTCTCCCCTTACTACGTGTCCAAAATAGGCCATCTTTCTACATGTGATGTTATCAAGCAGCTCGCGAGCAGCATTTGCTCTCTTAAGGACTGCCACATTTGTCAGCATAACCGTCCATGGAATTTTTAGTATACGTCTGTGTATCCACATTTCAAAGGTCTCCAGACGATTAATGGTGGATATTTTTAATATCCATACTTCGACACCGTATAAGAGGACTGACCAAATGTAGCATTTAACCATGCTCTTTCGAAGTTGAAGTTTCAAGTGATCATTACAGAAGAATGACCTCATTTTTAAAAATGTCGTGCGGGCTATCTCGATTCTACGTTTTGTCTCTTGATCTGGATCTAGTTGTTCACTTTTCAGGGACTTTTACGGTTTTCATTTTGTTGAGAACTTTCTTGATTTATTCATAGATGAAAAGGTTGTAATAATAGGTTTTAAGTGGACAAGTAGATATATTTTAAAATCTTGAGATTTCTTTCACTTTAGTTGAGTATAAGCGGTTTTGAAGTGCTCTTGAGGTAGACACTATGTGGAACGTCACTTGGGTTGGTGTTACTAGAATGGTTGTTATATTAGATAGGTAGATACCTTTCAAATTTCACAGTAGTATCCAGGCTAGTCTACTTGACATTAAAAAATCTAGATTTTCAACTGTATTTGTCCATATCTCGAGCCTAACAATGTCAATACTGTGAAGCAATTCGACTCCAATTCCCTGCTTGTTGTATACACCAAACTTTTTATAATTTTTTGACCTTCTTTGACAATCCAGAAATACACTCTTTGTGGTACCAGGGAAAGGAAAAGATGGTTGCAGATAAGAAAGTTTTAAATAGTTACTGTTTATGTAAAAATAAATGTTAAAAAAATTTCAAGCGAGAACAGGAAACAGTATTGAAATCCTTTCTTTAATTGTTACCAGGATTTTATTTGACGCTTGGCTAAATAAAAAAAAACCTGATACAAACACTTCCATGAAATCAGTATAGACCTAAAAAGGCAGTGTCAAATCAATATTTTATTTAAAGCCGAGTAGAAAGTGCCAATTTGTGAAAAAATGCCAAGTGGACAATTTTCAATAGAAAGGCAGGGTAGAAACTTCCGTTCAGTTGGCATCTTCACAGATAGTCAGGCAGCGCTTAAGGCACTCACTTCTGTAGAAGTCAATTGTAAGCTAGTATGGGCTTTTGTGTGTACCCTCAATAAACTAGGAGACCCTCCGTACCGAAGCACGAGGGTCATAAGGGCAATAAAAGAGCAGATGCAATGGCCAAACAAGGCTCATTAATACCATTCATTGGATCTAAACCCTTCTGTAGCGTTGCAAAGTCAGTAACAAAAACGGCTACAAGGAAGTGGTAGCTCACAAATCTCTGAAATGGTGAAGGAATTCACCAGGACAGGCGAAACAGTTCATTATAGAACATTCGCCAAAATTTACATAAGACCTAATGAGCAAAGACAGAAAAACAGTTAAAGCTATAGTAGGTCTTCTAACAGGGCACTGTACGCTGAATAAGCACTTGAAGCTGATGGGATTATCAGATGACAACCTGTGCAGATTCTGCTACTTGGAAGAAGAAACAGCAGAGCAAATTTTATGTCAGTGTGACAGTCTGGCAAAAGTGCGGTTCTTTGCAATAGGTAAAGAAAATCCACCGCAAATAGCTACATGGAAGGTACAGTCTTCAAGCTATTAGACTTTAGAAAAAGGGTCAGCCTAGAGAATGTTGACTAGATGACCACAATAGATCTAAAAAGATCGCAATAGAATATATCAAAATGCACCCTCTCTAGATCTATCTATTTATCTAAGTAAAAGTGTATTGGCAATTTTGCATTAATTTTTAAGCGAATGTTAAAAAAATTTTAAAATTTGTGCTAATACATGATAGGTATAACTGAATAAAATATTACTATTTAAGGAAATAATTATCTTGAAAATATCCCTTAGGGCATGCCACTGTTCGTATATACAATATAGTCACATATCAAGCAACAGCCGGTTCCCATGATAATGAGAGCAGCACACAAAAGCTTAGCTGTTAGGGATATTCATGTGTGATTTAATGGTAATGGGGCCTAAGTGGTACGGTTGGGTGCTAACTGTTAGAAATTAGACTGGAATCGGAATAACGCCTCGCTAGGATGGCTTTGATAGGTTTTTCGAAATAATTACCCTGAAAGTTTCAAATAGTATCGTGAAAAATAATTGATATAGACTTCCCTACGATTACGAGATTGATATGTTTCAAAACAAAAGTAAAATAAATGCAATAAAACTAGTCAGTGGCAGTCAATGAAAATGTAAAATTTAAAAATATTTAGACGGTTAGTATATACAGGGTGTTTCAAAAAAGGTAACCCCGCCTCTAGGGTAGGGAAAAAACTGAAAAATAATTGGGGTTTGCTTAGTAAAAAATTTTTGTAACGCCATCCGTTTTCAAGATACAGGGCGTTAAAGAAAAAAAATTTACGCATTTTTTACGATTTTGCTGAAACTATGAAATTATTTGATGTTTCACCTAAATAAAACTAAAACTTGTCCTTTCTTGTTCATTGTTAGGTGTGTTGATTTGAATGTTGTTGAAATGTTGAATTTATTGCCTATCCTTTTAAGTTTTTCTGATAATCCTTTTATGTACGGTATTGTTATTTTCCTCGTACTACTCCTTGTGTATGCTGTAGGATCTCGTTCTAAGTTGTTCTGTTCTATTCAATCAATTGTTGAAAATTCCTTATTTATAAACGATAAAGGATAATCATTTTTTAATAAAACAGATGTTAACAAATGTTTCTCCTCCAAGAACGAATTTTCGTTAGAACAAGTAATTTTGGCTCTATCGTATAAGGATTTAATTATTCCCTTTTTTACATTAATATTGTGATTTGATTTGAAATTTAAATATCTATTGGTGTGTGTTGGTGTTCTATACACCTGAGTCTCATATCCAGTATCGTTCTTAGACATTAAAACATCCAGGAAAGGTAGCGTGTTATTATTCCTTTTCCATGGTAAATTTTATTGTCTCTACTTTATCGTTTACATCATTTAGGAATGTGTCCAACAACTCTGATCCATAAGGCCATAATGAGAATACATCATCTACATACCTCCAACATACTGTGGGTTTTAAATTTTGTTTAGAAATGATATTCGTTTCAAAATCTTCCATAAATATATCGGCTAAGAATGGAGATAAACTAGAGACCAAAATTCTGTTTATAGAGTTCATTATTTAGTTGAAAATATGTATTATCAGTACATAATGTTAATAACTCCATTATAGCCGATATGTTTAGTCTTGTTCCAGTTGCCAATGAATCATCACTCTCTAATTTTGTCTTGACTATACTTAAAGTCTTATTTAATGGCACATTCGTAAATAAACTATTTATGTCAAAACTTACCAAAGTATTATTTGAATTAAATTCAATATTTGATAATTTATTTAAAAAATGTTGTGTATTTTTTATGAATGTGTCATTTTCATTTGTAAATGGTTTTAAAATATTTAATAAAAATTTTAATAGTTCACTACAAGGAGAATTCATGGTACTACAAATGGGTTTAAGTGGTATATTCGTTTTATGAATTTTCGGTACTCTAAAAAAATGAGGAGTCTTACTGTAATGAGGTGTAATTAATCCTCTCTGATAACTTATTAAAAAATCTTTAAACTTGAATAAAGTTCTATATATTTTGTTTTCCAAAGGCTTTGTTGGATCTTTTGTTAATTTTGTATAAGGTCCGTTTATTATTAGATCTTTAATTTTATTTTCGTATTGAATTTTATCCATTATCACAGTTGCATTCCCCTTATCTGCGGGTAGGATGATTATGGAGTCGTCATTTTTTAAAGTTTATCTCCATTCTTAGTTTATTTCCATTCCTAGCCGATATTTTTATGGAAGATTTTGAAACGAATATCATTTCTAAACACAATTTAAATCCCACAGTATGGTGGAGGTATGTAGATGATGTATTCTCAATATGGCCTCATGGATCAGAGTTGCTGGACACATTCCTAAATGATATAAACGATAAAGAAAAGACAATAAAATTTACCATGGAAAAGGAATACAATAACACGCTACCTTGTCTGGATGTTTTAATCTCTAAGAACGATACTGGATATGCGACTCAAGTGTATAGAAAACCAACACACACCAATAGATTTTAAATTTCAAATCAAATTACAATATTAATGTAAAAAAAGGAAATAATTAAATTATTATACGATAGAGCCAAAATTACTTGTTCTAACGAAAATTCGTTCTTGGAGGAGAAACATTTGTTAACATCTGTTTTATTAAAAAATGATTATCCTTTATCGTTTATAAATAAGGAATTTTCAACAATTGATCGAGTAGAACAGAACAACTTAGAACGAGATCCTACAGCATATACAAGGAATAGTACGAGGAAATAACAATACCGTAGATAAAAGGATTATCAGAAAAACTTAAAAGGATAGGCAATAAATTCAACATTTCAACAATATTCAAAACAATAAACACGTTGAGTTCTATTTTGTCCAAAACGAAACCTAACAATGAACAAGAAAGGACAAGGAATCCATTTATAAAATACCTTGTGAATGCGATTAGTTTTATTTAGGTGAAACATCAAGGCCATTAAATGTTAGAATAAGTGAACATCAATCTTATATTAAAAATAGAGAATTTGATAGATCTCAAATATGTAAACCCGCATGGGATAATGAACATAGGGTTCAATGGAATAATTCAAATGTAGTTCTAAAAGAGATGGATGGTAAAAAATCAAAAATCAAGGAAGCGGCTCTAATTATGCTAAATGAGGCCAATTGTGTCGCAAATTCCTTGGCAGAATATAGTAGGATCTGGTTACCAATATTGAAAGAGGAAGTTATTAATAAAAAAATACCAGTATTAGTAAGTCAGTAACATATAGAGGATACATCATTTATGTTTTTTAAATAACGAAACATATAAAATCCGAATTTTGGTGTTTATTGAAGGTAAACTAAATGCACGAACAAATACTTACCATATCGGGATAGTATTATGAGGTTTTTTTCTTGGTTTTTCTCTCATAATTTACTATGGAATCACTAACAGGAGAATTTTACTGTCATCATGTCATGTGTTTGTCTTTTTAAAGACGAATTACATGCTATGATTTTTTTCTGACGGATATCCTCAAGTTAAAGTTGATTTCATGTAATCGAATGAACTATCTTATAAGTAAAGTCGTCTCAGGAGCGCAACTCAACAATATTGGCAATATCATTTTAAAGTCGTCTACTTTAAAATGCATAATGTATGTCTGAGTTGTCAATATAAATGAGTCAGATAAAATTAAATTATTAGAAGAATTTTTCACTATGTAACAAAAAACAATATTTGTTTAATTTACTGTTTGTATTTTAAGAACGATTTCCGAAGTGGAAATTGAAACGTCAATAAACGTATTTTTATCTTTAATTGTGGCTTATTCCCAGTTAAATAGTAATTAATGTTTATTTTGATCACCATACTTGATTTTCATTAAATTCAATTTATGATTAGTCCACTGAATAACACATAATACCAAAATTTTCGTCAAACAATAACTGCCTTACCCTTAGAGGATCAGCTTCCTCTCTAAGGCTTCTTGCTTTTGTTTTTAGGACGGAAATTTTTGTTACTAAAATGTTTCCTTGTACGAGATATTGGTCGAATTTCAGATTTACACCACCTAAATCGTTTTTTTTCCGTAGAAATATGTTTGATTATTCGTCTCAACTATATTTTCTTCCGAAATATGTTTTTCATCACTTTCCGTAGAAATGTCTGAATCCGTCTGGCTATCAGATTTCAAATAAACATCATATTGTACTTGATCAACATCACCAGCGTCACTATCTAATTCGTTAAGCCACTTTAAAACTGTATCTTTAAAATCATCATCGGTAAAGCGGATTTTTTTGATAGACCGGCCATAATTGTAGCAAATATGCAACGTTTTCAATGAAACAAAATGTAACCTGGACCGAGACGTGTCGTCTAACAGACTAACTAAGTTTTCCAAATATGCATATTTCTTTACCTAAGTCGGGTCACTAATAGTCAACGAATAATATAAAGAATAGATGAAGTGATGTGCTGATGGGTGGAGTTATTTGGACAGGGTGTTAAAAATTCTTTATGCTGTAATTTTGTCAGACAGCACGTCTCCAGTTAAGAATTAAAGATATTTTATTAAAAATCCTTTGTAAAAGGTATATATTATAAATATAGGTATTATAAATGTAGGTATATAAAAGGTACTTAATATATACCTTTTACAAAGGATTTTTAATAAAAAATTTTAATATATGGTATACAGCCAACTACAGGAACGTAGATTCCTTGTGGATAGTTAAAGAAATATTATGCAAAGGTATAACAAAAAGAGCATTGAATAAGAATAAAGAAAAAGAAGATATTTCTATACAAAAATGTATTTTCAAACAAAAGCTTCTTGAGACACAGTATGTTTTATTAAGTTAGCAAAGCTCTGCAAAGTTTTCCCATGCGATTAAAAAATAGAGATAATCGCATAGAGAAAAAGTTATTGCTACACTTTGAAACATAATAATGTTGTAGATCGATCGTTAACTTTTAAAATACTAACCTCAAAGTTGACTCAACGTATCTGAGGTCCGAAACGAAACAGCGCCAACAAAGGGTTAGAATTGATGGCCGTTATCCTTTCTAAGCTTCTAGTATAACAAGAAGTATGAACAGCGCCTCCTCCCGAATATTATGTATAAATCAAACGGCACGTACAACATACACACATATTACGGCGCAACTGGAGGGATTATAATAATAACGTGGATGTGGATGTGGAAGGAAAATACGAGCGGGCCCGCTGCTGTTTGATTGAGGTTATCTCTGCTTGTATTTAAGTTAAGATGAAATATTGTAATTGGGTTCTCGAGGGAGCGGGGAATACGCCGAGATGGAACTGAAATTAACGCTATATTCATTGGTGAGACGCGCTAACCTATGTACAGGCGTATATGTGCGAAACGTTTACCAATATCGTAATTTTCCGGCGATTTTTGCGGCTCTTAAACTTCTGTATTCCTTATTTTACGTCAGTATTTTAGTTTGTATATGTTCATGGAATTACAAGTATGAGGCGTATAGAAGCCTTTGAGATGTGGGTTTTTTCGAAGAATGCTGAAGATCTCTTGGACAGAGCACGTGACCAACAACGAGGTGCTAAGAAGAATGGGTACTGACAGAGAACTCCTAAATATTGTAAAAAACCGAAAAACGAGTTATTTAGGACATATCTACAGAGGAGAAAAATACAACTTCCTACGACTTATAATGGAAGGGAAAGTGGAAGGAAGAAGAGGTCCAGGAAGAAGAAAATGCTCCTGGTTGAAGAACATAAGAGACTGGACAGGCATGGACACACATGCGATACTAAGAACAGCTCAAGATAGAGAGCAATTTGCTGTAGTTATAGCCAACCTTCAGTAATGGAGAAGGCACCTTAAGAAGATATGTTCATGAAATAATATTTTTATTTTGTACCTTAATTGTTAGTTGTCATGTGCGGTTCACTGAGTGAAACAGCGAAATGGAGTAAATTAGATAATTTATAAATGGTGAGGTATTCAAAAAACGCTCGGACACGTCGATTGGTATTTATGGTTTTGCATTTTTTATATTTTTCTTCTTCTTCTTCTTCTTCTAGTGCCGTCTCCACTAATGAATGTTGGCTATAACCATTGCAAATTCGTCTCTATCTTCTGTTTTTCTTAAAAGCGTCTTTGTGTTTAACCTGGTATAGTCGCGAATGTTTTTCAGCCAGGATATTTGTCGTCTACCAGGACCCCCGTTTCCATTGATATTTCCCTTTATAATCAGCTGCAACAATTCGTACTTATCATTTCTAAGTATGTGCCTCAAATATGCTGTCTGTCGCCTTTTAATGGTGGCCAGAAGTTATCTGTCTCTTTCCATTCTGTGCAACACCATTTCTTTCGTAATATAATCGGTCCATGGTATTTTCAAAATTTTCCTAAAAAGCCACCACTCAAAAGCTTCCAGTTCTCTCATTAAGTCAACATTAACAGTCCACGCTTCGATACCATAAAGAAGAATGGAGTGGATCCGATATCGGGTTTGCAGATTGCGTCTTTGGTTACTCAGAAATTTCCTTATCTCCAAAAAGGCTGCTCTTTATTGTTCTAAGCGAAATTTTAGTGTAGCTGTGACACGTTATGCAGAAGAGTTTCCTAGAAGAAACTTACCAAGTAAAAAAACATTTAGAGCCGTTGAACGACGTTGTCGAGAAACTGGGAATGTGAGACTAAATAAAATAAATTCAAAATTTTCCTAAAAAGCCACCACTCAAAAGCTTCCAGTTCTCTCATTAAGTCAACATTAACAGTCCACGCTTCGACACCATAAAGAAGAATGGAGTGGATCCGATATCGGATTTGCAGATTGCGTCTTTGGTTACTCAGAAATTTCCTTATTTTCAAAAAGGCCGTCTTTATTGTTCTAAGCGAAATTTTAGTGTAGCTGTGACACGTTATGCAGAAGAGTTTCCTAAAAGAAACTTACCAAGTAAGAAAACATTTAGAGCCGTTGAACGACGTTGTCGAGAAACTGGGAATGTGAGATCAAATAAAATAAATTCTGAAAGACCAAGAACAACAAGAACAATTAATAAAGAAAATAATATTTAAAATTTACTTAATCAAGATCCAACAGTTAGTGTAAGGAATATAGCAAGACAAACAAATAGTTATTCTTCAAGTACTTGGCGGATACTGAAAGAACAGCAATTACATCCTTATCATTACAGACACGTCCAAAAGCTCTTGCCAGATGATCTACCGGTTAGAGTGGATTTTTGTGAAACATTGCAACAAAGGACAGTCCACAATCCAATTTTTTTAAAATGCATTCTTTTTCGGACGAGGCCACCTTTACGCGACAAGGTATGTTTAACTCCCATAATGCAAACTACTGGTGTGATGAGAATCCACGAGTCAAAAGAGTATCACATTACCAACACTCATTTGAAGTTAATGTTTGGGCAGCAACTTTAGGTAACAAATTAATAGGTTATCATATTCTACCTGGAAATTTAAATGGTGATATGTATCTTGATTTTTTAAACAATTCCTTACTCAAAATATTAGAAGATTCAACGTTAAACGGGCGAAGATCTTTATTTTTTATACACGATGGAGCTCCACCACACTTGTGGTAGAATGTGATTATTTCTGGCTTCCTAGTGTTTCCCGTAGATTCGTCTATTGAGTCATCATGGTGTAGTGTTGATAACAAAAGAACATTTTTGTTTTTCTTTGGGATATAGGATACTAAGGTTGTATTTTTCTGGAAACCAAAAAGTGTAGAATACTGTTCTCGATTCTTTGTATTGACATTGTGATAGGAATTTGCTTCTTATTCTTTCGGACAGTACCCACAGATGTTAACTGGTGTTCTTCAAGAAGTCGTTGCATTAATGGATAATTAGTGAACCAATTATCGAATGTGATATTTCGTTTGCTGCCAGACACTGGTGAAATCAATCTTAAAACTACATCTGTAGGCTTTGTACTCAGTTTGAAAGGACCATCCGGTTGAGAACCACAATAAATTTCCAAGTTTGTAGCATAATAACACCTTGAATCGACTAAAGCAAAGATTTTGATTCCATAACGAGCCGGTTTATTCGGAATGTATTGCCGAAAAGGGCACCTGCCACGAAATGCCTCCAATTCTTCATTAATAATGAGATACATGCCAGGTGTATAGGCAAACTGAAAATTGTCAACTACTCTTTCGAAAACACTTCTAACTGGGGCTAATTTATCGATTTTAATTCTATCTACGCGCGTAGCTCCATTGTCAAACCGCAAGCACCTCAGCAGAAATTGAAAGCGTTTTAGAGACAAAGTTTTCTTGAATATTGGCATTTCTGTGCCGTCGTTTGCCCAGAAATCTTCAAGGTTTCGCCGAGACGATCGATGAATTCCTGCCAAATAAAGTAATCCAACGACAGCCCTGATTTCTTGCTCGGAAGTCTCTTTTACTACGTATTGGTGCCCATCGTTGTAACGTTCACTTACTGAATTGATTTTCTCATTAGTATGTTTTACAATATCAGCAATGAGTGTGTCATCCATGAAAAGCTTCCAACAATCAATTGCAGTTTTAGCTTCTTTAGCGTGTCGTTTCACGCCAGGCAATTGAGAAATTATATTTTCGGCTCTAGTGCGAACCGATCGTACTTCTACCTTCTTAGTCCATTTAGTCACTTTATCTCTGCCCAAATAATATCTACCTAATGTACTCACATCATCTCCATTCTCTTGTTCACTTTCATCTTCGTCGCCATCATGAGAACTTTCACTAACATTGTCGAACTGCACTTCGTCTTCGGAATCAGGAATAGCCCCATCTTCATCGCTTTGTACCTCTTCCCAGAATCTTAGCAATCTCGCTTGCTCTTGTTCATAAGTACACATATTTATAACAAATTTTGAGCACAACAACCAGAGTAAAAAGTAAAAAACCACGTGAAATTCGGAAAAAATGTACAGCATCAACAATGATAAACTGACTGTCGGCAGAGGTGTGGTGGGGTGTGACATACCCTTGCTGCATATTATGACATCTGTATAAATCAGTATTGAAGAAATTATGAAAATCACAATGCTACTCGATAGAATGATATTTTAGTAACAGCTACTGAACAATAGAGGGCGGTAAGGTGCTGTTTTTGAGAGAAATTTCGTTTTTTTGCATGCGTGGGGTGTATCATACCCCACCACACCAACGCAGGGTTAATTACTAACTATTTTATACCATCATCAATTATTACTTCATAATTTCCAAATTAAAATATTCCGAAGATGATACACAGTATCGAGTTTTATCAAGACTATCTTTTTCGTGTAAGATTGAATGATGTTTAAGTTTACTTGAAATTTTGATTAATAATTATACTGTTAAAAAAGTTATATTGACTAATACTTAGTACTATCCGTGTAACTAGCGCCCTCTATGAGAATCAAATATAAAAACAAATTCATGGGATGTATCAGCTTCCAAAACATATTCGTATAAAATTTTATACCAATGTTGCCATTAGGCAAAATCGTAAAAAATGCGTAAATTTTTTTTTCTTTAACGCCCCGTATTTTGAAAACGGATGGCGTTACAGAAACTTATTACTAAGCAAACCTCAATTATTTTTTAGTTTTTTACCTACCCTAGAGACGGGGTTACCTTTTTTTTAAACACCCTGTATATCTGGTTTGACATAAAAATTGTTATTGTAAAATTTTTAGGATCATTCTGTACAATAAAATTCTTCTTTTGAAAAGATAATAAAACTGCCGTGATATTAGACATAAAAAAACATTTCTAGATTATACATTTATTCTGTACACTTCAACTGTACCAGCTCTAGTAATAGATTTTATAAGCCGAAAAGTTTCGTAACTATCTTGAATGTTTACATCGTGCCCCTCAAAGTAACTTTCGTAATGGAAGTGAAACGTAAGAATGTGTGGAGAAGTAGCGGGATCAGTGGAAACGAAACGAAACGGTTTTTGGCTGGCTTTGAGTCGTCCATCACGGTGAAAATCATTCGCCCGTCTGAAATAAGGAAATATATTGCCGTTACAGCCATCTTTTATGCCGATGATTTCTTGGCTACATTTAACGCTGTGCAGAATCGTATTCACTTTTTCTTGATCAACTTTCTATTTGAGTTTTCAAAAGAAAATAATTTTTGGTATTTTAACCCAAATATTACTGAAACTTTTATTGTTAACAATTTGAATTAATTTCGAATTTTCATGGAAATTATAGCATATGGAACCAAAAAACACAATCATATATTTTTTTATGACGATACCTGTCAAGTTTTGACATGTTCTTTTAAAAGGATGGTAGTAATATACAGTATCAGATATCATATATATTTTATTAGTATCAATTTACAAAGAATGAAAGGATTTAAAACAAAATTTTGGATGTAAAGGTATTTTGCACTTTTCACACAAAAACTGGACTTTTTTGTGACAATATCCACATCGCGATTGTTTTTCTTGATAAAGAACCAAGTGGTTAATACCGTCATATCTTGAATTGGCTACTGAATTCGAATTCCGCTTAGAAGGTCCGCGTTTTGTTTATTTTTTTAAAGTTTCCAAAATATTAGTTGCAATAGATCTTCTAAATTCAAGTTGATCCAGTTTACCGTCTTGAGTTTTGTGAATCTGCCACGCATTTTGAATAGCCATATCAACGCAATGAGAAAAAAGGGGAAAATACCATTTCTTTCCTCTTATGGACACTCGATATAAACTGATGTTCTGGTCACTGAAACACACAAATGACAAGTTATTGCAAACATGCAAAACTTTCATTATGTGGGAAAATCTATCCCTAGATATAGCAGCTACTACCATTGCGTTGTGCGAATCGTCACGATTTTCCCAGTACATGTACCTTTTCGGCACAACCACATAACCACTCAATACAAGAACGCCTATAAAACATCGAATCTCATTTTGAGTAATGTCGTTCAAAAGATTTCTTTGTCCTGCGTAGATGTTAATGTATTCGGTAAGCAAATTGATGACTTCATCATCAAAAAACAAATTGAAAATTTACATCGGCGACTCAGTCATTTTCGGCCCAAATTGAGTTTTCCAGTAAGTACAATCAGGGTGTTGATACAAGTCTCCTTGAATCCAGCGTGCAGATGTTCTCTTTTCTAATTGATGGGGCAGCTTTTTCTTGGAAAGAAACAAAGCCAATGGTATATTGTCATCATCCGAATCTTCTTCTGGTAGGCTGGAATTCACAGATTCTTGTGGTAATTCAGTCGCGTTGTCAAAAACAAGTTCTACATCGTTTCTCATCTGACTACACGGTAATTTATTTATTGTAGTTAGTTCTTCATCGCCGGAGTCGCAATCGGTGACATCATCATTGGCATTTTCTGGGGGAAATATGATCAAACCATCTGGAGGGACTGGGATTTCATCAGAATCAAGCTCTTCTAATAGCTCATGCAATTTGAGAGGCCTCCTGAAACAATACGCACGTTGGTAGTACTAATTACTACTGTCCTTTTAAAAGAACAAAATGAAATCCCAAGCGGCGAGCCTTTGAAACAACGTGACAACTATTCGAGCCAAGAATATACGTACAAGAGTCCCTATTATACAATAATCCACATGCCAATGCCGTGAAATAACAGTTTTTTAATTCTAGACTTACCTCCAATTATAAGCATCCATTTTGTAGTCCAAAACCTGGCAATTTACACAGATAACCTCACAATTACAGCATGTGCGCGCACTGAAATCGTTAAAACTCGTCGAATGCTGGCTCTTGAAAACACTCCATCTAGAGTCATCTATCAGTTGGTAGCTGTACTAACCTAAATTACGCATAATTTACACTGCCTTTTAAAAGGACGGTAGTAATATCTGGGTTAATTCACTCTACCATATAGGGTAATAAAAAAACGCAAGTACTTGACAAATTTTAATCGAATAAATTAAAAAAAAAAACATAACCAAAACTCTCTATTGTTGATCTGTCCGATAGTGATGACTACTATAGTTAGGGAATGATGGCCAATAGTTTACTCCACTTTTTTTTAGTTTGTTTGCTAATGTCTGCATTTTAAAGCAAATGCAAATAGCGTCGGAACCAGAATGGGCGGCTAAAAAAAAACACTCACTAACACGTCTAGCCAGTGTGGTGAATAGAGGCTAAATATTCCTTACAGAAATGTCAGTTGAAAACACGCAAATAACCCAGGCAAGTAAGGAAATTATTTCCAGAATCTTGCACTGATAAATTATCAGTTTGTCTCATGGATTCGGGCGGGAAGAAAAAACTGACAAAGACAAAAAAAGTTACCCGAATAAGACGACACTTTATATAGGAACATATTAATATGCGTTCCCAACTATGCGATGAAACACTGCGCTTGAAAGGGAACTAGAAAACAAACTGGGACATATTTAAACTTAGTGAAGTCAGAAGACGTGCCAAACATCAAATTCACTAAAATTGTGAGAAAGTTTTTACCACGTAAATGATGATAATAATTCCTTAAGAGGAACCGCCTTCATTATACACAAGCGTTTACAAACAAGTATGGTATCACTAAAGAAATTTTCCACAAGTGAGTGATTTCCTTCAAAAGTGATTTGTCTTACTTTCAAATTGAATACTACTATTACTACTAAGGGTTTCCACAGTTTTCACTGTCTTTCTTCAGTCAACCGTTTTCTACAATTTTCCCTGTCATTCCAGTCTTCATCTCGCAGGGTTCTTTTCTCCACAGCCTCGTCGATTTCGTCTCTGAATGACCTTCGAGGTCTTCCTCTCTTTCTTTTTCCGACCGGGCTCCATTCTGTGATTTTGTTTATCCAGCGTCCTCTGTCCGCTCTTCTGACGTGGCCGTACCAGGATAGTCTCTTCTCCTCTATATAGTCGATTATGTCTGATTGCACTCCCATTCTCCGCTTAATCTCTGCGTTTTCAATTCTGTCTCTTTTTGTAAGTCTACAGCTTCTCCTCAGGAACTCCATTTCTACTGCTCTTATTCTACCTCTATTTCTCCTGTTTATTGTCCAGTTTTCGGACCCATATGTCAGGATACTTCTTGTCAGGGTATTATATATTCTCCTTTTTGTCTTTATCGTAATGTTCTTATCCCACAGCACTGAATTTAGTTGTCTTATACAGTTTCTTGTTTGTCTTAGTCTGTGGTTTATATCTTCTTCTGTTGTTCCCTGGTTCGATATTATGGTTCGTAAATACTTGAATTTACCTGTTCCATTAATTGTCTTCACTATTCTATCTCTAGGTTTCTCATATCCTTGTTTTCTGTTGTTAGGTATTCGGTTTTCTTTAAGTTTATTTCCATTCCGTTGTTTTTATATTCTTCTTCTAGTTTTCTGAGCATAAAGCTGAGATCTTCTTCATCTTGTGCGATGAAGACAGATATGTCAGAATACAACGTATATTAATAACAGACCATAATGATGAAGAAGTGGATCTATTCTATAAAGATATCGAAGCTGTTCTTAAAGCCCGTCAAGCACATTTTAATTTTATATTTAGTGATTTTAACGCTAAAACAGGAATGAAATCAAACCCTACAAAAACACCACTGGGAAACTTCGGCTTGGGTGGGAGAAATAAACGTGGCGAAATACTGTTAAGGTTCATGCTGCAACATAAACTGTTCCAAAAAAAGTTTTTTTTTTAAAGCAACCACAGAGAAGATGGACATAGAAATGTCCATCCACGTAAAACATTTGACCAATTTGTGTTGCCTGTGATGACCTATGGTGCCGAAACTTTGACATTGACAGCTACAAGTTCTAAAACGCTGCAAATAGCTCAGAGGAAAATGAAAAGATCAATGCTGCGTATATCGCTTCGTGACCGAGTTAGAAATGAAGACTTAAGACGAAGAACAGGTGTTACCGATATAATTTCCCGATTTGCCACACTGAAATGGAATAGGCCGGACACGTTGCCCGAATCAGTGATGAAAGGTGGGAGATGAGATAGCTTGAGTGGAGGCTGAGATTAGACAAGAGAAGTAGAGGAAAACCTACTCGTTGGACTGGTGATCTCAAGAAAATGTCAAGAAATTGGATGAAAAGTACTCAAGATAGAGCACAATGGACAAAAATTAGGGAGGCCTATGTTCAGCAGTAGACGCAAAGGACTGAGTTATGATGATGATGAAGTACACTCTTTGTACCCGTCGATCTAGTGCCGTTTTTTGTAAAGAATATGCTTTATTCATAGTATACCCAAAATATTACAGTTTTAAGGTTGAATGTTCGAATAATTAAACTTTGATAGTATACAAGGCAACTATCGAACACAGTGATTAATTAAATCTTGCCCAACTACTTTCGATCAATAGATCATCTTCAGGGGCATCTCGTCAGTTGTGGCCTATCCGACATGAGTAGAATGTCATAAATAATGTAAATTTGGACATAACAATACAATACACAAAGACAAAAAAACACTTTAAAATTTTTTAAAAGGAGAAGCAACATGTTACATAGAAAGCTGTCTCCGGTTTCTATGTAACATGTAGCTTCTCCTTTTAAAAAATTTTAAAGTGTTTGTTTGTCTTTGTGTATTGTATTGTTATGTCCAAATTTACATTATTTATGACATTCTACTCATGTCGGATAGGCCACAACTGACGAAATGCCCCTGAAGATGATTCGTTGATTGAAAGTACTTGGGCAAGATTTAATTAATCACTGTTTTCGATAGTTGCCTTGTATACTATCAAAGTTTTATTACAGTTTTAATAAGTTCACTATTTCGAACGTGCCTATTGAGCACTTCTTTTAGAGTGTTAAGTGAAAACAATATTAGGCATCTCATCTCAGAGACTTTAGTACTTTTTCCATATTGTTGAGGATCGTCCTCGTGATCTTTGGCTATCTACCTTTCCTTGAATAAGTTTTTTCATGTGTTCTGTGTCTGCTCTCATAAAATGTCTAAAGTACTTTAATTGTTGAAGATAGACATTGTTGGATAGTCGTTAGCTGACTTTTAGCTTACTTAAAATTAAAATATTTGTTCTGTAGTCGAACCTCAGAATTCGTAACATTTTTCCCCAACAGAATATTTCAACTGTGTCTATATTCCTTTTTACTGCTTATCGTAGGATCCGAGATTTACATCTGTATGTCAGTATTGCAAATATTAAGCAATTGATCAACATTATTTTTAGAGTTCGTGAAATTAAAGAGTCCTTCCATATTTTGGCAATTTCTTTTTCTACTGACATTGTGTTTGTGATTAATGACCCCAATGATACAAATATGAGCTTACAACCTCAAACTAGTTTACATCTTCTTGTTTTAGGATCTACCATGAGCGTTGCTCTATCTTTGGTAAATTCAGTTTGCTCCTGGTGTATATTTTAAAAATTTACTTAATATACACCAAGATAAAGAACATAGAGAGGATATATACTTTGGGGTGGACCTACCGAAAGAGTACCCAAAAATAGACGAAACATTGCAAGAAATTAACAAATTGAAGAACGCAGAAGCTCCAGGCTCTGACAATATACCAGCCGAATTTCTTAAGTACGGAGGAGAAACTTTACATAGACAATTACACAAACACTTATATGAAACGAAGAGAAAATACCAAAAAAATGGCACGAAAGTGTAATAATTCCCATCCATAAAAAGGGAGACAAAACCAAGTGCTCTAACTATAGAGGCATCTCCCTACTTAATACGGCGTACAAAATCTTATCGAACATCCTATTAAGTAGACTAGCACCTTTTGTATAAAATTTCATAGGGGAATACCAAGCCGGATTCAGGGTTGAAAAAGGATAGGAATTCAATAGAACCATTCATAATCTCTTCATAGATTTCCGACAAGCATACGACAGCATTAAAAGGGATCAGATGTGGAATGCAATGGCAGAACTTTCAGTTCCAAAAAAACTTATCCAGCTCGTTAAAGTTTGTGTAAATGGCTGTAGATCTAGAGTGCGGATAGGTAACAAGCTCTCAGAGTCGTTTGAAATAAACAGTAGACTGAAACAACGAGACGCGCTGTCACCTCTTCTTTTTAATATAATCCTGGAAAAAGTAGTAAGAACCGCACAAATTAGAACAGAACTACTGACAGTAAATGGACCAAAATTACTACTAGCATACGCGGATGACATTGACATTGTAGGAAATACCGTCACCAATGTAAAAGATACCTTCAATAAATTAGAGAGAGAGGCAAAAAATACCGGTCTAAGGGTCAATGAAGAGAAAACCAAATATATGTGCATTAACAGACAAAAGAGACGAGATAGAATATGACAAAATGTAACAATAGACCCCTATAACTTTGAAAGAATGGAGAGTTTTAAATATCTCGGAGCGACTATCACCACAGATAACGATATCACGGACGAGATAAAAGGGAGAATTCAGGCAGCAAACAGATGTATGTATAGCCTCCACAGCACTATTAAATCCAAGAGCCTAACACGAACATCAAAAATCAGGATATATAAAACAGTAATTAGACCGGTGCTCATATATGGGTGTGAGACGTGGACGCTGACAAAAGTAATGGAAAGTAAACTCAGATGCTTTGAGAGAAAAATCCTCAGAAAGATCTTCGGTCCCTATTACGATCCGAATACTAACCAATACCGAATGAGAACAAATGCCGAACTCAAACAAATGTATAGTGCTAGCGACGTAGTCCAAGAGATTAAATCCCAACGTTTAAGATGGGCTGGCCATGTACATAGGCTCCCTAATAACCGCCTCACCAAGTTAATCTGGGAAGAAGTCCCGACAGGGAGAAGGCTCTTAGGACGTCCACGAATACGATGGAGAGATAATATATGGTCAGCTTTGAGAACAATGGGGCTACCCACTGACTTAAACATCATGGACGACCGTTCGAGATGAAAGCAGGTTGTGCAGTCAGCCAAGACCCACCCCGGGTTGTAGTGCTACCAGAAGAAGAAGAAGAAGTATTTTTTTTGTAGGTAAGTTTTTAGTCTTTCATTGATTATATTATTATGATTATATTTAGCAACCATTCCATTGATTATATTATGATTATATTTAGTAATCGTTTGCTGACATATGACATAAGAAAGATAGTTCTATAGTTACCTCATTTATGGAAGCTTAGTTTTGTTTCCTGGAATCCCAGAAAGTATTATATTAAAAAACAAAATATTAATTTTATCATAATATAATAAAAATATTTTCCCCCAAAACATGTTCACCGCCCGGTCCTGTTGCCATATAAAACGTATAAAAGTATGGGAGCCACTGATAGCAGCCGATAAGTCTGGCGGACATGAAGTATGGCTGACAACCGGCCATTCTTAATGACACTGTCAAAGGTTGCTTGATTTGTGACGGCAGGTTTCGATTAAAGGCATCAGTTACAGAGGTCGCCGGGAAATATGGCACAAAGCCATCAAGAAAGTGGTAAGGGAAGAAGTTACTTCGGGCACGTCATCTTTTCGATGATGAGTGTGAGTGATATGGGAGTAGGATCGATCCCATAAAATAGCTACTTTACTGTTGGTGAATAAAAAAAACATTTGCCGATATTTTTATTCACTGAAAATAAACGAAAGTTTATTTTTGCCTTAGCTTGTTTAAAAATTGTGTTTCTAAATCTATTAACTTTATTAGTAACTCACTCAATCAGGATGTAAAAAAATATTTTATTGGCATTTTAACTTCAATAGTTTAACTCCAATGTGATACACTGAGTGTCAATAAAATATTTTTAATCTCACAATAAAGATTGATTTTCAATATACACAGTGTACTGAAAAGGTGTTCTTGGAGCCTGTTTTCTTTTGAATCGCAACATACAATGTTATAAACCTATTATCAAACGAAAGATTTATGAAAATGGAATACTAATTGTGTGGACCAATCTTTGTACACTATCTTTATCTTGGGCTATCAATATTGCGTCGTCTGACAAAACTATCTAAAACTGAAAACAATTATAAAAAAAAGTATTCCGATACGGAACCTTGTTGTTTTTTAGGGCAATTTTTGGGAGTTCATTATCATCTATTCATCTTATATGATTGTACCACATCCTCTTTGGCTGCCTTCTCTATCTAAGTATACCTCCCTCTTCTAGTCCCTAATGTGATGACAGCTCAGTCAAACTTGCAAAATCCAACAGATGACACTCCAACTTTACTAGTGTTTACTCCGGCAGACTTAAGTCCAGTTCCAGTTGGACCATTTGTTTCTGGGCAGGGAAAAAGAAAGGCAAAGAAATGTCAAGGCACTTGTATTCTTATCTCAACTCTAAAAATAAAAGAAGCAAAAGAAAAAAGCAAACCGAAACCAGAGATCCAACCAAAAATAAAAAAAAAGTAAAAAGGAATTTTTTTACCGCTCTTTTTGTGTTAAAAGGTAAGCTTTGGCTATGCTGTAGTTTGTATCAAAAGTGGGCACATGCTGAGTGTGCGGGACTAGACAAGAGCACACAAATATTTGTTTGTGATCTTCGTACCGATTGAAGGATACCAGTCGCTATTAATGGGTCATGTTGCCCGCCAGGTGGGGTAAAATGAACTTTTCTTGTTTATTTTTAAATGTTTGGCTAACAGGTTATATTTTCTCCTACTTTGTTAAAAACTTGTCTGAAGTGTTTCAAATACTTAAGTTTTGTTATTAATTTAGGTTTTGTTTAAAAATATATTATTTTAAGTGAAATTTTCGGTTTTTAAATTTATTTTTTACTAAAGACACCGAAGTGTACTTACAATAAAATCTTGTCATTAAGACCAATTATCAATTTGTTTCTAACTTAAATTACTAATGAAAACTTAAAATTAGGTGTCTACTCACTAGTATCTTTCCTATTATTTCTAATAACTAGCATTAAATTTAGCATGCATACTCGCACAACACTTTGCTCTGCTTTTTACTCACTCACTATACCAGTTCAAAAGGCTTTGTCCTTTTGGCCTTCTCTCTAGGTTCGTATTGTCGAGGAGCTGGATAGCCTCAACGTTTACATGATGATGGAGTCGTTGTTCATGGCTCCCTGCAAATTTCGTGATTATCTGATTGACGTCTTCCATCTTGAGGTCCCGGTAAAAATCGTTATTCCTAACTTACCAAGGTGCATCTACGATGTTCCTCAGCACTTTATTCTGGAATACCTGGATTAATTTGATGCTACTAGGCTTGACACAGCCCCAGAGTTGGTAGACATAGGTCCATACTGGCCTCAGTGTTTGTTTATAGATTAGAAGTTTATTATTTATGGATAGAGAGGAATGCCTTCCCATCAACGAATACATTTTCGTGTAGCGGATGTTTAGTTCTCTTTTCTTCTTCACGTAAGATTTCCAGCAAAACTTCGCATCAAGAGTGATCTCCAAGTACTTGCTGATGTTGCAATAGGCACTTGGACATCATTTATTCTAATTGGAATATTATTAATTCTCTTATTGGTAAAATTTATATGGACTGATTTATTCTCATTCAGCTTAATGTTCCAGTATGTCATTTTGTACACCCTTTCCCTACTATTTTGTTAACAAATGCAATAGGTCAGTACACTATTAACAAATTTAAATAGTCAAATACATTATCGTGGCTAAATGGATCAAGTTATCCAAAACCATTAAGTAAATAAAAAAAATATCGCTATCAATAAGAACAAATTTAATACTATAAAATAATGGCTCATAATACTAAATACTGTAGAAGAATAATTAATATTTTTTCCGTTAAATTAGATTTAAACTTTTTGTTTAATTTAATTATTTTTGACTTACAGATAAGTTATTCTATTTCTGCAAATAAATACCTTTTTTCTCGTATAACAGACCGCCCGTTAATATTATGAAATTTTCGAAAAATATTTCCATTTCTAATAAAGTGATCCGTCTATCCCGAGAAGTGTCCTAGAAGCGCCAAAGGAATGCCCCAGACATAATAAAGAGTGGAAGGACGGGAAAGAAAGAGCGCGGAGCAGTGGAGAGAGGAACAACTCGTTGGATGCAAAGCCTGATTTACGTTTTTCCTGCGACAGATTTTAATGTTATTTCGAGTCACAAATTGTTTCAATTGCGTCGTGATTCAGAGAAAGGACGTTAACTGGCGCTCATTAGACTGAGCCGGCGGGATCCACCTTATATTTATTCATATTATTGAAATGAATCTCCTCAAAACTCCGCAGATATTCTAGATCCCCAGTCTATTGCGGATATATATTACAGGATGTTGCAAATTAGCTAGCCGAAATGAACGTGGAATCTTAAGTGGCGCAATAGATAGGATTTGTCGATATGTCTTTTGGTTTTTTAATAATGTGACTTATTTATACACCGATTAATAGTAGACATTATTAAACACTAATATACTAACATCTAAATATTTTACGTAAGATATTTAAATACCTTATAAAAACTGAATGTAAACTGTATGTCTGTAAAATAAAATAGTCGAACTTTAACCACTAATTTAAAAAATCACGAATTTAATTAATAAATTTCACGTTTGTGGTAACGGATAAGCTTATTCAATGAAATAGTCTTGTTTTATGATAATATACTATTCCACCACTATAACAGTTTTGTTGTTGTTTTATGTTTTAGTAAAATGATTTCAATTTGGGCTTGAAATAAGTCTCACTTCTTGTAAAAAGCCTGCAAATATTCTTTTCTTTTGGTGCCTTTTCATTTCGAATTTTGGCAATCATTATGGCTATAATTATTTTATTAACTGCTGCTTTAAATATATTAGTTCTTGTTATGAAGATTTCCTCAAGTTTTATAACCATTATATTCTTCTTCTCCCAATTCCTCCTATTTGACTACTTTGCCTTGAAGGATTATTTTCAGTAATCTGTATTTAGTGCTGTTTCTCATTATGTGTCCATCACTTCTCTTGCTTTCCTCATTCTTTGTAGTAGGGTCTCGTTGGTTATCTTCTCTGTCCATGATGTCCTTAGAATTCTTCTATATAGCTACATCTCGAAGGCTTTAAGTATTTTCTAAAACGCTTCAGTGATTGTAAAGGATTCAACTCCGTAGTATAATATCGAGAAGAAATAACATCGTAGGAGCCTTACTTTTATCTCCAGATTAAGGTTGTGGCTTCTAAATAGTTTGGCCATGTTGTTAAATGCACTCCTAGCAATATTTATTCTACATTTTACTTTTTGTGAGTGATTCTATTGTTCGTTAACTCCAGGAGAGGTTAACTATTTTACTCGGTCCACTGGTATATTCTTGATAAGCAGTTGGACGTCTCTAATTTTATTTTTGCAGATGATCTTGTAAATGCCAATGTACTTGCAGATAGGTACATTATAAATGTTTTCTGGCCAAAGTCTCTTCTACCAGTTGGATGAATTGTCCTCTTATTCGATAAATTTGGGCGTGGTCAGTGGTATGTACAAGAGAGATTTGGACTTTAATCCAATCAGAATGTGAAAATTAATATAATGATACGAAAAATTTTAAGCATACTTCGAAGACACCTCAAAGAAAGAAAAATTTACACAAGAAGAAGTAGCACTGAGGTAATGGATAATTATGATGATGATAATGATAATGATGATGATGCACATGTAATAGTCCAAGAACACAAAGCAATGAGATTCAAGTGACTAGAAAAAAATTAAATTTGTGATGTCCAAGTAAAAGTCTTCTCTTTTATCTGAAAGACGTGTAATTTTTTTTAGACGTCAACACAATTAAATACTATATTTTCGTTATCAGAATATTTACAATAAATTTTGAAGGGTTCCTCTGCTTTAAACATAACCACTGTATTTTAAGTCATTCTACTTTTATATCTTGCCCTTCTTTTTTTCGGTTTGTAAATAACTTCTCTAGTTTTTCAGTAAACTTCAAATGTTAAGTAATTTTAAATAAATGAAAAATATTATTTTTGAAAATTCTTCATTTTTTGTATTACTCAAACAACTGTAGTAACCGTTTATTCATGTTGTCCCCATACAGGAACACAAGAAACTTTAATTTAAAACATATATCGTCACCTATTTGTGGGTAGAAGCACTACAAAACGGATTTGAAAATGTGACATAGAAACTGTGGAATATTGTGGAACATTGTGGAACTTTCCGACATGTGACGTTGACAGAATATCAGTTGGTAACTGAAGTGTTTTGTTTTGATATACTGTAACAGTAGTGATATAGGTAGTAAAGAAGTGTACATTTAAGCCCAGATAATTAGACTTGACTAAAGTTATGCTAGTTTAGTTGATTTTGTTGTCTAAAACGTATTATGCTCATATGAGGACAGTGTGAATAAGTGAAATAAATTAGAGGTAAGTTAGTTTTTGCAATGGATATTATAAAATAATTAATTTGCTGTTTACTTCAAGTACTAGTGCTTCAAAATGAGTAGGAGAAAGAAAGCCACTTACATATGAAGAACTGCTTCAAGAATTGGAACGGGCGTGCCGGACGTTGAATGTTTATCAGATGACGGAGACGAATTGTGGAAAATACAGAGCAATCCAGGTAATTTTTATTACTACCGAACAAAACCATATATAAATCGATTAGGGATTCCTTTATAGAGCAACTGGATCAAAATATTAACGAAATAATGACATTATAGTTAAAGAGGTCGCGAATAAACAAAATTTAGGAACTTATGCTGGTTGAGGTAGTTACCAAGAGGATAAAAAGTTCAATAACACCAAAAGGTTACATCAAATGGCGTACAGGTATTACCTATGTTACACCTACTTTTCCTGATTATCAAGAGGAGGAGATTGAAGTTGTAGAATTGTAGAACCCATCTACATTTTTCGTCAAATACTTTACGGACGATTTATTTTCTCGTATGGTGGAATTTACAAATTTATATGCTCTGCAGAATATTAACATCTTTTTACCAACAAATAAAGTAGAAATCGTTCGTTGGTGTTCATATTCTTATGGAAAATTTACACTAGCCAAGGATTAAATGTTATTAGGAACCTAAACTTGCTGTTCCGCTAGTTTGTGAAAGCATGTCAATAAACCGTTTTTATAAGTTGAGGCAAAATTGCATTTTGTCAAAACTGAAAAGGCAGAACAGAATAATAACGATCGCTTTTGGAAAGTAAGGCCTCTTAACAACACTACCAAGCTCACCCTTTCTTTTCCTTTGGAGTTATTGATGTTCCCAAAAAACACATTTTAGATTTACTACATTTCAGGGTATACGTGGCAGAAACACTTATTTTGGCTAATCAAATAGTTACTAGGAAAAGAGGTCGTCCATCCAATGACTTTGAACAGCCAATTTCCAAAAAAACTAAGGAAGAAGTGTGCCCAGTAAAGGAAGTTCGTCTCGATAATATTGGACATCTACCCAAAGTAAGGGAAAAATTTTTTAGGTGCAAAAAGCCGGGATGTAAAGGAAAGTCCAAGTATACCTGCTGCAAATGTAACATTCATTTGTGCCTGGATAAAGAGAAAAATTGTTTTTTTGATTATCACACAACATAATACTATTTGTAATTCACTGCAATAAATTTATTATAAGTTTGAGTTTTTACCATTTTATTTTCCCTTATTCACAATGTCCTCATATGGGGACAACCCCTAACTTGTTTAAGGGTAAACAAAAAATTTAAAAATTACATTTATAAATCTTAAAAAAATAAACAAAAACGATACATAATATATTTTTTGTAATACGAAATAAAAAGTCGTGACCGAAAGGGTTAATATTATTTTTGAGCGATTTATGCTGTAATTTATCTAAATGCCAAATTAATAGCAGAAACAAAACTAATTAACGGACACAGGATATACATAAAAACTGTAGATTTAAAAATAATGTCAATTGGTTATAAAGAGTTGTTAAAAAAATAATAGTAATTAATATTTTGCAGGAGACGTCTCCGCCAATGGTCGTAACACCTTAGCAGGTCGTCCTGCGGTGGCAATATCGGAACGTACGGAATAATAATTGGTCCAGGACTAATCCTGCGGCCGCAGAAGAATAGGAGGCAGGATTTGCAATGCGGAGGCTGGCCGATGTCACAAATCACTTTTACTGCTGTATTATATGCGTTTGTGACCGTATGTAACGGTCGTAGAGACCTTTCGTTAATGCCCGCCTTGAATATCTCAGATTTAATTTCCACTCTTTAATATAAATAGTCGTCGATGTGAAGGGTGGCATTAATGCCCTAACGGCCGTTCGATGGTAATTTAAAGCCGGTCCGACGCCGGCTTCCTTTTATTAATTACGACCTTTTCGCCGGACCAACGTTACATTTGTATTTATATATAGATGCCAGCTTTTGTTTTATTAATGTTTTTGTGTTCCCGTTCGAGCAAACGTCCGAACACCTCTTACATTTATTGCCGTTTTGAAATCGACTCCCCCTTTTAAGACACGTTGAATTTTAAATTTTTCTTCAAGCAATAGCTTGGTTTTAATTATTTACAGTACCAAAAAATGTTATTGAAAAGAGTGCTAATGCCTTAAAATATCTTACACTTTTTTAATGACTTGTATCAGGGAAAATCTGCTGCGATTTTGGACGAAAAATGTATTGTAGTAAGCAACATCTGATATCAAGGATACCTACCTTGTCAGAAGACCATCTGTTCAATTACAAATTATTCTCTTATTTTGTAATCTCACATTTTTCTTAATTTCTTTTAGCTTTATAGTTTCACCGTGTATAATTGAAACATTGTGAAAACATATCGTGTAATATTTTAATAATTAGTCCATTTACCTGCAACTAATAAATTGCCGAATAATGTATTTTCCAATTGAACTTCCTAAGTGTTGTAATTACGGCCTAGATTAAATTGTATTGTAAGCTCATACTTCAAAGTTTTGTTATTTATGTGATTATAAATTGGGGATTTGAGCTTATTTGTGTAATTACTAGTAGCTGTCGATAAAATCAAAATTTTTACTCTACAACTTTAACGTTTTATTGTATTTGTCATCGTCGATCGAGAAGAAGCGGACAAAGGGGCATTACAAAACGATTCGATCCTTGTAACTACATTCTACTCTGTCAACCGTCATTTTCAAAGATAAAAAATGAAAAATCGACTGTGTTAGTAAGCAGGTTTCAAATATTCTATATTTTTGTATGTGATAACATGATAACATCATAATCCTATCATATTTTGGGGTATGGTAAAAACACAATAAGATAATGCAGTACCCTCTGTGAGAATATATTATTTTGAGTTGTGTCAGTCTTTTAAAGAAATTAAGGTTATGTTTAAAATGAGCTATAGTACTTTTTTAAGTTATGTCAGGATTTTAGAAAATTATTAACAATTTTTGAAATTTTTTAACAAAACTATCTGCATATTATTTCAACTTACGATGATGATTATGACGGTCTTAAAAAAATAAATCCAGTTGAAATTATTTTAGACTATAAAAATATCTCAAGAGAGTGTATTATGGAAAGATAAAGAATAAATTTTCAAATATGCATAGACAAGTATTTTTTGAACTATACTTTACCGAGACACCGATAAATGACATTATTTTTTAGTTTTTACACTACAGTGTCTTTGTTTTGTTTTTTTTACTGATAAATACGTATTTGTAAAAAAACACATAAAAAAATTTTAATGAAGTGAATGAAGTGAATTTATTTCCTAAAACCGAAAACTTTTTTTTAAAACGTCATAATTCAAAAATTTTATGGCCCAAAATATTATTATGGAAGTAAGCGATTGACTATAGCGTTTTACAGGTAAGTACACACTAAAGTCAAAATATTAGCCTATTAGCAGTTATGGGTGAAGTTTTAAGATATTTTTAAAATTTATTGATTTTTTAAACAGTTTTTTATGAAAATTGTCATATGACAATATGACATATCGTCGCAATAACCGCATTATGTCGTAACCCACCAACACTTAATTTTAGAGGAGAAGGAAAAAACTGTTTTATGTCATTTAAAGCAAATTTAAGAAAATGTAATTAATATGTATAAAGTTATTTCATTGCTAGATTAATGTTTTATTACATTTTAATTAGTTCTATTACTTTTTTCTGGTTAACGGTGGCTTACGACATATTGAATTTTACAATTTGGACTAATTCTGTGGATTACGACATATTACTACATAATTCGGCTATATTTATTTAATGTATAGAACAGACGAAAATAATTAAAATTGCTTTTATTTTGTTCATATAATTTAAACGGAATTTTCTTCCCCTATTTCCATTCATTTGTCTGTTTCACCTTTCACCATTCATTCTGCCTTAATCTCATTGTATCTAAAGTAGGCAAGTCCTGTGTCATGAAATCTGGTTTAATAAAAACTACTGGTAGTTTGTAGGAGAATTTTTTATTTACTAAATTATAATAAACGATGTAATAGTAAGACGATTATCATTACGTAAAGTGAGGTATGTTGTCGTAATAAGCATGACAGTCTTTGGGAATGACTGGTTTAAGCTCCTGTAAGTGCTTGAATTTCGATGCAGATATTTTTCTTGGTTCTTTATTAAGCTTGTTCCAAGTGATGGGTGCTGCAACTTGAATCATCCTTTGAGGTAATATCTGCCACTCGTGATCAAAATTTGTTTTGTAAAGTACCTCCCCTCCTGGAGTGTATTTAATTGCTCTTAGGTCAACAACTTTGTTCGTACCTGCTCGAAGTGACTTGAAGCGATATTTTGATGAATCGGAGTAGTCAATAAATTCATCATAGTTCATCCACTTGGCAACATAAGGCATAGGCTTAGATCTTGCAGTTTCGGTAGCTGTCAAATAAAAGCTTGGTAGAAAAATTGGTTTGTTTTTAACTTTCTTTTCAATATTCGCATGAACAGAATCACACTCCATGTGAGTGTGTCCAACTTCGAGATATTTCTGAATTATGGTTTTTTTATGATCTATCGCAAAATCTAACAGAGCATTTCCCATTATACAATTTCTATTTTGATACGTGCAGCCATCGGAATAAATTAAAATTTCGTCGTCATCTTGGCAGTGGGTTTGCAGGTAACGAATTAATATTGTAGCAAATGTCGATGCTTTTAAGTCAGTGTCAGTTTCGCTAAACCAAAAACATACCGTATATTTAGTGGCGATATCATACACAGTCAGGTTATGGCAACATAATTTTGTTTTAAAGTATGCTGAGCTTGATTGTATGGAAGGGGCCACCTTAACAGCCTGTAAATCCATTTGAATAAGTCTAGTTTTTTTGTTAACAGCATCTACTTTGTCTTTCTCCAGTTCTTCTCTAGCTCGATTTTTCCGATTTACATGCTGTTTCCAGACATCTTCGGTAATATTTCCTACTTCATATTTTGTGCAAGTGTCACATTTATCTTTTTGGATAGTATGTAATGACATGTTTTTATCTTTGAAAACAATTGAAAACTTGGTTTTACTTAAGGGTATTATTCCTTTGTTTTTAACGTGTTCACAGTATACTGAGTATAATTTTGATAAAGAGTCAAAACATTGTTCTAAAAAAAATTTTGAATTGTTCTTTCTAGAATAATGCGACGGTAACTTTGGTAAATCGTCTAAAAATGTTTCTAATATACCTTTGTCTTCCAGTTTCTTGTTAGATACTTTGCGAAGTGAATTCTTGACTTCTTGAGATTCAGCCATTCCGTGTTTACTATTGATCACCCAATCACGGACAGACCTCTCTCCAATAGAGAAAGTTGAGAGAAACATCTTTTTGCACACAGGAAATTTTTCATTCTCCAATTTAAGCGTGTATATAAATGTTTGTCCTCGTCTCGAATGATCTGATGTTGTGTATCGACGTTTGGGTTGGATTGTCTCTACTAAGCTAGCTATGTATACTCGCCTTTGCTCCCATGATGTTTTCTCCCAGAATCGTTGAAAAATTTCCAGCCTTTGATCCTCATTTATCTTGTGACATTTTTGGAATTTCTTACAATATTCAGACGTACAACGGGGTCCAATACTTTTATTTGTTCTTGGCTTGTTATGGGTTATTATTTTTCCTTTTCTTTCATAGCCTATATATTCCTTACCTTCTAATCTAAGTTTTTTATTAACAGCTCGATGCCACTTTGATTTTTCAGACCTAACAGCCCTTTGTTTTCTTTTCCTTTTTATAACTTCTTCGTTGATAACTTCATGGTTTTCTTGAGCAACAGATGTACTTTCGACTGTCACTCCTTCTTCGAGTTGTGTTCCATCATTTAAGGCCAACTCTGTTTGATTTTTTTCATCGGCTGACGTATTTTTAACTACGTCCATCTCTACTAATAATTGTACTTCATTTTGTGCATTAACAGTCTCTAAGTTCTTTTGTAGATTTTTTGAACAGGTAATTACATTATCATCAATGTTTTCATCAGAGCTATCTCTGCATTCCCAATTGCTCTCTTGAGTAACAAATGTACTTTCAATTGTCACTATTTCCTCAACTTGAATTCCGTCATTTAAGAAAAACATGGTTTGATTGTTTTTAACTCCGTCCGGGTCTAGTAATTGTATTTCATTCGTTAGCTTAATAGAATCTAAGTTCTCTTGCACATTTTTTGAATATGTAATTACATTATCATCAAGGTCTAACAACATAGCATAATTTAACTGGTCATCAGCATGGGTTGTACTAGGAAGAGTCAGAGTAAAACCATTATTTTCTTTATTTTCCTCGTTACCAAGATCAAGAGGAATTGTTAGGTCATCTGCTTGACACTCACTGTGTGAATGATTTTGAACAGGATAAGTAACACAGTTAATACTACATACCAAATTGCTTTCAGTGTTCGATTGAATAACGGTGTCCTCCATATCACATAACGCAAGTATGCGTCTACTTCTGCTATTCATTTTGCTCTAAAATAAAAAATTAACCTTATAAGTTATACTAAATTTACAATAAAGATGCAGTAGAAATAAACAAACCAAGACACCTTAAGTGCTACTAGGAACACTCCCAAATCATAGTTTACAATGTATATACATTGTAAATCTCAAATCATGGTTTCCAAAGTTTATACATTGTAAATTATGATTCGGGAGTGTTCCTAGTATCATTAAACGTGTCCTCGTTTGTTTATTTCTACTGCATCTTGATTATAGTATAGGTTAGAAGAGTAAAATGATGCAATTACACGCCCAGTTGCTAATTATCAGACTGTTTTTTACTTACCTTAATATTAGAAGAGCTACACAATACTTTCAATACTGTATTTAGTACTAATTACTAAATAAACAATAAAAAATAACAAACTTTTACAGAGTGTTGTAGGTTTACTTCAACTGTGCAAATAATACTACGTTGTCACGTTGTTGCAATCTGTCGTAAGCCACGTATATTTTAACGGTTTTGTGGGTTTGGACAAATTGCACTGGTAATTTATGCGCATTGTCGCTTCCGACGTATTACTTAAATATTAATTGTGGTTTTGAACAAATTACGCTGGTAATTTAAATGCATTGTGACTTCCGACGTATTACTTAAATATTAATAGAAAAATAAGGAACATTCTAGGGCTTACGATATTTTGCAGAAACATGTGTCTTCAATAGCAGAATTAAAATCTTCAATAATGAAAAAAAAAAAAATTTGTGGGTTACGACATATTGCGGTTATTGCGACGATATAACGGTTTTTTTTTTCAAGGTTGCGACATATTTCTTTTAGTTATAGACCTTTCTGTATTTAAAAATAAAAAATTTTACTAGCCTAATATTGTATTCCACATCATCAATTTAATTTATCCTTTCTCACTTTTGACACCCCAATTATAACCTCCATTTTTATCTTTTCCAATACAATTAACAATAATTCATTGTATTCCTTTTATTTGTTTCCATAGTTTTTAAAAATATTTTTATTCATTTTCTCAAACTTCCTTAATAGTCTTCGCTCTCAGAAAATGTCCAGTTCACATCTTCAGTGTTCCGGATTATTAAACATTTTAATTCTCCAACTATTCAACTTTATCATTATTCAACAATTTTATAACATTAGATATTTAAACACTAATGTTAAATATGTTTACATACTTTCAATATAGACAAAAATGTTTTCTCAATACAGATTCTGAGCAGTCCACACAAAATCTACCCAGTGATCCTGAGGATGCTATGGAAGAAAGCGGCCAAGATGGGGATTATCCATCAGATTTTGAGCAGTCCACACAAAATCTACCCAGTGATCCTGAGGATGCTATGGAAGAAAGCGGCCAAGATGGGGATTATCCAAGATTTTATGACAAAGATAAAAGACCATGGTTAAAACATAAGAAACACACTCTAAAAGGTACGACCAAAGCTTGTAATATTGTTACGAAATTACCTGGGGTAAAAGCAAAAGAAAAAGGCGCCAAAACCATATTAGAATGCTGGAAATTGTTCTTCTCGGATGCTATGATTAATATTACTGTAAAATATATAAGAACTGAATATGATGAGAGTATCTTATACTCGCCCTAGAGTTTGTCCTGCTGTTGACTACTAAGAAATGTAAGCTTGCTGGGATAAACAGAGCGCAACATTTAAATACTGATAAACTCTGGAAATTAGATGGCACAGCTCCAGATATTTTTGTAGCTACTATGCCCAAGAAAAGATTTTACCAAATAATTTAAGCTGTAATATTTGACGAGGACACTAAGAGGCAAGAAAATTCGGCAGTTGATAATCTTGCACCCATTCGAGAAATATATGAAATGTTTGTCACTAACTTTTTATCTGCTGGATTATCTACCTGGATTCTATGTGACCATAGATAAAATGTTGAAAGCGTTCCGTGGTCGATGCAACTTTAGGCAGTATATAGCCAATAAGCCAACGAAAAACGGAATCAAGATTTATGCCTTGGTGGACGCTAGAACATTTTTCAAACAAAATCTTGAAATCTACCCCAGAAAACAACCTGTAGGAACATATCGACTACCCCACGATGCATCTAGTGTAGTAAAAAGACTTATATGACCTATAAGTGAAACCAGTCGAAATGTAACTATGAATAATTACTTTTCCTCTATACCATTAGCCAACTATTTATTGAACAATCATTGCTTGAACGATAGGTACTCTGCGTAAAAACAAACAACAAACTTCCCCTGAGTTGACAACCTAAAGGGAAGATCTTTATGTAGTAGCATGTTTGCATATGGTGACGATGGAAACAAGTGTTTACTTGTATCATGTGTGTAAAAAAAAATAACAATCTACCACTACCAACACTACACAGCGATGGTTTCATTGATGAAAACATCAAAGAGCACAACATGAAGTCAGAGACTGTTACTGAATACATCTTTACAAAAGGCGGAGTGGATGTTGTTGATAAAATAAAGGCAGAATACTCGGTGACTTGATTAAGCAATATTTAGCAGTTTACTGTTTTTTACAGCCTACTAAATATTTCAACTATAAACAGCCAAATAATTTACAACTATAAGACTAATATGTTCTTTTTGTCCTGTAATAACAGGTTTAGCCAACATTATTGTACTAACTGTAAGTTGTCGATATGTAAAGAGCACACTAGTTTAACAATTTTTTTTTTTTTGAAATAAGTTCCCTTATTTGTTTTGTTTTAGGATAACGTGTATATTTTTTTAGTTTACCTGGTAGATTTTTTTGCTTTAGCAAAACTTTTTTGTTTAACTTTTTTAAAGTTTATTGTTTTTTGTGAGTTAATAGCCAATAAACTTAACCAATAAGTACTAATGACGCATTTATTCAAACAAATGGACAATAAATAAAGTAAACAGCCTCATACCTGTAATTGTAATGTTCCCTGTATAATATTATATTAGCAACATTTGGATTGTGTGGAATCGTAGAACATAGTAATTATTTTGGGGAAAGCTTGGAATTTAAGACCAGTATTCTGTGACTTACTGGTTTACGGTACTAAACAATTCATATTTGGATTGAACCTTGGTGCATTTGTGCGGCTAATGCAATATCCTGAGAAACCGAACTAAAACGCTGTGTGTGTGTGTATATCTGTATATGTAGAACGCATGCATGTTTTGTATATGAGCTTCGGTAACAAACAATGGCATCTTGCAAATGTAGATAGTGGATTGCAACAGCGGGTGGGTGTAGAGGAACGGTCTGGAGGCTTAAGTCATCAACCATTTCATCGTACATATACACTCTCCGTAGAAGAGAAGGATTAGTGTTTCCTAGTTTCGCTTCCTTTGATGTGGAGCGCCGGATGAAAGCCGGACAGACTGCGGTCGCCTCATTCAGACTTACAAACAGAATTATATTGCTAGTGACTTACCTGTTATTGTCAAGTTTCATTAGAATTACCCCTCTCTCAGATGCTCAAAGAGCATGAGTTGGAGCTTGAGCGCGCCCGTGCTTTCCGACGATGGAGACTTTGATGATATTAGCTGTTGTGAATTTATGAGCGGCCTAAGTGGGTGTGAGAGGGTAATGGGTTGACGGACCATGCGATAACGTGGCGATAAGGGTCAGAGGATTCTGTAACAATTATTTAAATCTGATTTACAATACGAAATATTAAATACAGTCATCTTTTTTTAAATAAAAGTATAAATACCATAAACTATTTTGTCTATGCACAAAAAATTAGTTAAAAATAAAGACCGGATTATCCATAAGCACTTATATATTATATATTTTTGAAATTATTTCTGAAATAATAGGTGTTCTCGACATGTCCAGAAGCTAGTGGTAGGTATTTAAATTTTCACAGATTTGTAGATACGGTAACGAGTAGAACATTCTCTCTTTACATTAGTTCTTTTAAATTAAAATTTTTTTGTATAATTATGTGCTCTTGTAAATATCTGACTTGCATTTTCTCTAATTATTTTTTTTTAACTTTTATATAATCTAGTACAGAAGCTGCCTGTTTTTCTTAATAAGTTAATACATTCTATATATTATTATGAAGTGCAAATTATGACCTTCTTCTTCTTAACGTGCCCTATCAAGTCTCCTTGACGTTGGCGATTAACATAGCGAAACTGTCTCTGTCTCGAGCTATTCTAAAGAGTTGCTCAGCTTTCCTTATTCCTGTCCACTCCCTGATATTCTTCAACCAAAAGGCCTGCTTTCTACCAATTCCTCTGCGTCCTTCGATTTTACCCATCATAATAAGTTGAAGAATATTATATCAGTCTCCCGTTACTACGTGTCCAAAATAGGCCATCTTTCTACATTTGATGTTATCAAGCAGCTCGCGAGCAGCATTTGCTCAAGGACTGCCACATTTGTCAGCATAGCCGTCCATGGAGTTTTTAGTTTACGTCTTTTCAGTCACATTTCAAAAGCCTCCATAAGATTAATGGTGGATATTTTTAATGTTCATTCTTCGACACCGTATAAGAGAACTGACCAAATGTAGCATTTGACCATGCGCTTTCGAAGTTGAAGTTGCAAGTTATCATTACAGATCTCATTTTTAAAAATGTCGTGCGGGCTATCTCAAATCTACATTTTATCTGTTGATCTGGATCTAGTTGTTCAGTAATATGACAACCAAGATAATTAAAACTAGACACTCTTTGAATTATATGACCATCAACATATAATAGTGCATCTTGATGTGCTAAACGGCTAAACACCATGTGTTTTGTTTTTGAACAGTTTATGTTTAGGCCAAACTCTCTTCCCGCTGTATCAATGGCATTTAAAAGGCATTGTAGTCCATTCATGTCATCACTTAAAATAACTGTATCGTCTGCATATCTGATTGTATTTATCAGAATTCCATTAACTTTCACGCCCCATTCCAAATTATGCAGCGCTTCTTTAAATATTATATCTTAATCTAAATTAAATAACAGTGGGGATAGTATACAATCCTGTCTGACACCTCTTTGTATTTTACATATTGCTGTTGATTTTCCGTTTGTGCAAGCTGTCGCTGTTTGACGCCAGTATAACTTTTTTATGAATCGTATGTCTTGACTATCAACTTCTTTATCTTTTAATATTGTAATTAATTTGTGATGCTGTACTTGATCAAAGGCCTTTTCATAGTTAGTAAATAAAGCAAAGACGTCTTTGCCGTCAAATTATGACCATTATGATGTTTTTTAAACATTAATTGCAAAACAAATAAATTTCTCTTTTAACTTTTACTGTCTATTTTTTATTGTTAATTTTTCTACGTGGCTTTACAGTAATATCTATAATATTGCTTTTGAGAGAAAGATGAACAATGGGAAAATAAATAAAAATAAATAAATTTGTGAAAATAAATTATTAAACAATTTTTATTTTACTTTCACACTATTAAGTCAAATAAATTTGTAATTAAACCAAACATATGAGGAGCATATATGCAAAAACCGATAAATCCATTTTTTGATTTTTTTATCCTGAATATGGATTAAGATCAATTAAGTAGCCCTCCAATTGAATTCAATCAATTAAACCAAATGAACAGGCAGGATTCCGAAAAAGTTACGAAACAAATGACCATCTACAAAGTATAAAAACCCTAATAGAGAAAGCAGTGAAATACAATAAACCTCTAGTTCTAATATTTATCGATTTTCACAAAGCCTTTGACACAGTTAAGCTAAGCAAAATATTACAGGCGCTTAAAGAATGCAGGCTAGATTATAGATACATTAAATTATTATACAAAATATACCTGCAGGCAACAACCACTTTCAGATTACATACTAACAGTAATCGCATAAAAATAGAACGAGGGGTTAACGTTGCAAAACATTAAACTTTTTAATACGGTGCTAGAACATGCTTTTAAGAATTTGGATTGGATGACAAAGGGAATAAAAATAGATGGAGAATATCTATACAACTTACGTTTCCCGATGATATACTTATAATAGCTAAAGATCTAGGTATGGCAAAAGAGATGGTACAGGACCTCGTTGTGGCTAGAGAAAATGTAGGTTTAAATATAAATATTTTGAAAACAAAAATCATGACCAATTTGGTACCCAACCAGAACATCAGTATTGGTGGGGAAGAAATAAAACTCGTAAATAGGTATAAATACCTGGGACATGAAATTATGATTGGCAGGGATAACCAGACTCCTGAACTGAAGAGAAGAATCGGCCTTGGGTGGGCAGCATTTGGAAAACTGAGAGAAACTTCTAAAAGTGAGCTGCCCACATGCCTAAAGAGAAAGGTATTTGATCAGTGGGTCTCCCAGTCTTGACGTACGAAGCAGAAACGCTTACCTTAACAAAAGCAGCAGCTACCAAACTGAGAGTCACGCAGAGAAGAATGGAGCGGTTCATGTAAGGAATAACTCTGCGAAACAGAATAACCAACGAAGACATCAGGAGAAGAACCGGAGTGACTGACATCATCGAGAAGATAGCCAGACTAAAATGGAGATGGGCAGGACACATAGCCAGAATGACAGATGGGCGATGGTCAAAGAGGTTATTGGAATGGAGGCCAAGGGAAGACAAGAGAAGCGTCGGTCGACCACCTACAAGATGGACTGACGATTTAAGAAAACTCAATAAAAACTGGATAAGAGCGGCGCAAGATAGACGGGGTTGGAAACATGAGGAAGAGGTCTATGTTCAGCAGTGGACTCTTGAGGCTGAATGATGATGATGATGATGAGCCCTCCATGTTTCTAGAATATACCATTCAAACAAAAACCAATATTTTTCCTTTAAAATGATGAACAAAGTTTACCAGTTCGAACAAATGCCGATAAATCCAAATTTCAAGCATAACCCGATATATCTTTAAATAATTAATTCGTCATCTCTGATGTAAATTCATAATATAGTGCGTACTTACAGCAGGTTTGTTTATGCTGTTTTGGGCTTCGTTTTATAGTAGTAGCATAAACAAAGAAGTATAGTCCTTGTCCTATAAAAGTAGTTTGAAAATTAAAAACGAGTGGACTGTGTTACCATAATCACGTTGTCGGAATAAGGGGGCAAGGATTAAAAGGTTATGTTATGTTATTTATGAATTAAGTATTAAGCAGTTGTTAACCATAATTTTATTAAGTTTTAACAATGGAAGCAAGTGTGTTGGAAATTAGTATAGGAAATAGGAAAAAACATAAAAGTGAGACCAAGAGGCAGAAATTGCAAAACCAAAGGTAACAGATAAAGAATAAATTAAGACGTTCGTTACCTAATCCATATTTTGTTTTAGATATCGCATCGAGTACATAAAAGTGCATCGAGTACAACATACCACTGGTTCTTGCTTTTGTCGATTACGAGAAGGCTTTTGATTCTGTAGAGTTTGAAACAATACTGAAAGCTGTAAATCAAACCAAATAGATTAAAGGTAAACGACACTAATCAAAAACGTCTACGAGGACGCTACATCAAGTATATGACTACACGAAGTCACAGAAAAACAGAAAAAATCAGCTTAGGTCGAGGAGTTAGACAAAGAGACAATATTTCACCAAAATTGTTCACGGCAGCTCTAGAGTCAATATTTAAGAGCACTCAATGGCAAGATATGGACATCGATATAGATGGAGAAAGAAACAATCATCTAGGATTTGCAGATGATGTAGTATTAATCACAGATAATTTACGTGATACATTCGCTTAAAAGTCTGTCTAAAAGAGCAGGATTAAAGATAAACTTTGAGAAAACTAAACTTATAACAAATCTCGTAATGAGTGGAAATATAACTATTGACAATAATACCATACAACAAACAGACACTTACAAATATCTGGGACACGAAATCAAAATAAGCAGAGACAATCAAACACATGAAATACAGAGGCAAATAGGCCTAACATGAGCAGCATTTGGCAAATTAAGCCATATTCTAAAAAGTTCAATTCCCATGTGTCTCAAGCGAAAGGTTTATAACCAATGTGTTTTACTTGTACAAACTTATGGAGCAGAGACTTTAACACTCACGCAAAAATCTGCGAATAAACTCAGAGTTACACAACGAGCCATGGAACGTGCAATGCTGAACGTGAGCCTTTGAGACTACATAACAAACCAACAAATCAGGCACAGATCAGGAGTTCAAGACGTCATCGAAAGAGCCACGACGCTTAAGGGGAACTGGGCAGGGCACTTAGCCAGAGCACAAGATGGACGGTGGACAAGACGTATTATGGAATGAAGGCCCAGAAACTATAAAAGAAGCCGAGGACGACCACCGACTAGATGGACCCATGATATAAAACGTGTAGCGGGAAACTGGCTACAAGCGGCCCAGTGTAGAGAACACTGAAAAAAACTGAGGGACGCCTATGTCCAGCAGAGGACGCGATTATCTGATTGATAATGTGTGTAATACATATTTTGTATTTTTATTTTTGTCATTAGTTCTGCCAAATAGACTTGTCACTTATTGTTTAGCTGATTTCTTTTGGCACTTGTATCACTCTTGAAGGGCAAAATTGTATTTGTCATTTCCAAATAGTAAATAGTTAGTGTTTTTGAGTCTTAAAATCGTGTATTTTTAATATCTTGGATACTTTATATTATTTTCTTTGTATTTGGGTGATCTGCATTAACGGCTTTCTCTTCAAAATGTGTTTTATTTCTTTCATTAAGGTTATTCGAAAAAGTATTGAGGGATGCTTGTAGTCAAAAACTATAGATATATTTTCTGACCTTAAAATTGTATAAAAGCCTTTTCAAAATTTTATTTCGATTTGCGAGGGGTGGCTCAATACTGTCTTGTTCAATAAAAGAATTTGGTACAGTTGTTCCTTAATCTCCTAGTAAGTTTTATAAATTTTTAATTGAAATGAGGTTGAATGCTCCAATAAATGAACTTTGAAAATAAGGCTATTATCGAGCACAAGTTAATTAAATCTAGCCCAAGTACTTTCGCTTAAAATAGCATCTTCAGGGGCATTTCGTCAAAATGTAAACTATCCGGCAAGCGTAGAATGTGGAAACATTAATAGTGATATAAAATTGTACAAAACACTACACTAAAACGAGGACAAACAGTTTAAAATTACTTAAAGATTCTACGCTACATTCTCTGTCAGTATCTGGAGGGATAATCAGATAATTAGATAATCAGATAATTATCCCTCCAGATACTGACAGAGAATGTAGCGTAGAATCTTTAAGTAATTTTAAACTGTTTGTCCTCGTTTTAGTGTAGTGTTTTGTACAATTTTATGTCATTATTAATGTTTCCACATTCTACGCTTGCCGGATAGTTTACATTTTGACGAAATGCCCCTGAAGATGCTATTTTAAGCGAAAGTACTTGGGCTAGATTTAATTAACTTGTGCTCGATAATAGCCTTATTTTCAAAGTTAGTTTATAAATTTTTGTTATATCTAATTAATATCAAGAATTATAGTAATTTTATTATTTTTTAATAATAATTTTGCAGTGGTTTACTAGGAATTAACATAAGAAAGTTCCTTCTTTTGGTTCAGTTCAGGAATAGAGTATTTTCACTATATACAACATATTTAATGGCAAGTTATTTTTGTTAAATGAGAAAATAGTTTATTTAATTAATTAAATTAAATTATTTAAAATTTAATCTAATATGGAAACTGGAACATCACCAGAAGACATTCTCACAAGCAAGTACAATCTAGTCATTGTTTTTTCATTTCCCTTATCTCACCAATTCTGTTTTCATCACCATAAACAACGCTTTTTAAAAATGGAGGTGTAATCTGACTCCATAAACTAAACATTCTCTTCTGAACTTTCTGCAGCCGTGTCTCCGAAAGGCGGTTCTAAGCATAATTACTTAGTTGACCGCCGAGGAAGCGGTGACGGGGGCGGCTGGGACCTATGGAACTGTACCAACAGAAGAGAGAAGGTAAAATACAGAGTTAGTGCGGTGCCCTGGCCGCCTATAAATATGTGATGCCCAGTAATATCATGTGCCAGCTGGACCAAATTGTTACGAATGGGCTGTTGTGTTGCGCTAGTGCAGTCTGTTCGCTTCAAAAAATATAAACATAGTGAAATTTTTGAAAATTGTAGTTTTTAATAATATTAAGAAAAGTTTGAAGAAAAAGGGGATGCATTAAACAATTATATATATATATATATATATATATATATATATATATTATATATATATATATATATATATATCGGTTTTAAAACGTTCTCCTACGTCTTCCGATGCCTAGTCGCCATTCACTTCGGTCCATCCAAAGGTCTTCATCTAATTCTCTTTCTCTCATACTTCGATTTATGCCTTCTCTCCAACTAAGGCGGGGTCTTCCTCTTTTTCGTCTACCATGAGGGGTCCACGTTAGGATTTGTTTCGGGAGTCGTTCTTCGGACATTCTTTGTACGTGTCCATACCATCTAAGCTGTTTGGTACTAATGTCATCTACTATTGTGTGTTTTACATTCATTATTTCCCTAATTCTGTTGTTGGTTACCCTTTCTAATCTTGATTTTCCTGCTGAGCGCCTCCAGAAATCCATTTCTGTTGCTTCAAGTTTTCTCTTGTATCTTTCTTTTATTTGCCATACTTCACTGCTGTAAGTGATTATACTCTTAACAATTGTATTGTATATTCTATGTTTGTTGTTGTTTGATATTGCCTGGTCCCACAGTATGCTATTGAGAAGGGTAATTGCTTTTCTTCCCTGGTTGTTTCTTTCTTCTATCGTCCGGTCTACGTTTCCTTCTTGTGTGATGGTCATACCCAGGTATTTATATGCGTCGCAATGTTTAATAATTTCGCCATTCCCCAGTGTAAGGTCCTGCTGTGTCCCACCGATACACATATATTCGGTCTTTTTTATGTTTATTTCCAGACCACCTTTTTTGTACTCCTCTATTAATTTCCTTGTCATATATTCTATATCATCGTAGTCTTGCGCTAGTACAAGTTGGTCGTCTGCAAATGACAAAGTGTATATTGTATTGTTGTTGATCGGTAATCCCATGTTTTTGCATTTGCGTTTCCAAAGTTTTAGAGTTTGCTCGAGGTAGATCTTAAATAATGTCGGTGAAAGGCAGCACCCTTGTTTTAGGCCTTTGCTAATTTGGAATCCTCTCGATAGCCCGCTTCCAACTTTCACCCTTGCTGCAGTTTTGGTATACAATTGTTTCGTCGCTGTTATTAAATTTGCGCTTATATTGGTTTTCTCTAATGCTTCCCATAGTTTGTTTTGTGGGATGCTATCATACGCTTTTCTCAAGTCCACATATAACAGATGCACCTCCTGGTTGACGGCCAGTTTCTTCTCAATAATCTGTGTAATACAAAACAGATGGTCTACCGTTGATCTCCCTGCCCGGAATCCTGCCTGTTCTTCAGCTTCTATATCTTTATATTCGTTTTCGATTTTATTTTTAATCAGTTTTCCGTATATTCGGCTGAGCGAGTTTCTTACCAGCGATGCCTCTGTGGTTGTCACATTGATCCCGTCTGCCTTTTTTATGTATGGTGGATATCCATGATGTCTTCCATTCTTCTGGGATTTCCGCTCCGTTGATGTATCTTTGAAAGAGTTTAGCCAGGTTTTCATATAATTTTGTTGTGCCATATTTTATTAGTTCAGCTGGTATGTTCCCTGGTCCTGGTGCTTTGTTATTTTTTAAAGACTTACATACTTCTTCTACTTCTTTTGTTATTATTCGTAATGGTGGGGCTAAGATATTTACGTTGCTGGTATCACTGATATTTAAAAATTCCGCTCTGTCCTCATTTAGGAGTTTTTTAAAATATTCGTCCCATTGATCCAGTGTGATTGATGATATTATATCTCTTTTCTTTTCCTGTCGTAGCGATTTTAATACTTTCCAACTTTCTGTACTTTTCCGTCCTCCTAAATGTGTGTTAATCATGTTACACTTTTGCTCCCAAGCATCATTCTTCTTTTGGCATATCATTTTTCGCACTTTAACTTGGGTCCTCTTGTATTCTACCTTATCAGCGTCGGTCCTTGTGTTCAGAAATTTTTTATACTTCTCTCTTTTATTTTTAATCTCTTGTTCTATTTCTTCGTCCCACCAATACGAAGTTTTTCTGTGGTTTTTTACTTGGAGTCCGAGAGCCTCTGTTGCTGCTTCCTGAAGACATGTTTTTATATAATGATAATGCTCTTCATTGCTGGTAAATTGCATGGTTTCTAACTTTTTATCTAGATTTTTTATCTAGATTAAACAACAAAATTGCACTAAATCTAATGGATAACAGAGAACTAAACTCTTCAGTGACTGAAATGAAAAAAGTAGTTACTACACTAAAAAATAATAAGTCAACCGGACTAAACAACAATAGCACATAAATATTAAAACAGAGCGGAGATCCCCTTAAACGCCATACATAAATTAAAAGTGAACATATGGAATTATACATATCTACCACAGCAATAGAATACCGAATTATTGATCACATTACACCAAAACGAACATAAACTTTAATGCAAAAACTAACGGGAAAGAATGTTGCTCAATGTAGCCTAGTAATAAAATTAATAATACAATATTTTAATGACATCTTAATGAGATCAACCAATAATATGTCGACAATACAGCTTTGAACTATTGGTTGACATTGGGAAAGATGTTTCCCGAGACTAAGTCTTTTCTATTTGCAATTCAGAATCAAGTTATTCCAATTAAAAGTTACCTAAAATGTATAGTTAAAGATCCTCAAGTCCGTAATAACAAATGCCAAAATGGATCTCAAGCCCAAGAAATCTTCCAATATCTTACCGGGTGCTGCTAGGCTTTTGTCGCCACAGATTATAAAGAACGTTATGGCTTAGTAAAAAAAATTATCTACCAACAACTAGCTGACAAACTAGGACTTCTTCGAACCAAAAGTCTTTCTATTTATCAATACGTCCTTAACAGAAATTTAAACTTAAAAATGACAACTACAAGGTCTACTGTGCGCACTGTGCTCACAGACCAACCAGTGGCACATAATCATAGACCGGATGTCGTACTTTATATATATATATATATATATTATATATATATATATATATATATATAATATATATAATATATAATATATATAATATATAATATATATATATATATATATATATATATATATATATATATATAAATATATATATATATATATATATATATATAATATATATATATTATATATTATTATATATATATATATATATATATATATATATAAATATATATATATATATATATTATATATATTATATATATATATATATATATATATATATATATATATATATCCGGTTTTTTAGGCATTACGCCCGTCCGGTAGGGATCTATATGGAGGAGTATCACCGAGCCGCAAGCCCTTATCTCTTGCCGTACCGCTCCACCATAGGCAGATCAGATCCCAGCATATCCTAGTCTAAGCCGCAGATTCATCTAGAATTTTAAACTGCTGCGTTAGAATTTTTGTTTTCTGTACACCGAGCTGGGGCTCGATCCCACATCTACTGAACCATTCGACAGTGAAGCGAATGAGAGGCAGCCGGACAGCCCGCTGAGCTATCTGACCGACATGTCGTACTTTAACTGCCAGTTAAATGTCTCTCTGCCTCTCTTTATGTCCGACAGCCTGTTCTGTTCCGTGTTGACAGACAAGACAGTTTCATGATATCTGTAGGAACATCCTATGACATGTGTCCTGTGCTAACTTTATTTAGTTTCCTACTTTCTGTCAAAACAACTTCTAACGTGGTCGGATTATTTTTTGCCGCTTTTTGATTTTTATAAACTTTCATTGTGATATTTATTCTATAAATCTGACCGTATTTCCGATATTTGTAACCTAACTTTCTTTCGAAAGCACATTGTTTTTTTTATATGTATGCATTAGGACTCTTTAACAGAATTTAACTAACAATTATAGTAATCATATTTCATTTTATCCTTGTGATACGATATTTGTTTAATTGTAACTTTGTAAGATGGCAAGAAAGTTAAACCTTTCTTCTTGATGTGTTTCTAATCTAAGCTGTTTTTCATGTTTTAGTTTATTGGGAATAATAATTTAATGACAATTTTATTTGGCATTTATTTATTGGATGTATTGGCATATTGACAACGTTGTTGGCTTTATTGGACTTCTACTGGACAATTTAATCTGAACATAGAATCACATGTAACTGCAGCTCTCCAGAACTGCAACATTCAATTGGAAGACCTAGCAGCTAGAGCACACAAGTAGCCCATCGAACGAAGCAATAAGTATTACATCAATTGTTAAGCTTTGGCAGGGTTATTTATTGTGTGTTTTTTATTCTTTTAAATAAATATGTTTGGTTAAAATTTGTCTTATTTGCTATCAACTGAGAACTAAGGTTTAATCCTTATTTTTAGACAAGACGAACTCACCTTTGAGATACTGAGCTAGGAAAGGTATAGACGATAAGCTCCCATGGTTGATTGAGGTATTATTTTTACAATATTACCTCAATTCTCTTTGGTAGTCATATCGTTACATATTGAAGGTATCTGAATGAGTTGATGAGTGAATTTACTCCTAAGAGAGATTGTGTGCCGTATGGCTAAATCTGAATATGCTTCTAAATGTGGCTATCTTCTAGAGATGTTGACGACCACATTGACCCATCTTATTTTATTCACAGCAGCTCGAAATAGATCAGTTGACGTTAGACCACCCATTTCCTAATATTAGCCAGCCAAATCCGAATAATAATGTTTATTTAGAAGCTTACATAAAACTAGTAAATTTAATATCTTTACACAAACACACATCTTAGATACAAACCAACTTTTCGGTGCTTCTAAGAAACAAATTATTTTAAAAAATAAGTAATTCTACTAAAGGTAACTCCCCCATGGAAGAGTGGAGAGTTACCTTTATCTCTTATTACTCTTATTCTTTATTTTTGTATAGATTGTAACTTAAATTGGAGTTAATAAAAAATTTTTATTGTTTAGTGATGACAATCCCTTCAAAAATCCAATAAAGTCTGGCTAATTAATTATAACCTAAGCCAGAAATACCAGAAAAAAGTTTATATTACTACTATTAAATGATATTTATTATGCACTACATTAGTATTTTGACTTGGCAAAAACAAGATTTATTTTGCAATTTTATTAAACAAATAAATTATTTTAACTATGCATAAAGAAAGTAGAGATTTTTTGTGTAAGCGACCGATCTACGATGCCGTCCACATTCAACGATAGTGACTACTGCAACGACTCTCAGGAATTGCTCTAAAATTATTTCACGCAACCGTTTGTTCTTAGAATGGGACACAAACGGCTGCTACCGCCGACTCTCTAATTACAACATAAATATGATGTTACTCTTTTCATAAAATAAAGAGATACAAAACACCTCCTGCAAAAATTAAGACAATTAGTGGGAAATTATTCTGCATTGTTAAATAAAGCATGAAATGTGGAATGCTTAGAGACCGTATGGAGCAGTTTAAAGGTTTGTGTTATTGAAGTTAAAGTAGATGATCCTGTCAAACAGAAGATAATTAAACTATATACAATTGGTATTTATTTAAACACACCTTATTTTCTTTAGCTTATTTTGTCATAATAAAGTTTGGCAATAATATTGGTGAGTTCTTTGCTGCTTTCTGAAGGAGTTTGTAGTGCTAGTGGTCTTCTCTAAGAATATTTTTTAGCTACGATATTTGTCTGATTTTGATAGTTTCAAATATTTCACGAAATGTATTAGCAATATTAAACATTCCCTTGTATTTTTTTTTAAATCCCATTTATTTACAATTTCTAATCAGGATTACAATAAGTAAATTGTTTAATTAGATTACAAGAGACTTGCAGGAGACCGTCTAGTGACAATAACCTATTAAATCGTAATTTTAGTACCAAAATTATTTGTAACTGTAATGTATTGTTTCTAATAAATAAAAAAACAATTTTTAATCTTAAAAATTTAAAATCTTGTTGGTAGATCGCTTGGAGTAAGATGCTTTAGCCTTCTGTTTGCCTGAAGTCTCATAAGGTTTTTCGCTAGCCTGTTGGGGTAATTTTGCAGTCGTTTGTCATATTTTTGGAAGTAACTGACAATTTCTTCTTTGACAGTTTTCATCTGAAGATCGCGATTGATGAATTCATTTGGCATGTATCACGATGCATTTGTGATAATGCGGAAGGTATTTGATCGGAATCTCTCCAGTAAGTCGATATTGGATCTTAATGAAGATCCTCACAGGTAGATCCCGTAGCTCCATATTGGCTTTCTCACTGACTTGCATACTAGGATTTTATTGTACAAATTCAGTTGTGATCTTTTTCCTATTGGCCAATACATTTTACTGAGTTTCAAACCCAACTGTTTTCTTTTCGTGAATATGTGTTTCTTCCACGTTAATCTACAGTCTAGGTGCATACCTGTAAGTATTTAACATTATCCTTTTGTTGTAGTATTTGGTTATTTAATGAGACGGTTGGGCATGAACTTTTTCGATTAGTGAACGTTATATATACTGACTTGCTTTCGGTAACTTTAATTTGCCATGTTTGTAACCAAATCTTTATTTTGTCGAGATTGGTATGGAGTAGTTATGAGACGATATACGGTTTTGAGTGAGCTGCACGGATTGCAGTGTTATCTGCGTATGTGGCTGTGACGAAGTGTTGACTTGTGGGAAGATCTGCTGTATAAACTAGGTAGAGAACAGGTCCAAAGAAACTACCCTGGTCGGAATGATAGGACTTGAGGATTAGATAGTAATTAAGAGAAAGGACTTGTCTTATTTTGTACAGCAAACCAATGTGCCAGACTTTATTAAAAGCCTGCGAGATATCCAAAAAGGCTGCAGAACAGTATTTCTTTTCTTCTAAAGCTTTGTTTATGGAATTGCAGATTCGGTGAATTTGCTCAATGGTAGCATGCTGTTGTCTAAATCCAAACTTGTGGTTGGGTATTTGTTGGCTGTTGTACGAGTATTGGCTGTAATCTGTCTAGCAGTAGTTTTTCAAAAACCTTTGGCATCACTGAAATTAGACTGATGCGTCTATAGGACTTAACTTCTTCTACAGGTTTGCCTGGTTTGGGTATTAAAATGATCTCTGCAACTTTCCACAAAAGGGAAGAGCAACAAGTTCTTAGGATTGTGTTAAAAATCTGTGTTAAGTATTGCACTCCTTTCTTGGGAAGTTCTTTTAGAATTCCTGCAGTGATTAAGTCGAACCCTGCGGACTTCTTCAGATTCAGATCGGTTTGGATTTTGTTGAAAACTTATTTGGCAGTGAATTTCTCCAATGGTGCTTTTAGTTGATATGGAAATTCTAAATACGATTGTATATAATCTTCTGCATTGGGGTTGTTGTTTTAAGTATGTGGTTGGAACACTTTCTCCAGGTATTTCGCAAAAACTTTTGGCCCAATAATTTTCTTAATATTGTTCTGAAGCTATTTTCTTGTGGCATTGTAAATTAATTACTATTTAACTGGGAATAAGCCACAATTAAAGATAAAAATACGTTTATTGACGTTTCAATTTCCACTTCGGAAATCGTTCTCAAAATACAAACAGTAAATTAAACAAATTTTGTTTTTTGTTACATAGTAAAAAATTCTTCTAATAATTTAATTTTATCTGACTCATTTATATTGACAATTCAGGCATACATTATGCATTTTAAAGTAGACGACTTTAAAATGATATTGCCAATATTGTTGAGTTGAAATTTCCGAAGTGGAAATTGAAACGTCAATAAACGTATGTTTATCTTTAACCCTGCTGTCCTGTTCGGGTCTATTTGACCCAAAAAAAAATTATTTCTTATTTTACAAATTATTACGCGGCGTAACGTTTTGGTGTTTCGTGACTTTATTACTTAATATGAGGTCTTTCAATTGCATTAAAGATAAAAAATCAACTTGCTCATTTTTTTGATAAAAATTAAATTGTTACCTATGGTACGCTCGGGTCAATATGACCCACTTATTTAAACCGTTAAAAATAACCTGTATAGGTATGTTTAGTTGGTAGTATTTTATATTTTCTAATAGTGTTTGTCAGTCAGGTACGTCTATAAATAAAAACAAGTTTCTACAAGCTAGAACTTGTAAAATATGTGTAGTGTAGCTGGACGATGTCAGGTAGAATGGCATGTCACGTAAAAGGAAGTGGGGGTGATAGACAAGTGGTAAAACACTAATATTCCAAGGCCAAGCGCAATCATTTATTCGTTTATATTTCAAATTTCAGTCTATGTTTGCATGTTGATAATGTCGCACCGTAGAGCGCTAACCGAAGATGAGCTTCGCGAGCTCGCGAACGTGTCAGAGAGTGAGGAGTGCATATCAGAAACAGAAAACAATACAAGTAGTGAGAGTGAGGAAGAAAGTAGTGATGAATCCTTTGGTGTTCCATTCTACGTACAACATCCTGTAGAACCTTCTGTAACGGTTCCTTCAAAAGACGATACTATCCAATGGTCGCTCGATCCTCCTTATCAACGCGATCGTTTTTCTACGGCCAATGTTATAAATAACGCTCCAGGAGTTACAAGGTACGCATGTGCACGAATTTTCGATATTAAAAATTCATTTGACGCACTCTTTTCTGACATAGTTGCAAACCAAATTATAAATATGACCAACATGGAAGGACAGCGTGTTTTTGGAAACAACTGGAAAGACTTAGATAAAATTGGTTTTCAAGCATACATTGGTCTGTTATTGTTAGCTGGAGTTTTTAAGTCCCATGGTGAATCAACTAAAAGTTTGTGGAATGAAGAAACGGGTCGTAGTATATTTCGAGCAACAATGTCCCTTGAAGTATTTACAAAAATTTCGCAAGTAATACGTTTTGATAACAAGACTACTAGACAGGATAGGAGACGTACTGATAAACTTGCTGCAATACGTGAAATTTGGGAAAAATGGGTTGAAAATCTACCAAAATTTTTTAACCCTGATGAAAATGTTACCGTCGACGAGCAATTAGTTGCCTTTAGAGGCCGCTGTCCATTCAAACAGTACATTCCAAGCAAGCCAGCGAAATATGGCATAAAAATTTGGGCCTTATGTGACAGTAAAAGTTCTTATGCTCTAAAATTGCAGATCTATACAGGAAAGGAAGCAGGTGCCGCGCCAGAACGAAATCAGGGAATGCGTGTGGTGTGCGACTTGAGTAGTAATTTGAAAGGCCACAATATTACATGTGATAACTTTTTTACATCGTACAATTTAGGACAACTTCTTCTAAAAAGAAAAAATACAATGCTGGGGACTATAAGAAAAAATAAACGAGAGCTTCCAGCACAAATTGCGAATAAAGAAGTTCATAGTTCGTCTTTTTTACTTCACACAAGATACCACTGTTGTTAACTATATTCCTAAAAAGAATAAAAATGTTATTCTTATGAGTACTTTGCATCATGAAAAGGCTATTAGTGACAGAAATGACAAGAAGCCCCAAATTATTTCAGATTACAATTCCAGTAAGGGGGCAGTGGATACTCTAGATCAGCTTGTTGGTACATATACATGTAAGAGGAAGACAAACCGCTGGCCCATGATTGTTTTTTACAATATGCTGGACATTTCTGCCTACAACGCGTTCGTTTTATGGACATCGATAAATCCCAATGGAATACCAATAAACTTACAAAACGACGAATTTTTCTTGAGGAGTTGGGAAAAACACTGGTGAAACCACTTATCCTTTCCAGGAAAAATTTACCGAGAACTAAAGACTCACAAGAACTGGCAAAAAGAACACGAGCAGAAGTGAGTAGAGAAGATGGAAATTCTAGTGAACCGTCTATGGACCATCCAACTCCGCCTGCTAAACGAGCACGCTGTAAATTTTGCTCCAAAAGGGATAACAAGACTAATATTTTATGTTGTATATGTCATAAACATATTTGTAAAACCCATTCTTTCTATTACTGTCCCAGTTGTAAACTGAATTAAATTTTGTAGATATTTGTTCTTAGGGTTTTCTGGGAAAGAAAAAAGGCTTTTTATTTTTGTTAATAAGGTTTAATTTACAGTAACAATATAATTATTGTTTAATTAACTATAATTTTTTATTAATACAGTTTTGTTTAGCACCATTATTCTTTGTTTCACGTTAAGAAAATAACATTACGCTTATGGAGATCAGTGTTGCCAAAACTCTCAGACACTCTCTTTTGCAGGGATGTCCAAGATATTCCCTTTGCTTAATTTTTGAATTTTCATTTTCAATTAATATTTAACTGTAAAGTCAGAATAACTACTAAATAAAAGCCTTATTATCATTATGTAGTCAGAGACGACATAAAATAGCTGACATACGCACATCGTTTTATTTTAAGTTGCAATTAGTAATTAGATATACGCATTCCAAGCGGTCAATATTTTCTACTGATTTATATGATTCATGGCATATCGTATTCTCACCGAAAAACAAATAAACTCTCGTTACTATAATTAAAATAAGATAAAATAAAATTATCTTTTGTAAATACTGTTTATCTAATTAAAATCATTTTCCCTACTTTTCATCTCTTGTTTCCAATGATCACTTTTGGTAAATTACGTTAAAAAACATTAATTTAATTCATGTTTGTGGAAACGAAAATAGAAATTATACAACCCTAAATTGTGCTTGTGTGTGTCGTGGCAACGCCGCGTTGCTATCGTCCATAAGAAATACATGGCCCTATCTTCGCAATGTTATTTTCTAAAAGTGGAACGTAGTTATAGCTTATTTTATTTCTATTAGGGAGCGTAAATCATAGTTGAGTCATATTGACCCGAACAGTACATTTGTGTAGTTTACTCGAACGGTACAGCAGGGTTAATTGTTGCTTATTCCCAGTTAAATAGTCATTAATAATTTTCTTTGTTACTTTTGGCCCATTGTCCGATACCTGCCTAGATAGGCGGATTAGAAAGTTGTGATCGATTAATTTTTTGTGTTGACGAAAAAATTACCAATTAATACTTTTACGTGAAAATAGTATTGGCCTTTAGAATGTAGATCTCAACTTTATAAAATAACACAGATTTTAATCCTTTAATTTTTTAAATATATGGTAATTCAGAAAGCAGTAACTTTTATGCGACCATGAATAAGGATTTAAAACTACGCATTACAAGTCTCCGAATGTTTATCATTAAATTACCTTGAATAAAACGCTTCCTTTGTGGCTTTAAGCGCGTATCGTTTTTAATCTGCGTCTTATTGACTCTTGTTTCAATCTAAAAAGTGTAAATTTAAAAATATGTATGGCCGATTGTTCGAACGCTAATCAAAACTTGATTGTAATCAAATATTTAATTACAATCAAATACGTCACAGCAGCTGTCAAAATTATTAAAAATTGCTTATTAATATTATTGATTTGTAAATAAAAACATAAAATTAACATTAGGAAGAGTATAATTATGGTTTATTTTGAATTAAAACGCCAAAATAATAAAATTGAATAAAATAAATCAGTCCACATAACTTGAAAATATGTCGTATTTGAATTTAATTAAATATTTGATTACAATCAAGTTTTAATTAACGATCGAACAGTTGGCCCTTGGTGTACAATCATTAACCTTGTTATTTAGTTTTAAAAAAGATTTGTTTGTTGGTGAATCGGATGACGTATTACAAATAAATAATGCAACACTTAGAGAGGGAGTCAAAATTTGACTTATTGAACTCGACACGCACAGACTTGTTTCGGTTAACATCGTACTCATCAATTTTCATAGCAATTCATTAATACATCAGACAGTTATGAGCAGCTGAAGCAGTAGCATTATTAAAAGAAGGCCTGACTCAGAGGACCGTGCCAAATTCATTAGATTTAAGCCAATCTGCTTTGCCCCGAGTGTATCATCATTACCAAGATACTGGTGATTATGTCCACCGACACGGAAAAGGCCATAAACGAATAGCAACAGGAGAGATGATCTATTTATTGTATCAAAATTAGTGAGAAATCGAAATTTGACTGGTGCTAATCTAAAAGAAGAGTTTAGAGAGGTCTGAGGTGAGGTTACCAGCATTTGGACAGATAGAGGGAGACTGAAGGTAGACAACATGACACCAAAAAAAAACAGCTACGAGTTCCAAGCTAGCATGAAAGTCGGATTTGCCTAGATAGGAACGAGAAGAGACGTCGAGTCTATAGAAAGCCAGGAGAGCGATTTCCTCAATGTTGTACATGAAAAACTGCGTCATGGGAAAGCGGTTCTTGTGTGTTTTGGGCAGGCATTTCCATGGATGGGAACACCAAGTTGGTTCGGAAACCGAGTTGGAAACGACTAACTCCATACGCGGGCTTTATTGGTAATTCCTATATTTTAATGCACGATAATGCACAATGGCACTCTATACGAGTCAGCACCACCTATCTGACTGAGATAGGTATACCTACAAAGTATTGGCCTGCGTTGAGCCCGGACATAAATTAAATAGAGCGTGTTTGGGATGAGCTCCTCGAAGGCTCCGAGACAGAAATCATGCACCAAGGAGCATAATGGAATTAGGAGCTGAGCTTAATCATGAATGGGAAGCAATGCCTTAAGAATTTATTAGAAAAGTCATCCGATCCATGCGAAATCGATTGGAAAGTCTAATTAGGAGTAGGGGTGGTACTATCAAATACTGAAATAAAAAATATCGTTTTGTAATTTATGATTTCTCTGTTTATAATGACTTTCTTGCATTAATTTTAATGATGAATATTTAGGAAACTCTATTCTTATTGTTTTCATAATGCGTCTTCCAAATAATGCAATAGCAGTTTTTGTTAATTCAAAGTTATTGTTTGCTCATTACATCTGTTTATTTACATACTTCTTACGTTGAAACAGAAGTTGTAATCTTAAATATCGCTTTTAAGGTGATTGTTTTGCACTGAAGTGTATATAATGCATATACGTATACATATATATTATTAAATCTTTTGCAGTGTTGACATTAAATATGAAACAAATATTAAAATAGTACTTTTACATGTTATTCGGTTTGAAATGCTTTAATCCTCTATAGGTAGTATATCCTTGTAAAGTTTTTTATATCTCTACCTATTACACAAATCTCCTTTTGATCCCAACGCGATAGTAAAAGCCAAGACGTCGCTTCTCGTCGCAATTGAAGCGATTCCTAGGCCAAACATGTCTTACTTCAACACTGTAAAGTGACATTCGAACACCATCAACGCCATTCTTTGTCTAAATGTTACAATGTTATTTCTCTCGAAACTTTTGTGAATGTTACGATGTTTCGTAGTGGAGTGCGATGAAATTTGGACAAAATTAAAATTTGAAAGACGTTAACAAGCTCGACACGTTTTCATTAGAATTAAGAATTTTTTTCTGTTTTAATTGACAGTTTAAGCTTGCTGCTTGGTTGGATATTTAATTTGGGTTTGTTCTAATGGTGACAAGCATGTACATTGAATACATGATTGCATTAAATACTTAAACTCCCTAAAATTTTAGTATAAATAATTTTTCATAAATGAAAGACAGTACTTATATTACAGCGAAATTGACACTTCGTTACCGGGAACATTTTGAAAATTACGAAGGGGTTCTAGTGACATAACGGTATAACTAAATATACATGACATGCTCGAAAATAGAGATCGATAAATTGTATATTATTAGATAAAAAATTTCAAAGCAAGGTACAGATGAACAGATTAACGAATTTTTTTAATATTATGATATATATATTATATATATATATATATATATATATATATATATATATATATATATATATATATATATATATAGATATATATAGATATACAAGAAATTAGCATAGAAATATTGTGATTTTTAATAACTAATAAACTTAAATATTGATTAAAGAAATAAGTTATATGCTTGCTAATATTATTAAAAAATTTAGCATAGGATTAAGTTTAAAAAGTTTTGATTTCATTTTATTAATAAATTTATTTAGGTGAGCCATGTGCATAGCCAACCAAATATATACTGTGTTATTTGACATTTGGATGGTTGCGGATGTGAAGTGGGGTTATTAATTAGTTTGGGATGTTTAATTTAAATATAATTACGGATGTAAAATAGTGATAATGTATTAGTTTATATATAATAGTGTATTTTGATCTGAAAAGCCTAAATGTCCATAAGCTTCTCACTAGAATTTTCTGGAAAACGTCTATATACAAGACAGTTAGCCCTATTTGCATGGTCGATTATGCCAGAACTTTCATATATTGATGAGATGAAGAGTTTCGAACATGATTTATTGCTAGAACAGTCTGGAACGATAAAATGATATATATATATACTAGGTAATTTGGAGCAGGCAGGCATTAAGTAAGATTAAGTCGGTTAGTCAGTTACAATAATTAAGTGAGATGAAGTCAGTCAATCAGTTACAATTAAGTCATTAAATTAGATTCATCAAGAAAGTTAGTTCAAGACAGTTATAATTAAATTAAGTTAGAAGAAATGATTAACTTAGAAGAATTCATTAAGTCAGATACAGTTGGAGAGTATGAGAGTAAATTAATTCAATATAGAAAGTTCAATACAGTGATAGTTAATTATTAGTACAGTAATACAGTGACAGTATGGAGTTAATTCATTAAGAAGTTAAGCAGTTAATAGTACAAGAACATAGTATACAGTATATTTGAAAATATATTACATGGAGATTACAAGAATTTTAAATTATAATATCTACATGCAATTTCACAAATACAAGGATAAACGAGGCTGATTAAGAAGATATTCAGAGGCGATTATAACTTTGATTTTGGAAAACTTTAGGCATTCAGTGATAGAAAGGTACCAAATCGTATTAATATAATTTAATAATTGTAAGAATTTCAAATTTTAGATAGGTTGTATTAAATTTATATTGTTTATCCTAGATATGTATGTCTGTTTTATAATAGTTATAATAAAGATAATTTAAAAAAGAACTTACAAACTAATTCTTTGGGAACTGCGATAAAAACCCTATACTCATATATTTTATTTTAAACACTCATTGCTTATATACAAACAAAACATCATAGCAATAATATATATATATATATATATATATATATATATATATATATATATATATATTTATATATAAGGGATTCTACAGTCTGCCTTCCCTCGCTCAACCGTTTCCATCTATGTTGTCCAATTCTCCATCGTTTAGGCCTCTCTTACTCATGGCGTCGTCTACTTCGTTCTTCCTTAATCTTTGGGGTCGTCCCCTTTTCCTTCTTCCTATGGGGATCCATTCGGTTATTCCCTATATTTATCTGCTGTCGCTAGTTCTTCTTACATGTCCATACCACTTTTGTCTTTTTTGTTTTATATATGTTAGTATGTCTCTGTGTGTTTCTATTGATGTTCTTTGCTTTATTTCGTTATTACTTCTCCTATCCATTCTTGTTACTCTGCAGCATCTTGCAGGCATTCTATCTCTGTTGCTATTATCTTACTGCCGTTTTCTTGTTTATTATCCAATTTTCAGCCCTATATGTCATAATACTTCGCAATAATATTTTATAAATCTGTGTTTATGTCTTCATATTTAGGTGGCTATCCCACCGCACTGAGTTGAGTTGTCGGATTGTTGTTCTTGTTTGTCCTAATCTTTACGTAATTTCTTTCTCTGTTATTGCCCTTTTCGTAATTATAAACCCCAAGTATTTTAATTTGTCCTTTCCTTTGATTGTTACGTTGTCATCAATCTGTAGATCTTCTATGTCTTCTTCACTTGTAGACAGGTACTCTGTTTTCGCGAGGTTAATATCTAGGTCAACCTTGGTATATTCTTTTTGTAATTTCTTCATTATGTAGCTGAGGTAGGGATGATTCGATACTACTAAATAGTCATATGGTATCGATACCTTCATTCGATACTGAGTACTCGGTACTCGGATAATACTTGCATTAGTGTCTGCAAACATACCGCTTTCAAAATTAGCAAATGTAAATTTTAGTTCGTTTCTAAAAAAATATTGCAAACTTAATGTTCCAAGTGATCGGTCTCTAAGAAGAAATAATGTGAACGGGCTATACTCGTCGGTGTTAATTAATATTAAGGAAGAAATTGCAGATAATTATTTTTACATATCTGTAGACGAAACCACTGATTCCTCAGGAAAGTATATTGCTCATTTATTGATTGGTGTTCTTAAAGAAGATACCTTACCAAAATCTCATCTTATTTTATGCCAGCAACTTGAGAAAACAAATGCTTTAACAATTTCGCGTTTTATACAAGAAACATTAGCATTTCTTCCGACAACTATTCCTTCTAATAAATTACTGCTTATTTTATCGGATGCTGCTCCTTATGTGGTGAAAGCAGGACAAAATTTAAAAATATTTTTCCCACATTTAATACATGTTACTTGTGTAGCGCATGGATTAAACAGAGTTGCAGAGGAAATACGAAAAAAGTTTCCTCTTGTAAATACCATGATATCCAGTGTCAAAAAAGTATTTCTTAAATCTCCTATAAAGAATTGGTACCTAACATTCCTCTTCCACCACAACCTATTTTAACGCGATGGGGAACATGGTTAGAAGCAGCTAATTTTTATGCATATCATTTTGTTAAAATAAAGAACATAATTGATACGTTAACAGATGAAAGTTCCCAATCTCTTTTGGATTCTAAACAAACTTTTCAGAGTAACTTGCTTCAACAAGAACTTTTATTTATAAAATCAAATTTTAGTTTTGTTCAAAAAACAATTACTCAGTTAGAATCACCAAAACTGTCATTGTTCGAAAGTACAGCATTAATAAAAGAATTTGCTTCATGTTGTCGGAACGTTAGAGGTAATATTGGAAAAGATATTTGAAAAAAATTTGAAGCTACTATGGAAAAAAATAAAGGTTACCATATTCTTTCTGAAGTAGTCAGTGTTCTAGCTGGAAATATTTCGGAAACAATTAATTTAGAACCAAATGTTTTGGTTAGTTTGAAAAATGCTCCCGTTACATCAGTTGATGTTGAACGAAGTTTTTCCATATATAAATATATGTACTCAAACAGAAGCCACAAGTTTTGTTAGAAAATTTTGAACACCACTTGGTCATTTAGTGTTACCATAATTCTAAACAAGTTTATTCATACTTAAAAATGATGTAGTTACTTAAAATAAATGTAAATCTTAATGAATAGTAGGAAATATTTAGTTATGTACACTTTTTTTTTAAATAAAATTGTTACTATTTTACGATTTTTTTATTTATTTGTATGCATATTTTTTAAAATATTTGCATATTTTCGGGTAAACACGTGCATATTTATGCGCATATTTTCTACATTTTTATTTGCATATTTGCCGAAGTCTAGTCATAACTTTTAAAATGTATCTTATTTTCTCTATTTGTATCACAAACCTACCGCTAATAACCCTACTCGTTGATGCGGTTCAATAAAAATAAAAAAAGTGTTAAAATTACGAAAAATTTTAAAATGAATACAATCTGTGCTGCTTATATAAAATATCTTTTTAATTACTAAATGTAGTTTAGTAGTCTGCACCATATATCACGTTGCCGTAGCCAAGTAAAGTGCAGTCAGAAACAAAGGTGTCTCCTAAATTATGAGATTCAGAAATCGTCGTTTATATATAAGTTTCTACATAGTCTCGCGTCTCGCATCCGATTCGAGCAATTCGAGGACCCACTGGATGGTAATAATTGGAGAAGTCCGCGAATATATCATTTTCTACTGAGATTCCTCGGATATGCTTTGCCGTACGATTGTATTAGTAAGATATCTTCACTAACTCGCCTAAGAATCTAGGAGTGTCATATCGTAGATTTAGTGTTCTTAACCCTTCCAGACCTTAACTCATGTTCTAACGACGATTATTGCTTCGGTATCTACATTTCCGAACCAATAAGCAGCTGGGTTTTCGGATAATAATTCAGACTATTATGTCTCGCTTATTTTATGATGGCGAATGTGATGATTTACTCAAAAAGTTTGATAAAAACCATAACTATAAGAGTTCTAGAATTCAAATAGTTACTAGTTCATATTTTTTATTTACTTTTTAATTTAACTCCAGATTTATCAGCTAAACCTTTTTTTAATATCATAGTACGGGATAGTATAGTGCCCAGGGATGGGAAAGCTTTGATTATATAAAAATCATGAATGTGTTGCTTGTGTGAGTCGATTTCAAATAGGTAAAGAAATAATAAATAAGACTTACTCACAATCGATTTAATTTAACTATCAGACGACCAGTTTCGCTTTCTACAATATGCAAAGCATCCTCAGGTCTCGATACAAAGTTAAATAAATGCTGAAATGATAAAAACCCATATTAGGGTGTTTTCTAGTAAAGATAAACAAAGTAGATGTTGTAAATTACAATAATTATGCCAATATTACATGTCTGTGGTTTTTTTTCAAAAAGAGTAAGTTGAATAAAAAGGTATAAAAGTTTTAAAAGTTTAAACATACAAGGTAAGGCCCACAAATTGTTATAAAATAGTCTATTAGACCACTAAAATCTAATAGATAACACATAAAAAACTCATTGTGCCCAAGACTGAGATGTAGTGCATTAAAGTCCTTCCCCCCTTTTAAATTTAATGTTTGTTTCGTCCCTTCTAAGTGTTTTCTGTTTTAGTGTGTTTTAAATTGTCCTTAATTGTTTTAATTCAAATATTTTATTTACATGACTTTGTAATAATCTAGTATTTTGCCAAAAGAACTTTATCAAAGTAATTTGATAACTACAAGTTAAAAAATAATTGCACACCCACACACTTTGTACATCTAAACTTATTCATTGTCATAAAACTGTCACCTTCATAAAACAATTACTCAATAAATAACACACATTTCATAAATATATCTCTCGAATAAGTATAAATAACTTTTAATAATACAATGGTATATTACATCACTTTCATTTAACAAACAATCACACACATATCTCTGCTTCCTTGGATCAAATCTATCTCCTAAAGAACTTCCCGCTTACTGTCAAACAACTACAATAGCAGAATTGAGTTCTACATTCAACATAGGAGTTTCAACCATATTCTACCATCCATCAATTAATAGAGTACCGGCATGTAAGTAATGTTTATTTTTATTTATTTGCTCATTTATTAATTTATTACAATCTAATAGACTATTTTATAACAATTTGTGGGCCTCACCTTGTCTGTTTAAACTTTTAAAACTTTTATACCTTTTTATTCAACTTACTCTTTAAAAAAAAACCACAGACATGTAATATTGGCATAATTATTGTAATTTACAACATCTACTTTGTTTATCTTTATTAGACAACACCCTAATACGGGTTTTTATCATTTCAGCATTTATTTAAGTCTTATTTATTATTTCTTTACCTATCTTTGATGATATAGTTTATTTCATATCGAACCCTCAGTGCAAGACTGCAGTAACTCAAAATTTTATGAAAATGAATTAATCATGGAATTCGATTGTAAACATGCATATCTATCCCCTGTAAAACATTGGTAACTTTTAAATACTTAACCGGCTAAATATTACAACAACAGTTTGACAATTTTGCGTTTTTGTACATAAGTTCCGAGTAAAACTGTTATAATTCTAATGTTACAGAGTTACAACAGTTTTGCACGGAACATTGCAATGGTTGCTAACAAGCAATGAAAGGTACGACAAAAGTAAGATATTTGTTATTTTAATATCTATATCAGTGGTGTTTGATTTTAGTATACAGCGTGTCTATGTAATCCATTACCGGCCGAGACAATAAACATAAAATATGTGCGATGTAGTTTGACCATTTATTTATTAGATTGGATTAAAAACACATAAAAATAAGACTCATTATTTACAGCCAAAAAGTATTTTGTCTTATGAAAGGAAAAACAGTTATCTTAAACCTTGTGTATTAACAATACTGACAGTTTAAAAATATCTATTCTCAAAAAACTTGTTCTACAAAAACTAAATCCCAAATTGTATTAAATCTTCATGTAACCTTCCGGGGCGATTGTCATATCATATTGTCCTCCCGTAATTCTTAACTTTTACTAAGGTAGCGAATTTCAATCCTTTTGTTAATCACTTTTTTCAAGCGAGCCTGATTTACATATTTTTATTATAGTCCTTTTGTTTTGAATTTAAATAAAAATATTGAAAGTTTTACAAATAATTTTTTGTAAAATTACAAAGCGAAGGAATTGTGGCTATCAGAAACATGTGCAAAGATAAAAAAATAAAATGGCCGCTAGCGATAAGCCGTTTGTATTTATTATTGTAAGCGTATGTATTTATTCTAGGTAGCTATCTAATTTCTTGGAAGCTATTAAATGTAAAGTTTACTACCATACTGAATCCCGATTGCTGTTGGGGGATTTAATTCAAATGGCCAAAAAGAAAGATTTGGTATACTTATGCCATTCAGGTATGATAGTAGAAGCTCACCAGAGTTTTTATAAAAATATTTTGGTCCAAGATAATATACGAGAAGAGGACAACAACTAACAGAAAATGTATCTACACTTTTTACAATTTTATCCGTGCAAAAGTGTTGTAACTTTGAAATTGCTAATTTTTTAGCATTAATATTATTTTATTTAAATTTCTATTTTTGGTTAATGTAATATAGGCTGAAACGTATGCAAAATCATAATTAAATGTTAATTTTTCTTAAAACTTGTTTCTTATTTCACCGATATTAGCACGAAAATAAACAAAATCATCTTTTTCTCGAAACTCACTTATTCTGACTTACTGCAATCTTGCACTGAGGGTGCAATATAATAATGAATATTTTACAGTGTCTGTTTTTCAGATTTTATTTGAATAATTACACAGTGATATAAAGTCAAATAGAAACTTTTGAAATATTTTTTGATGACCTTATTTACGATTTTATTTTTTCCCTTACATACAATCTTCATTTCGCCTATATATTTCGATTTTCCTTAATTTAACCCACAACGGGGGAATTAAAATATTGCATAAATAACATACTTTCTTTCCAAACTTTTTTCTTAATTAAAAACCATCAAACAGAAAAGTTTTTATCAGTGGCCGCAGTAGGTATACAAATTCCCTAAAAATGGTTTAAGAGACCTGATCAATGTTTGTCGAGACGAGAGAAAGAGTTAAAGAACTTCTTAATTCTTACGATAATTTTTATTATTACGCAGATATCAGCAGAGTGCAGCCCAAGACGGAACCCTGAGGTCCAGATGGCTCGACAGGGCCGGACGGGACACGGGACTGAAATTTTAAAAATTGTTCTCCTTTCTGTACTAGTTTTTCGTAGAAATCGAACTAATAATTTAAATAATAATTAATAATTAATAATTAGGATAAAATGCAGATACTAAAGAGACAGCAAACAGGAAGAAAAACTCCCACTCATTATTGCCGGTGTTAAAAACTTCTAACCATTGAACCAACTATTAAACATTACATTGAGATATTACTTAAAAACAAACATTTAATCTTAGTATTGAATGAAAAATAAGTCAAGGTAAAGGCCCAAAGAACTGAAATATAGAGCAATATAGTAAAAGACTTGATGAGAATAAAAACCTAAATATCATACATATCGCAAACCGTTTAGAGTACTGATTCATCATATTCATCCCACAGTGGATATACAATATATTAAAAAAAATAGAGAGAGCCAAGATTATGCCGTTTTACAAATAATTATACTACAAAGAACACCAAAAAAACATTTCCACTGTTTTTGTGGATTTAAAAATGCAAAAAAAGTATACAGAAATTAATAAGATTGAATATTAATTCAACGTTAAAATTAATGTCAAAACTCTAAGACTAAAAAGAGACTTAAAATAATGTACTATAGTAGAAAAGTATAGTTGAGAACCGCAGAATACCCCAATATTTGAGAAACAAAGTGTTCAACCAATGCATCCTTCCTATCATGACATATGGATGTCAAACTTGGACCATAACCAAGGCAAACATGAATAAACTAGCCACAACAGAAAGAACAATGGAAAGAGCAATGTTAGGTATATGACTGGCAGATAAAAAGAGGAACGACTGGGTACGATCCAAAACAAAAGTCGAGGACATAACAACAAAAATTGCCAAACTTAAATGGAGCTTCGCGGCCACACTGCTAGACAGAAAGACCAACGTTGGAACACTACAATACAACATTGGAGACCTTACGAAAGTAAACAACTAAGAGGAAGACCACAGATGAGATAGGTTGATGACGTTAAAAGAATAACCGGAACAAATTGGAAATATGTTGCTCAGGATAGAGACCGATGGAAGGAGTTTGGAGAGGCCCATGTCCAAACATGGACGACAGAAGGCTAAGAAGAAGAAGAAGAAGAAGACAAATTACATTATATCTTAATGATATAACATACCTCTCTTGCGAAGTTGTAATAAAGGTTTGATCTGTTTAAATAGAGACATAAGTGTACCTTTTGTCAACGATAACCTGTTAAAAAATTAATATAAATCCTCCTATTATTTTAAACAATAATTAAATCTTTCTCTGTAAGCTTTTATGTGCCTTACATAATTATATAAATCCATTTTTTTATACTAAAATTTACACTTAAATTGGCCTTTAATTTATTTAATATTAAGTTTAAATTGATTATGATATCGGGCGTTATTAACCCTGAACTACTATAGTGGGGTCAAATTTGACCCCAGGACTTGAAATTTCGTGCGCCACTGGTAGACAGTTTGGCGAACGAATTTGTTATTCTATGTATTCTTCCAATTAAGTACGTAGTTTAGCATGCCGCTTAGTAGCAAACGATCAGTGGGATAGTGCACACGTGCTGCTGAGTTCCGGTCGGATTTGACCCCACCATAGTAGTTACGTTATTATTATTTAAGATAATACATTAAAATGGCTTTAAGAATTAGCGGAAGTACGGTGACAAGTGAAAATGTTTTTGACTTTCTCGAATCTCTGGAGGAACCAACCGAAAATATTGACACTTATAGTGACTCTAACAACAGTGATACTGACACTGAAAGTGAACATTCGGTTCACGACACAGATTCAGAAATTGACGTAAGTGACTTATCAAGCGACGAATGTGAAACAGCATCTAATAATGAAACAAATTTTTACTATGGACGGAAAAGATATAAGTGGGCTAAAAATGCTTCGGCCCCATCAAAAATTCGCGCACAGAACATTATTACACACCTTCGTGGTCTTCGTGGACCTGTCTTAGAAACAAAATCATCCAGTCTACTTGAATCCTGGTCACTTCTTATAACTCCTGACATGTTGGCCTCTATTCTAGAGTACACAAATGAAAAAATTACCGAGCTCAGTGTAAATTATGGGGATAAATGTACATTTGTCGATCATCTAAACGAAGGTGAACTTAAGGCTTTTTTGGGTCTTTTATACCTATCAGGTGTACTAAAGTCTAATCATGAGAATGTCGATTCATTATTTTCGACAAGTGTTTTAGGTAGGCCCATTTTTCGTGCTGTAATGTCAAAAGAACGCTTCTTATTTCTTCTCACAGCAATAAGATTTGACAATCATGAAATAAGAGAGCAAAAGAAGGCCAATGGAGATCGACTTGCAGCAATGTCCTATTTATTTAAATGTTTTGTATCTAACAGTACAGCAAACTACACCTGTTCCAAATATGTTACAGTGGACGAGATGATGGTTGGGTTTAGAGGTAGATGCCCTTTCAGAATGTACATGAAAGCCAAACCAGTCAAGTACGGCATCAAGATTATGTGTTTATGTGACGCAAAAACACATTATTTGGTAAACGCTTTTGTGTATACGGGTAAAACAAATGATCCTAATGCCCAAAAGCTATCCATACCTACAAGATCAGTACTTGCTTTAGTGGAACCAATTGCCAATAGTAACCAAAATGTCACTGGTGATAATTGGTTCACCTCAATAGAGCTAGTTGATGAACTAAAAAAACTTCGACTTACCTATGTAGGTACAGTGCGTAAAAATAAGAGAGAAATTCCTCCACAATTTTCAACCAAATAAAAATTACGAAGTTGATAAGTGTTTATTTGGTTTTACACGAGACAATACAATCGTATCATATGTCCCTAAAAAAAAATAAAAGTGTAATTATGTTGTCGTCTATGCATCACGACAAATCTGTTGACCAGGAAAGCAAAAAACCTGATATAATAGCTTTCTACAATTCGTCGAAAGGAGGCGTTGATGCACTTGATCAAAAATGTGCACTTTATCGTTCAGGTCGAAGATGCCAGCGATGGCCTTTACTAATTTGGTATTCCTTAATGGATATTGCTATAGTAAACAGTCACATTATTTTTCACGCAGCTAATCCTGGGGTTAGAAAAAATCGATCGAATTTTATTCAAGAGCTGGGAATCAGTCTTATAAATGAACATTTAGAAGTAAGATTTGCAATGCCAAATTCGTCAAGAGAATTACACTCGATAATTTTCAAAGCATTAGAAAATAAAATTACTCATCAAGATCAGACCAAACCAGAAAGGCCAGTTGTAAGACGTAGATACTTGTGTCCCAGAGGTAAGGATAACAAACATTCCACATTTTGCGCAGAATGTCATAGGACCATCTGAAAACACATTCACTTCAGAGAGTTACCTGTACTATGTGCAAAGAATAGATAAACACTTACAATTTGTTCAAATATTTTTGTCGCAAGATTCTAACATTACGAAAAAAAAAACATGACTGTTATTTTTTTATATGGTTACTCTATTATGATTTTCTTTTGTATTAGGTTAAGGCGTTACTATTATAAACTACTTTTCAGAAAATGAACCGTTAATTTCAATTTAAGATATATTTTTTTTTGTTATAATAATGAGTTATGTTTTTGATCAAAATTTATTTTAAAAGTTCTATAATTTTTATTATAGCATCTTAATTTTCTTGAAATAAAATTTAAGTTTACAAAAAATCTCTTTTTTATATACACATTCATTTGTCAAAAATACAAAAACAATAAAAAATATATTTTTATATCTTGTTTAGAGGTTTTTAAACTTCGGGTCATCTATGACCCCACGATAGTAGTTATGTGGATGTAAATACACGATAGTAGCTCAGGGTTAAAAAGACAATTTTATATTGTCATTAATTGGATGGAATGCCATTAATTTTAATGACTTTTGACATTTATCATAAATTTTGACGTTTATATCGTTTTTATTTTTATCGTTCCCGTTTTACTATCTTTTAATGACTGACATACTTTTAGTTTTTTAGTTTTTATTTAATGTCTGTATTTTGTTGTTTGTTTTTTATGTAGTTTTTGATTTAAACCTCCTTAGAATAAATATTTGATGACAAAAAAACGAATTGATCAAAAGTAGTGAATCGATGTCAAAACCCACTATTTATGACGTAACTCGTGACGACGCCATCTTGTAACGCTAGTTCCTTATCCGAACAAAAAAGGGTAGAACATTAAATAAAGGTTAAGAAGTGGGGTTGGATTGGTCACACACTCAGAAAAAATAATTCCAGTATTGCAAAGATTGCCCTAGAGTGGAATCCGCAAGAAAGAAGAAAAAGTGGTCGACCAGTACAAACTTAGAGAAGATCCATAATGGACGAGATAAGAAATCAAAAGAAGTCTTGAAATAAGCGCCTGGCCTTAGCGAAAATAGAACTCGATGGCGCGTTTTCACTGAAGGTCTATGCTCCACTTACGAGTTCAAGATCCTTATGTAGAGTATTGCCAAAAATAAACAGTTATGAATCTGTGCGCGCTGTCATATTCAAATTAACTAGTATAGACCTGTCAAGAGATCCTTAGACAATTAAGTATTAAGGACCATGGACGTATAAACACAGATGGACTCAGTTATTTACATAAAATTGTGAAGTCAAAATTATTTGAATAGGTCACATTCTGAGCACCTTCAACTGTTGTCACGTTTTGTTTTAAAATTTCTTATTCGCGAGTGGCTAAAAATATTACTCCGTATTTTATACTCTACAGGTGCTATCAAACCAAAATAATAATTTATTGGTTATATTAATATATTTAATTGTAATCAAAATATCAAGTGTGCACATAGTGTGCATAATCATTTAAAAATAGCGTATAATAGATATCAATCAATTATTTTATATGTAGAAGCACTGAAAACTATTTATAAATGGCAACGGTTGTTTACATTTCTCTGTCTTATGGATCTACGTCAAACTTCAAATGCTGTTCCATGTTTGTTTACTTTTTACAGTAAATGAGGAAAAAGTTATTTTTCGATATTTTGGCTGTATTTTGAGTGATATTTGCATCGAGTTAGAATCATCGAGTTAGAATCTATGGAGAGGGCATCACGTGACTAAAAACGACCTAACTTCGGCCATATTGGTATTATTGTTTTGAAACTTTTGACAGATCGTATATGTTTGGTTATATTTGTTGTTTTTCGAATATTTTCAGTTTTATAATAATTTTATAGAAACTGTAATATATTGTGATAGGGCATAATAATGGTTTCTTGTTCTCAACGTAGTTGAAGTAGCAGAAGTAATGTTAATAAAAAATCTTCAGGAATATCGTTCCACAGGTTAGTATACAAATATGTAAACAAAGTAATGGCCCGTACTTCAGAGAATAAATTAATACTATTTGACTGTATTAATTTATCTTTATATATAATATATCGTGTTTTTAGTGTTTACCGCGGGATAAATAAATCATAGTTTATTAAAAATGGGTTAGGTTAGGTTAGGTTAGGTTAGGTTAGGTTAGGTTAGGTTAGGTTAGGTTAGGTTAGGTTAGGTTAGGTTAGGTTAGGTTAGGTTAGGTTAGGTTAGATTAGGTTAGGTTAGGTTAGGTTAGGTTAGGTTAGGTTAGGTTAGGTTAGGTTAGGTTAGGTTATGTTAGGTTAGGTTATGTTTTGTTATGTTATGTTAGGTTAGGTTATGTTATGTTAGGTTAGGTTAGGTTAGGTTAGGTTAGGTTAGGTTAGGTTAGGTTAGGTTAGGTTAGGTTAGGTTAGGTTAGGTTAGGTTAGGTTAGGTTAGGGTAGGTTAGGTTAGGTTAGGTTAGGTTAGGTTAGGTTAGGTTAGGTTAAGCCTGTTTGTTTACATTTTAATAGGCGTAACATTGGGTTTATTGATGTTCATTAATGTATTGAATAAGATATGAGTTCATGAAATTAGTAGACATTTATAAATTGTAAGTAGACATTATCTGATTAACAAAAATCTGTTTAGTACCTTTTTAATTTAATATTTCTCATGGATACAAATAAATTAGTGAAATAAATAAAACTCATTTATTTTTCTATGTACATAGGGTTCCAAATAATATTGACGATCGAACTATTTGGGTAGCAAATTAAGGAGAAAACATAAAGATTTTTTATTGTAGCATTATTTTAATACTATTAAAAAATTAACTTGAATTCAACTATATTTAATTGTATTAATTTTGACGTAATTTGTTAATAGTTAAACTTTCGTTTTTTTAAATCTTTGAACGTGTTTTTATGCATTATTACTACTTCCAATTTTTAAAATCTGAATAATTACCCGGGAGTAAAAATTCAAGTACGCGTATGCTCATTGCGGAAGCATCACATTCTATCGAAGCTTCAAAACATTGTGTGTTAAAGGTATCTTATTGCTGTGTCCATCTATGTTTATACGTTCATGTTAAGGACTAATTGTTAAAAATGGTGTTAATAACAGAGAAGAAAGTGTTTCTTGTAGACCATTATTTTCGCTCATACGGAATCGACCAATGTGATAGTTTAAGTCTGCAATACATATGTCATCAATTTACACAACGGTCTAATAGACGTTCTCCAAGTAATGCTGTAATGTTGAAGGTTGTTGAAAAGTTTAAAAATACGGGTAATGTATTGTGCCAACTAAAAGGAAACTTAGGGCATCCTAGGACAGTTAACAACAACGATAACCACGAACGTGTTCTTTGGCATATCTATGTTTCGTGGACCTTACACAATTTACAGAATTTACAGTAAAGGCAGAATTTACAAAACAGTCATCAGACCAATAATGAGATACGCGGCAGAAACAAGACCTTATACAGAGAGGACAAAAGGATGTTAGATACAGCAGAGATGAAAACACTTGATGTACAGATATATAAAATAGATGTACAGATATACGACATAGATGCAAGGTAGAGAATATCAAGAACTGGGTAAGAAATAGAGGAGTAGAATGAAACGATCATATAAGCCGAATGACACAAAATTGAGTAGTAAACACGGCAATAACTGGAGACACATTGAAAAACAGACAGAGTTATGTCTATATAGAAAGGAGAAGAAGAAGAGAAGTCTGTCTTGAGAAAGGAGGAGCTCATTTAGAACATGTTATAAAGTGTGAATAATATGTATTTTTTTTAAACAATAAAATAATTACAAGTTCAGTACTGTTTGTTTTGAGCTATACTAATAAAAATATATGAGAAAATTATAGGATAAACCAGATAACAAGAACCTTAAACGGACAACCACTACTCTTGTTTGCTTAATTTGTTTTTATCATTATCATTTTGGCTTTACAACCCTGTGTGGGTCCTAGCCTCCCCAATAATTCTCTTACAGTCGTCCCTATCCATCGTGTTCCTCCGCCAAGCACGTATTTTCATATTTCTCATATCTTGGTCTATGTTATCTAGGAATCTTGTTCTGGGTCTTCCTCTTCTTCTTTGACCAATAGGTTTATCAACGAGCTTGTTTCTAGCTGGGGCGGTTTGCTCCATCGGCATTATATGGCCTACCCACCTCAGACGTCCTAATTTAATGTGTTTTACGATATCTGGTTCCTGGTATATTCTATAGAGTTCGAAGTTGCATCGTCTTCTCCAGACACCATTTTCATTTACCGCTCCATACATTCTCCTTGGTATTTTTATTTCGAAACATCCTAACATGTTTTCATTGCTTTTTGTTAAAGTCCAGGTTTCTGAACCATATGTTAGGACTGGGCGTATTATTGTTTTGTAGAGTTTTACTTTTGTATTTCTTGATATAACTGCAGATTTATTAAGAGTGTTCCCATATATACAAATTCGCTAACTTTTCCTTATTTTGTTTTATTCTAAAAATGTGATGACTGGTCTTTATGCAAATATTTTTCAAATAATAGTGCAGCAACAATAAAGAAAAAAATACATTTAAATCTTCCATTATTGGATTTATCTTATCAGCAAAAGCTTCTCGTATAATTTCGAATTCCAGCTAGTGCTGAAATAGATCTGCGTGGTTTAGCTTTTTTTAGGTATCAGCATAATTTCTTATACCTTTCCCACCGTAGGAACAAAAGTTTAAAAACAAACATTAGAAATATCCTTTCATTCGACTCTGGAAGCTACAAAGATACATAACTGTGTGCAGTTTATGTAAATAATGCAGATGAGATTTTTCTCTTCTCTTTTCGGTGATAAACTAAGGCGTTATCCTTTGCCGCGAAGTTAGCTACATTTCCTTATTAAATACCGCCAACTAATAAGATCTGTAAGAGGGAATTGCCTCGTTTGTCACACCTTAATGGGCCGTGTCGCTCCAGAAATTCTTCCCGAGGATCTTACACGTCCGTCGCGTCGCTCCGCTTCTTTCTCCTGAAATATCGTATCGCTCGTTACACAACGAGAAATATCTTTTGTGTTTTTACAAATTGAATGATACCGGTCTGTCTCGTATATTCTTCTTTATGAAATAATTAAAGCTTTCATTTTATTATCAAAATAAAAGAAGATATATGACAAGTATTTTAATATTTTAATTGAATGTGTGTGAATTTAATTTAAGATACACTAATATACAAGATCAATAAAAGAACATGATATCATAGATATCGGAGTTAATCCACCAAATAATAGAAATTCAAAAGAAAACCGAAAAAGGACAAAGAACTAGAACCTCGGAAATCTTGTTTGGATGGTGCTAGAAAGGTCACCCATGGAGAAACCCCGGACAGCAGCCAGATGGTTGATGGAGAGTGAGTCGTGGGTTGCTGTATTATAAAAATTAAACCAACCCGTACTTGGTCTTAGTTAATTATTTATCTCGTACGGTTATTTAATGATTAACTGAAAATTAAATGTTCGTAATTTAGAAGTTCTTAACAGCTGATGAAAAGTTCGTAAGAAAATATTCAATGTTCTTTAAATTCAATTGTTAAATTGGTAGTTAACCTTAACTACAGGTGAAGAAATGGTTGAACGTAATAATAATAATATACCATATTATTCGCCAAGATAATTGAAGATACTATGATTATGATCTCTCTTCAATACTGACCCCCCAGGGGGAGTGCAGTGGTCGACGTGATGTCGTGTATTGTCCGTCTCCAGAGATCTCTGTCTCTGGTCATTTCTTTTAATTCATGCATAGGTCTTTGGCATATTCCTGTAATTTGATCTATCCATCTTGTTGGGGATCTTCCTCGTGATCTTTGGCCTTCTACATTTCCTTGTATTATAAGTCTTTCCATGTTTTCTGTGTTTGCTCTCATAACATGCTCAAAATATTTTAATTGTTGGAGATGGACTTTACTAGAGAGTCGTTGGCTAACTTTTAGCTCTCTTAAAATTGAATTATTTGTTATAAGGTCGGTCCAAGAAATTCTTAACATTCGTCTTCAACAGAACATTTCAGTTTCGTCTATCTTTCTTCTCTCCGAGTGTCTCAGAGTCCAAGATTTACATCCGTAGGTCAGTATTGGGAATATTAAGCAGTTGATCAACCTCATCTTTATCGCTCTTGAAATTTGACATTCCTTCCATATTTTGGTCATTTTTGCTGTGGCAGCTTTTGCTAGAAGTAGATGCTGTCACATCTACGTTTAATCTGTTCTTGTAATGACCCTGTGTTTGTGATTAATGATCCCAGATATAAGTATGAGCTCACAACCTCGAACCGGTCAATTGTGGTTATGTGTGGATGATTGTGGTGTAGTCTATCCACTATCATAATCTTTGACTTTCATGATCTGATATTATGATTATGATACAGTAATTCTCGATGACTGCTGCACTAAATTGATTCTACATACTATACTTGTATTAATCACTGAAGTTAATTAAATTAAAAGGTACTCTATACCAATATTTAATCTGATGTGATATTAGATTAAGATACGCAAATATTTAAGTGTATACACACTTACAAAAATTCACAGAGAACAGAGACGGTAAGATATGGCGAGCGTCCTTACGCAAAGACTGCCCTGCCAGAAGTAATGTGGTTCCTCTAAAAATTACACAAGCTTTCCCAAAAAAGGGTGGGGTAACTTCCACTTAAAAATGACAGACCAGACAGCATGTATTTCTAAGAATAGAAGGTTCTAACGAATATTGAAAATACAGTTACCCTTTCAGCTAGAAACGTGATGAAATACAAATCCTTTTGGATTAGGTTTTTACAGAAACATACCACAAAATGCTTTCGACGATTTTGTTGGCCAATGTTTCAAACTAAAACCCGTCTTAAAGCCGGAAAGATTTAACCGAGGATCACCTAAACCATCGTCTTTTAATAAGTAAATTCGTCTGTAATTTGAAGTAGTCGGTAGATTGCAATAAAATTTCCTAATCACAAATGGGACCACCCGCGTATATATTTACAAATACTACCATGGGCGTCTCAGGCAATAGGGGTAAAGGGATTGAAAATAAATTAATATTTTAATTGTATAAAAATGTTACAGAGGACTTTATGAAAGCAACTCATAAAGTCCTCGTAGACACACCGTCTCAGAACTAGCAACTTCACGTGGAGTCATATGTCGCCATGTTACCAAATCCAACGGTAACTTTTACATCTTAATATTTTATAAGAAATAATGTAAACTAAATTTAACTAAATAATTTTTAACGGGTTTTACCCACATATTTAGTGGCTACATTCATGTAGACCTACACACTGATGATGGAATATGAATTCCGAAAACGTTTTGCCTAATATAACCCGTTTGGGTTTTTAAATATATACCTTTTACAAAGGATTTTAATAATTTTTTTAATATATGGTATAAAGCCAACTACATAAACGTAGATTCCTTGTGGATTAGAAAAATGTTTAGATAAATTCGAATTAAACGAATCAAAGAATTCTCTCACTGCTGCCAATTTGTCATATTTTTGCCAATCTAATCGTGTTCATTTATCATCAAAACGGATGTGTCTGAGCAAAAACTTAAACCATGCAAGAGACATTGTCAATTTAAAATTCTCTGGCGATGAGCCGTTTGTCCTAAAGAGATCTTTTGCATTTCTGTGGTTATTTTTGGTTAACGTGGCCATATATAAAAGACCCAATAGTGCCCTAAGTTCTTACATATCTGTCTTTTGTGGCAGATTTATTACTGAGATTGTATAAACACAGTTCAATAAAGATATTCGTGTTATCTACATGGTTTGCAAAATCTCTTCAGTAAAAAAAAAACAACTCTAAATCTTTAATGAGCTTTTGATATGTCATACTTCTCTAGTTACTCCAGCAATGTTTATCTTTATTAAATTGTCACTGCGAGTTCGTATCCGGTGGTTTCCTACATGTTTCTTTTATTTAGTTGCTTCATCCTTACCAATTAAATGCGGCACTCTTCGTGGAATATTCAAGACTTCTGAGATTGGCTCCTCAATTTCTTCTTTTTTGTCGGCGCCGTGGTCCTGTATCTCTTTAAAATCTTTTTCCTAACTAGCATCGTCATCGTCAGGTTTAACTTCTGACTCAGAATCAGAGAAAAATTCCACATAAAGCTTTTCAAGATATATGATAGTTGCTTTTCAAAATTCATATTCAAAAAATCTGTAAAAAAATAAGTTTACATCAATCAATATCAGAAAACATAATCAGTAGAATACTCCCAATTATAAATTAAATCAATATTTTTATTTGCTTTGGAAATAAAATATTTTAAAATTAAATCTTACCTGAAGGATTGTGGCGACTTGTATGATGTGCGGACTCATGTTCCGCAATTCAATATAGCAGTAGAACTAAATGCACTAGACAACTTCCACAACTGTACTTAATAGAGTATCCCCACAATTGAAGCTGGCGAGCACGCCAGGACCGAAATCATAATGAATAGTCACAAATCGACAAATAATTCGACAAGCTGATTCTGCAATAGTCCGCACGTTAACTCTTAAAAGCTGATCCACAATTGAATTGGTGATTATTGAAAGGAACTAACTCCACACAACTAAAATGTTGGGAAATTAAAAAAAAATGTTTATAAACGACACTAGTAATGTTAGCAAAACGATGTTATGGTAGATTGAAAGCAACTAGGCTACAGTACTTTTAACAATAATCCCAGTAGGTTATTTGTTTTTTAACAAGTTTTATTTAAAAAAAATTGCGTTGGAATTAGTTCCTTCTAAAACTAATTGCTTGTATGTAAAAATAAATGAAACAAATTATTAGTTTCAAGTCGGATTTATCAATACTAAATTATTACATTGTCATTATTTAAACTAATCGTTTTCTTCCATAGTAGTAGGCCATGTAAGGTAAGCTTCATGAAAGTACTTAAATTCTTCATTGTCTTCGGGAATATAAACTAATAAGTTTCTGACAACGTCAACTTTATGTTTATTGATTGGCACTTTTCCCTCAGGGTAAGCAATACACAAAGCATCAAATAGGTTTAATGGCCTCGGTAAATTTCCTGGTTGTTTTAAATTAAATGTGTGCTTAAATAAGCCCCCATTAAACTCTGATGTTTGCAAGTGACCATTTTGTAAATACTTGAACTACATGAACGAGGCTGGTGCAAAAGTTTGCTTTTGTTGACGGGGAACGTTTCTGCCATACGATTCCAGAGATAACACCGTTTTTTTGTACAACGCTGGCCACCATTTATTAAAGTCCTTAATATCTTTCGTACGAATAACTTTTAGTGTTATGTTTGATTTTGCGTTGGCGATTAACTCATCATACTCCATAGGATGATAAATGCGATCTGCTTTCTTTATACTTCTTTTAAATAGGCCGAATGTCCTATCGCAGTCTAGAAATGAATGGCCTCTTATGGGGAATCTGCGGATAATATTTTCAAATCTTTCTGTCTGAACTAGACCCAAGCAAAAACCGATAACGGATGAAAGTATGATTTTTATTCTGACCAGGACAGGAGTCAGAAAACAAATACAACGTTTTAGCCGTTTCTGGTATATACTCTCCAATGTAGGCTATGAGAAAGTTGCATACTTCGTTTGCGCCTTTTTTAGCTGTACCCTCGGAATATAGATACATGCGTGATGAGTTATCTTTCAAATTTGTGATACAAAAAGCATATACCCATATCTGTCTCATATAAAACATTTCTTGGACTGGGATATGTGGCAATTGCAAGTTTTGCATAAAGTCAAATACAAGACCACACGTTGTTTCATCGGACTTGCAAAGTTCTCGAGTAACTTTTAGTTGGTTATAAAATTTCTTACTTCGCCTTTTATGTACTTGAAGTTCAGCTTTTACTGTTAGCTTTACAGACTGAGATAAGTGGGGATTCTTTAACTTTGTTTCCATTACTTCACACGATGAACAAACATCAATTTGACGCCAACCAAATCGCAGGTTAAAGTTTTCATTAAAATATTTTAAATAAAATTCATATTTGACCTTTGTCTTTGGATATTTTGATTTATAAAGGTTGTACATTATTTTTACATTGAGTCTTGCATCCAAATATGTAATATGGCTTTGCCCATAATGACTGGTTTTAGTAGGAAAAGATCCAATGTGATCATGAATTTGTTTGCACAATTCCGCAGAGACTGCATGAGATTTAATATTATAACCTCTTTTGTCTTTTGGAGTTATTCCTTGAGAAAGTAGTGTTGCAATACGATGAAAACGTTTTTGCGTCATTGCGTTTCTCTACGTTCCCTATTCTGCGTCTAATCGGGAAACATTCCATAAGCCGTTGTAAATGAAGGTCTTGTTCATTTTTAGAATTCAGATTGTGGAAGGTATTTAATAAATAAATTTGTTGATCCATTGTAAACTTTTTGTAACAATCCATTTTACAGCTGAAAATAATAAGAATTTCAACCACCGAAAACGACATAAAATGGTTGTATAGCCTTAACTGCATATTGCGACACGATTGTCTTTTTTGGAACTATATTTCCTTTTGCAGTTTAATATGCTGCTCCTTTTAATTTATTCACCTTCCTGACATTAGACTTTCAGCTCTCTGGCTGGCGCATATGTTTTTTTCCATTTTGAACATTAGTTTCATCCTCAATATTCATCATTTCACAAAATAATACAGAATATACACTACACTTCGGTTAACAGCCGACTAAAACAGACTGCGAAAACAAGCGCGAAAACAGTAAAACTCACTCAGGTATGTGACTGCAATGCCCGGCGGGCGCCATTGACAACGGTCGAAAGTCGAGTCGTGAACGGAACTAACTCCGGGATTGAGATCCTTTCACGACCCAACCATATTTATCGGTTACAAAATCTAAGCCCACTCTACCTTAACCTTAAGGGAGTAGGTTCCTTTCTTTACCAGTCGATCGGCAATGCCGAAAAATACCGCTTCACGTGTAAAAGTCAAAATTGTACATTTTTGGAGTTAGTTCCCTTTAATAATCACCAATTCAATTATTTTCTAATACTGATTTCATACAAAGTTATTATCTTATTTGTAGTAATAAAGTAATAGATATATTTTAATTTAACAGTCTATATTGTCCTACATTACTTTAAGCTCCGTACAATCCTGTATGAATGAATACTAATATTTATATGTAATTACGTGGCTAAAGGTTTCAAGCCAAAGCCAATAAAAAAGAAAATAAAAAAATATAATAAACTTTAAGCCCGTTTAAAGCTTGTCTTAAACTCCTTTACTCTATACTTGAATTTCTCTTTAGTATTTTCTATTAGAACTATCACAAGATCAGTGATATTTTTTAATTAAAAAAGTTTATAAAAAGTTGCTCATTTAATAAAGAAATTCCGAGAAATCGGGAAATCGAGAAATATTTTATACAAGACAAATTTCTTCCGAAATTTCTCAAGCTATAAATGTTTAACATCTCCCGTACTATAAATATGTCCAAGAGGCAGATCGCGTCCGGTAGAGAAATGATATGGAGCAAAGTTACGATGTTTACCACCAGGGAACGTCAGGAGAGGGAGGAAATGCGCCCGAACCTGAACAGTTCCCGACTGATGGCCAGATAGCCGTTTGTTTATGGGACGGCTTAAACTATGTCCAGTCTAACGGTGCTCATATACAATGCTATCTACAGATCCCTCTGGAACTACCGCCGTCTATCCCGACAAAAAGGACTTACTACTTTCGTAATTTGAGAGGTCGCTTCAAGACGGCGGAGCCATTTTCCTTCAATGATGAAAGATTTTTATCTCGGGAGACGTGTTTTAACGGGAATTATGGCTTGGAGAAACAATACGAAAGGGTTACTTGGTTAAGTGATCCAAGTCAATATTTCAGTGAACTAGATAATAGTTTTTTTAATATTACTTTGGAAAGCTACAGGTTTGTTTACCGTTAAGGAAAAGCAGTAATATATTTTTTATTTGAAGAAACCATCAAATCTAATTTTGTATTATTATTTAAGGCATTGTCAGTGCAACATTTTCAGGTTTTATCAAACATTTTAGTAGAACTAAGTCATGGTTATAAAAGGAATTAAATTTTTTATTTAAATTTTTATAGTCCAGTCAGGTCAGAAACCTTTAGGCGGGAAGTCAATAGTAGTGTAAAAAAATTTTCGGCAAAAATGGTATGGACTGAAATTGTAGCAAATGCGATTTCCCACAATTTCTATATTACAAAGTTTTTCATGCGGTTAATATTTTGAAAGTGGAGTTGAAAAAGTGGAAGGTGGTTTAATCCTTTTTGACCCAATTTTTTTGTGTTGTTACGATCTTGACTTTACTTATTTCTTTCTATTGGTAACCATAGAAGGTTTTTAAAGTGTACCAAACCAACATTTTACATAAAAAAACAAAAGAATAGTGGGATATATATGTCCCAATGGGAATGTTGTTTGGGATTATTATGTCTCGTAGGGTATATTGGGAGATTACGACCACAAATAAATGAACACTTTATTTCAGAAAAATTTACAAAAATATGCATAAAAAATACTTCTATGTAACTTAATATGTGTGATATAATGTGAAACAATGTTTACACAAACCTATATCGCACATTGTGCAGATGATTGTTGTTCTTCTATCTTTACCCATTCTTGAGCAACCAACACAACACCGTCTCTTAGCAGTTTCAATTGGCATGTGGTCTCCTACATTTTTATTTCATGATCTCTTTGAAGGTGTACCTACACTTCGTTTTCTAAGTTTTAGTTGTGTAGTGGTTTGATCTTTAGAAATGAGATCTTCTGATAGCTCAAACAAAGTTTCTACAAGGGGTGTTTTCTTGCGTGTTCGATGTAAATCATTATATATTACCCAACTAGATACTACTGACACCATAAGTAATCGGTAGAAAACTTTTTTCCACCATTTACATAATCGTTTATTCATTTCATACACTCCACTCATTTGGTCAACCAGGTCCACACCACCCATAATTTCGTTGTATAAAGCAACAGCAGCAGTACAAGGAACGTCCACTTTGGTCCCACTTTTATTTTTTCTTTGAATAGTTGTACAACTACTCTTATGACAGTTACTCAACAAGGATACTTGTTTTGTGTCTCGCCATTTTGTGGCTAGGTTTTGGAACTCATTTGTTAGAAATACAGTCTCCCTTGTTTATTTTGCTTTTTATAGAAAACTCCTTAGGTATGTACCGTCTATTTGTAATGGCTGTACCAACTACGGCGAATTTAATAGTGTCCACTAGACTTACAGAGGTAAAAAACCCGTCAAAAGCCACAACAACATTATCAATACGTATCGATTCACATAGCATTTTTACTACTCTTTCACCTAAAGTTCTATCAGCTTCTTAAACTTCCTTTTCAGAGTAAACGTTAAAATGATGTCTGTATCCTATCTTAGAATCACACCTGCACCACTTTTCACTGGTTTTAGAAGTACTTTTTGTTTTATGGACGACCGACCTTTGAATTTTATCATACTCTCGTCTATTGATTGTCTAGAACTGTCGGTTCGATACTTCTGAAATGTGAACTTGAAACAGGAGAGCAGTTCTTCTACATAATATATCTTACTGCAATCTTCGAGTTTGTTTGGGCCATTGAAGTAAAGTTTGGAAAGAATGAATAAGCATCTGTTTTTTGATATTGCAGTACTTATCGTTTTATTTCCGACAGATGGATGTGAAGACCAATAATGTCTCAGTTTAGGCACTCTGTTGGAGCACATTATTAGAGTACAACCAATAGTAATCATTACTTCACCAGCATCAGTAAGCGGTTTAGACTTTCCTTCCTTGCGATTACACATTTTAATTATCTCGTTTGTACAATCCGCAATAAAAATAAATGAACTTCAATGGAATACTTTCAAGAAAATTTCTAGACGTGACAAATTCATATTAATTGATTCATCAACTACACAAGGTATTTTAGGAGGAACATCAAATTTGGGTTTATGATCAGCTGCGACTGATGTCCATACGATAGAGAGTTCTCTTTTCTTTTTATTGATAATGGCTTTTTTACCTTCAATTAAATCTTCCCCATCTGGCAAGCAAGTATTCTCGTCTTCTTCATTTTCGGGAGAATCAAATGAAGACGTATTTGATCCATCTGATTAGCGAGTGTGTTCTTCTTCATTGCCAGGACAATCATCTGATGCCATACACGAGTCATTAGAAGAATAATCACTGTCGTGAAATGGGTCTTCTTCGTCGTCTTCTGAAGATATATTAGATTTTGCATCTATGTCATTGCATGAAGATATGTCGCTTATATTATTAGCCAGTTCAAGGCACGTTCAACAAACCCAGTGGGACACATAAATCCCATGTGATTTCTGATGTAAGTTTGCCAATTTACAAAACTAAACGAATATCAGATTAACGTGTAGAATAATTACATACACTAAACAACAAATTTACCTTACGATTGTGTCAAAACCGAGTTGTTTTAATTCTAAAAAACGTCGAAAGGTAAGAACTACGTGTTGACTGCGTCATACTTACGAACTAACTGAGCCATCCAACTTTGCCAATATCACTTTAGTAAAGAAACATGTGCAGTGTAGTTGATAAACTCCGATATCGAAGAATATAATGTAAAACGGGACTTATTTGGAACATCAGGCAAATTGAAACTGTCGCTGGGATCTATAAGTCCCACTGAGTCCCAAAGGGTTAATAATAAAATCTTGTTTATTATTATGTTTATGATATATATTGTATATAAACAAAAATGGAAATTATTATATTTTATACAATTTTGGTATCTTAAATTTTTTTTTGCTAACATTTATAATTGAGGACCTTGCTGCAAGAAGGGGGCAGCTCGATTTTTGGTCAAATTTTAGTTTATAGATGCATATTATGTAAAAAGTTAGTTAAATCGATTGGTGCAAGAAAGAAGCAGATTCATTTATAACTGGTAAACCTATAACTGATGTGTAAGGGATAGTGATGCTCAACGTATAGTCCCTCCTATCCAAATGTCAACCTCGCCTGCCCGTGTGATGATCTTGATTATGGTCATTCGGTGCATCCTGCTAGATAACAAATGAGGCTCTGATGTCCGAGTGATTTCTGGTATAAGCAATCCCCTACTTACTGACCAACGGCTTAGGGGGGATGAGTTGGTGAGTGATAGGGCATTATTTTGTCCTAGGGTTGAGAAATCGGCCCCGAAGGTAAATGAATCAACAAATAATGGTCAACGACATAAGACTGTAGAAGGCAAAGGTGAAACACTGCATTAACGGCTCATAGAGCACCCCCATAGAATTGACACTGCAATTTCAAACCCTTACTTATCATGGAAAGCGGAGGCCAAGATTCGGTAGGAGAGGAGAAACATGAAAAGAAGAGAAATGAAAAGAATAAAAATAGACCTACTGGGAATCGGCGAACAGAATCAGGATCATGTAAAAATGACGAAAGTGTATTTTGCCAGTTTATTGGAAATTTAAAAGGTACTAAAAGTCACTGCAGCCGCAACAAATCAAAAAGAGTATATTTAAGTAGTGATCTTTCAATACAAAAACTTCACATGATTTATAACGCTAGTATAGAAAATCCCCAATTCCAAGTAAAGATAACAATGTTTCGTAAAATATTCGGCGGATAGTTTAATGTTGGTTTTAAATCTGCTCTTCTTAGTTATTTTCAAACATATGACCTAACAGATTTGACTCACCTGAGATTGTTTTGTGATGGATGTACAAGTCAAAATAAAATCAATTATGTGCTTTATACTTTATTGTACTTTTTAGCAGCCCACGAAGGCACCTTGACACATATTACTATTAATTTTTCTGTAAAGGGCCATTGTTTTTTACCAGCCGATAGGGTTTTTGGAAGAGCAGAGAAATTGTTGCCGAAGAAACCTACTCTTATTTATAAAGAAACCTTGAAGAATATAAAAAAATTGGAACTGTAAAGGTACTTGGTACAGATTGGTCTCTGAAGAATGTAAAGTCACTTGCTTATATGATTTAATACACTTACCCAAAATCAGTGACACAAAACGAATTTTCATTGAGAAATTTGTTACAAAAAAAATTACAAGTATGGGTTAAAGGCAATGAATTTTATCGGTTTAAACCAGAGCTACACAAATGCAGCCTTCTAAAGCAACACACGACTTGAAAACAAATACTGGAAAATCCTCTTGAAGAAATTCATTTCGTTCATCCCGTAAGCGCAGCAAAAAAAAGTATATAAACGAATTGTTAACTATTCTTTTTGATGCACTGGCAAGACATTGAAAGCCTTCTGTGGTACAAAAACCTTATTGTTGCTCCAAATGTATATGGACCTGAAGAAGAGGAGGAAGTTGTTTGTGACTATTTAGAAGAAGACTGGGCCCCTCACTTGTAATACCTTGACTATTATCTAAAGGTTTCACTCTATGTGTTTCACTATAACATAAGGTTTCACTGTAATATTGTAGAACAGGGTAACTATTTTATTATAATAAATAAAATTTTATTTTTCATGTTGTGAAGAACATATTTTGCTTACTAGTTTGTCCAATACTGAGTCCAACCCTACACTAAAATAAATAATCTTATGCTTAACTATAGTAATTTGATTTGATCAAAACACCACATATCCGAACCTGTTATGTTCATAACCCCACATGTGACATGTGTTTCATACATAACCCCACATCTATCAACTTTTCTATTATATTTTTAATTTGTTATACTACTTTCTACAGAAGTAAGTAGTTTTATTAGCTCAGAAACCAATACTGAACTTTAAATATTAAGATAATATTAAATATCGGAGAAAGGAAGGTAATCAAAATGTTTAGAAACCTAGAATGAACTTAAATGGCGATTAATGAAGTAATTTATAAGTTATATACTAGAGAATATTATAAAAAGTATTTATATGAGGGCATCCTTAAGAAATTAGCATAATATTTTGTTTAAAAAGTTTTTATTTTGCAATGTATTTGATTATTTTGATAGTTATGATATTATAAATAGATTAAGATGAGTAAATTTGTTATATTGGGACATTTTGTGAATAAAAGTGATATGGGACAGTGAATTCAGGTGAAATTGAACAGAAAGTGGACATTTGAAATAATAATTATGGATACAAATAGTGTTATTTACTAATTTAAGATGTTTAATCTATATATAAGTTTACATTCTGATCTGAAAAGCCTAAATTTCCATAAAATTCTATCTAGACTTTTCCATAAAAAACTATCTAGAAGTTTAAAATAAGGCGTCAATAGAAAAAATCTAACCTCTTTTCGTGTGAGAATTTTCGCGAACATCGAAATATCAACAAAATAGAAGAATCCAACCTCTTTTCAATGTGGTGTTATAGGCGCATCTTACGTATATCCTGGGTTAACAGAGTTACTAATGTAGAGGTCCTGCGTAGAATGGTCAAAGAATGTGAAATTCTCATGACCGTCAAAACTAAAAAGTTGGAATATCTAGGACATGTAATGAGAAATCAAGAACGTTACGGCCTTCTACGATTGAAATATCTATAAATACGCTTTCACTTCGAGCGTAGTTTGAGATTGGAAGAGAAAAAAGATTATTAGAAAGAATATTAAGTATTGAGAAGTCAAACTGTAACAATTCATTTTTGGAAAAAGTCAGTATTCATATAAAAGAAAGCAAGCAATCATAAAGTATAGCAAGTAATATATAAATAAAGCAAGTAATATATTAATTAATAATAGTTAAAAGTCAAACAAGTAAAGAAGAATATTTTACCCATTTATAAATGTTAATAAGAAGAAAAATAATTTGAAATGGTGGAAACTGCTAACTGAAACATTGTGGTCTATTTTTGGGAAAGCGATTTCATAAAAAGAAGGATAACCAGAGGCTGATAACGGAGACACTGGGTGGCGATTAAAACTTTTATTTTAGAAAACGATTTCATTTTTCACCCCCTCGGTGGCTCAGTGGTAAGAGCGCCTACCTTTAAATCTAAAGGTCGTGAGTTCAAATCTCATCTGGGTGGAAATTTTCGTTTAATAAATATTAATAAATGAAAATAATTCCTATCCTTGTGCGATCGGTACAGTTACTCTACACACACACACACACACACACACTACACTAGGTACCTGACTGTACCATGCCAATGATCATAGTTGTCGAGGCATTAACCCAATAAAAAAAAATTTCATTTAGGCATTCAGTGACAGAAAGGTACTAAATTTTGTTAGTAGAATTTAATTATTGTAATAAGAATGTCATTTTAAAGATAGGTTGTTTTAAATTTATATTTAAATATTGTCTAGATTAGATATATATGTGTGTGTTTCCGAATAATTATAACAAAGATAAGTGCTTACAAACTAATTCTTTGAGAACCGCGACAAAAACCCTATATATCGCACACCTAGTTCAATAGTGCCACAAGTCCAAAATACAATAATTTCGAAAAAAGAGCAAAACGTTCTGTAGCAAACGAGTTATGCTTTGTAAATAATTTATTTTTAGAATGACTGGCTTCAAAATTACAATTTAGTTAGCAAATTATACAGTTATTCGCTGGATCTTATTACAATTTATTAAAAATAAAACGTTAATTGTATTTTGATAGTTATGGCGATATTGCATTGTGAAGAAAGTCATTTATAAAACGATAAATAGGAGATACGGCGGCAAAATAATAAAAAAAATCAACTGGTTCTTACAAAAAATATTTTTATTATTATTATTACAAGTGTGTATAAACATTTTTTTTAATTACTATTAACCAAGTCCTTATAAAAAATGTGATGAACAGGTAATATTAAGTTTTTATTGCACAGTTCCAAAAGGTGTTGCTTGGTTTTTGCGGATATCGATGGAGGCTTTATGTAAGCCTTTTTTAAATCGATTACTGCTTCCATAGTTGCTGAACGCCCCTTTGTCGATGCTTTAAAATGGACCTTTTCGAACTCATCGGCATTATAATCTGTTTTATAGAAGAAAGATCCAGGATTGCTTTTGACAACTTTAATAACTTGGATATCATTCCAGACTACCTTTTCATCTTTTGTATTCTTTGTAAAATTTCCTCCAATTTTTGAATTGAGATCTTTAAAGTCATATAAGTCTTCTGTGGACATTTCTTTTACATTGTAAGGATTTCCCTCTTTTTTTGCAGATCCTATGATGACAGGTCATTGTGCAGGAACATAAATGGGACCTGTTTTAAGCATTTTCTTCTTTTGGCTCTCAATAGTTGCGTGCATGGCGTCCCCTTCATTTTGGGTATGTCCCACTGCTAAAAATTTATGTGTGATTGATTTAACATTAATTTTTCCAATTGCATAGAGATACATGGTAACTATAAATTTATTTTTATTTTGCCCAACACAATTGTCGCTATAAAATATAACGTCTTTATCATTACAATGATTTGAAAGATAATCAAACAGACACGTAGCTATTTCGTTTGAGCCGCGGTTAGCAATAGCCTCTTGCCAAAAGTAACAGTAACCAGTCTTTTGCAATATCTAAAAAATTGCAAAGTTGAAGCAGTTCAGGCGGCATTTATAGTAGAAGCTTGAAACATCTCCACAAGGTGTAATAAGGATCGCCTGCAAATCAAAACAAGCTACCAATACTTGAGAATCATCTTTTGCTCTTGCTAGATCTTGTGATTTTTCTTCTCTGCTTCTAATTTTATTATGGATATGTTTATTATAAGTTTGATGAAGAGTAGCTTGCTGTTCAGCAGAAGAATTTTTATATGATTCACAAATTGCGCACTGATCTTTTTTTGGCTAAAAGAAAGTTATTTTAAACTCAGTTTTGAAAATATGCTTGTAAGTGCATTTTTTAGCCACAGGCCTTCCTTCACTCTCTTCCTGTAGTTTGTAGTAGCGATACAATTGAGCTAAAGTAAGTGAACCATCTATGTATTCCTTTGTAGTTTGTGCTCTAAGATAATGTGATTCCATCCTTTGGAAAGAATTTATGTGTTCTCTTATTTTATTTTTCACCGGTCCAGTAACCGTTTCTCGTTTCATAAAAATATACCTGCTCTATATAATCATCTTGGCGAGGGTCTGTATGTAGATTTTCTTGATCTTCAAATGTATTTGCGGTATGATTTGATTGCACGGGTAACGCAACCGGAGTAAGCTAAAAAATTACATACATTAAGTAAAACCTCACTGTGATTTTTGTTGAAATACAAACTTCCGTCAACACAAAGGAGATGCCATTCATAACCTCAGAAACCTCTGAATTGTCTCCCAGATTCTCATCATCTTAAGATAGCTTTGCAAAGCTAGTCCAAGCATTTTTCTTGCCCTTGACATCTTGTTTGATAATAAAGTTAATAATAATATCACTATACACTGTTTTCAGACTTTAAATCAAATAGTTGTACACTAAAAACCTGGATACCTCGTGCATAAATAATTGAGAACAGATAAAATCGTACCACTAATCTAACAATTTTTGCAGTTGTGGCCGTATTGAATTACATCGGTTGTATTGTGGCGGAGTGTATTATCGCCACATCTCTTAGTTATGGCCATATTGCATTTCAAAACCCTACAGTGTAATACCGAAATATCTTACTTTATACTTATCCAAGACAATATTTCAGTTAAGGTTGTATTGCATTAGTTGGGGTATCATATATGCAACCTTTTTAAAGCTTTAACTCAAAATTGGAATTTTTGGAGTTGTGGCACTATTGAACTACATGTACGATATGTTATTTAAAAATACTTATTGCTCATAATACATGCTAAATATCATAGCAATTTGGCGCCCATTGCGGGGCTCTCTATTCAAAAGAATTAGTTTGGGAAGATAAGTGCTCTCATATAATTAAATTATTTTCATTAGAAAGAAAAAAATATATAGATTTTATTTTTAATTATATTTAATCAAGTAAAGTCTCAAAATGTCTCAAGAAAGAGAGGAAAATGTCAATATGGCAGCTTTGATGCCATTAATGATGCAGATGAAAAATAAAATGGAAGAGAATTCGAAAGAAGTCAAAGTAAACATGAAAAAAAATGGGACAGAAATTGGAAGAGAATTATAGAAAATTAGAAAAGAAAATAGAAGATAATAATAATAAAATTGTGAAACAAATAGAAAAACAAATAGATAAAAACTTGATGCCGCAGAGAAAAAAGTAGCAAATGAAATAAAAAACATACGGTATGACTACAAGAAAAGCATAGAAAATTGAGTTGCAAAAATGTAACTTAGATGTAAATATTAACGAAGACAGGAGAAAGACAGAAGAAAAATTAGACGATGTGCAACTAAATATCCAGACCAATAATAATCAAATAAGAAATGTGGAACAGAGAATAGATGATATTTTACAAATGAGAGACATATGGAGACCTTAATTAAATTTAACAAATGAGACTGGGATTAAATTCTCTGGTAATATAAAAAATTTGCATTCTAGAGTATACATAAATAGTTTAAAACATAAATTAAGATTAGTGAATATTATTAATTGAAGACATGAGTGGATAAAGGTCATATGTCACTTTTTTGAAAAAATTGTTTTATTGGTTTTTTTGTGCTGCTAATATGCTGTTTAACCTTTTAAAATTTTAAAATTACTTATTTTTAGCTAATTAAAAAAAATAGGAAGGTATTAAAGCAATATGTCCCACTAAATTTTCGAATTCTAGTGGATAAAGGTATTATGTCTAAAATCGCGGACATATTACCTTTATCCACTCAAATTTTTAGTCGCTCAGCAGTTGGTTTTCTGACATTTGACTTTATAGGTTATGTTATGAAAATCAATGTAATTGTGTAATTTACTTTGTGCAAACATTTTTACAGTTTTTAAGTCAAAAAGTTACGAAAAAATTATGGAGAGTAGAGGAAAAAGAATTTACAGACTATATCTTCAACAGAAAGAAAAGAATACTGTTAAAAAAGGTAATATTACATTATTATATAAAGGTTCATATACATATATTTTTTAATACTTGTTGTTTTATGCAAAGTACCAATTAATGCTTTTTACTGTAGTTTTTATCACATACTTACAATATTGTTGGTTTTAGGTGTATTTCCTCCTAGTTCGTCAGATTTAAATACCCGTAAACTCAACGATTTATCCAATAAACAGTATTGTGCAGACATGCAGATACCATCGACTTCCGGAAATTTTGTCGGTAAGGGAATATTTATTTGACATTTCCAGCCTCGTTGACAAGTTAATATAATAATAATTTAAGATAATATTAAAGTTATCTAGTATTTTCTAATCTGTATTAATAATTATTTTGTAATATCGGTTATTTGGAGTGTTTCAATATCTCATAGACAGATAGACACTATGCATTGTCTAAATTTTAATAAAATTGTTCTCCAACGTTTTTAATATGAAAAAATTTGGTTTTGTGCTTTTGAGATATTTGGTATAAAATGAAAAAACACATGGATACCATACGTAAGCCTGGCTGGAAAGGTTTATAATTTCTTAGTAGTAAATTTATTTTAATTTTACTACATATAGTTTTATATTTTTAGAAAGCAATGAGTCAGGAAGCGAAGCAGACGGATATGTGTCGTCCAGTGATGAATTCGTTCCTTCAGGTACGGGCTATTCGGATGAATCAGACTACTATGAAGAAACCACAAACAAAATGTTTTCCAAAAAAATACATGATGCTAAACGAAACATCTTTTCTGAAAAACTTCCTAACAAAAATTTGTTAAATGAAAAAAAGGAACAAAACATGAAGAATATAGACAACCAAGCAGAAGTGAATGCTGAAAATAAGACAAAGAAATTTCAAATAAAACCCAATATTGAAGACAGTCAAAGTGCGGTACATGTTACCGCAGAAGGACAAGGAGCTGATGTTTCCAAACCTCACAGGACGGCGAAAAAAATTTTTGAGCTTAAAGAGAAGAAAGCTCGTAAAAGAGAACGCAACCCTGTTGAATGGAAGAAAAAAAAGGCAGCAATACAAAAAGAAAAAGGGTTGGAATATGTTTCTCAAAATGGAAAAATTATACCAGCAAAAGAAATTGAGGAAGATTTAGTGTTATGTAAAGCAACATGCAGATTAAAGTGTGGAACCAAATTCAGCTTAGAAGCTAGAAAATCTATATTGAAAAGGTTTTATAGTTTAGAAAATAACGCAAAAACCTGTCTTTTGTTTAAAAGCATTGACATAAATCAAGTTTCAAGACACCGAATTCGTTCTGGAGGTAAAAAGCAGAAGTTAAGAGAATGTTCTTTTAAATACTCAGTAACTTACGACAGAGAAAAAATATCTGTCTGTAAGGATGCAATTTGTTCGCTGTACCAAGTTGGCTCAAAGAAAATATTAAATCTTCAAAAACAACTTAAACAAGGTCAATCAGCTCCAAGTCCAAGTAAACAAGGGCAACATACAAATAGACCTCACAAGATCGGTGAAGCGGTAGTAGAATACATTACTGAACATGTTCAAATGTTTCCAGCTGAGAGCTCTCACTATTCTCGAAACAAAAATCAGAATAGAAAGTATTTGTCACCATTATTAAATGTAACAAAAATGCATGAACTATACCTAAAAAGATGCGATGAACAACAAATTGGTGAAAAATACTTAGTTAAACTTTCCATGTATCGCCATGTGTTCGATACTAAATTCAATCTATCATTTGGATATCCAAAAAGTGACACATGTAGCACATGTGATTCTGGAGAAAATACTATAGAGCATAAAGAAAACTGTAGCATTGCATTTGAATCTCAAAAAGTAGATAGGCAAAAGCCAATAAGTGACAATAATATGTGCTACATCACAATGGATCTACAACAAACCATGCCGTTACCTAAGCTTTCAACATCAAGAGCATTCTATTTACGTCAAATGTGGCTGTATAATTTTGGTATACATTGCATAACTTCATCAGGATCAAAATCTTACTTTTTTACGTGGACCGAAGATGTAGCTAATCGAGGTAGTACTGAAATAGCGAGTTGTCTGTTTCGATTTTGTAAGCTTTTAAAAGAAGAAAATCCCCATATTAATCATTTGATCATATGGTCAGATTCATGTTCTGGTCAGAACAAAAACTTTATAATTGTAGGTCTATATCAATATCTCATTTTAAATGGATATTTTAAAATAATAGAGCACAAATTTCCTGAAGTGGGCCACAGTTATTTAGATTCTGACAGGGACTTTGGAAGGATAGAAAAAGTTCTGAGAAAACATCAGTCAATTTTTATTCCAGATCAATATCGTAACATTATCACGTCGGCAAGCACAAAAGGTAGCATTTGTGTAAATATGGAGAATTTTTTCTACGACTTTGAAGATCTGCTAACGAAGCTCTATTTATGTAAAAAGACAACAAACAGTTCAAATGAAAAGATTAATTTTCGTGATAATGTAAAATGGATAAGAGTGGACGAATTTGGATTCTATCTCTATAAGACATGTCTTAATGACTACATGCCATTTCAGCAAGTAGATTTAAGAAAAAAAAGGACAGCACATCTGACCAGAAGTGAATATAGACCAAGAAGACTGGAAAATAAAACTGGTGGTTTGAGTTTGGAAAAACTGGAAAATTTAAGAGACCAAATAAAATTTGTTCCCGAAGAGTACAGATGGTTTTATGAAAACGCGATAGAGGAAAATAAAGAAAATCCTAAAAAGAAAAGAAAAACCTACTAAAAAATTTATTTTTGTTAATTTTTCATTTTGTATTGTAAGTGTTTTTTGAAAATAAATGACCATTTTTTATACTTAACTCTTTTTATCCACTGAACCCTAACATTTTTTAATTATTTTTAGTATGTGGATTAAGGCAATATGTCCACAAAATCTGAAATATTTGGCTTAAGGTAACTTTTTTTAAATTCAATTTAAAGTCTAAAAAAAGTACCTTCAGATACCTGTTTAAAAAAGTGCAGCAATGCAAATTTATAAAATAAATAATTAACTTGGAACAAAAGACACTAAAATGGTCATTACTCAAAAATATCATTTTGTGACATATGACCTTTATCCACTTATGTCTTCAATTATATTAAAGATTATATTAGAATGACACTAAATGACAATGCGGCAATTTGGTTTGCCAGTATTAAAAAATGATTTATGATGAATATAATAAAGATAATTTTAAAAATGCTTACAAACTAATTATTTGAGAACCGCTACAAAAACCCTATATATGTTATTTAAAAATATTCATTGCTTATAATACAATACAAACAAAATATCATAGCACTACTTATATTACATGAAATATGTTTTGGTGAAATAATGTAGATGAATCGGTTTTTCTACTCTTCTGAAAAAATAGCCAATGTGGATATATGGGGTTATGAAAATTACCTCCTTAAATAAATATAAATTTGGAAAGAGGCGGATAAGACTTTTTTAATATATTTTTTCTTTAAGTTTTAAATATCATCCCTTAGTCCCTATAATAGATCTTTCTAAACGCCACTTAAAATCCTCATCATGAATCAAGGTAAAAATTGCGACGTAGAGTTATCAGACGATCTAAGCTCTCCCGTTGGCAAAAGTGATATAAATTCATAGGCAATTTGAGGATTTGATAAAAGAGAAGAGTATCTTTTTGAAAAGTTCATAAATCAGACGTAATCGCTACAAATACAGTCATACCAACCTGCAATAAATTGCGATTGTTCTTCAAAATGGGAATTGGCGTTCATTTTCACAAAATTATCGTAAATCAATAATGACGCGAGCTTCAAATTGTACATTTGCAAAAACTTTTTAATTTATTACTGTTTGCAGAGCTATTCATTCGGTTGGGAGTTTATCATCCAATTCGAATAAAATTGCGTGCTGTACGAATTTATAATTTTATTATGGCCTATGAAATTTGTTGATTGTCATTTGAAAAATTATTAACGGTGCTATTTTTCTTTCGACCATTTACTCCACGTCAAGTATTTAAATTGTCAGTCATCACTCAACGTTATTGCTTTTTATTTTTTGTAAATCAGAATTGTTTGCTCATTTTTTACTGGTCACATTTTGTTTTTTTCGAGAAAGTCTGATACGTAAGCAAAAAGTGTTTCAATTTTATGGAAATCAATGCGGCGTAAGTTAAATTTGTGATCAATTTTTTTTATAATTATGTTTATTTACAATCTGTATCATTCTTCTTTCTAACGTGCTCTATCAAGTCCTCTTGACTTTGGCGATTAACATGGCGAAACTGTCTCTGTCTCGAGCTATACTAAAGAGTTGCTCAGCTTTCCTTATTCTTGTCCACTCCCTGATATTCTTCAATCAAGAGGCCTGCTGTCAATTCCTCTGCGTCCTTCGATTTTACCCATCATAATAAGTTGAAGAATATTATATCGGTCTCCTCTTACTACGTGTCCAAAATAGGCCATCTTTCTACATTTGATGTTATCAAGCAGCTCGCGAGCAGCATTTGCTATCGCAAGGACTTTTTTGTCAAGCCACATTTGTCAGCATAGCCGTCCATAAAATTTTTAGTCTACGTCTGTGCAGCCACATTTCACAGGCCCCTAGACGATTAATGGTGGATATTTTTAATGTCCATGCTTCGACACCGTATGAGAGGAGTGACCAAATGTAGCATTTAACCATGCGCTTTCGAAGTTGAAGTTGCAAGTTATCATTACAGACGAATGACCTCATTTTTAAAAATGTCGTGCGGGCTATCTCGATTCTACACTTTATCTCTTGATCTGGATCTAGTTGTTCAGTAATATGGCAACCGAGATAATTAAAACTGTACACTCTTTGAATTAGATGACTATCAACATATAATCGTGCATCTTGATGAGCTAAACGGCTAAATACCATGTGTTTTGTTTTTGAACAGTTTATGTTTAGGCCAAACTCTCTTCCCACTGTATCAATAACATTTAAAAGGCATTGTAGTCCATTCATGTCATCACTTAAAATAACTGTATCGTCTGCAAATCTGATTGTATTTATCAGAATTCCATTAACTTTCACGCCCCATTCCAAATTATGCAGCGCTTCGTTAAATATTCTATCTGAATATAAATGAAATATCAGTGGGGATAGTATAAAACCCTGTCTGACACCTCTTTGTATTTTACATATTTCTGTTGATTTTCCGTTTATGCAAGTTGTCGCTGTTTGACGCCAGTATAACTTTTCTATGAATCGTATGTCTTGACTATCAACTCCTTTATCTTTTAATATTGTAATTAATTTGTGATGCTGTACTCGATCAAAGGCCTTTTTATAGTCAATAAATACAGCAAAGACGTCTTTCCTTTGATCTAGACCTTTCTGCAGTAATAAATATAGTGCAAAGAGGGCGTCCCGAGTTCCCAGTCCATTTCTGAAGCCAAATTGTGTTTCATCCTGGTCTACTTCACATTTATCTCTGATTCTACTGTAGATGATGCGTAGAAATATTTTCAAAGTGTGGCTCATAAGGCTTATCATTCTATATTCGCTACAGTTTTTCGGACGTTGTATTTTTTGGTAGTGTTATGAATTCGGACTTTAACCTATCTTCAGGAATATCACCAGTCGAATAAACATCATTGAAAAGCTTGACCAGTATTCAAATGTTGTTATCTATATATGTCATACTGTCGGTATGTTATCAGGGCCAACGGCGTTCTCGTTCTTTGCTACCTTTATAGCATGCAGTATTTATGATTTTAGTATTTCGGGTCCTTCACCTTCAACTAAAGTCTCCAGTTCTTCGGGTCTATCATCATTATACAGTTCACTAATATAATTACACCAGGTTGTTCGAATTTCATGTTCGTCCTTTTATCATTTTTTATGACAAATCGGTTATAGTATGTGGAGTTTTCTCATGATAAAGACCAGCTACTTCTCTAACTTTTTTAAACATATTAAACGTATCATGTTTTTCATTCCTCTACATCCTTGCATTTATCCTTCATCCATTTTTCTTTAGCCACCTTTATTTTTTGTTTAATTAGATTCTGTTTTTTCTTATATTCTGTCTTGTTACCTTTCAGTTTCCTTCTCTGCTCCATTAATTCCAGGATTTCATCAGTCATCCATAGTTGTTTTTTGGGCCTGTGTAACGTTGTTGAATATTTTTCGATTACAGTCAAGGTAAGATCTTTAAATGTGTTCCATATTTCTGTGTTGTTTTTATTTATTGGTTTCTTTAGCTCATTGTTTAAGTCATTTTCTATTAACGTTTTGTTGGATATTGAGATATTTAATTTTGGTGTTTTGGGGCTTTCTTGGACTTTTTTGAGCTTCACTTTGGTGTCAGTTATTACAGGATTATGATCTGAACCGATATCTGCACCAGAATATGTCGTTACTCTGGTGAGGACATTATTAAATCTCTTGTTTACCAGAATATAGTCTATCTGATTTCTAATCACATGTAGTGAATTATCTCCTGGTCCCCTTCATGTGTATAACCTTCTTTTGTGTAATTTGAACCATGTATTTGCGATTATCATGTCATGTTCTTGACAGAACTGGTATAATCTGTCGTCTCTTTCATTGCTTTCCTCTAGTTCATATTCACCTACCATGTCAGATCTTCGTGTGATGACGACCTGGGAGGCCCTACAGTCTGATGCGCGTCCTTCCCTGCCGGATCTTAGTTTCCGTGATCCATGATCAGTAATACTTCCGTTACGATTGTATTGAGCCATGTTAATTTTACTAGGGACCACAATGGGGTGGTTTCCAGTTGCCTTCCCCATCGTAGTATCACAGCGGCTTAACTTATAATGTGAGTGACGCCTGTGAGTATCTGGAATTAAGCCTACAGGATTTTTACTGCCCACAGCCTTAATCCAGTAATGATATTACTGCTGCCTAATGTCATATCATCAGTTGATCTACAGGTACTTATTTGGTAATGCCTTATTCGTACCTGTCCTGCATATCTGCAGGAACTTTCCCTATCAGCCATATGGGACGTGCTGTGTCGAGGTTGAGGACATCCCCTGCCCAGTATCTGTATCATTACAAAGTATTAATTAAATATGTTACAGGTTTTGCGCGTGATGGAGATACATCTGTCTCAATCCATGATGTCTCACCTTATTCTATTTTGGGTTAGTTTTGAAGTAGGTCTTGAAGCCAGGTTATATCTAGTCTTCTTGTGGCTGGACCATTGTTAAATAATTCCTTTACTAGTTCTTTTTCATGGTGAATGTTACGTTAATTTTGTGACTCCGTGGCTCAATTGATTTCTTCTTTGATGAAAGGAATCTTTGAGCCGTAATTAAATGCTTGATTATTTACGTACCATGGTGCATCCACTATCGATCTTGGCACTTTATACTGGAATCTTTGGATAATATTCAGCGACGTTGGGTTTGTACAGCCCCATAGGTGTAGTCCGTAGAACCAGATAGGTTTGAGTATGGCTTTGTATAGAAGAATTTTGTTTTAGATGTTAAGTTTTGATTTAAGTCCAAGAAGCCAATACATTCGGAATTTTAAGCCGGCCTGCCTTCTTTTGGTCTGAATATGTTTCTTCCAAGTGAGACGTTGGTCAAGCTCAAGGCTAAGGTATTTAGCATCTGTTACTGTTGGTATTCTTACATTTTGAATCCTTATTACCGCCGAGCCACCATGAGCTGTACCATCGGGTTGAGGTGTGCTGTATATAGTAGAGTGTTTAATATTGAACGAAGTTGGATCGGTAAAGCGAGTTTCTGAAATAAACAGAACGTCAATTTTATTCAAGTTTAATAAAGTAATTACTGCTTGCTTATGATTTAGCAGGCCATTAGCGTTCCATGTGGCAACTGTAAGTATGTTTAATATCATGCTTTTTTGACTCATGAGTTGCGAGAACATGTTTTTGAACTCGTTTAGGAATGTTAATAGTTATTGTTCTATATTAAATTTAGGTTCTGAGTCGTGGTTGGTTTGAGGTGCTGTCACGTTTACATATGTTCTTTGATGGTTTTGTAAAGTGGTATTAAGCTGATTTGTTTTAGTGCATACATGTGGGTTGTTGAATGTTGGCCTTTGAGACCGTTGGTTTCCCATTTTGTGTCTATGTCTGTTTTCTACTAGTTCCCTGTAGACCACGAAGCACTTATAGTTAGCAGGGTGTTCTTGTTTGCATAATGCACACTTAGCTAGGGTGCTTCTAGGTTTTTTACAACTTTTGTATTATTTTTATCCTCCACATTTGATGCAGTAATGCGGTTTAGTGTTTTACTATGGCCTTATGCTTGACATCGCATGCATTAAATGATTAAGTTTCCCTTATTTGGTGCCTCGACTGATATTTTGATGTGACATAAGAATTCTAGGTTGAATATGTCTTTATTGTTGCTGTTGAATTCAAGATCTATGAAAAATAAATATAAGGGTTACTTTGTTTGTGTCGAATGTTAGTTATAGTGCGAACTTTATGGCCTAACCCCCTCTGTGGCTCAGTGGTAAGAGCGCCTGCCTTTAAACCTAAAGGTCGTGAGTTCGAATCCCACCTGGGTGGAAATTTTCGTTTATTAAAAAAAATTAATGAATGAAAATAATTTCTATCCTTGTGTGATCGGTACACACCGGAGGGACCGCAGACGTTCGGATACAATTAGCGTCTCTTAGCAAAGACAATGACGTCGACTTTGCTAAGTATCAAGACAATTACTCTACACACACAAACACACACACACACACACTACATTAATAAACTTATCTTGATTGAGACTGGCTGAATGACAATTGTCCAAACCAAAACACAAAAAAAAAAAAAACTTTATGGCCGGCTTTTTCTAGTTCTTTTGTTATTTCCATTGTGGGTATAGAGTGATGTATATGTCCTATTACCACTCTTTAGGCACGTTCTTCCTTTATTTGGTAAGTGTGGTGTTTGCCTTTTCTTTTCACTTCTGACAGTCCTACAATATCCCACCTTATCTTGGATAGTTCTTCTTCTAATTCGTAGACCTTTTCATCTTTAGCCATAGATTGGACGTTGTATGTGGCTAGTAGTAACTGTTTTTGTTTGTTCGTATCTATTTTGCCGCGTTTTGTTGAGTTTGTGCTTCTCCTAGAATCCGTGAGGCTGACCGGTTTTCCGGTGTGGGGTTCTGAGCTGCTAGTTTTACCCACTTGGGGTATCGTCCAATTTTGTTTCAAGTTTAACATGTTGTGTGTTGAGGGGTATAATGGTATTAAAACACCACGCTTGCCGGACGGATTGGTGAGTGTTCGCAGTATCACATCCGGTTAAATCAGTATTTGATTTTCGCCTGCGACTTTGTGGTACCGCACCTGTCAGGAATTGTGTTCCTTAGCCACGGGCCACTAATGCTACAGCTGCTGATATGTGTCATGTCCTCCGTTGATCCGCGGTTGTGATTTAATATATTATAATTCATCTAAAATATAAATAATAAAATTACTTTATTAAATTTTAAAAATATTATTTCAATTTTCAAAATATAGAAACCATGGTATGAATTGTCGCGCTACTCTCCTGTGCCATCTCTTTTTATTAATTTGTGTTAAATTAATTAATGTCAAATTTTTTACTTATTTTTAATATCTTATTCCAAATATATTAAAGTTCTTTAAAAAATATAAACAAGACAACACCGCAATAGGTCTTCTAATTGCCCCTTGGTTTTCAATTAACAGCACCAACAAATCAAACCGCTTTAGGTCCAACACCGTTGAATCTCGTCCGCGAGAGGTTGAAGGGCCGACACCTCACCCCCGCCATCCCTCGACGTCCTTCTCACCCCCTTTATGTTCTTCAATCCTCTAAAATATTGTTCCAGAATTGCTGAATAGAACAGAAAGGTAATTGGATGGATAAAAATTACGTCGAAATAAATTTCGGGATCTGTGAGAAAATAACGGACTCTTTGTACTCATTAGAGATTGCATAAACTCATATTTCGCTTGGGAAATGGGGAAATTACCATAAATTTGGACTTAACACTTTAACATTACCGTCGGAGGATGTGGATGGTGGCTGCTGGATGCGGAGATTGATTCCGCTGTAATTGCTTTGTTATTTATTCCTTCTTTCGCCGTGGCTGGGATGCAATATACACGCGAAAAACAATCTTTAAAAACTGTTTCAAAATGAAAAAATGTTAAATATATTGGAGAAAACAATATTTGACGATGGATCAAAAATCACAGGAAAAAGCAGATATGTTATTTCTTTTTACAACTGAGTAAATTGAATTTTAATATTCAAAACCAAATATTTTTATTTCAAAAGGGAATTGTAAACAGTATTTTACATAAAACAGAAGTTAACAGTATTATAAAGAATTATAGCTAAAGTTTTTTTGGTTTACAAAAACTAAAGCCGGCTTTTTGCAAAAAAAATCTGCATCACTCACGGTTTTGCAGGAACAAAAGCAGCAATGTCACCTAAAACAGACAAAAACCAGCCGTTTTTATTTTTGAACTAAAACTGAAAATTAATGTATTTTTCATTGTTTGTTTTGATGGTGGCAAGTTTTAAAAGAATTAAATTTCCGGTGGGAGAAATCATACCGAAATTCACTTTTAATTGAAGGGGAGGAGATAATATGTTGGAGAAGAAATTATCTAAGATCCATACGAAAATTCCGATCTGAAGGAAGGCCAATCTTCTACCAGGATGAAACGTGGGTAAACTCAGGTCATACTCTAAAAAAAAATTGGTCAGATAAAAATATATTAAGCTCCAGGCAAGCCTTTATGGAAGGTTGGTCTACTGGTATCTCCCCACCTTTTGGTAAAGGCAGTAGATTAATAATTGCTCAAATTGGCTGTGAAAAAGGATTTGTTAAGCATGGTTTGTTGGACTTTCAGTCCAAAAGCACAAGAGACTATCACGAGGAGATAACAGCTGATGTTTTCGAAGAGTATTTTAAACAGATGATTAAACACATACCACAAAATTCAGTTATAGTATTAGATAACGCACCTTATCACTCACGACTAGTAGGATATTATTGACTGGCTGCGGAATAAGTATCTGCCTTACGAAGATGAAATGGTAAAAGAAGAACTTTTCAAAATTACCCGGCAACACAAATCTAAGTTCAAGAAATACGTAGTTGATAAAATGGTGGAAAGGCGAAACATGACAGTCCTTAGACTTCCACCCTACCACTGCGAAATAAATCCAATTGAACTCATTTGGGCACAAAATTATGAAAAGTTATGTGGCTAGAAAAAATACGTCATATAAAATACAATCTGTACGTGAATTGTTATACGAGTCTTTACAACATATTACAGAACAAAACTGAAAAGATGCAGTAAGACATGTAATAGAAGAAAAACAAAAAATGTGTGATCTTGATAACATAATTGATACCTTAGAGACAAAACCGCTGATTATTAAACCTCAGGACGACTCGGATTCCGAAGTTAATCCTATTTATTTTGAATTTGAATAGTTTTCTAATCGTAATTATATAAGGTAAGTAAAAGTAGTTGTAATCGTAAGGTATTAAAGAAGAAAGGCGAAAAATGTCGCCTGTCAAAATGTTCAATGTGTTTTAAATGTATCCATTTTCTTTTTTCAAACCCTGAGGAAATTAAAAAGCATTTTTGAAAAATTTAAGGGCAGAATGAAATAGTTATTAGAATAAATAAAAAGTTTTTTTTTGCATGCAATATTTTCAATTAAAAATTATACTATATTTTCTCTTTTATTGTCAACCCTGTTACATAACATATTAAAATAAACATTGTGGAAGTTTTCAGGGACTTTCTACTCACATTAATAATGTAATCTTTCATTCTGCGTTTAAATTTTTCAAAATTTTTTTCATTTATCAGTTGTGTCCGGATTCGAAAATAATCGATACATTAAAATACATTGAAAATTTTGGCTGGCGACGTTTGGCAAATGGCAAGAAACAAAAATAACAAAAATACAAAAATACAATTTAAAAAATATATTTATTTAGTTCAAATAAATGTTTCAATCTTATACTCTACGGTACTGGTCGGTCATCTTTAACCAAAATACCTTCGGTATCGGATTATAAGGTTTATTTCTGTATTGTATTCCTTTAGATGCAAGGTGGGTTAGTCGAAAACATCTTAAACCGTCAGTTTCAGGTTGGTTTTTACTATTATATTGTATTACCTATCCTCTCTGTGTTTCAGTTCTCTAATTAGGGTTAAGCTTGTAGTGAGTTATCGACAAATTGTGAACAGATTATAACGTGATCCACGCTATTTTTGTAGTACCCCTTTTTTGTTAGAGTCCTTTTTACTTTTTGAAAAGCTACTGTAGCCTGTATTTTTTCATGATTGAAAATATTTTGTCTAATTATAAAGATTTTATTTTTGTTGATCTCAATTGAGGTTATGGTGATGCTACTAGTTTTATTATCACTTAATAATGCCTTCACGATAAATTCAAATCTTAGTTTTGTTAATTAAACTTAAATTAGAACCAAAAATGTTCTTTTGTAATAACACATCAACAAAATAAATTCAGAAATATTTGGCGTACAAAGATGTTTGTAATTCATCCCTCTAACTATTAATTCGCCCTGTTCTCCAGCGTCGATATTTGACTGAAGCATAAACTCGCTACTAGGGTAGAAAAGACAGAGAAATTAATTCAACAATTAGCAAATAAAAACGATCGTTGCACAGCCCATCTTCGTATCTAACGTTTTGCCAATGTTCATTCGGCTGCTGGCAGTTATTGTCTTTTATTTGGAAGTTACGCGTTGCTAAAGGAGGTTAGGTGAGGAATGTTAATTAAACAGCTGGATGCCGGGTCCTTCGTCTCTCCTGGGGGACACCACCCTTTAGGTAGACACGGAAATAAATGTATAAACAAGTTCAGGTTTTATTGATGCTCTGTCAAAAGGGAAATACAAGATACGATCGAAAAGTTTTTAAAATGACCATATCCTATTTTCATTTAAAGTCGAAGCATTCGTTGGTTATAGCTTTGAATTTTGATTTGCTCGTTAAAATGTATTGTGTGTGTATCATGGCATCAGTCAGCAAAAATGATGACAATTTACATTATATTTTATGTAAATTTGCTTTTAATTAAAAACACCATAGGCAATAAAATGTAGTGTTTACATAAAAAAAAACAAATTCTATGTTTTTTTTTCTGTTTATTACCATAATTATTTACTATTTAACTGGAAATAAGCCACAATTAAAGGTTTGTATTTTGAGAACGATTTCCGAAGTGGAAATTGAAACGTCAATTAACGTATTTTAATCTTTAATTGTGGCATATTCCCAGTTAAATAGTAATTAATTTAAAATGCCACAAGAAAATAGTTTGAGAACAATATTATCATAATGTAGGCCGTTTTAGGACTACCATTTTAAATTTGCATATGTCTTTACCACCATGCCAAATATGAAGTGATTGGTTACTCCGAACGAAAGAAGAACGAGTGGATAATAGATGAAATATTACACATTATGTACAAAATAAAGAAAAATCACAAGTGATATAAAAAACTAAATAAAATTGCGGGCAAAAAAATAAAAGAGGCCAAAGAGGAATAAATACCAAGCACGACGAACGTTGCACATAATTACGTATAATGTAAGAACCTTATTTAAGGATGAAAAAACGACAGACCTGGAGGAAGAACTCAAACATGTGAAATGTGATATTATAGGAATTAGCGAAGTCAAAAGAAGAGGTGAAGATCATGTCAAACTAAAATCAGGAAACATATTCCACTATAAAGGGGAAACAGAATTGACAACTGAAGGAATAGATTTATTGGTACACAAAAAATTTGAGAAAAATATACGGAGCATTGACTGCATTTTCCCAAGAGTTATGTATATAAATCTAAGACCAAATAAAAGATACAATCTGAAAGTAATTCAGGTATACGCCACTGCCAAAAAAGCAGGAACCAGCTCATTACAATCTGATAATGAAAAATTTTAACGGGAAACTCGGAAGGAAAAAGGACAACAAGAAGTGGCAATCGGAGATTTTGGAATCGGAATAAGAAACAAAAGAGGCGAAATACTTACCAACTTTCTACTGCAACACAAACTGTGTGCAATGAACACCTTTTTTAAGAAGAAACAGAATATAAAACGGACATGGGCTAGTCCAGACGGAAGAACTAAGAGCGAATATGATTATATAATAACTAACAAAAAGCAAATTATTTAAGATGTCACTATACTCAATAAACTATCAGTAGGAAGTGACCACAGACCAGTAAAAGCTAGAGTAACGATAAATTTACAAAAAGAAAGACCAAAGATGATAACCAGTTGCAAACGCATAGTTTGGAATTCACCAAATCATCCAGAAGCATACATAAAAAATATAGCCGAGACTTTACAGAGTATTAATCCCAAACCTCTAAGTATCCATGATCCCAATAAATTAATAACAGACTCGGTTAGAAACGCACAATTCAAATTTTTCAAGAAAAATGACACCAAAAGTAAAAAGATTAGCAAAGATACAAAGGCTTTTATGGAAATACGACGAAACCTAAGCGAGAACGAAAAAGGAAGCAAAGAAGAATATAAAAAACTAAATCAAAGAATTTCAGCGGAAATTAGAAAAGATGTAAGAAGATATAATACTAATGTAATTACTCAAACAGTAGAAGAGAACAAAGGTTTAAAGATAATGTAAGGAAAACTCACATAAAGTAAAAGAGAAATATACAAGCTGAGAGATAAAGACGGAAAGGCAACAACAGATAAACAAAACATTCTGAAAATAACCAGAACGTTTTATAAAGACCTCTATAGCAGTCAAAGACCACAAGATAATTTCCCGACACGAGTAAAGACTCTCATAAATCAGGGATCGGAAATACTTTTACCCATTACTGTGTCAGAAGTAAGAGCAACTTTAAAGGAAATGAAAAACCATCGCCAGGTGATGATGACTCGTTATCGGGGCAATAAAAGCAGGAGGAGAAATTTTATTAAAATCAGTAAGCGAACTGTGTAATAAATGCTTACGTGAGGGTACAATTTCAAACTACTGGAACAATGCAGTAACAGTATTGTTACACAAAAAAGGCGATATTACTAAATTAGAAAATTATAGACCCATCAGCCTCTTGACACATGTGTACAAACTCTTTATGAAAATCTTGATTTTCAAACAAAGAGGCTAACACCTAAACTTGATTTTTATTATCCCAAAGAACAGGCAGGCTTCAAGGCAGGATATGGCACAAATAACCATTTGCATACCATAAAGATCTTAACAGAAAAGTGCATCTTGTACAATATACCACTGGCTCTTGCATTTATCGATTACGAGAAGGCTTTTGATTCTGTATAGTTTGAAACAATACTGGAAGACCTAAATCAATGCCGAACAGATTACAGGTACACGACACTAATCAAAAACATCTACGAGAACGCTACATCAAGTATACGACTACACGAAGACACAGAAAAATTCAGCTTAGGTCGAGGAGTTAGACAAGGAGACAATATTTGACCAAAAATTGTTCACGGCAGCTCTAGAATCAATATTTAAGAGCACTCAATGGCAAGATATGGGTATATAAGTGCCAACTATTCAGCTGTACCAAAGCTAGTAATCTATATATTATCCAGAGACTTCACAACAATTGTGGATGCTCTTTAGTATATCCGTAACAGCAACCTCCTCCAGGACCTCTGTATGAAAACTGTGACCGAAGTAATCAAGTGATCAGTAGTGTCACGAGCAGAGACTGCATAGTCATGTGAATGTCGAGGCAATCCAGCTTCTTGACAACACTGAACTATAGAAAAGACTCATAAGGACAAAACCTTTTGAGTAAAAGTAAATGTGTAACAGTTTAGTGTAACAAGCAGAGATAATTGGTCATTTGTGACCAAATAACAGTAATCAAACAAAGTACAGGTGTTAATAAAAAAAAAATGTTTTATTAAGAAGTTGATAATGACAATTAGAAAAATCTTTTAGTTAATTCTGCTTCTGATTGAACTATAGATCTAGATGTAAAATATAAACTTAATATTTTGTTTAAAGAAAGATGTGTCTGCATTCCTTGAGATAAAATGTTTTAACAGCAGACATAATCCCATTAGGCTTGTATTCACAACAACAAAATAAGAAACCCATTCCAAACGAATAAGCCGAAACAATAATTCGTGTAGGTGCGCAAGAAAATGACAACTTTTATTTACATCAGGGGAAATTCGCCGAAAGATTTCCTTCTCCCGACTTGCCTGGCCAATTGTTCGGGAATTCTGGCGAAACGGCCCTTAATACATACCCGAAAATAAATAACTGACGTGTATACACCAGGAAGCAGGAAGGTGCTGATTATTTATGATTTACATTTTTCTCTCATTTGCATTTTTCTTAGGTTAAAATGTAAGAAAAGTGCCGTAAAATTTTATGAATGCGCCGCTTTTCCTCTCTTGAGGATTTTTTAATTATATTACAAATTTTCACCGTGAAAAAGTGTTTTGGGGAGTTTTATAGAAAGCTGGTCCTAAACTTATATTGCCTAAGGTGAAATTTTAAATCTTTATATAAAAGACTACCTTTTTTTCATGGCTTAAACACGCAAGATCATTATAGGTTGGTGGCTTTTGTCGTAACACACATAACACCACAAGCTAATATATGTATAAATCGATTAACACATTAATGTCTACCGCCAAAAGAGAAACTAAAAATACGTAAATCCTTAAGGAGTTGCTTTTAATTATGATCATAATTATATAAAAAAATATTTTGTACTTTTTAAAATTTGGTTTACGAAAAAAAAAACAAAATGGTGCACCCAAGCAGATACACTGGGAATATCAGTATAAAATATATAAAATATAATTATATATGTCCAGTAGAAATAATGAACATAAAAATGCATACAATGATTTAGCTGTGTATATTAAATGAAAAAATATTACATCTGGGGCTAAAATACTACAAAACCTCTATACAAAATCGAAGAATGGTCTTCCAAAACAGGCTTCCTCTTTTCAACTAAAAAGACACATTACACTGTATTCAGCAAACGCAAGAATACTATTCCTGTTTCGTTAATATTTAACGGTCAAAATATATCTCATTCAGAGGAATCGAATTTTTTGGGCCTAACGTTTGATTACAAATTAAACTGGAAAACACACATTACGACTTTACAACAAACTTGTCAAAATAGAATAGACTTGCTGAAAATTCTATCCAATAATATATGGGGAGCTGATTCTAATATTCTGCTTAACCTCTACAAATCAAATTCGCAGTAAACTAGACTACGGTGCAATATGCTATGATACAGCAAATAAAACGTTCTTAAAAAACCTTAACACAATTCAAACAACAGGTCTAAGATTAGACGTCAGTGCCTTCAGAACCAGTCGTGTAAGCAGCTTACAAGTAATATCAAGAGAACCCCCTCTGCATTTAAAACGACATCTACTTAGTTTAAATTATGCAGCAAGAATATCTTCCAATAAAAAGTACCCATTATATTCTGAGATTATTAACGCACCTACATCCAATTTGTATAGAAACAAACAATATAAAGACCAACCCTTTAGGGAAAGAATCAATCAAAAAGGATTCAATAGCAATGAATTCAAATTATTAATAATCACAAAATTAGACTTCCTTCCATGGCTTACTTCCTTACCTATCACCGATTTAACTTTAACACAGTAACCAAAAAATACCACAAATCCTAAACTTATCATTAATGCATTCAAAGTAATGGAGAAGTATCCAAATAACCACATAATATACACAGATGCATCAATAACTGAAAATGGCTATGTTAGAGCCTTCACAAATAAAAATTACAAATATACCATTTGAATTCCACAACACTGCAGCATTTACACCGGGGAAACCACAGCGATATTAGAAGCTATCAAAAACTCCTCTTCAACGACTGAAAATAATATTTGAATTATCACAGATTCACTCAGCGCCATTCATGGAATTAATCAACTTTACCCTAGCCATTTTATTGCACAAAATATAAGAAATAAAGTTAATGCACTACACCATATGAATAAAAAGGTTACATTTATCTGGATACATTCACACATTGGCATTAAAAGCAACGAGGAAGTTGATCAATTGGCTTTAAAATCCATCAAAAATGAAAATTTTCCAGAAATTACTAAATATCTCCACACTGACCATAAACGACAGTCCATGAATCATATATTAAATTTATGGCAAGCAACCTAGGATGCAACAGACTCTTAAGTTGAAAACAATAGAGCCTCGAGTAGACTCCAGCCTACCACAACACGGAAAACGAAGAGATCAAGTAATCGTAAATCGTCTTCGAATCTGCCACACAATACTAACACACCAACACCTTCTAAATAAAGAACCAGCTCCAATTTGTACCTACAGCTCTACTAAACTCACCGTGAAGCATCTGATAGACATAAACATTTATAAAAAAACTTTAATTTATCAAACTGTACTACTGTGTATGTCCCTCCACTAATAACCCTTGGTGGTTGATGTGGGTGGGTTGATGTATGTTTAAATAAAAAAAATACGTACAGACCTAGAAAATATTTATTAAAAATACATACATATACACAAAGAACACAGAATTAATTATCACTGAAATATTTTGAAACACCCTCTATGCTCAGTGCAAAAAGTTACATTGCATTTTTCTCTCATGTGGCATTTGCGACATCTTCAAGGGTTCGTGGTTCTTTTAGGAAAATGACCATCAGGAGTATTTACTATACTCTCTGGCAGTTAAACAGATGATTTGATAGATGTGGATCGTCTGTGGATTGCTTTGTTTAAAGCTCTGCAGTAATGGCGGACAATATTTCTTTGAAATAGCAGCAAATCCATTTTATCGTTTTCATTTGTAATCCTATATAGTTTCCATGCATTGACAATTGTCGCATTTATCATATGGGTAAAAAGGGTATAATTCAATTTTAAGAGAGCTAAAAGTTAGCCAACGACTCTCTAGTAAAGTCCATCTCCAACAATTAAAATATTTTGGGCATATTATGAGAGCAAACGCAGAAAACATGGAAAGACTCATAATACAAGTAGAAGGCCGAAGATCACGAGGAAGATCCCCAACAAGATGGATAGATCAAATTACAGGAATATGCCAAAGACCTATGCATGAATTAAAAGAAATGACCAGAGACAGAGATCTCTGGAGACGGACAATACACGACATCACGTCGACCACTACACTCCCCCTGGGGGTTCAGGATTGAAGAGAGAAAAAGTATCCATTACCATTTTTTTCCATGTACGCCGATTCCATGTATGCTCAAAATTGGGCGAATACTTCAAAAACCAATGTAAATACCATTTTCAAGCATACAAAGAAAATCAAGAACTGTTTAAGATCGGTGAAGAACAAACGCGACCCACTAGCAACGGCCGTAGTATACCGAATACCATGTACATGTGGAATGGTTTATGTGGGAAACACAAAAAGACACACAAACACAAGGTTAAACGAACATAAAAGCATTTCTCGTTTAGGACATATCGACAAATCTGCCGTTGTCGAATACGCTTTGGGAAGCGGAGAAGATCGGATACTGTTTGGAGAAACTCAGATGCTGGATAAAACATCACAGTACTACCCACGGTTGTATTCGGATTTTAATCGGATAGAATGACTAGAAATTAACAAAACATAGATACCAATATTAAAATCCACAAACACCCTACCCGCAAAACACGAAAAAGGAAAAGCTATAAAGGACGACTCTCCTACTCACGCCGAAACCAGTAGAGGGGAGGCGAGTAGAAAATAAGGCGTCAGTTTCAGCTTACAAGCGAAGCAGTAACATCTCCAGATGATAGTTTTAGCTTACAAGTGAAGCTGTAACATCTCCAGAAAATTCCAACCACTTGTGTTGACGAAACGTCGGGAACTAATCTTAGAAGACAACGACTTAACAGCGCGAACAAACAGTTTAATAAGTTCGATATCAAGCTATTAAAAAACCAATACACAGAACATAGTGTAAAGGACGTAAAGGTCGGATGTAATGGACCATGAGCTAGAAAAGTTACATACAGTTTCAAAAGACATACGGGAGAAATTTCTCAAACCACCAAAAATAAAGAAGAAATGTTGAATGACAAATGAGATTCTAGATATGATGAAAGAGAGGCGAAAGTTCAAAGATCAAAAAGGATACACATCTAAGAAAACAGTGTGCGAAAACACAGCAATTGTAACATAAACACGATTCATTTAATATGCACAAAAAAGTTAAAGAAGCCGCAGGCTTATACAAACCTAGAAGAGTTGGGTGTTTGGCAGATAACCAAGGCAAATCACTATTAACTGTGGAAGAAAAACTAGACACTTAGAAGAATTATGTAGAAGTAACTTTTGCAGAAGAATGGCAGAATACCATTGAAGACACTGAATGCCAAACAAGACCCCCGATTACCATTACAGAATTCACGTCAGCTATTAAAAGAACTAAAGATGGTAAAGCGGTAGGGCCTGGCGAGTTTTATGCAGAATTCCTAAAACTTATGGATGAACAGGGAATAAAATGGATAACAACTGTATAAAACAACATATACATAACTGGAAAAATACCCCAAAGCTGGTTAAAGCCGACCTTCGTAACCATACCAAAAAAAGTAAATGCCAAAACATGCGAAGACTACAGAACAAATAGCCTAATGAGCCACTTAGTTAGAACGTTTTTGAAAGTGATACACGGCAGAATATATAAAAAATGCGAAGAACAAGTATCATGGACGCAGTTTGGATTCCGTGATTCCTTAGGCATCCGAGAAGCTCTATTCGCTATCCAAGTGCTTTATGCAAAGATGCAGGGATATTAACTGTGATGTGTATACTTGTTTTATCGACTACAAAAAAGCTTTTGGTAGAGTAAAGCATGATAAACTTATAAACATCTTGAAAGAAGTGGGATTAGATGATAGGGACTTGAGAATTATCTATAATTAATTTACAACCAAACAGCCAATATTAAAGTGGATGACCAATTGACAAAGGCAGTCTCCATAGATACAGGAATGAGGCAAGGATGCATTCTGTCACCGGTGTTATTTAATATATACTCTGAATATATCTTCCAGCAAGCGCTAGGAGAACTACAAGAAGGCGTATTAGTCAACGGAATGCGTCTAAACAACATTAGATATGCCGACGACGCAGTAGTTTTTGCAGATAGTCTGGACGGTTTGCAAAAAATAATGTCGCGTATATCAGATATAAGCAGAGAACACGGACTTGATTTTAATACGAAGAAAACAAAGTACATGGTAGTCAGTAAGCGCGAAATATTAAATACACAGCTTTTGGTTAACCAACATCCAATTGATAGAGTGGGCAGATACACATACCTCGGTACCAACATTAAGAGTCAATGGAATCACTCCAGTGAAATAAAACAACGCATAGGAAAAGCGAGATCAGCGTTCATAATGATGAAGTCTCTTTTCAGAAGTCACGATTTACCACTTGGTACCAAAATCTCTCTCATTAGATGCTATGTATTTTCTACATTATTATACGAAGTAGAGGCCTGGACACTTTCCAAAGCTTCTTTAAGAAAACTCGAGGAATTCGAGATGTGGTATTACAGACGTATTTTAAGAATTTGACTTGTCCAGGACATTATGGACGTCCAAGACATGTTATATTTATGATATTATAGAACCTAGTTTGGTTTGTAACGTTGGGTTATAGGTAATTTGATTTATAGTATTTTTTCTTAATTTTCATTGTTATTTTTTTTAATTTAATGTATATTTTACATACAAAATAAAGCTAATTCTATTTTCAAACAATATTGCTTTTTCAGAGCTCCAGTACGTATGAATGACTAATATCCAAAATAAATAAAATCCAAATAGAGCGACTATTGTAAATATACTAGAGGGTTTTATAGTTATATAGGTTATATATGTATCTGAGAATGACTTCAGAAACAAAACAATTGCTTTAATACAAAATATTTTTTAAAATAGTGAATCAAGTTCTGCAAATCGTTGTCTATACTTCGTTCAATTTCAAGATAGGCTCGAGGTAAACAGTGTCAGACACGTGATCGGTGGGTGTATCGTATCATAGCAGCTTGTCATTGGTTAGAAATTAAGTGCTAACCAATGACAAGCTATGATGACGGAACACACCCATCGATCACGTGTCTGAAACTGTTTACATCGAGTTTATCTTGAAATTGAACGAAGTATAGTACATAATTCACAATAATGTTCCCTCAATTTCACCTTCAACTTTGAGCTTAAACCTTGAGGTTTTTGGACGATCCAATTAAAAGGCAATAGTTTTAGAATTTTGCACAATAAAACTTTCTATTCAATTTAAAATTATATTCTTTCAAATAGTGCTAATTAGATTTTGTATTTGCTGTAAACAAATCTGCTGTCAGTTTAAAAAAAAATATTACTTAATTTGTCCCAAATTATACTAGGACAACTTTCTATTTTTCTATATTTGTAAAAATATAATTTTTCAAAATATGAAAAAATTATTTTCCAGCGGGGAATAGTTATTGTAATTATCAGCGAAAATCAATGTTTTTGCAAAACGATTTTTACAATATTTAAATGTCTGACTTATTTTGCAACTTAATAAGCAACTAATAAGGATAAAAACATTTTACAGACGTCATTTTGAAGGTTTTAATATGAATTATAAGTTCATTACTCTTAAATTTGTTTCTCCTCGTTGGTTTCTGCTTCCAAGTCCTAATTCACTGAGCAGAATTTCTTCAACTTTATATGTATTATGAAGCCTGCACCTGTATGATATAAAATTGGGTGTTGTTTTATATAGTGAATCATAAAAAATACCAACTTTTTCATCGGGATGATCTGTTGCAATCACCCAGATAAAGAAAAACAATACCATACTTTAAAAATTACATGCTATTTTTTTACATAACTAGGGAAGGCGAACCTCTTTATAATATACCCAAAAATTGTTTGACGATTCCTTGTTACACCGGTTTCACTGTACAAATCGATAACCAGTTTTATTTATGATTTTCAATAAAGAAGTTTTTGTGCGAACATCAAAAATGTAGGTCAGTGCACTAGTTTACAACAAAGTAATACTCAGCGAATTCATTTCGGACCAATAAATATAAACAAGAATTTATGAGGTAATTTAGTTAGCAACTTGAGCAACAAATTTAAAGGGTGTATAGTTTGAATAATGGCGGCCATACGTTCATATGCGGCATAATTTTCAGTCCTGAGGGAAGACTAGATCAAGACACCCTGCCAACTCCTAAGCTCTAACTGCTCTTCTGCCTCGGCTCTGCCACTCTTCTCGATGGAGTTTGTCTCTTTAGCCGACGGATGATAAATGCTTGTTGAACAGGTTGTCTAAAATATTTTTTGGAAAAAAAACTTTTTAAAAGTGTTTTTAACTTAATATTCAATTAAGTTCTTATTTTGTGAAATAAAATTTAATTACAGTTTAAATTAATTCATTTTTGAAGTTTCAATTTATATTGATATAAGTGATTGATTCGACAGGTATTTGATGGGAATTTATTTTGTATATCAATAAAATTTATTTATTTGTTAATTTTCATAGATTTTAATAAGGATAGCTTAAGGCCCTTATTTTGGATGTAGAGATTTTAAAATTCGTCATTAAAAGAATGATTCTGGTCTAGAAGGTGAGGTGCGTATGTAGAATCTGTTTTTCTATTGCTGAAAACCCTGCTATATTATGTTCTGCTATAAGTTTGTTTCTGTACCAGTTTGACCGATGTAAGTTTTTAGCAGTCGCCACATTTGAGTTTGTATACACAACTGTATAAGCGCTTTTTATTTTGGTTCATGTTGTATTTAATATATTTTACAGTTGTCATTTTTATAAAAGCTGGTGTTCAGCACACTACCCTTCAGCACATGAAAAAAAAAACCAAAACAGTCAAATAAAACTGCACTATAAAACAATTTATTGTTTCTTCCTTTACAGCCACGGAAATTTACCCCTTTTTATCTGAGAAAGTTTTAAATAAGTTACCTAGAGCAGATCCAGGCGAAATAACTACGAACCAAACTACATGTTAAGCCAAGAAAAAGTTAATGGGAAAAACCCCGTAATTGGCTGTATACCATCGTTTAAAAAAACACAGAAGTTAAAACACTTCACAAATGTGTATTTAGGTATAAAACAAACAAGTTAAAACTTTTTAAAAAAGTGTCGTCACATTTAAAGTTCTGGCAGAACGTTTTCGATCACTACGGATCATCTTCAGTGCCTAGTATTTGTTGCTAACTATATAAATATGGTGTCTATAAGACTTCCATGTTTGAGTTGGTAAAGTGTCACATTTTACATTAGGTAATGTTGATACTGTAGGTCGATGACAATGGATGTATTTAAAATTTAAAATTTTTTACTTTAGGGACTACATGTCTCCTAAGCTCGAGTACTTGCACGTTGTCAGTTGAAGCGACGACACAGACCAAATGGCTGATGTCACAGAAGATAACTTAAAGACAGCTAAACCTGACAGGATTTCAGTATGTTCCGAAATTAATGTAATTTTTAATTTGTGAAATTATAAAATTTGTTTACTTGTAGTAATGAATAATAACTTATTAATGAACCTGACTTTAACACTTAGATTTGTTTATGATAAAATTTATTGCCTAGATCAGTGAATCTATATATTATTGAAATTGAACTATCAATTTAATGGGATTAGTATAAAAGGTTGAAATTTATGACATCATAAGTGATGATAAAATGATGAATGTAGTAGAAGAAGAAGGGTATTGATGTGGTACAGTACAAATGTAAGTATATGAAGTGTATAATACACTTCATATACTTACATTTGTACTGTACCACATCAATACCCTTCTTCTTCTACTACATTCATCATTTTATCATCACTTATGATGTCATAAATTTCAACCTTTTATACTAATCCCATTAAATTGATAGTTCAATTTCAATAATATTAGATTCACTGATCTAGGCAATAAATTTTATCATAAACAAATCTAAGTGTTAAAGTCAGGTTCATTAATAAGTTATTATTCATTACTACAAGTAAACAAATTTTATAATTTCACAAATTAAAAATTACATTAATTTCGGAACATACTGAAATCCTGTCAGGTTTAGCTGTCTTTAAGTTATCTTCTGTGACATCAGCCATTTGGTCTGTGTCGTCGCTTCAACTGACAACGTGCAAGTACTCGAGCTTAGGAGACATGTAGTCCCTAAAGTAAAAAATTTTAAATTTTAAATACATCCATTGTCATCGACCTACAGTATCAACATTACCTAATGTAAAATGTGACACTTTACCAACTCAAACATGGAAGTCTTATAGACACCATATTTATATAGTTAGCAACAAATACTAGGCACTGAAGATGATCCGTAGTGATCGAAAACGTTCTGCCAGAACTTTAAATGTGACGACACTTTTTTAAAAAGTTTTAACTTGTTTGTTTTATACCTAAATACACATTTGTGAAGTGTTTTAACTTCTGTGTTTTTTTTTTCCAAGAAAAAGTGTTCAGCTACCTGATGAAACTAAAAGCGTCAGTAAAGAAGAGCCACCAGGTGATAATGAAACTGAAAGTAAAACGTCTAACTTGTATGAGTCATTTACGTTGAAATTTTGCTTTTCCGGAGAAATTTTAATAATTTCCAGTAAACAATAATTTTTAAAAAATCGTAATTTTCTAAATGGAAAGTGTAATAGAAGACTACATCGAATCGTTTTATTTTTGAAATATTTAATGAACCTTCTCGTAAACATATAAACCATTCCTCTTCTGGTCTTCACATCTACCGGCGTACAGTTGGAAAAGTAATCCAAGCTTCGGCGAGCTTATTTAGCTCAAGAGCAATAAAACAAATAATGGGTTAGAATTAAACACTATGAAGTCTGAAAGGAAATTAAGTTTGTCCATAAATTTGATTTAGCAGTGGAGCGAATAAGGAAAACTGTAGGCCGAGGCATTGATGCAATTAAACATGATTTGTACTTTCGCCCATTTGCACAATTCCAGAATGACGAATGGCCTGGAAAACGGTGAACAAAGACCAAAAGCCGAAGTCGAAAGCCGACGCCATCGTATCTGAGCGATTGTTGATTTTATAGGGGGAGGTGAATGGTACAGGAATGGGTTGGCTCAGTTTAAAACGCACGTGCCATTTATATATTACACCACTGGAAAAAAAACACAAATACATGAAATTTTTGTTCATTTCTCTTAATTGTTATCGATATATTGTCAAATCATTGTAGTAAACATTTGTAAATGAAGTAAGTGAAAGATTTGGACTTCAAGTAAATATAACAAAAACTAAATTTATGATCATCAGCAAAAATAAAGTTAGAGACGCTCAACTACTTATCAATAATACACCAGTGGACCGAGTTAAACAGTATAACTATCTTGGAACAACAGTAAATGAACAATGGGATCACTCACAGGAAATAAAATGTAGAATAGAGAAGGCTAGGAGTGCATTCAATAACATGGCCAAACTCTTTAAAAGCCACAATCTTAATCTGGAGATAAAAGTAAGGATCCTACGATGTTATATCTTCTCAATATTGTATTACGGAGTTGAATCCTGGACACTAACTGAAGCAATGGAGAAAAAACTTGAAGCCTTCGAGATGTGGCTATACAGGCGAATTCTAAGGATATCATGGACAGACAAGATAACCAACGAGACCGTATTACGAAGAGTGGGCAAAGTAAGAGAGGTGATGTATACCATTAAAAGGAGAAAGTTGGAATATCTCTGACATATATTGAGAAACAGCACTAAATACAGATTACTGAAGGTAATCCTACAGGGTAAAGTATTCGGAAAGCGAGGAATTGGGAGAAGGAGAATATCATGGTTGAAGAACCTGAGGAAATGGTTCTCCACAACAACAACGAATTTATTTAAAGCAGCAGTTAATAAAATAATTATAGCCAGAATGATTGCCAATATTCGGAACGAATAGGCACTGAAAGAAGAAGAAGAAACATTTATAAATTCAAAAAAATATAATTATATAAAAGTATGTTTGGAGATATACAATGCTGTCTGGCGATGTGGTCGGTTTATGCTCTGCTTCTATCGATCTATCTATACAGTCCTTGCTGTCCAATTTTGGACATAGGCCTCCTCTTTCTTCTTCCACGTCTCTCTATTGTAGACAGTTTGTATTTACTTCTCGCCTACGTGTTTCTTCATCTGACTCACTCATTCGTGGCCTTCCTCTTTTTCGTTTGTAACTATATGACCTCCAGTGTATGATCATCTGATTTCATCTATCGTCTTTCTGTCTTATGGTATGTCCAGCAAACTTCCACTTAAGTATTTCTTTTCTTGGTATTTCAACCGTAGGTGAGAATAGGAAGTATAAATTGGTTGAATTGGTTGACTCTTGTTTTTAAATATTGGGGATATTTTCTATTTTTTAGTATATAGAAAAGTTTTCCGAAGGATACCCAAGTCAACCCTATCCGTCTCTTTATTTCTCCGCTCTGATTTTCTTTATTTAATTTAACTAGTTGTCCCAAATGGTGCATAAATTGCTCGTCTATTTTGCTGGTTTCTAGTAGAATTTGTAAATAACTTATAAATATTAGATAAATATAACATTTTATGAGTATATCGTAATGTATTAGGTAATATGTTTTTATTTTGTTCATAATCAGATCCATTGTCATTGTCACTGGAATCATTTAAATCAATTATTAACTCTTTACTAAATACATCTTAGCCCCGTTTAATTTCCAAATGCTTATGTTTGACCTGGACATGTTTATTTACTTTCTTTCAGTTATCTAAAGTTACTTTGGCAAATTACCATTCTACCAATACTTTTAAAGCATCTAATGTAATATTAGTAGCGTTTTGCAATTCTATTTTTATCACTCTACCGCATAGGAAACCTTTTATGGTTACAAAAATTATTCAAAGTGTTGTAGTATGCATAATATCCACCATCCATTTAAAATTCTGACTATATCATACCTAGTACTCATTATACTATGCATCTGTATGTTTGGTTGCCTACCAGTCAAGAGAGAGATCGTTATATCCTCATTTGTTTGTACATGTGTGGTGAATGAACGGTACTTTATGCATGACTCCAATTTTAAGCAATATTTTTTATCAAACTAGTTAATTTATTTGTAGGAAAGTTTTTTTTGAAAAAAGTAAGTATTATTTTTTATTTTTTAAATATTTTTCCACATCGAGTTTCATATTATTATCTACCTTTATGACAGCATTTATTATCATACCAAATATTGTTTCGTATACATTCCGTCTACATTGGTATATATCCATAAAATCTATATATGGTTTCGAATGCATTTAATCTTACTTTAGTTAGGTATACCTTTTTTAAAAAATTGGTTTTTGTTTTCAGAATGGATCCTGGGAAGTTTTATGGCCCATCTAAATACGTTAACTGTATTCCTGGTGATGGAGAAGTAAGTAAAGGCGATTTAGGTTCAGATTCAGATGATGAGTATATTCCTTTTCATGGAGAACTAAGTGAAGACGAATTAGGTTCAGATTCCGATAATGAATATATTTCTCGATGTCGTCAGTCCCAGTCTGATGATAGTGACAACAATGAACAAAGGAATTTGGATGAAAATATATCTATTTGCTCTGGTATAAATAGAATTGTTAACAAAAAAAACGAAACCTGAAAAATTTTTAGAGCTACTAGAATGCGTCCTTGAGTTAAGTTAGAAACTCCTGCAGATGTTTCCTTGTCCTTGTTTTCAAGATAATTAATCCGGCTAGAAGGACCAGTTCTCTCTCTTGATCTCTCTTTCTCTCTTCGCTTATCAAGAAGAACCGCATCTATCTTGGCTGCTTTTCTATCGTAATTACCTCTTTCCCGCTTTAGTTACGCGAGAAATATCTAAAATACTGTATTAAATCGTGTGCAGACAAAGTGTGCTCTATATCGTGATATATTTGCGAAACACGGGTTTAAAAACCGGTGCATCGGACAGATTTCGCGAGTGAAGAATAACCACGAGTGAAGACCGGAAACAACCGTGAAAGTGTGGAGCAGAAAAAATATTGGTAAGACTTTCTATAAACTTAATTTGCTATTGTCTGTATACCTTTTACTACTTATCCTAATTTTATTGAACTAGCCCTATATAATACAGTCCACATACATGGAAATTATATTAATAATTTCCCACGTATGTACTCCCTTTTTGTACATCCATGATTGTTGAATAATTAAACATAAGAGCTTTGCAGGACAACAAAGGGGATGTAAAAGTGGATTTTTACCTTTAAATACCGTTCGATTAAACCGTGTTCCAAATTTGGGAATCCCATCCGAAAAAGAACTTGTTGAAGACGTAGACAGATTCCATGTCCTTAAGCTGTGAAGTTTAAAATCAGCTAATGGAAGTAGTGAACTTATTAGACCTGATGCTAGTGCTTTACAGAATCCATCTAAGATAAAGAAAGGGGTATAAACGAATTTTTTTTTATACGTTGAATCTATATGTTGTGGACGCATGGACCCATGGACCCATATTCTGGCGAAGAAAAAATAAACGAAATTTTTGTATATCATTATTTGACTTGAGAGATCGTCAATTAGAACAAAATGAACTTTAACGTCTAGTTATCAAGAAACTCCAACGTCTAGGCATCAAAAGGAACTCCACTCTGTGTTAACCAATGAAACAACCCCAACACCAACAAAAAAAGCAAGAAAACTTATGTATTTTATATGTCAACATTTTATGTAGGACTCAACAGTTATTTTAAATGTACTTATATATTTTATATGCCTTAATAAAAATTACAATATATAAAAATATTTTTTATTTCATATTTGCATTAGAGGGTCATTTGTGTCCAAAATACTTCTATGGGGTTTAAGTCTGGATAATGTGGTGGAAGTTTTAAGGAAATATTATTATTATTATACATAAGCAAGGGTAGAAGGACTAGTTCCTATTATTCCCAAAAACAAAGAAATTACATTAGAAACCTACTAGTAAATTACAAAAGTACAAAATTATAATTTTTGGTATAAAAGAAAAACAATATTTTTCAGGTCACCCTGAAAGCCTCGGCTCTCGGGACTTTCAGGGTGACTGCTTCAGACTTATTGCCTGCAAGTTTTAGCAGTCTAAAGCAGTCATTTACATTATCTACGATTTCCCAATACATGTCACTTGTTACTAATATGGCTAGGTCGTCTGTATAGGCAATTGTCATGCTATTGTTATCGTAATTGATGTATAGTACCCCATTATATAGTAAATTCCGTAATTTCGTGCCTAATACGAAGTCTTGTGGTACGCCGCGCCGGCTGTTAATCTGATCTTTGTATTTCTATTAAGTATATCTTTATGATGTTTATTAAATATCCCAACACTTTGGCAGATTCGAATTTGCTTACGATGTGGTCCTAGTTGGCAGAGTTAAAGGCATTCTTTACATCAAACATTACTAAATCTTTTCCCTGTGTCCTGACTGTATCTGTGACATGTTTAACCGTATCTACAGCTGATTTTGCTTTTCTGAATCCATATTGTCTAGTTAAGGTGATGTCTTTTTCCCTCAACTCGTCTTCAAGGCATTTTTTGAAAAGATTCTCGCAGAGTTTCTCTAAACAGTCAAGTAGACAAATCAGCCGATATGCGCTGGCTTTGTCCGGGTTTTTGCCAGGTTTAGGTATAAGTGTAAGTCTCGCGAGCTTGAGCTGATCGAGGAATTCTTGTCTTGTCAGCAGCTGATTAAGAATTTCTCTTACTGCTTCTGGTTGTAATGTAGTTAATAGTTTTATAGCCTCTGGTGGTATACAATCTGGTCCAGGAGATTCACCTACTTTAATGGAATCTGCGGCTCTCATGAGTTTCGCAAGGCTTACCTCGTCTTGACAGGTGTGTTAATTTATAACGAAGTTTGTAGTGGGATTATTGAGAAAGAGAGTATTCACAATTTCCATTTTTTTATGATCGCACAGATTGTATGGGGTCACTAACTTCAGTGTTTTGGTGACTATTCTGTAAGCTTCGCCCTACATGTCATTCTCTAGCGCCTTGTACAAGTTCTGCCAATATGTGCCCTTAGCTCTCTTGATTAGCTTATTTAGCTCTTGTTTCACGCGTTTGTATTCGTCCCGTTTTTGCTGTGTCCTATTCATCTGTGTTTTGCCTAATTCTAAGGGATTCTGTCCGTTTTTGTTGGATTTCATCATTCCACCAGTATGGTATGGTATATGTGACATGTTTACTCTTACTGTTCAGATTGTGTGATTTTATAATCGCGTTCCTAAAGGTCGCGGAGAAGATCGGAGTCGGCAACTGGAAAATCCAAGCAAGGGACAGAACAGAATGGCGTAAAAAGCTTGAGAAGGTCGAGGCCCTTTAAGGGCTGTAGCACCAAGATGATGATGATGATGTTCCTAAAGGTGGGAAAGTCTGTGAGCTTTATGCTAATTTCGAAAACGATGTATTTATGTAAAGTGAAGATGCTCTCGTCTCAAACATCCCAGTTTGTGATTATCTTGGCACAGCTGTTCGATGCTAGGGTATTGTGTATGTAACTTCGCGATTCACCTGTTTCAAAGATATGTTTACTATTACTTAACACTACCAAGTTGGTCGATGAAATCCATTCATTTCATGTTTTCCCCTTGTTGTCATTTTTTGGGGACCCCCATAGAATAGATTTAGCATTTACATCACCAACGATTATAACGTATTTTTTTGTAAGTGACGCGTCGAAGATATTATCTACCTCGTCTTGGTATTGTGTAAGGTTTATATTTGGTGATATATAACAGGCTACCATTGCCACTTCGTTCATATTGATGCAAAATGCGTTGGAGTAGCTCAAATCTGCCATTTAACTACTGGAAGCAAGCTAATCGAAAGATAATTGTTGGGGTCGAATTTATTACCCTTTTTAAAAATAAAGGTGACGGATGCTAATCTTTAACTAGGTGGTAAGGAATTCTGGTTAAAAGAAACTTGCATAATTAACGTTAAGGGTATTGCAAATGTTTATTAATTATAAAAGAAACTGAAAACATTTATGAGTAAAATAGTTCTAGTTTACAATATTGGGCTATTCCGGTCCTACTAAAATGAAGCAAAGGCATACCGATACTCCCATACCACCAACTTATTATTCAACTTTCAGTTCAATCTATGGCCCATTAATTTTTAGGGTTATTGTTTTGTGATTAATACACCAAGACGATTCCAAACTTCGTGCCGCTATTGGTTTCCTCCGAAAAGTAATTAACTTCAAATATTTATTTTCTCAAGTTTTTCCATCAACTGGGAATTGCACTGCGACAATGCGATGTCCCTTTTTAATAACGATTGGTTTTTTTCTGTATTTAAAATAATTTTTTGCCATTTTTGAGCGATAATACAAATTTCAATTGATTTTACTCGACTATAAAAACGTTTTTGCAACTTATTTTTATTTATTTATTTATTGCTTTTATTTAATTGGTTTATTATTACTAATACCTGTGTACCCTTATAAAATAATGTTTCCTTTATATCCGTTTTTGTTATCACGTTTTTCGGTAAGTTTGTTTAATTGACTTTTAACCTTACAATATATTGCATATTTTGCATTTCTCCAATATTAGAAAAAAGGCATAGATATCCTATTTCAAAGCCTTTGACTGCGTAAGATAGACTATTCCAAAGCCTTTGACTGCGTAAATCACAACATTCTATTAAAAAAATTAACTTTCTACGGAATTCGGGGTGTGTCTTTGAACTGGTTCAAAACTTACTTGGTAGGTAGAAAACAATTGGTTAGAATAAATGACACCGACTCTAGTTGTAAAGATATTGAGTGTGGAGTATCGCAAGGTTCAGTATTAGGTCCCATTCTTTTTTTACTTTTCATTAATGACATCACTTACTTGAAAATTAATGGGAAAATTTTTCTATTTGCTGATGATACCAGTATTACTTGGAGCAGCTCTGATATTTCAACGCTTCATTTAATTATAACCGCTGATTTAGTTATAATCAAGGCTTGGTCAGACTCCAACTTACTTAGCTTTAACGTGAATAAGACTGTAGCATTATCTTATAAAGGAGTCATGCAACCCTTGCTTTTGAATGAGAGCCAAATCAATATCGTAAACTCCGTGAAATTTCTAGGTATTCTCATTCACAGTGATCTCAAATGGTCCTTGCATACTGACTCCTTAAGGAAGAAACTAGCCTCAGCTTGCTTTGCAATAAGATCTGTTTCGAAGGAACTAAATTTATCTTTTGCCAAAATGGCATATTTCTTATTGTTCGAGTCCCATCTTCGATATGGGCTTCCATTTTGGGGTTCTAGTACAGCGGCCCAATTTGATACTATTTTTAAGTTGCAAAAAAGAGCAATCCGTTATCTATCTCTGGTCTCAAACAAACAACTCATTGCAAGACCTACTTCAAAAATCACGGAATTTTGACGCTTCCCTCTTTATTTATTTTGGAAATGGTTTGTTTGATTCGAAAGCATCTAAACATTTTTCCCGATAGACCTGACCATGGCTACTCCATTAGAAATTCGGATTGTAACGTTTATTTGCCGATCCCGTCCACTCAGCTAGTAAAGAATTCTATTCTATATCGTGCAAAGAAACTTTATAATCACCTTCCAAGAGAAATTAAATCCGCAACATCCTTCATTAAGTTTCGTAAGGTGACAAAAATCTATCTCTCAGAAAGACCATATTATTCAGTTGACGAGTTTCTTAATGTATAACAAAGAAACAAAATTATTATTGTTTATAATTACATTTAAGTGTCTCAAGCAGTGGCTAAAATTTGTCTCATTTGTTGTTGTCTGTACAAATTATGTAGGTTATACAATAATTTTACTAATTTAAAATTGTGTTATTCTGTTTTTTACTATATTTGTTTTTGTTTTATACTTTTTGTACTATTTGACTGATTTATTTTTTAGCTTTGTCCATAAAATTGTTCAATAATTTTCAGTGACAATGAAGCATATTTCTATTCTATTCTATTCTATTCAATTTAAAGCACGTGCCTATTTAGGGGAAATATTACACTGGTTGGCATAGTTATTCTTACTGTAGAGTAATGACTGTACTGCAGTGCATTCATGAATGAAGAAAAGAAATCTTCAAAAACTTTGAAGATTATGAATAAACGACTCTTTCCAGTTTTAGGTTTTAAACCTTACATGAATATTACTCTATATGAAAAGCTACAAAAGAATTTAAACGACTGACAATAACAAATTCACGTTTAAGAAAAACAGATGTGACCTGGATCCGCACAAACTCAAAAAAAAACAACAGTATTCGAAGAGCATCTTCTAACTATGTTTGCAGCACCAGCTACTAATAACGATGAATATGAAGATATAAGAATGTACCTCAAAACTCCATGTATACTTTTTCTTCCTCTGACAACATTTACTTCGACAGTGGACAACAACTCTGGAAGAGAAAAGTTTTGTGTTGAATTGTTTCTAGATACACAACAGGTATTTGATAGAGTATGGCATAAAGGTCTTCTCTAAAAACTGAAATTATACCTAAAAGACCAACTCTACTTTATTATAAAATCGTGTCTTACTAACCGTTACTTCCAAGTCAAAATTTAAGACAGCTACTCAAATTACTACTTCTTACAATCTGGCGTACCTCAGGATAGTGTTTTGGGCCCATTTTTGTATCTGATATATACAGCAGACGTTCCAACCTGCAATGGTATCTTCTTAGTTATTTTGCCGCTGACACGGGAATCTTGGCAGTGGATATCGACCCTAATGTAGAATCACAAAAAATTCAACATATTTTTAGAGTGCCTAAAGACAGCAATTATTATTCTTATCTATAAGGGCGGCCAAAAATTAAATGTCTGCAATTATAGACCAATTGCGGTACTACCGATCCTATCCAACAATATTGACAGACTTATAAAACCCCGACTTATGTCCTTTCCCGTTGAAAACAACATTTTATTACAAAGTCAGTTGGACTTTTTATCTAATAAATGTACCAGTGATGCTATGTTTTCTCTACTTCATGAAGTCTATCAAGCACTAAATAATAATTTTTACACTGCTACTGTTTTTTGTGACTATGCCAAAGCTTTTAATTGTGTATCACATTTTGATACAAAAAACTAAATTTCTACGGAATTCGAGGTATTTCTTTGAATTGGTTGCAATCTTACTTGAGGAATTGGAAACAAATACTTAGAACAAATTATACTGAATCTGGTCACAAAATATTGCTAGTGGAGTATCACAAGGTTCAATATTGGGTTCTCTACTTTTCCTTATCTTTATAAACGGTATCACTTACTTCAAAATCCATGGGCAAATGAACTGTTTGCTGATGATACCAGTACTATCTGGAGGAGCTTTAATATTGCAGCTCTTCAGGAAACTATAACTTCCGATCTATTTATGATAATAACCTGGTTCGACTCTAATTTACTCTCTTTTAACGTAGATAAGACATTAGAATTATCCTATAAAAAGGCTCTTCAACCCTCTTCACCCAATTTCTTGGTGTTTTTATAGACAGCAACCTTAAATGGTCCATTTATATAGATTTGTTAAGTAAGAAACTATCCTTAGCCTGCTATGCAATAAGATCTGTTTTGAAGTAATTTTATTTAGCATTTTCCAATATAACATATTTTTGGGGCTTTATGGGCTTCTTTTATGGATTCTAGTACAGCTGCCCAATCTGACGTTATTTTTAAATTGCAAACAAGAGCAACACGGTATCTTTTTTATAGTAGAATAACTCATTGCAGAAGCTACTTCAAGGGTTATAGGATTTTAACTCTTTCTACTTGATATATCTTAGAAACTGTTAGCTTAATTCGTAATCACCTACATGTTTTTCCAGCACGACCTAATCATAACTTCAAACTATCAAAACTAAAAATAATCAAAACGCTTAGTCGATCACTTGGTGCCAGGATAATATAAAAAAAACGTAAATATTGTTACAATTTTAATGGAAAATAAATACATTTATTAAAATTATCATATACTTAAACTTTTACAAATACTTCAATAAACTTATCAGTGCCAATATAAGGACCAAGATATCACTTTTTGTGAGAGCACATCCTGATAGAGGCAATAATGCGATTGTTGTTGTGTCAATATCCTCCGAAGAAGTATAGTTATATATAAGCATTCTTATGTCATTATATAATAGTGTGGAGACATCTTTTGCAACTAAAAAGTCTATATGGTTGAAATTTGTGTAGTTAATTGTGTGGTTTTTGATGACGTTTGGTAATTCCTTGGATAGCTTCACCACATCCTACAAAATAATTATATAATTACTCAGTCTAATGACCATACTTGTGCCGTAGAAGTAGTAAAAATAGTGACCTTGGGATGACCTTCATTGTAAGGTTATAAGTCAACCAAACTAGCTAGAAAGTCTTGCAGAACTTCAAACATGCTTTGTGAAGAATAAGAACGTATTCCTTAAGTTTTTATTCAAAATTGTTTCCCTTCCCTTCCAAATCGTATGCAAACGGTTATTAATGTTTTAGGGCATAACACCCAATATTAAACATTTTGTTTAAGTTCACTTGTAATTTTTATTGTTTGCAATTCGTTTCGATATTACAATATTTTTTTTGTAGCCATATATTAAATAAATTGTGCTAAGAAATCAAACAGTAATTGCCATTTTTTATTTTAAAAATAAAATATATTTTAAAAATAATATTTTCGGAAATTTATAGGGTGGTCACTTTTTTTGTCGGTCAGTGTATTTGAAACATAAAAATTTATAGAGGTAGACAATACGAAAAATGGATGGAAGATAAAACACACATTAAACAAATGCTTGACACTATATGACGTTAGGCAAATAGGCTTAATTAGTTAAGCTTTTAATATGAAAATCACAGTAATAGGTCAATAAATAATATACTTGCCTCATAGGCTGCTAAAAAATCATTTTTAGCATAGTACAGTGCTACAGGGGTTGTTACAGCAGACAGATTAAATTCAGGAGCATTTGGTTGTCCGTAAATTTTCATATTTTTTTCTGTACCATAATCATACCTAGTGAAATTATCTAAAAAATAAATAGAAAATACATACGTCGTCCTAGTACTTGCTCCTACGACCTACTACTTCAAAAGTGTGATGGAAGAAATATTAATAGATCTGTACATTCAATTCATTATAATATTGGTAAACTCTATCAAGTTTAACATTTTTTCAACTAGAAGTCCCTAATATTTTTGTCTTTACAGTTTTATAATATACCATTTACTGAAAATAAAACATTGAGCTTTATAGAGGTACAAAATAGATCCCAACAATTATACAGGTATAAATCTACCGAACACCGTATTTAAGCTTACCACAAAAGTCCTAACCAACAAAATCAATAAACCAACCACTTTATCAGATGAACAACAAGCATTCAGATCAAGAAAATCCTGCGTAGACGTCGTATTTGTACTAAAACAAATATGTAACAGAAAAGGCCATTGAGTACAATAAACCAGCATATTTATGTTTTATAGACCTGACAAAGGCCTTCGATCGCATTTAAGTCGAAGACGTCTTACACCTACTTTATAAAAGAAATATATCAATCAATATTATACAAACCATGGAAAACTTTTAATTATATAATCAAATACAGGCAAAGATAAATGAAAAATTAACGCAGTGTATGCCAGTAGAAAGCGGAGTCAGACAGGGTGACTCGTTAAGCCCACTTCTCTTTAATATAATAATGGACGAGATAATGCAAGTAGTATGTAAAGGTTATGGTTACATAATGGGGAACAAACAAATCCAAATATTTATCTTATGCAGACGACGCCGCATTAATCGTCGAGACGAAAGACAAGCTCCAACGATTAACACACATCTTTAATACAACAGACAAGAAATAAAATATGATAATTTTAGAAGAAAAAGCTAATGTATGGCAACATCTAAATAGATGTAACTAGATTCGGAGCTGTTGAAGAAGTACCACAACAAAGCTTAAAAGCAAGTAAAGCGGCGGATCTCTTAATAACATAATCTGGAAGAACAAACACCTAAGACAAGACTAAATACAGGTCACCAAGAATATCTGTTTGTCTATAGGATCGTCTGTATTGTTGTCACTGGCAGTACTCCACACCTTAATATAAGTTAATAGTGTTCTTACCAGTTATTCTAAAAAAAGTGGATGTGTTATCTTAATTGGCAGAAAAACACTATTCATTAGCTAAGGAATAACTGCACCGAGAAATTCTTGCTACTGCATTTATAACATTATGTTATTAATGTTATATTAACATAATAAAATTATGTTAATTTGTTTCTTCAAATATTAAAATTAAAATCATTATTACTATATATTTAGTAATTTTTTTATAAAGCCAATTTAGATATAATATGAATAAAATTTATACCTGAATGACTAATTTGAGCAATATGGTAAGCCATCTGTGCAGATGCTCCAGCAGGAAAATTGCTTACTAAAACAGGTAACATTGTCTAAAAAAATGTAATAGTGTTATTTTGAAATAGATGATACTGTAAATCTGTACCTCGGAAGGATACAACACTATGTCCATTTTCCTAACTTTTCAGGAGAGCAGTTTTAAAGTGTTATTACCTCAACGCTTTATTTGGATGTTGAAACGATATTTTAATAGTACATTCTATCTATTGTTCTTTACATCACACACTCGTTAACATTAAAAATATTTATTATTTTGTGTGTTTTTAACCCTTTTTAATCCTTTTAATGGACATGGTGTTGTATCCCTCTAATAAAGTTATTGAACTATAAGACTTGGTGTGGGATACTTAATAACAACTGTAATACGCTTTGACTTACAAAATTTATTTAACCATACAATTCACGTATATAAATACAAAACATCTTTGTATCGAAATAAAAAGGTATTTTCGGTGCAAACCACTCAGTTATCCTCAGGTGAGTCTCTTTCTGGATAGTCACTATTGGTATCACTAGTATGGTTTAAGTTTTTTATAAAAATCATGGCAAGATCTAGGAACGTACAGAAAACAAAAAGGCTAACGCAGCAGTTTAAAATTCTAAATGAATCTGCGGCTTAATCTGGAACAGGGGTGCTCAAACTTGAACTGCTGGCGATCTACCTCAATATTTTTAGACTACTTACTATCGACTTTAAGAGACTGCAAGTGTGTGTGATGCAGGGTTGTCGTACATACACGATACACCCTACCTACCTACCTAGGTAGGGCGTACCGTAGCATATATAGATATTAGCTTTCTGCACAATATAGGTACATTATTTTAGTCAAGGTTTGGGTTAGGTTTAGTTAGGTTCTTCTCTACAATATCAATGAAAAAACTCATAGTTATTCAAAATTGCGAGTTTATTTGTTGTTACAAAACAAAAGAGTTACATATGGTGTTAAACTTAACTAAGGAGTGGCTTTAAATGTTGAAGCGTGGCACTGCATGTCCTCAGCATACTTTTCATAAGATGGTCCGTAACCACTGAGTGCTAATCGCAAGCATGATGTCAAATGATCGTCAGTTAGTCGATTGCGATATTTTGGCTTAATTATCTTCATTTTAGAAAATGCGGACTCGCACAAGTAAGTTGACCCAAAAAATGCCGTCAGTTGAAGGGCGATTTGCCTTACATTCGGATATTTATCTTCAGATATAAAACGCCAGAAATTTGGATCAGATACTGTAGCTTTGAGATCTATATCTGATATAATCTGCACCAACTCATTTTCAACAGAACATGAGTTCATATTAAACTGACTTGCTATTTCAGTAGCTAATTCCTTAATGTTTTTACATGAAAAAGGATAACTCATAAATGATGCTATAATTTCCATTTACTGCAATCATAAAAATGCATTTCGAATTGTCCCAAAATATTTGATAATTCAGCCTCATATGTACCATAATTCAACTAAGGAATCCTTGCTTTCAAAGATGCTTTTTAAATCACTTACTTTTCGTTTTCTTAATTTACTCTGTGGTGGAAAATCCGTTGTATAGTTTTTATGAACCGTTTTATGATGCCTCTCTAAGTTACCACGCTTAGGTATTGCAACTGACGCACGACAAATAACACAAATGCACTTATCCTTCACCATAGAAAAGAAAAATTCTTCCTCCCAATCCTTATTAAAATGATACGTTTTAGATTTCTTCACTGCACTCATTTTCCACTATTTAATAATAAACTTTGTATCGACGTAGGATCGCTATCAAGTTACAATTCAGAATACCTCCAATTCCTGCTGGCGCAACATTTATATCGGCGTAAACGAAAGTCTCGAATGTTCCCGTTAAACGCGCCGCCCGAAACTAGACTGTACTACTGTCTCTCGTCTAGAAACAACACGGCTTTTCTTTGACAAGTGCCGCGCGTTCCTTTGATAAAGCCACCTTTTGCCGCAAGCAGTGTTATTTTATTACGTAATACATTTTTGTAGTTGATAGAATATCATCCCAAATTTGATTAATAATTTTAATAAATACTAAATTAATAAAATAATTAGTTAATAAAAAAATATATGTAAATATAAAATATGCTGTGTGGACAGTATTTTGTTGTCCCCACTTCTTTGAATTGCAATGATGCTTAGTCAAGCATTCTATGTATTTGTATAGTTCAGTATTAATAAAAACGTGTAACTCTGCTGACAGTAGTTTAGTTACCTACTTACTTATTAAAATTTTTTTTCTTCTTAAAATCTACCCAAAAAGCACTCGCGATCGACCGTTTGAGCACCCCTGGTCTAGAATATGCTGGTATCTGATCGGCCTATAATTACTTAAATATTCTCACAACATAATTATTTATTTCTTAAAATAATTGAAAGCATCTTACTTTATTTAGCTGATCGTTATCATATCCATATATTAAAAACACCAGATGGGTAGCGAATTGTTGGAGGGGAGATCCATCGGAAACTATCCACGAGAGTATCTTAGCCATCAAATGGTTATACCCTAGTATCTCATGTATGTCAAATTTGTTTAAAATTTCCTAAAAATTAAATAAATTAACACACAAAAAAATACTGAATTTGTTAACTCCTTCACGAAAGTGCAGCAGTACGTATTCTGTAATGTATACATAATCACTAATATTACAATGTTATACAGCCTAATCCCAAGAATTATCCCATTTTAAGCTATATGTATATTGATAATCCAGCGAAAGAAAAAACGCGGAAGCTACCGATAAAGTACAACAAATCACAGTAGGTAAAGATTTAAGTAATTGATGGATTCGACCGTAACTTGATGGAAATTAATTTTGTGTAACAATAAAACACTGAAAACTTTGTTTTCGAACATCCGCAAAATTTATTTTAACTTCCTATCACTACAGCTGTTTCGGCTGATTGCATTTCTTAAGTGATCTATTTTTGGCATGCGTTTACACTTTATAGTCTCAAGTTAGTCGTTCAGAATTATATCTGTGTTTTTCAATTTGTTGTTTTTCATAGATTTTAACAAGGATAGCTTAAGGCCTTTATTTTGAATGTGAAGAATTTTAAATTCGTCATTAAAAGAATGATTGTGATCTAGAAGGTGAAGTGCGTATGTAAAATTTGTTTTTCTATTATTGAAAGCCCTTTTATGTTCTGCTATTCGTTTATTGAAGTTTCTACCAGTAACCCTTGGTTAATCAATATTTTTCTTTGATCTACCCAACGGCCTGGAGATCTTCCCCTGGGTCTCTTTCCTTCAACTCTACCCTCGAGTATCAGTTTTTCCATCGTGCCTGTTCTTCTAGCAATGTGTGCTGGGACTAAATAACAAAGTCTAATTATATTCTTTATTTTTCTGTTATATTTACGTTATCTGTAAAATCGACGTCTGCTAATAACCCTTGTGGTTGAAGCAGTTTCAAATAAAAAAAAAACTATAATAAATAACATATACCTACTTACTTTTATTCTGTTCATATTCTTTATTATAGGTCTTAACAGCGGGGATCTTATATTGGCCGTATACGCTATAGGAGCCATAAGGACAGCTACGGTGACTTTATTGTTGTACTTGGGTTTTAAAGAAGCCATTGCCAAAAATTGTGTAATACCCTGAGAGAATCCGATGTAAGTCAAATTTTTTTGAGACGTTGTCTTCAGAATGTAGTCAATTATGGCAGGTAAGTCGAACTCGCCCATTGTATCAAAACTAAAACACGTATGAAAAGAAAATAAAGGGGTTTTGTTAAGTTAAAGATTGTATTAGTATTGGTTATATGGTTAAAGTTGTAAAAGGATTTGAAATAGAGACGAACCCCTTAAAAAAGGTTTAAAACTTGTTAATTTGAAGATAAAGTTATAGTTTTAAGCTATTTCATCCATCACTAACGTAACCTCTCATTTTAACAAACTTACTCATGCACCCATTGCCAAATATTTCTTTCCATAAATAAATTTTAGCAAAATATGAGAAATTTGTACTCTGCTTAACACGACATTTTGTATATAATAAAAATTTTGGTGATTACCAAATGTAAAGCATAAACATGTATACTCCATTCCACGAATATACGACTGTTTTAAATTCGCTTTAAGGTGTCGACTTAAATGGTCCAATGTGCTGAAATGTACAATAGTAAATTCTCTCCATTTTTAAAATACTGTTATGACAGATATACACCTTAGATTTAAATATGAAGTTATGATCTAAATATAGAATTGATAGTTTATAGAATAGTTGTAATTCAGATTTTGATGTATACTCGTATAATTACTCTCATTGACTTTAGTATTGTAAACAAGTTGGTTTTTGAATTAAGTGATTTAAACAAAGTGTAACAATACTTAAGTGATTAAATAGTTTAATTTATTTAGTCGAATATTCAATTAGAATTAAAAAAACAAAAAAACTTACTGTTACTCTTATTCTCCTTATCACCATTACAAACAAATACACTACACTAAACTCTCTCTTAACGGACACGTCTCTTCACCGGACACCTCTATACGGACGGTTTTTAAAACTAAAATCAGTCGGCGATTTATGAAAATATGTAAATTTTCGTTACTTTTTAATATCTGTAATTACTCGGTACTTTAACTATCAATAGCCGCCATGTTATACCTGCTACTTTCGGAACTTTTAAGAGTATATCCACTCAAAGCAAACCAAAAACTAACAAAGTGGAATACTAGATTCTTTTTCTGGTTTCTGAACCTTCTGCCAATTTATTTTTATTTATATTAAAAATAATATATTTCTTTTTATTACCGTTGTAGTACCTAGTAATAAAGTAATAAAGATACCCGTAAAGATACGCCTCTTTGGTGTTTACATTTCACCGAAATCCAACCCAAATGGCCAATGAATACATTTTAACTGAGAGGTCATTGTATTTATTTGTAGAAGCGTTTACATAATTTTTTTTGTTATTTTCGGATTAAATTTCACAATAAATTTTGCGTCTATCTGAACATCTATTAACTGAAATAATTTTAGTTTATGTCATAGTAACAGAAGATCCTTTTTTATGGAATAATAATTAGACCAATTTACTTTCATACTTCTACTTTTACAGTAAAATATTCGTTGTAGCAATAATTCCAAACAGTCGTATATTCGTGGAATACCCTATAGGAATAATAACGTTACATACCATTTATAATGCAGAATTTATTTAGGACAATGCCATCTCATTTTATAAAAACTGTACTTTATTAGAACAGGCTAGAAAATCCTTCGAAAAAATAAAAAAACTGCTTTGTGATTCTCGAATAAAACTCGAAATTCGACTACGTTCATCAAAATGCTACGTCTGGTCGACTCTTCTATATGCAGTTGAAACGTGGACCCTTAAAACATCAACCGTAAATAAATTGGAGGCCTTTGAAATGTGGATCTACCGGAGAATACTCAAAATTTCATAGACATCGCATACCTCAAACGAAGAAGTGCTGCATAGAATAGGCAAGGAAAGAGAACTTTTTAACACAGTAAAAGTGAGAAAAACATCATACCTAGGCCACATACTGAGAAATAATAAGTACCAATATGCCCAACTTATAGTGAAAGGAAAAATCGAGATAAAGAGAGTCCTAGGAAGGAAAAGACTATCATGGCTCAGAAACATCCGACAATGGACAGGGCTAAATTTTGAACAGCTAATAAGAACAGCTGAAGATAGAGAAGAGTTTAAAATTGTAGTAGCCAACCTCCATTGAGGAGAGGGCACTTTAAGAAGAAGAAGTACTTTATTAAATATATAGATAATAGCATAAAACGTACCTAAAGTCCCAAAACTCTGGATCTCTATCCGGATTTAGCTTGACATGATTTCTGGACCACCTTGTACCTCTGTTATTTCCCAACCAGACGTCATATTTAGCTTCTGCTAGTATAAGACCTAATGCTCTTCCTGGTCCAGTGTTAACATAATCCATGCTGCTACAGAACATTCCCTGCATCATTAAAATCACCGGTTTGTTGTTTCTTCTGTCTGCTTCTGTTCGATTTCTTCCAAAAGGTAGTCTGTGTAGTGCTAGGATGTAACCATCGTCAGTTTGTACAAAATGGGTTTCCAGTGGGTAGCCATATTTATCCAAGAGTTCGTACTACAAATGAAGTGTGTGACTTCCTTTTAGTAATTAGACAATAATATAATTCATAGGACAAAATAGAATAAAGTAATTTGGTTATTTTGGAAAAAGGAGTGGGACAAGGAACAGGTCAAGAGGTCAAAGAAGAAGTCCTCGATGATCACATTACTTATCCATAAAATATTTAACCCGCGATTAGTACCGATGTTGGAATTTATCTTTAATTTTTTTTGTATTGCTTTTCTTTCGCGCCTCATATATTATTGTCCGGCCAGCTATACCCTACTCAATGTTTTGTCTAGTCACTCCCATGTTTAATTTAGATTGAAGTTAACAATAATCGCCTTGTAGACCATACTAGCTCCTTTACTGTTATAGCTAGCCCTCTTTGTTGTTTTTTGGATATCAAGATTGATGAGTATGCTACTGTGCTTTGGATGAGCTTGGTGATTTGATGATATGAGAATCCAATTGTTCTCTTTGTTGCTTAATATATTGACATACTTATCTGAGCCTGCCTCAGGCTCGTAAGGGCTTCTCATGTAGCTTGCTAGGTATTTTTATTGACAATTTGCGCATTTTGCTTTTTACTGCTGTTTACAGTCTGTGACAGCTTTATTTATATCTACGGTGGTACATTTTGAATGAAAGTTGGCGCGAATGATGATTTGAGGACGACAAGGATGATTATTTATAATGATTAAGGAAAGGTATACATTTTATAGGCAATCAGTTATCATTATCTGTTTTATTGAGAAAATTAGGGTGTCTTTTGATCTCTATGGCTTCTTAGATAAGTCGAATGGTTTGGCCAATGTACGATTATGGAAAGTTTGCATAAGAAATTTACTTCTCACTTTTAGTACTATTTTTAAGCAAAATGTAAGTTGAGTTTTAGTGAAATTATTTTTTTTTGTTTAAATAAAAAAAATGACTTACTATATCCAAATTTGCATCCGGATTGAACTGGATACCTTGAAGTACGCTAGAAAAATCTCAAAGAGTTTCCACAGTTAATAATATTCTAATACCATAATTTATTAAATAGTATTTTTACTTTTATATTAACGAAGACTAAACTATGCTTTTATATTTTGAGATTATATCTCTCGCTGGTGCCCACAATGGTGCCAACAATGGAAAACATTAAAAAACTGCCTCCTCGTTCCATGCAAAGGGATATTAAAAGAAGCGATAAGAAAGAGAGACAACTGGATGACCGAAGAAATACTTGGCAAGATGAAGTAAGGAGATAAGCCAAGAACAAAGACAGTCACAAAATGATATCAGAAAATGGCAGGGCTGAAAAAAGGAACCACAACAAAACTGTTTTAGATAAAAATGGAAATACTATGAAAACGACTGACGAAAAGCTAAAACGATGGAAAGAATATACGGAAGAGCTCTTTGACGACGAAAGATGAAACCTACAAGACATACCTTTCGGGGACAAAAAACAAGTATAGAAATTACAAAGGAAGAAATATTGTATGCACTAAAAAACACTAGAAACGGAAAAAACCCGGGGCCAGATCAACAACCTATTGATATTCTTAAAATAATAGACAAAGAGTACATGGATGTCCTCTTAAAGATCGTTAATTTATCAGTCGGGTGACATACCCAATGAATGATTGACCTTAACATTTATTTTTCTTTCAAAAAAGAAAAATGCATCAACTACAGCACAATAAGTCTGATATCTCTCACACTTAAAACGATTTTAAAGATTATCCATAAACGCATTTACCAAATACTTGATATGGATATTAAAGAAACCCAATTGGGTTTTCGTAGAGGCGTAGGTACTCGTTGGACATATTCGAATGTAGTTATGAGGAACGAATCATTTTGTAATGCAATTCTGTCTACTTCTTCTCGATCGACGATGTTAAATACAATAAAATGTTGAAGTGGTGGAGTAAAAATTATGGTTTTATTGACAGCTAATAATAATTAGATTATAGATATTGTTTAGGTAACTTTCTACAATAGACTGCCCACAAATGAGCTGAAATCCCCAATTTATAATTTCACAAATAATGTATACCTCAGCACAGAGGTTAATTCTTCTATCGTATTAACAAACTTTGAACTATGAGGTTACAATAAAATTTAATCTTGGCCGTAATTGCAACACTAAGGAAGTTCAATTGTAAAATATCTTATTCGGTAATTTATTAAGTTACAGGTAAATGGACTAATTATTAAAATATTACACGATATGTTTTCACAATAATTTAATTGTACGCTGTGAAACTATAAAATATTAAGAAGCTAAGAATAATGTGAGATTAGAAATTTTAAGGGATTAATTTGTGATTGAACACCCGTGAAGCTATATTTGCATTCGACATATTAATCCAGAGATGCTTAAATGTGAACCAAGATATGTATGTCTGGTTCATAGATTACAACAAGGCTTTCGGTAAAGTCCGCCACAATCAGCTAATGGAAGTCCTCAAAGCAAAACAAGCCTGACAATTAACGGTAAAACTTTAGAACAAGTTGAAAACTACAATTATCTTGGCACAATAATTAATCACACAAACGATTCTTCTTCTTCTTCGCGTGCCATATCAAAATTATCCGTTTCGGATATTGGAAATCATTGGCAATCATAACCTTGCTCGCTGCGGCTCGATACAGCTCCGTTGAGGTTTTCTTAAATCATGTTCTTAATTTCCGCAGCTATGATATTCTCCTTCTACCGGGTCTTCGCTTACCTTTGACTTTACCTTGCAATATAGACTGTAACAGGGAGTAACGGTGCTGATTTCTTATAACGTGTCACAGATATTGCAATAATTTTATGTGTTTGATCGTAGGGGATATGTTGTGACTTTTGAATATGGTGCTCATTTTGTTAAAGACCGTTCTTGCCTTTCCTATGTGGCACTTTATTTCCTGTAAATGGCTCCACTGTTCGTTAATAATAGTTCTTAGGTAACAATACTGTTTTACTCGCTCTATCTGCGTCCCATTAATGTATAGATGAACCCCGTTTATATTCTCCTTGCTGATAATCATTTGTTTCGTTTTGTGGGTATTATTGTTTAGTCGGTAATGTTGACTGTACTCGTTTATTCTGTCCATTAGCCTCTGAAGTCCCTCTAAACTATCTGCTATCACCATGGTCTCGTCGGCATATCTAACATTGTTTACTCTTTCACCATTTAGAAGGATGCCTTCGTCTATTCCGTAAAGAGCCTCGTTAAAATCTTGATTTTCTGCAATATGGAATAATTGTTCTGCATTTGGTATCTGAGTACATTCACGAATATTTTTTACCCAAGAAACTTGCTTTCTTCCTACACCTCTAAGGCCCTCTATTTTGCCTTAAAGAATTAGTTGTAAAATTTGATATAGACTTTTCCTTACTATATGACCCAGACAAGATATTTTTCGATGTTTAGCAGTCTTTAGCAGTTCTCTGTCTTTGTTGACGCTCCTTAGTACTTCTTTATTAGTTTTTCTCGCTGTCCAAGGTATCTTCAGCATTGGTCTATGAACTCACATTTCCAATGCTTCAATTTTGTTCATAATCGATACTTTTAGCGTCCACACTTCTGCACTATACAAAAGTACAGACCAAACATAGTACTTAACCATTCTTTGCCTTAGTTCTAAACTGAGATGGTTATTGCAAAGAAATGACTTCATTTTCATAAAAGTAGTTTTAGTAATTGCTATTCTACGTTTTATTTATATTTCTGAATCTAGTTGGTCCGTTATTCCAGTTCACAAATATGTCATTTTGTGAACTTTCTCAACTTGGACTCTTTTGAATTGAAGCTTTGCATCGGAATGTGGGTCACGACTAAACACTAAAAATTTGGTTTTGTTTGAGTTTATTTTAATGACCATTTTCTCTCCTACATTGTGATTACGCTTAAACAGAATTTGAAGACCTTCAATATTATCTGATAGAATTACTGTATCGCATATCTAAGCATATCAACCCCCTCTGTGGCTCAGTGGTAAGAGCGCCTGCCTTTAAACCTAAAGGTCGTGAGTTCGAATCCCACCTGGGTGGAAATTTTCATTTATTAAAAAAAATTAATAAATGAAAATAATTTCTATCCTTGTGTGATCGGTACACACCGGAGGGACCGCAGACGTTCGGATACAATTAGCGTCTCTTAGCAAAGACAATGACGTCGACTTTGCTAAGTATCAAGACAATTACTCTACACACACACACACACACACACACACTACACCTCAAATTGTAAGATTGGCGAATGGATTTAGTGTCCGCAGTCATTTAAACACAAACAAACAAACAACAAACAATCTAAGCATATCTAATCACATAAGTAGTTCCCCGTGGATTTTTATTCCATACGGTTGTCTCTCAAATGCCCTTTTAAATAACTGGACCGAGTAAACATTGAACATTAAACAATGTTGGCGACAAAATGCAAACTTGTCTGACTCCTTGTTGTATATGGATTGCATATGTGTAGTTATCTCCAATTTTTACGATAGGAGTTTGATTCCACTACAAATTTTTAATGACACGAATATCTTTGTCATCTATTCCGATATTTTTCCGTATTTGCATTAATTTTACATGCTGTACTTTATCGAATGCCTTTTCGAAGTCCACGAAACATGCAAATACATATTTTCTTTTGTCACGGCATTTTTGTAATAGGATGTTAAACACAAAAAGTGCCTCCCTGGTTCCCATAGCATTTCTAAAGCCAAATTGGGTATTTTCCAGATCTTCTTTGCATTTGATTTCTATTGTGAAGAATTTCTTTGAATTCTGTTGTGAAGTATTTTAAAAAAAAATTTAAGAGTGTGGCTCATTAGGCTAATTAATCGATATTGAGCATTTTCTCGCATTGTGTTTTTTGGGTATTGCAATAAAGATGGATTTGAGCCAATCTGCGGGAATCACTCCGTTGTTATATATTGAATTAAAAAGTCTTACTACTACTTTTATGTTATCATTCTCTATTAGTTGCTGCAACTCAGTTGTTGTATCAACTGGACCACAAGCTTTTCTAATTTTAGCATTATTTATAGCATGTTCTACTACGCATTTCATAATTTCTGGGCCGTCAGTACAGTTTTGGTAGAATTCAGCAATATTATTCCTGTCATCTTCAAACAACTCTGATATATACAGCTGCCATTCTTTTCTTATTTCTTGCTCATTTACAATAATTTTGTTATTAGTGTCAACGAGTAGAGAGGGAACTCGTTTTTTAAATATATTACACAAACGATTACGCCAAACAAATCAAAGTTTGAATAGAGACAGCAAGAATAAACTTCAATAAAACTTACAAGGCACCGTCATCAAAGAACTGCCTTAGGAAGCATTTTCGGACTATGTGAATTGGGTTAAATCATCTTAAAATTATATGAAGAATTTCCGGTTTTCGTTTGCCAGGAGAGTTTCTGGACACCCTGTATATTATACTCTTACTACATATAGCATTCTTAAATTATACATAAAAATTTGTTCTTACCTTGACAAAGAATTAGCGCAAAAATAGCAAGGATTATCGACACTGTAACTAAAAACTTTAGCATATTTTGTCAACTTAGTACTTGTTAATAAAAGATAAATATTCGCTGTTAATGTTATTAATCGTGTTTTGATAACGCTCTGGTTCATTTTATCTACCCATTTTTTGAATTATAATAATATGTATATCACAATTATACATTATATAAAGTAAACAAATAACTATATGTTTCTTTTATTTTATGCGTGTTGTCCTAGATTAGGACAAATTATCATAAAAATGCTTTTTTGTATGAGGCTTATTAAGGTAAAAAGTTTCATTTCATACGAGGTTGGCAATTAAGTTCCGACACTGATTTTTTGTATATATACAGGGTGGTCCTTAAGTAGTTCTACAAAAAGAAACCGTAGATTCTACACTTTAAAATATTACGATTTAAGCCAAGTTGCTTGAGTAAAATGTACAGGATGTTAAAGTGGAAATTTAAAATTTTATTTGTCACTATAACTGTCACTTTTGTAAATATTTATGGACAAAAATTTACAATTAGATGCTTTTGAGTAGGAGCAATTATAATTTAATGCATAATTTAATGTATCTGATAGAGGGCGCCAAATATGTGGCATAAATTTGCGCTTAATTCTTTCTCTCTTTAAGTTAGCCCTATTTTTATTAAAAAATATTAAAGACACATTATTTTTACAAAGAAAATGTTCACTTGTTAATAACTTCAAAATTCAACAGTTTTCGAGATAATCGCATTTTATAAGTCAGCTGCATAATCATTCTTAGTTGTGATAATGTTGCTGTAAAGCACTGAATACCTGTGAATAAGCATAATTATTAGTTTCTTTTATTAGTTCTTATTAAAACAACTCAAATTTAATACTGTAATAATCCGAAATGCTTTGTTATGGTTGCTAAATGTCTTATTGGAGAGAAGCTTCTATCTTCTTCTTTGAGTGCCCTGTTTCAGAAGTTGGCCGTCATCATGTTTACAATTTCCTTTATATGTTGCTTTTATAAGTTTCTATGCTAGCGTTGTATTACTTTTTCTTTATTGTAAAATTCTGAGGTGAGCGACACGGAAGAAGCGCTACAAGACGGCGTCACGAGCGCAACGTGATGCCGTAGCGCTCACGCTATTCATAGCATTTTCAATCAAAAATTAACTGCTAAAATATGAAGGAACAACACTACGCAAATGGCTCCTAAAATTATTCGTCGATATAATAAATACCGGAGTAGTACCACCCAATAAGACCTGCCATTTTTTTTTATACAGCTCCGCCATATAAACTTCCAAAAAAATCTGTTAGAGATTATTTTAGAATACACTAAATTTTCACCTAAATTTATCATTAAAAATACAATAGAACTAGTTAATAAAATACAACATTTTTAATTACCTAACAACCCCAGATTAATTTCATTTGACGTAAAATTCTTTTTACTAATATTCCTCCTACAGAACCTTTTATTCTAGTAAAAAACCTAATAAACCAAAATAGTACAAATTCAATCTTAACATCTGAAATCTTACATCTTCTTGACATTTGTATACCTAAACCAGGACTACTTTGAATTTAATAATCAAATATGTACAAAAAACAGTGCAGTACTTATAATGAGCAATCCTCTAAGCCCATTACTATCAGATAATTTTATGGATGATCTAGAGACAAAGATTTCAAAACATCCCGTATTTAAACAATTTCTATATTGGTGGAGATACGTAGACGACGTACTGGTATGTTTCAAAGGAACTAACAGGCAACTCGACCAATTTTTATCGTATATTAATTCACTTCATAGTCATATTGAATTTACAATAAAAACAGAACAAAATCAATCCATAAATTTTTTAGATATAAAAATTATCACACTTAAACACAAACATGACTTCTCCATATTTCATAAATCTACCCATACTGACACGACTATACACAATTTATCATCCTAACTCACATAATATTAACTAGTAGCCTATCATAGTATATTACATAGATAAACAGAAATTCCGATATCAAAAGACAACTTTAATACAGAATTAAATATCATTAAGCAAATAGCAGTAAACAATGGATACAACGAACAAACAATTAATAAAATGTTAAATTAAAAACTACAAAAGAATGTCCTGAAATTAGTTTTTCTACCCCCAGAGGAAAAACCCAGTACCTTCTGCTCGAGTACATATACAGGCAAAGTATCAACAAACCTTCTTTCACAACAAATAACATGTTAGGCAAATGTATAAAACAACAAAAGCCAAAATAAAAAAAACTTACACAGTGGTGCCCAAAAACTTACATCGGTCAAACTGGTAGAAATTTTAATAAATAAATAGCAGAATATAAAAGGACTTTCAATTATAGAAAAACAGATTCTACATACGCACTTCACCTTCTAGATTATAATCATTCTGTTAATGACGAATTTAAAATTCTTCACATTCAAAATAAAGGCCTTGAGCTATCTTTGTCAAAATCTATAGAAATTAACAAACAAAGATATAATTTTAAATAAAAACAAATATATAATTTTAAATAACCAACTTAAGACACACAGTTCTCCTTTCCTCAACCTATTTCAGTAAAGACTATAAAGTGTAAACGCATGCCAAAAATAGATCACTTGAGAAAGGAATCGGCCGAAACGGCTGTAGTGATGATAGTTTATAATAAATTTTGTGGAAGTTTTGAAAACAAAGTTTTTAGTGTTTTATTGTGACATTTTGTAGAAGTAATGAAAAAATTCAAAGATGTAAGTAAGTTGATTGTTGAAGTAAGTAAGACAAAATGTGATGTTTAACAGCTTGAGTAATTTCATTGTATTATTTATGCCATGACTTATGAGATCTTCTATTATCGTCGAGTGTTATTACAGAACTAGAAGCGCCCTTTTAGAATAAAGTGTTGGTGAGCACTGAACCAGGTGCTTTTCTGTTTTTAAATTTTTGTTAACCCCCTTTGTTATTTAAAATTATTGTGGGGGTGCTTATAATTCAAAAAATGTGCTGGAGGGTGTAATATTTTGATACTGTAAATTGTCAATGTAAGAATAAAAATCAACCTGTTTCAGGTTTTTTCACATATTACATAATAACGGTAAAAGTGCATTTATTCCATGCATATGGACCGCATGGCATATTCATCTTTCATAAATCATATATAATATTAAAAAGTGGTATAAATCTTTGTAAATTTTGTAAATTTTATAAATTGTATATTTAAAAATCCCTTATAAGGGCTACATCAAAATGACAAACGTTTTCGGAATAATAATTCCATCATCAGGTTAAAAGCCTAAAATAGGTATGAACCATTTAACTAAAATCATGATTAAAATGTTGACTAAGGTTAGAAAAGCAAAATGGTTATACTTACAGGTTAACATGCCTAAGCCTCCAAAATATTAGGGTAAAACCCTTTACAGAAGTTAAAGTTACCAAAAAATGTGCATATTGTTGTTAAAAATGATTTATGTTTATAATTTTATTAGATTTAACTTCAGGCAACATATGACCATGCCTCACGTGAGTACCAGAGTCCGGAGGGTAGACCTCTTCAAACGGACTTTAGCTGATAACTGATTGACAAGATACCTATGAACGGTGTCGAAAACAAAATGTAAATACACCATGGAACAGTGTTAGTTATATGTAATATTACTGCAGCCAATCGTTTCAAAAGCTTCAGTGATGTTAAAAATGATAACAACGATCCAAGTGTTGGGATTTAAATTTTTTTTGTTTTTTATTTTTAATTTTTGGACATGAAAGATGTAAAATTACCGACGAAGGTAAAGGTCATGTTTAAGAGAATGACCTATTCATTGGGCAGCCTATGTTACTCTTTGTCATATGGAGTGTGGTCTAGAAGGTGTATTTGTGACTGATTAGCTTGTATATATTAAGCTAATTATATATAATACAGCCCTTCTAAGGGTTTTTTTTAAGGAATAAGTGCAAATACAGGACCATCGATATTAAAAGCTGAAGTGGAACAAGCCATACACTAAGCCAAAAGCAACAAAGCCAGTGGACCAGATCAAATATACAGCGAATGGCTAAAATTACTCTCAAATGACAATATAAAAGAACTCACTGTACTTTTCAATCAAATATATGATACCAGTGAAATTCCATCGGACTGGTTAAAATTGATCTTTATTGCTCTACCTAAGAAACCAAACGTTAAGAAATGTAGCGATTGTAGACTCATTAGTTTAATGAGCCATGCCGTTAAAACACTGTTGCATATTCTTCTAAACCGAATTAACAAGTGCGAAGAAATAATTAGTCAAGAGCAGTTTGGGTTCCGGAGATGCCTTGGTACTAGAGAAGCACTATTTTCTATGCAAACACTCCTTCAACGGTGTTGGGAGGTAAGAAAACCCATATATATATGTGCTTAATTGATTTTGAAAAGGCGTTTGATGGCGTTCAGCATACCAGACTAATTACCGCCTTGCAGAGCATCCAGCTAGATGAGAAAGACATCAAACTTATTGCCAAACTTTACTGGAACCAAACAGCCATTATTAATACCAACAACAGAGAAACAAAGCCAATCAGTATCGAACGAGGCGTAAGACAAGGCTGTATACTATCTCCACCCTCTTTAACGTGTATTCTGAGAATCTATTTAGGAAAGCTTTAAAAGATCAAAAAGGAATTATCATAGGAGGAGAAATAATTAACAATATACGGTACGCCGACGATACTGTGATTCTAGCTGAAAACATCGACGATCTGCAGGAGCTGATCAATAGAGTTGACATGGAATGCACAAATTGGGGAATGTCGATAAATATCGATAAAACTAAATACATGGTGACCAGTAAAACGGATATCGGCGCAACCCAATTGATATTAAACCAACAACCGCTGCAGAGAGTTCAGAGATTCAAATACCTTGGATGTTGGATTACCCAAAATCTAGATCCATCCTTCGAAATTCGATGTAGAATTGAACAGGCAAGATACTCATTTCAAAAATTCAAGCCTCTGTTATCCAATAACTCATTAAATTTGGAAATCCGTGAAAAGTTTACAAGATGTTACGTGTGGTCTGTACTTTTGTATGGATGTGAAACTTGGACTTTAAACGCCTATATCATGAATAAAATCGAGGCGTTTGAGATGTGGTTGTATCGAAGGATACTAAAAATTCCATGGACCATGAACCAGAAACGAAGAAGTTCGTCAAAGAATGGGACATCAACGAACTCTATTTAATATTATAAAGAGGCGTAAACTAGAATATCTTGGACATATAATCAGAGGACCAAGATATGAGATCCTTCAGCTAATTCTCAACGGTAAAATCGAAGGAAATAAATGGATACGATGGAAGAAACTCTCTTGGTTGAGGAATTTGCGGCAGTGGACAGGTTTACCAGCGGACCAATTGCTACACGTAGCGCAAGACCGAGATCAGTATAACAATATTAAAAGCATGGTAGTTGCCGACGTTCCGTAGGGATATGGAATCTAAGAAGAACAAAAGTTTTCTTAAATATAACTACTAACAAAGAGTTATACCTCTTTTTGTGATACATGGTATACATCCAGCTATAGAAATTTATTTTCCTTGTGGATTTTATATTTAATATTCTTAGAATATAAGCCCTGTATATCTAAACATGTACCTAATTTGCAGAGTTTTATCTCTTAGTTACTGAAATAAGTTCTTTGAAGTTGATCTAATTTTGCATCAAGTAAAGGGCCATTCAAATCGCATAGCAAAGAGGTGGGCTTCGTCTAGAGACCAGTCCGATCCTTTTATCTTCGTCCTGTTTCGGACTGGCTGTCAACGAGAGATTTTAAGTGGCTTGAGGTGACAGCCCGTCACTTCTGTTCTATTTTCTAGGCGAAGCCAGGAACGGCGCGTCCTTGTTGTCGTGTCCCCTTAAAACACCGGTCACTACAAAGGAACAGGACGAGTGGGACGCGGGTCTTTGTGTAAGCTGTCCAAAGATGCATTGTCTCACGAACTGCTGTCTCTCTCGCATAACACTATTAATTAATTATATTTACTCTAGCTTTAAACAATTCCTGACAGAAACACTGCTTGTCACTCTTCCCGTTCGAGAATATTTCAGAACAAGTTCTAGGAACGGTCGAGGAATATTACCAAGACAAATTGGACGGTACATATTTATACAAAATAAAGCCAAGTTCAGATTTTGAAAGTTAAAAATTTTAAGTACATAATACACACATTTTGGTTATTTCTTATCCTTAATAGCAATACAAATAAATAACTAGTATATAAGTAGTATGCTTTTTCTTCAAACGTCAAATAATGATGACATTACTTATCTAACTTGATCCTGTCAAAGTTTGATGTCTCCGCCGGCAGCAGTTTTTTTTTACCATTTCTTTACGGCGGAGGGAAAAATGTTGTCATGGCAACAATATGAATTATGTGACCAAGCAACAATACAAATGGCATTAACAACAATTAAATATCATTTTTATTTATAGTAATATTAAAAGTACAATTAGTTAATGAGGCATTTTCAAAATTAAAACCGTGCAAAAATGTTCCCGACTCTTGATACGCATTGGTAATTGTTGATGATACTGATGGTCGAGAACAACTTTCAGCAATCATTCCCGATGTTGGCGAATCATGAGGGTTTAAAATTTTTTGAGCATTATCGTTCTTATTTCTTATTGAATCCTCTATATATCCTTCGGCAACGGTGCTTGATTTCCAGCCCCCATGTCGTTTGAGGCATTCTAGATTTCCGCCTCCATCAATTAAAAGTGTTGCTGAAATTCGTCGTAAAGAGTGACCCGTGTATGCGCTTGCATCGTTTAAATTTAAATAACTAGCTTCTTTTTGGGTCTTTCTATTAGGTACGACTTTTCTCCAGTTCTGGACTTTAATATAATCATTCAGATTCGATATTTGATATTGTATCATAGCTAATTGTATCATAGGCACACATCAAGCTCCCACTTATTTTCCGTCAATTAGCTTTTTAGACATAGTGAGATATGTTTTTTTGTCTATAATTTATATCTATAAATTTATAAAACAAGACATAATTGTTATAAGCTTGATTTTATGGTCTGCAGAATTTTCTTGGGTTTATTGGCTGTATTTATTGCGTGTATTAATTTAAAGCATTGGCAGGGTTAATTGTTTCCTATTGTTAAGTTTATATTTATATAGTTCGAATTTATTTGTCTTTATTCTAATTTATTGTCTATAATCTAATTTATTAAAACTCACGATAGCTAATTACTAATTTATTAAATAACTTTTACAAATGTATTTATTTCACGTTTCGTACAAGTAAACCGCGTTTACCGATCTTCTTATGACTGACTGCCAAATAAAAATCTTTCATTTATATACACAACTGTGTCATCCAGAGAATTCGGCGGACTTCTTGAATAGTCTCGTATTTTGGTGAAGGCGCTCGACTCGTTTTTTCAATCTCGAGACGTGGATGATTCACCAAAATTAGTGTCTAGAGATTTCTGGTAAACAACTGGTAGCTAAGCTCAGGTATATTTTGACCTACAAATTACGAGAATCAATAAAAAGAATTAGTCATAAAATATTTACAGTTCTATATGCCATAACATTTAAAATCGTAACATTGCCCCCCTCTTAAAAGATGGTTCCTCCTGGAACCTTGTCGGGACTGGAACTGGAACGACATGCTGATATCGGCAACTGGACCCTCTTTTACAACTTCCAGTTGTATAGAAATGACAAGGGACGGTTTTCTCTCCGCAGCAGTAACTATGCGGATTGCAACAGACTAACACCTGGACTTCGGTGTCTTTAAAGACTTCCTCCACCATGTTTCGTATAACCCTCCAATCTAATTGGCGGCACTCCAACTTTGGCATGGCTAACTTTTGCACGTCGGACTCTAGTACGTGCTCTCTCAACTGAAGTAAGGCTTCCCATACATCTCGGTAGGTAGGTTGGTCACGGGCAGTGTCTTTTGTTACCAGGTAGAAAAGGTAACGTGATGCATCTTGAAGTTTCAAGGTTTTACCAGGAGCTGGCACTTGGCATTGAAGTTCTGCAACTCGACCAAACTTCCTTCGAAAGACGGATGCCAACCCTGGTGCATCTTTGATACTGGCCGGGATGGTAAGGGCCAGTGAGTAGTCATCGGGAAGCGCGAGTAGATCTTGCCTTTCTTCAGTGGTAACACCATGTCTTGCTTTACCGGTACCTCCATAGGCACCCATGAATTCCTCAAACGTGAGGTCAGACACATCTTGGACTTGGTTTACTTCCACTTCTTCATCTACGTCGTGGTCACCCTCGAAAGACGCCAGCCGGTTATGGTGTACTATCATCGGCTTTCCTCTCGGAATCTTGCTTATTCGGTAAATAACATCATTGATCTTCTCCATAATGAGGTATGGACCTTCCCAAAACTGCTGCAATTTGGGAGAACAACCTTTTCGCTTTTTGGGGTTATAAAGCCAGACTTTATCGTTCTTCTTAAAACACCCCTTTTCGGCTTGCGTATCGTACCGTTTCTTCATTCGGTCACTAGCGATCTGGAGATGGGAACGGACCAACTCGTGTACATCGTCCATTCTTCTTCGTAATTCGATCACATAATCTTCACCTGCTACATCTTCTCCAGGTCGACACCCAAACTCTAGATCACAAGGTAGTCGCATCTCGCGTCCGAATAGGACTTTGGCTGGTGTCTGGCCTGTTGATTCATTAACAGCAGATCTGTAGGCCATTGTGAAGAACGGGAGATATTGGTCCCAGTCTCGCTGATGATCGGACACCATCTTTGTCAAATACTTGCCAACTGTTCTATTCATTCGTTCTACCATACCATCCGATTGCGGATGATAAGCCGTAGTCCTTGTTTTCTTCATACCTAGTCTATCACATATTCCTTGGAATAAATCGCTTTCGAAGTTCCTGCCTTGGTCACTATGGATCTCCAAAGGCACTCCAAATCGGCTGATATATTCTTGGATCAACTTATCTGCAACGGTGGCCGCCTTCTGGTCTGGAAGTGCGTAAATCTCGACCCACTTAGTGAAGTAATCCATTACTATCAACATGTACTTGCCTCCATTATCACTTTCTGGAAACGGCCCAGCAATGTCCAAAGCTATTCTTTCAAACGGGCTTCCAACGTTATATTGTCTCATAGGAGCTCTCCTTTTTCGATAAGGCCCGTTACTCGTAGCACAAATAGTACATTTCTTACACCAGTCTTTTACATCGTCGGAACTGTTCATCCAATAAAACCGTTCCCGAATTCGCTGAAGGGTCTTCTTCACACCAAAATGCCCTCCTGATGGACTGTCGTGTAACTGACGAAGTACTTCGGCTATTCTGCTCTTTGGAATCACCAACTGTCTTCTCTTCTCTGAACCGTCATCATTTTCCAGGACTCGTTTGAGCAAGCCATCTTCCATGATAAATGAGTCCCACTGGGCCCAATACGTCTTAACTACTGAGCCTAGGTTCGATATTTCTTGCCAAGGTGGTCGACGGTTTTCCTCTTTCCATTTTCGGATTTTCTGTATAACTGGATCTCTCTCTTGTTCTTCCCTGATCTTGGTAGGCGTCCAGTCGTCGTGGACCACCGTCGTTCTTAGCACTGCTGCTTCCTTGGATTCCGTTTTGTTGCAGTGAGAACACTCTGCTGGGCATGGCCTTCTGGAAAGAGAATCAGCGTTTCGGTGGCTAACTCCGGCCCGGTGCTCAATTTTAAAATCATATTCTTGGAGTCGTTCGATCCACCTGGCTATCTGACCCTCTGGATTCTTAAACTGCATCAACCACTTAAGGGCGGCATGGTCGGTTCGGATTAAAAACTTCCTTCCATAGAGGTATTGATAGAAGTGCTCTACTGATTTCACTACTGCCAGAAGTTCTCTTCTCGTGACGCAATAATTCCGCTCAGGTTTTGAGAGAACTTTACTGAAATATCCAAGGACTCTTTCCTGTCCTCCCTGAATCTGGGACAGCACTCCTCCAATTCCCACATTACTTGCATCTGTATCTAAGATGAACTCTCCTTCTGGCAGTGGATACCCTAAAATCGGTGCTGTGATTAAATGCTTTTTTAAGGTCTCAAAGGCATTTTGGCAGTCTACATCCCAGCGGTATTCTCTTGCTTCCTCTGTAAGTCGCGTTAATGGTTTAGCGATATCTGCAAACTTCTTAATAAACCTCCGGTAATAAGTACATAGTCCAAGAAAACTTCTCACTTGATGTTTGTCAGTTGGTTTTGGCCATTCCTTAATGGAATCGATTTTTCCCTTATCCACGGCCACTCCTTCTTTACTGACTATATGACCCAGATAATTGACTTTACCTTGAAATAGCTGGCACTTCTTGGGGTTTAACATCAATTGGGCAGCTTTAAGTCGATTAAAAACGTTTTCTAAATTCTTCAGATGGTCCTCAAATGTCTCCCCAAGACGATTATGTCGTCTAGATAAACTAGGCACGTTTTCCAAGATAACCCTCTCAACACATTTTCCATAAGTCTCTCAAATGTCGCAGGAGCGTTACAAAGTCCAAATGGCATAACGTTGAATTGCCATAATCCAGATCCTGTGGTGAAGGCTGTCTTTTCTTTATCTACCGGGTCCATTTCTACCTGCCAATATCCAGACTTCAAATCCAAAGTAGAGAATAATTTACTTCCAGCCAATGTGTCTAATGTGTCATCAATCCGAGGCAGAGGATAACTATCTTTCTTGGTAACGTTGTTCAGCAAACGGTAATCCACACAGAACCTCGTTGTTCCGTCTTTCTTCTTAACCAGGACTACCGGAGAGACCCATGGGCTCGTAGAAGGTTCTATCTTCATTTCCTGAACAATCGTTTCAGCTTCCTCTCTTTTCGCCTGTGGTAATCGTCGAGCTGTTTGACGAATTGGCTTAGCATTACCAGTATCAATTCTATGCTTAACAACGGTAGTTCTTCCCGTCTTTCCTCCTTTCGGTACGAAAATATCACGATACTGCCGAAGAAATTCCCTTAATTTCCTTTTCTCAATCTGATTCAGAGACTGTCCAGCAACTGCAACCATTTGATCAAATTTGTCGTTGGAATTATCAGACGTTGTCGTCTGACGGATTATGGATGTCACAGGTACACAAGTTCCTACTTTTGTCTCTTTCTTGATGGTCACTGGGTAGTCATTGACATTGATAAGTCTAACAGGAATTTCTTTAGCCGAGGTCACCAATTCCTTTCCAATTATGATTCCACGGCCAACTTCGTCGTCATGGTTCCAAGGCTCCATCATAACAGGTGACCCTTCGTCCACAATTCCCTGTAGCCGCGCTACTATGATTGTTTCACTTCTCGCAGGCACGACTGTATCTTCTTTAACGGCTGCTTGCATAGTGTTGTCATCATGTGGATGGAGAAATACCTCCTCGTTACCAACTTTGATTACCTTATTCTTAAAATCCAATTGGAATCCATGCGTATTCATTACGTCCATTCCTAATATAACATCCTCTTCGATGTCAGCAACTATAACAGTATGGACGAACTTTTCTGCTCCAATTCCTAATTGTACCTGGATTTCTCCATGAATGTTGGCATTTTCCCCTGTGGCGGTCCGAAGTCGCAACCTCGTTGGTAACAGTTTCTTTCGGCTGTTTATAACTGTCGGGCGTATAATGGTTCTGGTCGCTCCAGTATCCACCAACAACGTATGCTTTTTACCATTTATTTCTCCATCTACATATACACTATCTTCACGACATTTCAAAGAAGCTATTAGTATCAGAGGGTCTTTGGTAAAGTTCTGGGTCGAAGCTGCTCCCCTAAGGCCGACGCGTTCTGGTTTTGTCTTCGGTCTTATGGTCTTCGTTTTCTTGTGTGTCATGCTTTTTATCATATTAAAGAGCTGGTCAAGTTTATCTTCATCTCCTTCCTCTTTTACAGTCCTAACTTTACTGTACCCGCCAGAGGCCTGCGTGGCTGACTCGTATTCAAGAGCGGCGGATAAGACATCAACCAGCGTCTTGTGACGAGCTAATCGTAGTGTTCTTTGCATCTCATGATCACGAAGACCATCAATAAACGTTTGAACGGCCAACTTTTCCATCATGTCTTCGGGAGCTGTTGGATAAGCATATCGCACTAATCTGGCGATATCTACTTCATATTCTTGAAGAGCCTCATCTTTCTTTTGTCTTCGATTTTTGAGCTGCGACTGATATACATGCTCCAAGTGTTCGTGGCCATATCGCATATTTAACCTCTTCTTCAGTTGTTCGAAATCATCCGTCTCCTCTACGGCTATGGTCTGGAGCACATCTAAGGCATCTCCTCGAAGAGCGATAGTCAGGTTTACAGCCTTTTCTTTTTCAGACCATCCATTCGCTCTTGCAGCTGATTCGAACTGTTTCATGTAGTTGTTCCATGATGATTTTCCGTCGAAAGTTGGAACCTTGACATGAACATAACCTCCGCTTCCTTCAAATTTCGGCCGTGTTTCTAACTTACATTTCGTCTCGTCTTCTTGTGTCTCTATGGTAATTGGATTGTTTACTCTCTCTGTTGTGTCTGTTCCCTCAATCTTCCTTTCCAACTCTTTCCATATCTTCTCTTCGAAGGCCATCATATCGGCAGCAACTTGGTTTTTTAATGAAGACACTCTATCGTCGAGGGCAGACATCTCAGAGGTGACTTTAGAGATGTTAGCAGAAACCTTGCTTTCCAGAGAAGCAATCTCGTTAGAAACTTTGCTTTCTAAGGATGAGATCTCGTTAGAAACTTTATTCTCAATGATGCGATATCACAGGAAACCTTGTTAATCGATGAGATGGCAGCATCTTCAAATATATAAGTTTCCGGATCTAAACCTTCTTCTTCCAAAGCCTTCTTTAGTCGTTGGACTAACTCAGCTTTTTTTCCGGTAGAAGCTAATTCTCTATCCTCAAGATGCCTTCTTAGATTCGTAACTGTGAGCTCGTAAATCGTAGCCATTGGTTACCAATTTCACTTCTTTTCAAAAATTCAAATTAAATTTATCTGCAGTCCCACTTCTGCACCACTGTTAAGTTTATATTTATATAGTTCGAATTTATTTGTCTTTATTCTAATTTATTGTCTATAATCTAATTTATTAAAACTCACGATAGCTAATTACTAATTTATTAAATAACTTTTACAAATGTATTTATTTCACGTTTCGTACAAGTAAACCGCGTTTACCGATCTTCTTATGACTGACTGCCAAATAAAAATCTTTCATTTATATACACAACTGTGTCATCCAGAGAATTCGGCGGACTTCTTGAATAGTCTCGTATTTTGGTGAAGGCGCTCGACTCGTTTTTTCAACCTCGGGACGTGGATGATTCACCAAAATTAGTGTCTAGAGATTTCTGGTAAACAACTGGTAGCTAAGCTCAGGTATATTTTGACCTACAAATTACGAGAATCAATAAAAAGAATTAGTCATAAAATATTTACAGTTCTATATGCCATAACATTTAAAATCGTAACACTATTTTTACTAAATATGATTAGTTAAAAATTGTTTTATTTGCTATGAGCTAAGGGTTCATGGTTTAATTCCTAGTTTAAGACAAGACTAATTCATACTTGAGATACTGAGCTAGGCGAAGTATAGAAGATAAGCTCCCATAGTTGATTGAGGTATTATTTTTATAATAGTATATCAATTCTCTTTGGTAGTTTTATCGCTACAAAACTTAGATTGTCTTACTCTATCATCTTCAAACCTTTTTTTTCCTTGAGGAAGATTTTTTTAACGATGATTGACTTTCGTGAAGAAAAGTTCCAGGCTGACAATTTTTCACTGACTGAAGCTGGTTTTCTAAAACATCCTCACTACGACCTACTAACTCTTTCTTTCCGATTCGGTTGCCGATCCTAAGACTGATCCAGTTAATTCATCCTGCCAAAGTTTCAAGAGAGATTCTTGTTCTTTCTCCCAATTACACATATTTCTATATATTCCACGAAATATAATATACGACCAAGAAAACGATTTAGTGACAAATTACTGGAGGTACGTTGAAGCCAGACAGAGTTATATCTACATAAAAAGAAAAAGATGAAGAAGCTTTTAACTATTTCTATTTAGACATGCTTATGCCAGCCTTTGTTTTATTAAAATGTTTCAGATAATCAACCAAATTTAACTCAAATAACTAGATAGGAGAGAGACTTATGTTCAATAGTGGACAAAAGAGTCTTAATGATATTTAAAATAAAATGTCTACACCTTATAGATATTAGATATATTTCTGCCTTAAATAAATTTTTTTTTGTAAATAATTACGAAAGCAAAAAACAAAAAGTTTTAAAAAATTCGAAATTCTCTTTGATGGATGCGTTTTTAACCCAAACGTACGTCCCTGACATAGAAAAGGCCGTCATCAGACAGTGACAAATACCGGACAGGGGTTAAATGGTTGAACATTTGATCCAAAAACGGCGATCAAGTGAAACAATTAGACAGTTTGCTCCCTTCAGGAGACTTAGAGCTCCCTCCATTTTTAACACTTAATATTCCTGACAAATGATGCCTTTGGATTTTCAATTGTTGCTTCCTAAGATCATTATTTATCACTTTCTCAGTCTCCTATCATTAATTCACCCCCGTTCGGGATGTTCTTGTGTTTCTGGATTGAAGCAATTATTATTCCTGCCGAATTGGACATATTTTCGTGTAAATTACTAATTAGGTCGGATAATTTGTTCGGTTGTTCTATCAGACAAAGATTTATTCAGACAACTGCTGCTTTAATTAAATAAATGATTTTTAATTACCTAATTTTTAATTACAAACAAATACACAAACTTTATCGTATCTTATTTTTTTTGTTTCTTCAGGAAATATTTCAGAAATATTTATTAGATTTTGTGAAAATACTAAAATATAGTCCGTCTAGAAAGTATCCGGAAGAAATAAAACAGAATTATAATTTTACGGTAGTTATTTCTATCACTTGAAATTAAAAATTTCAACAAATAATTCATTTTATTTACTTATACAACCACCATTTAAATCTTAACGTCCAGGTACACCCGAAACTAGGTCAAGGCCTTAATATTCGGCAATGGTGTTCCAGGTCTGTAAAACTGATCGAATCAAACCTTCTTTATCCCGTGACGCTGCTCGTTCTACTTCAATCTTCATGAGTCCCCATATGTTTTCAATAGGGCTAAGATCTGGAGTTGATACTGGCCACAGAATTGTTGCCAGTTCGTGGTCTTGGATCCAAGCTTGAGTATAAGCAGAAGTATGGCATCTTGCGTTATCTTGCTGAAAACTCCACCCCTCTGGATATAAAACATAAGCCATTTCAAGAAGAAAACCACTTAGAATGTTACAATATTTCGCACTATTAACAGTATCATTAATTATACAGAGATGTGTAGCACCGCGCTAAGATATTGCTCCATAAACCATTATTTTAGTGGGAAATTTGGAAATTTAAACGGTAATATTTTCTCTTGATAGGACTTTTAGAGAATTAGCACCAAGCTGGAAACAACTTTCATTAGATATAGAACATTATTAAAATTATTTTCTCGAAAACGTTGACAAAAATCTATTCTTCGTTCCTTTTGCAGAGGTGTTATTGTAGGGATGTTTTTTTGGATTCCATGATATGTAGCTTTGCTTTTTCAGTAACATGCGGACAGTTTCTGGCCACACATTCTTCGTTGATTTCCAAATCTGTTTGCTAATTTTCGAAACCCTAGGCGCGGATTTTGGTGTCATTTTTTATCCTCTTTTTTATCTCATACACTGCACTTTTCCGAGTTCAGTCAATTGCATTAACTTTTTAACGTTTCTATACAAATATTCCAGCACTTTTCTTTTTTTCTACTTGCGACATTATTTCACAAATCTTAGGTCTGTTTACAAACCACAATATTTGACAAATGGTGTTGTCATGCGATTTTGTCCATAACCTACTATCGTCACAACCGACTTGATAGAACTTTTACATACATTACTTTTGTCTTAAAATATTACAAAAAGGAAATCTATTAAAATTAGAAAAGAATATAAAATTCCGGATATTTTCTAGACCGACTATAATTCCCTTTTTTCCAAAGAGTTTAACTTTTCAAGATTAGATATCTATTATTTATCAACCCCCTCCCTTTCAGTATCCCAATCCTTAAATGTTGGGATATACCATGTGTGTCATATCATTAGACAGGTATTTAGCTGGAGAATTGAGACATCTTTTTTCAATATTTAATTCCGATCCACAAAGGGATTGGAATTAAATGTCCCCATATGGGGGCTATGGGATAAAGTGTTAAAAAAATTAAAGTTTAATTTACTTGTTATTTATTATTTTTAAGTACATAGTAAAATACAGTATTGGTTAAAACTAAACAAAAATCAATCAGCACCCGCTGCAAACTAAATAACATAGATTTTTTCAATAAACATCTTAGGAATGATAAACTCTGAATCAGTCCCGTTCAATGCATAGGGTCATGTTGGGTTCATTTTGAGTAACTTCACCTAGCTTTTATGTGACACTGGGTACACCGTCATTCAGCCTGGAACTTTTCTTCACGAAAGTCAATCATCGTTAAAAAAATCTTCCTCAAGGCAAAAAAAGGTTTGAAGATGATAGAGTAAGACAATCTAAGTTTTGTAGCGATAAAACTACCAAAGAGAATTGATATACTATTATAAAAATAATACCTCAATCAACTATGGAAGCTTATCTTCTATGCTTCGCCTAGCTCAGTATCTCAAGTATGAATTAGTCTTGTCTTAAACTAGGAATTAAACCATGAACCCTTAGCTCATAGCAAATAAAACAATTTTTAACTAATCATATTTAGTAAAAATAGGAAAAAATTAACCCTGCCAATGCTTTACAATGAACATAATGTGGATGATACTTATGGCATCGATGTCATCAATGGTCTGCTTGCGTTGTCTCCCAATTAAGTGGTTCGGTCCTCCAATAATAAATAAATCTTTATAATATGGCCAGTAAAATGTAGAATACGGCCAATTAATACACGCAATAAATACAGCCAATAAACCCAAGAAAATTCTGCAGACCATAAAATCAAGCTTATAACAATTTTGTCTTGTTTTATAAATTTATAGACATAAATTATAGACAAAAAAACATATCCCACTATGTCTAAAAAGCTAATTGACGGAAAATAAGTGGGAGATTGAAATTAAGTTGCACATTGTCATATGTCATAGGATGTGTGCCTATGATACAATTAGCTATGATACAATATCGAATATCGAATCTGAATGATTATATTAAAGTCCAGAACTGGAGAAAAGTCGTACCTAATAGAAAGACATACAGTAGGTACAATTATTAGGCAACAGGTCAAAACCCTTAGTGGTTTGTAGACTTAGAGCAAAAGAAGATCTAAATGGAAATATTTAGTCAATATAGATTAGCGTTAAAACAACTAACAAAACTATACTAAAAATTAAAATATTTATTCCTTTGTCCCTGTTTTAAAGGACTTTATTAATTAGTATGCACATATCACACCTTCTGTCGAGACAGTGGCGCTACATGACAGGCTAGCGGCCTTAATTAGACGGCAAGTGACAGCCATTGTGGCCTACTAGATCGTATTTCGCAAACAGAAGATCGTACGTCACGGTGCCAAGAAGACCAATGGCGGATGGCGTTCTAAAAGAGAGTCCTGGTTGTATCTCGGTGTTTGTATCAGTGCGTTTATAGAATAATGACCGAAATAAATTCGACGACTCGACTCGGGAAAGGCATTCGACCTGTTCTCGGTATTGCACCGGTGGAACGATTCTTTTCAAGGTTAATGATGTAACAGGATGGCCAATTAAGTCTGATATGTCGTGACGGACTCTCAGGAAGTTGAAAAGACGTAAAAATATAAAAACATTTAGTATTATCGAGTATACTTTATTTATAAAGGTGAAAGATAGAAGAAGAATATAAAAAACTTAATAAAATTAAATAAATAGCAAAATTAAATCGCTTTTGGGAAAAGAATACTTATAAAACTAAAAATGATTAATTAAATTATCGGTGTTCTCGAATTGAGGACCGCTACCTGAACAGCCAAAATAAGTGCACCGAAATGAGTAAGGAAATATTTAATAATAGAATATTATTTTTGATTTAGTTTATTTTGAGCTGTCTTGAAAAGTAGTCAAAATGAGTGAAATTAAAATGATCTTAAGTAAAAAGGGAAACTGGTTACTTGTGTTAGATGATTATAAGTATCGTAAAAAAAGTGCTTAAAAGTGGTGAAAATGTACAGTAAATAAATGTAGTGCAAAATTGTTTACGCTAGGTGTAGATAATTCAATTTCCTGAAAAGAAACAGTGCACAATCATAAAAATGTTTTTCGAGAAATTAAATAGACACATTTTAAGTACGACAAGCAAACGGAAAGCCATAGAAGACATCACAGGGCGGCCAACAAAAATTATTCATTCTGTAGTAAGGGAAAACAGTGATGCTATGACATCTTTGACAAGAAAAGACATTACCTACGTAAGAAATAATATGTATTCCAAGAGACGTCAAATCCAACCGCGTTTACCAATCTGTATTTCCGATGCGTTAGATATTATACAAATATTAAATTTAAAACAATAAAAAATGAACCGTTTCTCTTGGCTACTGATCATATTAACAATATTGTGGTATTTTCGTGTGACACTAATTTAAAATTGATGTGTAATTGTGACAAAGTGTATCTGGATAGAACTTTTCGATATTGTACGAAATATTTTTTACAATTGTTCACACTTCATGTTATAGAAAATTGACATTATATACCTGTGGCCTTTTGCTTATTACCGAATAAACTTCGGTAAACATATGAAAAACTTTTTGTTATTCTTACAGAAAATGGTCGCAATTCTAATTTAATATTTGCTCCAAAAATTATTGTAGCTGATTATGAATTAGCTATTCATAAAGCAATTTTTGCACAATGGCCCACCACAAAGATCGTTGGATGCATGTTTCATCTTGGCCAAGCTTGGTACAGGAAAATACAGAGTTTAGGCTTGGCTAAAGAATATCAAGATGGAAAAAGTGAAAGTGGAAAGTGGCTGAGGTGTCTTTTTGGATAATCTTTCTTAAAACCAGAGGAGGTTGGTGAATGTTTTGCTTTGGATTTGGCTGAATTTCAGGCAAATCATCTGCATAAAGCTGCAGTAAATTTTGCGGATTATTTAATAGACAATTATGTTGGTGAAAATTCTTTATTTCCATCAAAACTTTGGGCTGAAGCAGCTGTAAGTACAGAAAATTCTATTTAATTCAAATTTCTATTCGATACACCCTTCGTTGTATTTATTTGTAAACGTTTTGAACAATTTTCAAACAGATTCTTACATTCGTATTCCAAGCGTTAAGGAGCCTGCTAAATGTGAGAACAAAATTGTTAGGCGAAGACTAAACATGATAACTTTTAAAATGTCGTAATATAATATCGGTTTGTTGAGTACATTAGGACCAAAAAATGGTTGGATATTACCGTATTTAGAGAATTAAAGAACGAAGGACCACCAGTCTAAAGCTGGAATAAAAAACAGATTTATACACTAACTTATATTTAATACTAATATTAAATAGCAATTTCTGAAATCTGTCCGAAAACACTGTGATATGGGGTATTTCAACTACACTTTTCACCGGCGCTATTTTCACTATTATATATAACTAATTACAAGTAGAATTGCTTAGCGGAATGTCGGTTTCATGTTAACGAACTACTGGCAACACTGGTGATTTGAATATATGAACTGTTTATATAAAAACTATACTGCGGTTTGAAGAAACACTGATTACTATAAATGATTGACTTATAATCTTTATGAATAATATTGCGATGCGAACTATTTAATTATAAATACATAGATGTTTCAAATCTTTCCCGTTCTCAGCATCGATCCAAACCGCATACCAGCAAACTACTCCTCCGAAAACACAAGCCCAAGCCTCTTTTGACCGGTACTCTTTATTCACAAATTCTCCTTTCTTTCTCAATTATATCTCGTGGACTATGTAGAATCAAAAGAGGTATTAATCTTCTCGATTTTGATCTGCTCTCAGCTTCCACCTTTTTCACTAACAAACGAAAACACTGGTACTCAGATTAACTACACGAAAACACGTCTTCTCTTCTGGTCTGCCGGTAACATAATAATCTTTCAACCTCTCCCAGACAACCTTCTCAACTCTCTCATTCCCACCATTCTTTTTTATCCAATCATAAGCATTCACCTTTCCCACTTATTTTCGATTTAGAAAATTTCCAACATGATATTTAAAACAAATTAACTACTTTCACTCAAATTACTTTTCAGAAACCATTAACAATTTTGCCTTTTTCAACAGAAATAAGTTTCCAAATTCTTGTTATCTCTTATCTAAATCTAATTCTTATTTACTTTCGAAAAATGCCCACCGCAAAATACAATTACAAGTTTATTCCTAAATCTATAATTATACTGGTTCCATTGTCCTTTCACTAGTCACTCCGTCTTTCACGGAAAAACTCGTTAGGGTCCCGTCACGGAACAATGTTTTCTCTTATTCTAACTATTACAAATAAGTACAGGGTTGTATTTTAACTTATATGCCCGCGGTATATTAAAATAATAAAAAACTCTTTATTCTATTTCTGATCGATAAACTGATTCATAAAAATAAAATATATTAATAAGCAAATTTGCGAGCTAGCGACTGTTAGCTTACGAGGTTTTGCGACCGACTGTGGTAAAACCTTTTTCTGAACTGACTGCTAATATCCAAATTATGTATGCAGGTAGCGGATGGCTCCTACCCCTAAAAGTACCGTTAGATATCTTCCGTTATTTCTTCTAAGAAGGCTTAGCAATATCGGCATGGAAAAAATTAATCTCAAGTGAAATGAAATTTCACCACATTAATTTTTGTATAATAACAATAAAATTTTACTTTATTTTGTTAGACAACCATTCGCATCATTCGTGACTGACGCGACACCTATTGCCTTCATCTGGCAGTTTTGGACCTCCCAATTTGAGGTTAAACATATGTAAAATACATACGAAATTGACAATTATTAATAATTAGTTTTTTAATCATATTTTTTCAGCTTATGTACAAAATAAATGTACTACTTAAAACTAAGGTTCTAAAAATTCATCATAATTTATCTTTTTAACCCCAAACGAAAAAGAAAGGGAAAAATTTAGTACTGGCAAATCAATATTTTCATGTGGAAGAGTATGTAGTTGAAAACAATAATAGTAAAAGTTATGACATAAAAGCTAAAGTCATCAGACAGGCTGCAGTTAGCTTGAAGCCTTATGAAATATCATTTAAGGTAAATTATTTAAATTTTTCCTATTTCAATTGCACAAAAATAAAATTATGTGATATTTACTGTTTCATATTAATAGCACTAATCCATGTTTTTCTTTTCTCTAATTTATATGTAATCTTTGGAAACCTATAAAAACTACACTTTATGGGTAGTATTGATAAAAAATAAGATTTATGCATAAAAGATAGGTCCAATTTTGCCATATTTCGCCGCTACGCACGCTGCCATCGTTTCAAGGTACCCCTACTATAGTTACGCTCGGAGCGAATAAGATACCTGTTAAAAGACACATGATAATTTAATAATTATATCGGTCTTAGATTTAATTAATTACTTTTATGTGTTAATTTTTTTTGGTACGCATTTGCAAAATTGATAAGTGGAATAATATTGATAAATTGATAGTGGAAGTTGAAAAGTTATCGTTAAGGGCTTCGTTAAGTGCGATGTTGCCAAGTAATCAACTTCAATTAAAAACGGTTTTAGTATAGTTTAATTTTTATTTGCTGGGTAATTCTAAATTCAGTAATTTTTGTCGATTTATTGAATAATATGCATTTTTGAAATCTACGTTCTTAATATTTTTATAATTATAAATTTTATTGTTTTTTATTGTTTATATATTTCATTATGTACCTCTCAACAGACAAATTTAAAATATAACCTTACATTTTCTTTATTGCATATTTCTCTAGATTCTCTACTATTCTGACCATACGGCAACACTGTGTAAAAATGTCAATATTAAAACTGAATGGCATGTAATGTCTTTTAAAAGAAAATAATCTGTAGTTATTTATTATTTTTGTATTTTATATAAATATCTCATCTATTGTGTGTATCTATTCTAGTTTTTTAAGATTGGGGATAAAACTGAAAGCGAACAACATCCCTGTATGAGAAATGGTACGTTGTCACCGTCCATTTTGACCAAAATGCTGATAAAGTACGGAAAGTAATTCGCACACCTGCCGATGCACATATCTCGAATAGTGTCCACCGAGGCTTTCCTCCCTTTTTCGATTATTGTAGATATAGGAAGTTACAACACCTAAGGGGCTGCATCCCTGCCAGTTTGTGTTTGACCACAGGCGACCATTTTACTTGGGAATTGTTTGCATTATATATCCTAGCCCTAAGACCCCCGTGTCCGAAGAGTATCAACCATAAAATGGATGGAATTACGAGCATGTTGTTCTAAAACTAGCGACTTACCGATATTGTACCTCCAGTGGCAGGCGGAGGGGAATTAACATTGTCCAATGTTCCACCATACTTAAAAAAAGTGCTTGATTATTTTTTCACCAAAACATATGTAAAACCGTCAACAGTATTTGAATAATCATATTTTTAGGTTGTTTCATCATTGCTTAAATAGTTCTTACGAGTTTAAAAATATCATGGGTTTAACTATTACAATAACTGTTTGACAAGATAGCTAAAAATATTGTTGTCATATTTTTATATTAGAATTTTTTTTCACGAGATGTTAATTTTGAAAACGGCTCAATCGTTGATATAAATTATTCTTAAATGTAAGCGAAATAATCAATAGGGTGAGTTTAAAAATCAACACATTAAAAAGTAAAATGATGGTAGGTAAAAAGAATGATACTCTGTCCTGTTGGCATATTTGCATATATGGCAAACAACGGTAATTGTAAGGAAGAAATAAAAAGAAGGATCCCTATAGGCAACAGTGTTCCCATTCCTGGAGATTGAGATTATATTGTACCAGGACCGTAAAATCAAAGTAAATTTGAAGAAAATATAGCAAATGAGAAAAAAATCGGCAATTCAATTTTATCCCATTAAATAATGGATAATGGTTATTAGTTGTTTTTTTAAAGCTATTAAATTAAAAGTTTTAATTTAAAATCAGTAGATTATTAAAAATATGATTACAGAATCTGCAAAAACTTAAAGTGTGCATTTCTGAAGACTCATACTTCCCATTGTTACCTACGCTACAGAATCATAGAAAATAAAATAGACAAAAGTAAAACGAAGTGATGCTTTCAACATATTTACTTAAAGACGAATGCTCAGATGAATATTATGGACATCATAAACATAACAAGGTTTGAATCCTTGTCTTGGTAGTGCAGGGAGACGATGAAAGAAAAAGGCCCAGAAAAAGAAGACGAAACTATGTTGATCATATAATCATCATGCATATCTAAATACAATTGCACTAGAAGGGCCCAGTTGCTAAGAAATAAATCTTATATAGTGTTAATAACTACCAGCAATACTGCCGAATCCAGAAACTATAGATGAGAAAGAGCCAGTGATTTTAAAGTCGGGAAAGGGATCAACTTTGCCTAAAAATTATTGACCAGCCTTTTTCCAATGTTATCTCTTTAAAGTATAGAAAGACTCATTCTTATCTAGATTCTATACTAGACTAGAATCTTATCACAACAAGCACGTTACAGACTAGGTTAGTACGTAAAAAAGGGGTATAAAAGTAAACAAATAATAGGGCTGGCACTGGTTGATCTCAGCTTCTCCTACGATACAGTAAGTCACAGATGATTGTTGACAAAACTCTATGATGTAATCGAATATTCATCGATTGGTAGAGAAGATAATTGGTCGAGAATTTAGGCGAGAGATTGGTCGATAATTGGTCGAGAATCCGTTGTGGATCTTCGCCTGCTCACAAGAAAGTCGCCCGTTTTGTCGATTCATGACAACTTCCCTTCATCTTCTGATCCTTAGGATTTGCAGGTCTTATTCCACATCGTCAGTCCATCTATTTCGTGATCCTTTTCCACTTCTTCTGCCCTCTGGTTTCGAAAATGGTAATCTTTTCATATATTCGTGATCTGACATTATAACAATGTGTCCATCCCATCTGAGTCTCTGCACTTTAACAAATTTCACAATATCTGGATCGGTATATAACTGATGTAGTTCAAAGTTGTATTATCGACGCCATAGCCCATTTTCATTTACGACCCCAACAATCTTTCTAAGAATTTTTCTCTCAAAAATAAGATATATTGAGCTTTACTGCACGTTTTAAATTTTAATTTTTTTAGTATTTCTGTAAACCCTGTTTGCTATTGCTATGCGTCTTTTTATTTCGTCGCTTGTTGTGTTTGTTACGTTTACTAGCTGTCCAAGATATGTGAATTATTTGACTTGCTCAAAGTTATGTTTGTTAATTTGAATTCTCTGTTGGATATTTCAGAGGTTTTTAGAAACTAACATACATTTGGTTTTTTACTCGTTTACCACAAGTCCTAATTCACTTGGCGCATCCGCAAGCCTTGAAAAACAGTGCACCATGTCGAGAATTTGCGTCAATCTATTAAAAATAGTTTTATTCATTCTAATATTTAATCGTCGAATTGCCTTTTGCAAGGCAATATTTCAGACACGCCAGCGCGACCCTCTGTCTTAGACCATTAAGATTGTTAAAGAATGTAAAGTTTTCTCCCTTAATTCTATAAGCCTACGTCTTGCACTGTTAGTTGGGTCAACTTAACTAACTTAGATGGGATCCCAAATAATAAAAATAAAAAATAAAAATAAAAATAAAAACATTTATTGCCTTAATAAAATGAATACATGTCAAAAATAGTATTTTTGCCTTCTTTCTTCTTCTGCGTTCCGCTCTTGCACCGCCAGCATTTGATTCTTCTTCCTCTCGGTTCCTGGATTTTTCTGGGTGGTGTCCTCGTCTGCTTCTGTAGGTACTGTATCGGCAAACGTACCTACTTCCCTGCATGCCTGGCTTCTAGTCCATGATCAGGTGGTCGATCAGTCGATGGGTGGATCTGTGTATCCTCTGGATCCTGTTCTTCTTGTGGATATCCCTGGTCTTTCGTAGTCTTCGTGTGGCCTGGTTGAAAAACCACCTGGTTCTATTCTCGGCCACCTCCCTCAGTGGCGTCTATTCTAATCTATTCTTGATGGACGTTGGTAACTGTATCCTCCCTTGATGTTCCGTCTATGACTCGGTAGCATGAGGTCTCAGTTGCTTCTAACTTTCTCCAGTTGGATTCCGCAATGGAGCTCCATACTGGTACAGCATACAGAATCACCGATCTAACATATGTTTGGTAGAGTTGTATCTTCTTCGCCTTTGACAGTGGACTGGACCTAAAAATGAAAGAAAGTATTCGTTTTTTAGCAGCATTTGCTTTTACCTTTGTTTTTTTGTGTATGCACCCGGAGGTTGAGTCTTCTGTCGAGATGGACACCTAAGTATTTGATCGTCTCTGATTCCTGAATTCTGTTGTCTCCTACTGTAATCTCGTTCTGTGGTGGTCATTTTTCCTGGGTGAATATGATGAACTGCGTCTTTTCTGCGTTGATTTTGATATTCAATTTTTCCGTGAAGTCCATGATTTTTTCAAGGTGGTACTCCATGTCATCTATTATTCTTCTTTCGTCTTTTCCGGATGCATACACTGCTCTGTCGTCTGCATACAGGGCTGTAGAAATCCTTGGATCTGTTGGAAGGTCTGAAACAAAAATGTTATATAATATAGGTGATAAAATGCTGCCCTGAGGTATTCCTTTCTGGATTTCTTGGATCGTTGACATCTTTTGGTCAGCTGAAACTTGAAAAATTCTATTAGATAAATAAATATCACAAATATTAATTAAATAGTGCGGAAGTCTAGCCTTGTCCATCTTGTAGATTAGTGCCTTTTTCCAAACCGTGTCGTATGCTTTTTCTATGTCCAGTATGGCTAATCCTGTCTTCTGTTTCCTGTTGAATTTTATCTTCGCATCGCTGATTATCATTGCTAGTTGAAGCAAAGTCTATCATTGCATTATATATTGCAGATATTTTCATACTGTTATAGGCTGCTTTGAAGTTGACGAAGAGATGGTATGTATCTATGTTATATTCCAGTGACTTTTTCAAAATCTTCCTATGTGCTTGAATTTGATGGATAGTTGACCTTTCAGCAGTAAATCCGCATTGATATTGACCAACAATATCCTTTTAAAGTAAAATTTCAGACAAAAAGTCTTTCAAACAATACATTTTACTTTTTTCACCCTTTTTATATAACGGACATTATCAAATCTGATCAAATATTACAATCTAGTAACAATTGGTAAGTCCTTTTTGCAAAACAGGCCTTTTTATTTCACTCTGAAGCGAAATAAGAGTCTCTGAAGGGAACAGAATAATAACCAACCAACATTAGAGTATACGGAACCCTTCCTTTATGCCAACTACCTGACCATCACCGCGCAGGAAAGAACTTTTGAGTAACTTAAAAGTAAACAAGAGCAAGTCATCGGAATTATGCTGAGCTGCTACCAAAAAAATCCAATTAAATCAAATTCAGCTAAGACTTAATCCATCTCCACAGCCGACAAGTAAAAAGGAGGCTTTAAATCTGATGTGATGGTGTCATTTTTGAATACGCAATAAACCAATCAACTTGAGTGTTACGCTAGACCGGTCATTGCTGACATATATACATGAATTCTGAATGATAGTAAACTGGATAAAAAGTTTTTTTTTTGTATAACACCTGTACGGTGTTTGTATTCTACTATCTGGTCACAAATGACCAATTATCAGTTATTTTCTGACCTAATAAATGCACTGCAGCTAGCATGCAATACCATCACATCACTAAACTCTTGTTACACATTTACACTAAACTCTAAACCCTAAACCCTAAACTGTTACACATTTACTCTAACTCAAATGGTTTTATCCTTATGAGTCTTCTTTTTAGTTCAGTGTTGTCAAGAACTTGGATTGCCATGACATTCACATGACTATAAAGCCTCTGCTCATGACTTACTACATATATCTTGACTACTTAAGTTACAGTTTTGATACCCAGGTCCAGGTGAAGGTTTGTGTTACGGATATACCAGGATGCATTAACAATATTCCTCAGTACTTGATAATATAGATTACTAGCTTTGGTACAGCCACAGAGTTAGTACCACATGCCCAAGAATTTTGCTGATGTTGCATGAGAAACTTGTATATAATTTGTAAAGTTAATGTGTGCAGATTTAGTCTCATTTAATTTTATTCGCCATTTTCTGGTCCAGGTATGTATTGTATTTACTGATAGTTGCAGCTTATCAGTCGCTTTTTCACTAGTGTCGACTATCTCTAGTATAGCTGTATTATCCGCGAAGGTGGTAATAGTGTTTTGTTCTAGTGCTGGATGTCACACGTATAAAGTAGGTACAGGACCGGACCTAATACACTCCCTTGTGACACGCTAGCTTAGATCTCCCTTAAATTGGCGCACACTTCGTCTTGTTTTACTCTCAAAATATCTATTCGCATTGTATGATTCTAAGATTTTTGAATACTGTTTAGGCATAAACGTTTAAAACCCTCGTGCCAGACTTTATCAAATGCCTGTCCTATCAAGTGCTACGTCCAAGAAGATTGCAAAGCAGCCTTTTTTCTATTCTATTCGTTATTCTGTGAAATTGATGTATAGTGGAATGTTTATTTCTAAAACCAAGTTAATGATTTGGTATAAGATTTTTTCTTTCTATTATTAGTTTTAATCTTTTCAATAGAAGTTTTTCAAATAGTTTTGCCATCACCGATGAGCGGAAGGAGTGATATTGGTCGATAGTATGTCACTTCCTTAGGAGTTTTGCCTAGTTTGGCGATCATGGCCATCAAACGATATCGATATAAAGTGGCAGTCAGAAGCAACATCTTCAGAAATTTCGTCAACAGCAGGTGGGGAGCTTATTTTACAACTACAACTCTCTTATCGTATTTTTTATCATAAGACTAAAGAAAATGAATATATTTTTTTATTTATTTATATACCTTTTTATCGACTGCTTTGTAATGGACCCACGTCTTGTTCAATGTTGTCAAAAAGTGGTGTGAATATAAGTAATTTTGTGTAAGAAAATATTGTTCTTTTTTAAACAAGCCATCCTGTAGCTCGGACCCATCGGACTTCACTGCCTTCCAGGACACAGCATCCTATCTAGTGATTTTTCCCTCGTATCAACTTCTAATCCACCTATTTATGTTGAAAGTTACATGAGTCCAACGGCGATGTCTTTGTTGTTTTATCGAATAAAACGTCCACTTTATGGACTCAAACATGGATATATTTTTGAGCGTATGAGCGGCGTTTAACTTATTGTATTGTGGAAAATAAATAACGCAAATGGGTCGTCCGAGAGAATTGGCAAAAGATGTAGTTTTCCTTCCCTACGAATTGAATTTTGTTGATAAGTGTTATGGATGGTTAGTTTGTTCAGCTCAGCGTAATTCCAAAGTTGGGTTAATGTTCAGCACGTTGTATTTTACGCGATTTTCTGACAAATTTATGATTTCTGATAAAAAATATGCCAAACTAATAATAAAAAACAATTAAACTTGTTTACAAAAACAACGTATTTATAGTTTAATGTTTTACATAAAATATAACAAACCTAATATCTATAAAAGAATTGTAAATTTGAATATTATTAATAGATACTCTAGAATAATGTGCATTTGTTTGAATGTATTTTTTAATTTCTACTAAAGGTCATTTTTAGAAAAATAAACAAAAATCTTACATTGACATTTATGCAGTTTTTGTAAAATTTGTTCTGACTATCTGGATTTGATACATACTTCTTTAAATTCTTCAAATCCTTAGCTTTATCTTAGATTAGGTTTAGTTAGGTGCCAATTTAAGGGTAAAGGTTTAAAGGTAAGGATTTAGTGCCAATGAGGATTTATACAGTTGTTTCAGTTAAAATTCTTCGGGCAACTTCCGGTTGTTTCGTATATTGATTCTGTACCATGGACCTGTAAATGTACATCTAATTAATACGTAAATATGTAAACTCTTTACTCATTTCAATCATTCTAATTTCTTTTAATTTCAATTCTGGTTTATTTTGACGTAAAAAATACTTCTCAACGGCTTTCTTTATATTTAGAAAGATATCGTGTAATTGTGTTAACTTTGTATGGAGATGGGTGTACCTAAACATTATATTGTTCAAATCTTCTGGAATCTCTGCAAAATAATTTCTTTTCTTTGTACTAATTAGACTAAAATTTTAGTCATTGGCTAAATATGTGTGGCTCCTAATAGGAAACACATATTTAATGTAGTTAAACAGACCGATATAATGTATCAAGCAGTACAGAAAAAAAAACCATAACATAATTTTTCTTTTATCCCAAGCATGCGTCATTTGTCAATACCAAATTTCTGGAATATATTGAAGGAAGGAGATATGGAGAATATGAGAAGGAAGGAGATATGGAAAACTGTGAATCGTCAAACTGGTAAAAATAAAAACAATCTTGAGTGGAGTATTACTGATAATAATAAATTATTGATACATCCAGAACAGATATCAAACAAATTTGGTAAGTACTTTTGCACATCAGTCAAACACACATTATTAAAAAATATATTACAAAAACTATATAGGTTATCTGTTTATCTATTAAATATCATGCAAAATGATTAACGATTAATGAGTTAAATTTTAATATTGCCATTTTATGTCATAAAATTATTTGACTTTGTTCTTTTTGTACACCAAAACTTTGCAGAATTCAGTTAAGTTATTCACCCCCTATTTTTATCGTTAACGTCCACTCACAAAATCTGCTAGTTTTTTGTTAGATGGATTTCTACTTCTAGCAAGTATTCGCTTGTCCAAATAAATCTTGATGCCTGCTTAATATTTTTTCCGGAAATCGAAAAACGAGGACAAACAGTTTAAGTAGTGTTTTGTACAATTTTATGTTATTTTTAATGTTTCCACAATCTACGCTTGCCGGATAGTTCACATTTTGACGAAATGCCCCTGAAGATGCTATTTTAAGCGAAAGTACTTGGGCTAGATTTAATTAACTTGTGCTCGATAATAGCCTTATTTTCAAAGTTCATTTATTCGAGCATTAAACCTCATTTCATTTATTCTTTGGTATACGTTGAAATCACCCCGTATACGTTAAAATATCCAAAAAGTATTTTTAATCTTTTTTGCGTCACTGAGTTGATAATAAATACATTTTAGAGTTTATTTATATATTACAGATGTGTATTTCTTTGGTATTATTTTGATCAAAGCCGCTTTAAGATATTTTTCATCGTAAAATAAACAAAATATTCCCATTCATGCTTTATTTATACCAAGTTGGGCGATTGAATTTAAAAGATAATTACATCACTTTTGGTATGGCCGACCGCTGTTAAAGTTGTGTTTAATTTTATCGGACTTCAAATTTCTTTTTAAATTCGTAATCTTTTCGTTTTTCTTTTTTTTTTGTCATGGAAATATAGTATAAAGTGACAGCAGCAGTTAAATGTGTAGTGTTGAGCAGTTATTAGTTTTAGTTTAAGTAAGTTTTGAATCAATGGTCATTGAGAGGACCCGGCTGCGTAGTAGTTTCATTAAATCAACAAATTGGTTAAAAAAAGTGAATTATACTCAATGTAATATGTTAATGTTGAACGAGTAATCACTGTTTCTGTTTTATGTCGTCTCCCATCTAAAAGATTTGCATCTAAGAGATTTGTGGCGTTTTTATTTTTGTTTGCGACTGTGTTTTATTTTTGTAGTTGCCCTTAATCCAGCCCCCTTGTCATTCACTTATTCACTACCCAGTTCTCCAAATAAACCCTGAGTGGCTGTTCGCCAGAGTTTCGGTTTATTTTGCTTGTGTGTAAGGCAAAATAATCATTACAATTTCTCTTAGAGTGTGGCTATCTACATTCTTATCGCTCCTTATTTGTCTTCTTTGATCCAACAGCGTTTCAGTATAATGACTTATTTTACTACATGATTTTCTTTTAGGACTGTGCACTAGGTGACTTTCTTTTAAGTCGTTTATAATGCAATTATTTAAGTCGTTAAGATCGTTCTCGGAGTATTCATGCAGTAGGAGCTTATTATTGATATGTGCCTGATAATGGTTGATATCTAATGGGGGTGTCTGCATACCATGAGATTTATTTTTAATCATTATGTACCTTTCATTTTATATGTTGATTTGTCCTTTCACTTATATCATTTTGTGGTCACTGCTTGTGGTGAACTTGTTGAGTATTGTTAAATCTTTAATTATTTGTTTTTTGTCACTTATGATGTAGTCGATTTTGTTCCTTGTTTTACCGTTTGGACTTTTTCAGTTTCATCTTCTGTGCATCTTTTTGTGAAAGAAGCTGGTCATGTTGAGTAAATTATTCTGGTGTAAGTATCCTAGTAGCGTTTCTCCTAAGTCATCTTTTCCTTGGGAACTAAATTTTCCCAAGGATGTTTCTAGCTCTTCTTCTATAACACCTACTTTTGCGTTGAAATTGGCACATAGAATTGTGAATTGAGTACGGGAGTCATTAAGCGCAGTAGATATATCGTCATAAAACCTTTCGATTTCTTCGTCTGTATGGTCTGTTTTTTGGATAATTTTGACTTGATATCTACTGTTCAGCTTCAGAATAAGATATGCCACTCTAGATGGTATACTTTGGATATTTATTATCGTGTTCGCGTATTTTTCATGGACAAAGAAACTGATTCCTCCAACTAATGTAGTTTCAGGTTCAGTCTGATAGAATATATGCCCTGATTTCAGTGTTTTCAAAGTTTCACCTCTCTTTTTATTTTCGCTGATACCTGTAACAACTCATTTAATTTTATTCATTTTAGTTTCCATTTTTATCAATCTCTCCTTGGACAGTAGAATAAATGGACACGGGAGTCTAAACTTTAGATAAACAATAATTTCAAATCTCTAATTTTTCTTTGGGTGGAAATTTTACTGGTTATTTCAGTACAAATATTCTTCTTATCACGTTTCTTATTACTCTAGCCAACTCTAGGATTTTTACATTGTTCCCTCATAAAAGGAAGTGTCAGGCTTTTAGCTATTGCCTTTATGAATTTGACTCGGGATGTATTTTTATTATTTTTGAAATAATTAGACATGAAAATACATTAACAAAACTCATGTCTCACATTTGATTAAAAATAGTCATTAGCCAACGTCGAGTTCTGCTTGATGAGATGTAAATGGGGTATTTCTCATCTATCAACGCCTTCTTTTGTTCAACTATAGAATGACATTATTTCAGGTTTGTTTCTCTCAACATTCGTAGCACGACATTGATGCACAGAGGAAAAAATAAGGATTTCTTCTCTTAGGAATCTATAAAACTAGCGTTTGTAATGTATTGTGTTTGAACGTAATATACATACAGCATATAAAAGAATGAATACTATATAGACATAGAAGACATAGCAGACACATGAAGATCGTATTGCAGGGACTTATATAAAGATGATCAACGCCAAGAGCTTGTTAGCCAAATCTCTGACGAGGCGGAAGAAGAACCTGATATACTCGAAAATGAAGTAAGACAGGCTATCAACAAGCTCAAATATAAGAAAGCACCAGGTCCAGATATGATACCAGCAGAAATGCTTAAAGCCACAGAAGAAACCGGCGTAAAGTTACTTCATCTACTCTGTAACCAAATATGGCATTCCAAACAATGGCCTGAAGACTGGACAAAATCTACAATAACGACCATACATAAAAAGGCAGCTATCATAAATGCGACAATTATAGAACTACCTCTGTTATATCCCATACCAGCAAGATAATGCTACATATAATCAATGAGAGACTGAAAACATTCCTTCAAAGAGAAATTCCACAAGAGCAAACTAGATTTACCAAGAGTAGAGGCACTCGAGAACACCTGCTGAATATAAGACAGATAATCGAGACATCTAGGGAATTCAACATCCCACTATACATCTGTTTTATAGATTACCGTAAAGCGTTCGACAGGGTCAAGTGGAGACACTTATGGCGAATACTAAAAGAAGTAGGCGTACCACAACATATAATTACGCTTATAACTGAACTATATGAACACACTACTGGATCAGTTAAAGTACTTGACACACTTTCGAACGAGTTTCATCCAGAACGGTATGTCAGACAAGGATGTATACTATCTCCACAATTATTCAACATATATGGAAAGTATATTATGCGAAGAGCACTTGAAGGATGGGAAAAGGGCATCTCAATAAATGTCATAAACTAAACAACCTACGTTTCGCAGATGACACAGCCCTTCTTGCAAATAGTCAAGCAGAGCTGATGGAACTTATACGACTGATCGAAAACGAAAGTCAAATATTTGGTCTGCAATTAAACATATCAAAGACAAAGATCATGATAGTGGATAGAATACACAACAATCATCCACACATAACCACAATTGACCGGTTCGAGGTTGTGAGCTCATACTTATATCTGGGATCATTAATCACAAACACAGGGTCATTACAAGAAGAGATTAAACGTAGATGTGATCTAGCAAAAGTTGCCACAGCAAAAATCACCAAAATATGGAAGGAATGTCAAATTTCAAGAGCGATAAAGATGAGGTTGATCAACTACTTAATATTCCCAATACTGACCTACGGATGTGAATCTTGGACTCTGAGACAATCGGAGAGAAAAAAGATAGACGCCACTGAAATATTCTGTTGGAGACGAATGTTAAGAATTCCTTGGATCGACCGTAGAACAAATAATTCAATTTTAAGACAGCTAAAAGTTAGCCAACGACTCTCTAGTACATCTCCAACAATTAAAATATTTTGGGCATGTTATGAGAGCAAATACAGAAAACATGGAAAGACTAATAATACAAGGAAAGGTAGAAGGCCGAAGATCACGAGGAAGATGCCCAACAAGATGGATAGATCAAGTTACAGGAATATGCCTAGAAAGACCTATGCATGAATTAAAAGAAATGATCAGAGACAGAGATCGCTGGAGACGGACAATACACGACATCACGTCGCCCACTACACTGCCCCTGGGGGGTCAGGATTAAAGAGAGAGACTACATAGAAAAAAAAAAAGAATGGATTAACCCCATAAGCAGAATTGGGAAGACCCTTGTCATTAAAATAGCAAGAGATAAGTCACCAATCGACAGAAGAAGTATCGAACGACAGCGCAAAAAATGAACTAGCAACCTTTCTTAGAGGTAATAATCCGCCAATGAACAAGCAGAATTGCGTATAAAGATGAAGAATAAGAAGAAGATATTTTGGTTATGACAACCAACAATCCACATATTCATTTAACAGTTCTATTTCGCTTAATTCATCTTTCCGATGTGAATGCTGATGATTCGGTCTTATGCTGTGTTATTGTTTAATTTAGTATAATAGACTCATTAAAAAACAACTGACAATTATATTTAAATATACTCAGAGAGACTTATATTATTTACTACTCATAAGTAATACACTACATTAGGAAGTAGAAAATTCTTACAATTTCGGTACGAAGACATTTTATGCAAATTTACCAGTTTACTATCTCTAAAAATAATCCCTATTGACTATCAATATATTTCATCAACCAACTAAAATGTTTGTTTCTCAGAAAGCAAATCAAGTAAATGTAAATGCCAAAAATCATTTCCTTATTCTCTCTCACGAAACATTCATCCATAATGTGGTGAAGTCCATATTTTACGATATGGTCGAGCTATTGGCAGTAAATCATGCTGAAATACGGGATCGGGTGGCTGGCGGGCCATCGCTTTTAAAAGTGATGACCACTAAAGTTTACACTTTGTGGTTATAAGGTTGATGCGCCATAATTCAAGCCACATGTCTGCCAACTTCATTATTAATCATTGATTTATAGAAACTGAGTCGCGTCGGGCGGTTTTGAAACTTGCGAAAACTTCGGTATCGAAAGATATAAACAAGAAATTTGTTATCTTTTAGTAAACTCACACATTTTCTCCTATTCTCGCATCGACAAGAAATGTCTACAAAAATATGTAAACAGATAATATATAAAGATATGCAGTGAATAAAAACATATATGGATATACACTTTTCCAATTGAGGAGCTTAGTATCAAAGAAGGACAACTCCATTTTTTCAAAATTGAGTTATAATGTACATTTTTCTAGGATTTCTCCCGAGGAATTCAAATCTGAATTGCTTTAGCTTGAAAAGCGACTAGAAAATGCAATTTTTTTTTTATTTTTTTTTATTTAAAATTAACGTGTCTCGACAGCTTATGGTCATTGACACGGGTACAGTAGTTTACAACATTATACATATTTTATATAGGTATAGGTACAAGAATTTAATATGAACATTTTTTTTTTATAGAAAGGTTAGAACAATAAAGCTTATCACTATGCACTGTTTATATTAGCTGAAATAAACTTGTTTCTTTTAAAAATCTAAGAACACTGACAAAACGGTTTGGAACACTGAGAATGTCTTTTAGATTTCCTTTTAGGCTGTGCTTGTTTCTGGAAGAGTCATACTGGCAGCAGTCCACTATCACGTGTTTGATGGAAAGGACGTTATTACAGTAGTGGCATACTGGAGGGTTTTCTGATGCCACAAGGTATCCATGAGTGAGACGTGTGTGCCCTATTCGTAGTCGGTGAATAACTGATTTTTCTTTCCTGTTCATAGAGGAGATATTGACGCGAGATAAGTTGGGCTGAACTTCATGGAGATTAGTTTTTGTTTTACTCCACAGGTCCGCCCATGAGCTGAGGATTTTTTGTTTTATCAATATTTTAAGATCCGGATGGATTTGGATCTCTTGGAAGGCTATGTCAGAAGAACATGCTGCTTTAGCGGCTTGGTCTGCTTTTTCGTTTCCCAATATACCAACATGAGATGGAGTCCAGATCATTATGACTTTTATGTTAGCAGAATATAGTTGGTTACAGTTAGTGTGGATTTCCTGGACTAGTGGGTTTTTCGAGAAAATGCATCTTATTGAATAAATCGAGTAAAGAGAATCAGTGCAAATGGCGATTTTTATGCTTTCATTTGAAGTAGGACGGATTAAAGTCTTTAATGCTTGGAGTATTCCATATAATTCTGCGGTATAGATACTACAACTTTTAGGCAATCGCACAGAGCTTATTGTCGTCGTCAGTGTGGATACAGCGGATTCACAACAGTCTTCATTCTTGGACGCATCGGTGTATAAAATTTCATCAAATTGTGTTAAGTTAAGGATGTTTTGGAAGGATTTTCTAAGGATTAAGTTTGGGGTTCTGTTTTGTCGAATCTGCATAAATCTGTATTGAATATTGGAAGATTGTGCATCCATGGAGCTGTCTTGGGGGTATAAATAGAAGTAGTATTGGAGAGGTTGATGGAATCTAATAAAGGAGATAATATTTGTGTTAATGTGAGAGACTGATTGGAAGCGTTTACTAGGGGAGGTTCTATGGGATTGATTAGATTTATTACCGGGTTACTTGGGTTTGCTCATATTCTTACAAAGTATGAAAGTAGAAGCTGCTGCCTTCTTAGATAAAGTGGTGGCTCTGAAGATTCAACGCACAGACTTTCAGCGGGGCTTGATTTGAAAACACCGAGGCATAGTCGTAGGGATGTATTTTGAATCGTGTTTAGAGACTTTAGTAGGGAGCTACTAGATGTCATATAAAGAATACTGCCATAATCTAGCTTAGAGCGAATTAACGCTCTATATATTTTAAGAAGAGATTCTTCGTCAGCTCCCCAAGAGAAGCTAGCAAGAGATTTAAGTAAATTGATTCTTTGGGTACAGTTTCCTTTAAGTTTCTGAATATGCTGTCTTCAGATAAGCTTTTTATCAAAGGTGATACCAAGAAGTGTCAAATAATTAACTGTTTGTAAACGAAGTCCGTTTTGAGTTATAGAAGGTGGATTAGGTCTATGCTTTTTGGTAAAGTGAATTACCCTGGATTTAGGAGCTGAAAACACAAATCCAGCACGCGTAGACCAGGTGTCTATTTTGTTTATTGTGTTTTGTAGCAAAGTGCTTGTGGTAGCTGTGACTCTGCCTCGGCAGTATAATATAATATCATCAGCATATATCGAGTACCTGACTGGTGGTTCTATATATGAGGAAAAGTCATTCATGCTAAGTAAAAATAAGGTAGTGCTTAAGACTGAGCCCTGAGGCAAACCGTTGTCCAAAGCGTGTGGTTTTGATATTTAAAATGCAAAAATTGCATTTTAAAACGAGCATCAGTTTCAGAAACGGACAGCTCCAACCTGATTTTTTAGCAGAATTGGACTACTCTGTTACAGCCAATCGAATGGTAGTTTCTTTTGGTCACGTTGTCATGCGCACTAGAATAAACCTACTGAAAGTGGAAATTGTATTTCAGGTTTCCAATAGTTAACGACGTTATTTTAACCGTTTTCGTATTTTTGTTAACAATATTTTCGTTATTTTTCCAAAAAATGAAAGTAAACGTAGTTAAAGCACCTAAAAATGAAGCCAGAAAGAGATTAGTCGACAAAAATAATTGGAAACGGGAACAGGATAAGATTAAAAGGTAAGTTAGCATGTCGTCTGTGTACACTAATTTACGTCTTGTTATGGTTTATGTTATGTACAAACACCTTTTTTGGTTTTTAAATTACAAATGTATAAAGTTTAATTTTTATCCCTGCGAAGATTGAACGCGTTTTTTTTTTGTTTGCTTTAGATATTCAGAGAAATAACTACTATTTATCCGACTTGTAAGCATAAAAGTATTGCAAGGAATCTGCCCCAGTAAGAATGCGAAGTAAGAAAGGTGGGCCTTCCAAAGGATTCATCTACCATTACTTTGTGTTAAATGAGGCTCACGTTCAAATAAAGGTTTGTAAAAATGCCTTTTTACAGATTTTAGGGATCACAAAGCATCGAATAATAGGTGTATTCCAGCGTTTTAAGAAGGATGGTTCTCTGGTGCCCCAAGAAACTTGTGGTGGCAATAGGAAAGAGGCAGCGTTTGTAGAAAAATAAGGATCTGTTATTAAATTTATTAAACAATTTAAGGTAATTGAGTCTCATTATAGTAGAGGTAAAAGCAAGAAAATTTACCTTAGTTCTGATTTGAACATCAGCAAAATGTACGCGATATATGATCAAAGCACAGATGAATTGTTTAAAGGTAAAACAGTCTTACTTTAGACACGTTTTTAACACACGTTTCAATGTCAGTTTCTCATCACCTCTTACAGATGTTTGCTCAACTTGCCTTGAGTTTAAAGAGAGCTAAATAAACTACATAAAAAAGGACACTGATATGAATAATTTATGAGAAACCAAAAAGAAGCTTCATAAAATGCAAGCTCGAGCATTTTTTGACCATTTACGGAAGCAAAGAAATGGACTCTTGACAATCTCTTTTGACATGCAAAAAAATTGCCACTTCCAAAAGAATCTGATCAAATGGCATATTACAGTCGACAGCTGTAGTGTTATAATCTTGCTGACATTTCACTGTGTGAAAACGATATGCAAAAATCGTCCAACCAAGCTGCCTCTGCTGTTTTTAAAGAGCTATGTGAAAAAACTAGAAATGGAGCTCTTGCAGAAATTAATGTGGTTCGTCTGGTTGCTGATGTTTGTACCGGACAAAATAAAAACATGAATGTACTAGCAATGTGCGCCTTTTGGTTAAATAGCTATGCTCCTCATAATGTGGAATATTTAAAGTTTTTGGTTTGCTGGAGAAAGAGTTTAAAAACTAACAACAATAATTAAATTGACAGCGTACTTGGAGGTGTTCTCCAAATATGGAAAAGTAAAAAAAACTGGGTGAGAATTGGACTGCGCTAAATTGGAAAGATGAAGCTAAAAATGTTTTAAAAACCACACAAGGTGTTCACTTTGCCGTTTTCAAGTGCAAACGTTTTTGTTTTGTTCGCAATAAAGCTAAAACTAACGAGTTGGTTGCAGGAGAGCTGGTATACAATTCCGATACTGGCAAGCTGTTGTCGATCACAAAAATGGAAAAGTTATTTCTCAAATTAATCCAGCTCCATTTACTCTGGGTTGTTCAGTAAATCCGAAGAAAATAGCTGACGTAAATACTTTTCTTACGAAACATTTTGGAAATAATTGGGAAGAGTTGGAACGTTTGCGTTGGTATTCTGATGTTACCAATGCTACATCAATCAGCTCATCAAATGAAGCAACTTCTGAAATTGATCCTATCAATCAAGAAGAGGATGACTATGGTGAATCCTGCGAATGTGGGGACCTGCGGGATGAAACTTAGTACGACTTAGTCCTTGATGTATTGTAATGATCTTATTTAAATTATTACTTAAAAGCAATTTATTTATTTAAATAAAGATTTACCTGTTTACCTATTTACCTGTTTAAATAAATAAACACCTGCTTTAAAACAAGGTTATTACTGTAATAGAAATAATACCCAGGAGAAGTTTTCCGATGCATTGTTCCGAATTTAAAGGTAGTCTTATTTATTAATATGTAGTTTCAAAATCGGACAACTCCAATTTTAAAATGATCGACATTGGGTTCAAAACAGACAGCTCCAGAGCTTCGTTGCAAAATCGGCCAACTCCATTTTCTTTATTGATTTTAGGGAATAAACCATAAATGAGGAGGTGTCAATCAAAATCAATCATGTCCACATTAAGAAGTTTTAGAGAAATCGCAAAAAACTAGTAAATAACCTTACATGAAAAATCGGATAAATTAGTATATATCATTTTATTTATTGAAATTAACTGACTCTTAGTAAATATTTCAAATCTGAAGGTATAGATAAACCTGTAAATACATTTAAAAAAAAAGGACATGTTCTTATTTGATTGGACTTCATGGACGTTGATAGAAGGGATTGATAAAAAAACTCTTAGACTACTTAAAATATCTATTGTATTGTGACAAAAAATATCTTGAAAAATGGCTAACATTTACCAACGATACTTTCCACAAAATATAAATGTTTAAATGTGTAGTCCCATGTCAGGTTCTAGAGAATCACAGATTCGTCCACTTCGTCAGCATCAATTTCGTCGTCCTGGACTTCCGCTATTATGGTCTGATACCAAGATAAAAAGTCATGTTTCTGCCAGTCATCACCATACATTTTCACAAGTAACGTCTCCACGTCCTTCTTCTTAGCTGATTTCACTATATTGCTCAGTGAAAGTGACTCTACAGGAGTTGAGAACGACCTTGCAGAATGCCAGCCTTTTTTTTGAGGCTTCTTGTAGGTTTCAAAATCACTTTCAAACCTAAAATTCTGTGCCGATTTCACTTTGATAACAGTAAGTTCTTGTCCATTGCGGTTGACAGCTTTCTCTTTTCTTACAAAAATCCTCTTCTTTTCAGATATCATTTCAATGTTTTTAAATCGTGTAGCCAAACTTTTAGCATCAATCAATCCCCAATCCTCTCCAAGTTTCCGTACTTCTCCAACAGAACTATATACATTGTAGTACTCTTCCTTTGTTGCAATGGTAGGCTGCTTCCTGAGTAACTTTTCAACCCTTCCGAACACCCGATCGGCGGGGAGGAAGCTATGCCCGCGAACAGGGTATGTTATAACAATCTCCTCTAAAGCATTTTGCACTGATCCTAAGTAATACACTAATGTGTGAACAACGGCATTGTTTTTGTTTTGACCGGCACACCCATCACAGAACAGATTCAGTCTTGTTACATTTGAAAAATTAGCGGAGTTCAAGAAATTTATAAGTGCAGATGAAACTTCGGTCGCACCCCTTCCTGCAAGTTCTTCAGTCCATACGTAAAATATGGGGTTTTGTGCGTTTAATGCTACAATGCAAAAAGAGTAAAAACTTAATTGTCTTTTGTAGAACGCGTCTTGAATAGGAGTTTTGGGAAGTGCTTGAATTTGCTGGAGATCAAAACAGAAAGTAACCTCATTTTCTTTGTTTTCCTTTAAGACTCCATAAAAAGTATTAGCTCTTAATCTGTGTATTCTTTTCTCCATCATAAATTGGTTGACCTCTACCAACTCTTTCACAGATTTAGCTTTCTCAATTTTCAGCTGAAGATCTATTTTATTGCATGTACTGCAAACGTCAGAAGCTGGTGATGAAAATCCGATATTTAATTCATTGAAAACTCTCCTAAACATAGATTTCTTAACTTTAAGATTATCAAGTACAGAATCATTGTATATTAGCCACAAATTCTTAATGTTTAAGTCTGCACCAAGATAAATCCTTTTCGACTTTTTTCGATTATAGTGGCTTTCTTTTCCTCTTAAATTTCTCAAAAAAAGGCGGACTGATTCCTTGTTCGCAGCACATTTGTGACTCTTCCTATCGCCACCCCTCTGATCCTTAACAGCCTTTCCCTCTTTCACCTTTTTAGAAATATTAGTCAATCTTGTTCCCTTTACCATGGTAATATGCATGAAAAGTTACCTACATACAGGTATAACTTTACTGGTTGATGAAAGTATAGAATATTGTACACTAAAACTTTTAGCCTTTGATTTTTCAGAGGTAGGCCTAGGCCTTCGCCGCTTTATGTTACGTTGATTTATCCAACTGGCAATGGTGTTATCTTGCGCGTTTTTGTCAGGTATTTTGTAGAGAATACTTCAAACAAAAATAGCATCTATAGGCCTAACTAATGCACATTTCAAAGCTTTGTTCATGTGTTTACATGGAACAAACACACGACATCCCACTGGAGTACTGTATCGCTTAAGCTTGGCTCTAGTTTTTTTATCCACAGTCTTTTTATTTTTACGAGATCCTTCATTGGCATCGCCCACTCTCACTAAGTTTTCTTCATCCATGGAAAATTTCAATTTTATTTAATAAAAACTACTATAATAATATTAAAATTAAACCACAGTGCAATACAAACTCAATACTCGCTATCGACATAACCTAGAAAGAAAACACAGACAATGTGTTGACATGGTCAAATCACGTGACTAAATCGGGGCACTCCTATTAGCTGAATGGACATGTGGTGGTATGATTGAAACCAACTGTGGACATGATTTCATTTGATTTGGGAACCTAATATTGTGTATTCATTTTAAACAGGACATGATTTTTTTTAACCGAAACCGAAAACACCATAGAATAGGATTCACTCTTTATATTATGAAATAGCTGCTAACTCATTTTTTGATTTTTATGGACATTATTGATTTTGATTGACACCTCGTCAAATATATTTACATTTTCGTTATTGAGAAGTATTCAGAGACGCTAGAAGTATAATAATAAAAAAACACAATTGGATGTAGAGAATATAATTATTATCTGTATAATCGAAAAGAAATTAGGTAGAATTAATTTTTTACAATTACTGTGATAATATTAAAAATTAAAATATTTTATTGAAAAGTTTCCATCCAAGCGTCATAATTTTCCAACAAAAAACCAAAAATTAATAAATTCTTTGCGCTAAGCGGACCTTAAACAGCCGAAAAGGGAGGAACAGAAATATTTCAATAATATGTTGTGTTTTAATCCAGAAAGTAGTCATCTATTACTGTGGCTGCATGGGCCACAGAGTAGAAGGTCTCGTGTGTAAGCTTTGGGTACAGAAAAAGCTTAACGACAGGGACGGACTTTTTTCTGTTGTCAATTTCTTTTTGTGGAGAAAAGAGGGCTAGTTGGTCAAACTACTAAATAAGGCTGATTGAAAAGATGATAGATGAGAATATAAAATATTAGGGCTGGATTAAACTTTGGCTTGGGAGAGAGAGAAATCAAAGAAGTAAACTTCTAATCGAATTTGCCAAGAAATTGACTTCCCCATTAAAGATGCCTAGTTTAACACGTTCGCCACGTACGTGGTTTCGTTAAATCTATTTCAGGGCCGGAAACTATTTATTGTAAAATAAGCTTTTGAATGATCCATGTTATAATTTCCTGTATTTATTATGTATTTTTATATCCAAGGTGCTTATTTTTTTTTAATTTGGGTGTGTACGGTAGCCGGTACAGGATGGCGTTGATGAAGTTTTTATTCGTAGCCGACATGTACCGCTGACGGTACACGTTATTTCAATGTAGTGATTTATTATTATTCTTGTATTGTATTATTATTATTATTTTTACATTTGTATTAACTCCAGTTTTTTGTTTCAGATATTTTTGTAAACAAGTGATTTATAAACTAAAAAAGTGAATAGTAAAGTCAGTGTCATAAACTAGACTCTGTTTTTGAAAGAATTTTTACCAGGGCTGATAGAATTTTGCTCGCCGCAAACAAGCAGCAAAAGTCGTTTCACCACTACAAAACAACACAACTACAACAGTGATTGAATCTGCTTCAACGACAGCTAGTACTGTAGAAGTGTCAGATGTTGCAGAAATTCTTGTAGCAGAAACAATAAGAGAACAACAAGAACCCACATCTGGCCCTTCAAGAATACAAACGCCAAGTCAACAACATATACCTTTGAAGATCCTTTTGAAGATTCCGGAGATTCATATGTTACAAGTGACTTTGACGATAATAGTGATGTGGATAGCGTTGATGATATTCGATCAAATCACGACAGTGACACAGCTGATGATGAAAATATACCTATTGTTCAACCTGTTCAGCCTGTGCATACACCTATAATTACTTGGAGAACATGTGGAAATATTTCTCATCATATTGAATTTTCCGGTCAGTGTGGAACGGAAATAAACGGGACTAACCTGTCTTCACCCTACAAAATATACCGCCAATTTATAGATGATAATATTATTGATACAATAGTGAACGAGACAAATAGATATGCGTCGCAATAATATACAAAACCATGAATTTTCTCGCAGGTCTTTTGTACGTCAGTGGAGAGAAACAGATCGGGATGAACTTCGAAAGTTGTTCGGAATTTTGATGATAATGCGTATAAATCATCTTTCACAGATGCGACTGTATTGGTCACAGAATAAAAAAACAAAACAACCTAATCTGTAGCAGCATAAAACTTGATCGGTCCGACCTGCTTATGAAGTTCATTCATTTTTCCGATAATGTTGGTGGTTCTCAAAATAGTGATAGACTACAAAAAATCAGAAATGTATTGGACATGATTATCAATAATTTCCAGAAAACTCTAAAAACCAGATAAAGAGGTTGTAATTGATGAGTCCATGGTGCCCTGGAGAGTCAGACTTATCTTCCGGCAATATTTGCCTGCCAAAGCACACAAATACGGGATCAAAATTTATAAGTTATGCACAACTGACGGTTACACTTACAACCTAAAAATATATTGTGGCAAAAATGATGAATAATAGTAGGCATGGTCACACTTTTGATGTAACAGTAAGACTTAAGGAAGGTCTGCTAAACGAAGGCCGAATTTTATATGCCGATAACTTTTATAATAGCGTTAGTATTATATATATCGGAGTACCTTCTACGACAAAACACCTATACCTGTGGTACATTACGAGCAAGTCGTAAAGGAAATCCAAAAGATGTTTGTCTAAAAAAAAATCAAAAAAAGGCGAAATATTTGGACAAGAAAATAGCAACGGAGTACGAGTTTTTAAATGGCAAGATAAAAGATCGGTCCTCATGATAAGCAGTGTACCTCAGCACATCGACGAATTAGTCTCCACTGGGTCAAAGGACAGAATGGGTGAAAACAAACCGAAGCCAAAATCGATAATAGATTATAACAAAGCCAAAAAGGGTGTTGATATTTCGAAAAAGATGTCTTCCTATTATACTTGTCTTCGAAAGTCCATCAAGTGGTATAAGAAGGCTATGTTCGAAGTTATTCTTGGAACCTGTGTGGTAAACTCAAGGGTAATTTACAACAGAAATAAACAAAAAAAGACATGCTAAAATTCAGGGAAGAAATAATAGATAAACTTCTAGACTGCTAAGACAATGAAACAGAAGCAGAGGATCATCAGGATGTATGTAGATGATCAAAGTAAGGGCAAGAAAAAAATAACTCATAAACTGAAGAGAGTCGAGGGAAACTTTACAAAAAATCGCAAAAGATGCACTGTCTGCTACGATAAGATTCAACGAGAAAAGGGGACTAAAGAAGCCAGACTTAAAACTAAACAAATAATTACTTACTGTGACAACTGTCCAGATGCACTACCAATGTGTTTAGATTGTTTTAACCAAAAACAGGCATAATTCTCTGACAGTGTCTTTACTTTTGAAAATTATTTTAGTTATGTTTTAGCTGATTTTATGTTGAATTTTGAAGCTAGTTGTAAGAACAATATTAATATTTTTATTTGTTTTTTTACGACATACATTGATTGCACAGATTAAATTTCAAAAAAAAATTGTAATGTGCGTTGCATCCCCCAAATTTGTAACAATCACGAAACGAACGTAGGGTCGTTTATACACAACCTTTAGGTAAAGCCGTAGACCACTATCTATTTCCTTTACACAGCCGTTGAGTTTGTATGATACAATATATCGTCACTATGCCATGTACCATATACGGTACATGCCGTCTGTTGGCGATGGCCAGCATATACCGTATGCGGTACATTTCGACGCAAACGTGTTAAACTTCTAGAAAGGCATCTGTGCACGTGAAAATCCCCTCAAGATGGACAACAATGTTGAGTAGTACGAAATCAAATAGATTACGTCTTAATAATCCACCGACATTTTTTTGCTTTTTTGGTACATATGAGACAGCCATTATATCTTCCTTAAATGCAAATTTTAATCTGTGAATTTATCTTCCTCTTGTATTCAGGAATGCTTTTGGAAATTGAATGTAAAGAAAATTAATAATGAGTGAATAACTGATTAACCAGTTATGAAAAGTAATATTACGTTTGTTATGAAATTGCCTATTCATAATTGTAGAATAGACTCGAGATATAGGCAACTAATACATAATATATATGCAAATGCAACTATGATAGTATAGCTAGACGAAAATACAAATCCCATCCCCATTAAGAGAGGAGTGAGACAAGGAGACATAATATCGCCAAAGCTTTTTAACCTAGCCCTAGAAGACGTCTTCAAAACTACAAATTGGTCAACCTATGGCATTAACGTTAATTGTAACAAGTTAAACCACCTTAGATTCGCTGACGACATAGTGCTTATAGCGAGCACATTCGAGGAACTGCAAATTATGTTGGGGGAACTAGCAGCCAGTTCCCAATACGTCGGCCCAAAAATGAATATGAAAAAAACAAAAATAATGACAAATACAGAAGACCCCAGACATATAACTATAAACGGCAGTGAGATAGAACAAATCCAGGAATATATCTACTTAGGCCAAATCCTGAGACTTGACAAAGAGAACCAAAGTGCGGAAATTACGAAGAGCAAGACTAGTATGGGCAGGATTTGAAAAACTTAGTTGGATACTTAAGAACAGCAAAATACCCCAATACTTGAAGAGCAAAGTGTTCAACCAATGCATCCTTTCTATCATGATATATGGATATCAAACCTGGACCCTAACCAAGGCAAACATGAATAAACTAGCTACAACAGAAAGAACAATAAAAAGAGCAATGTTAGGTATACGACTGTCAGATAAAAAAAGGAACGACTGGGTAAGATCCAAAACAAAAGTCGAGGACATAACAATAAAAATTGCAAAACTTAAATGGAGCTTCGCGGGTCATACTGCTAGACAGAAAGACCAACGTTGGAATACTACAATACAACATTGGAGACCTTACGAAAGTAAACGACCAAGAGGAAGACCACAGATGAGATGGGTTGATGACGTTAAAAGAATAGCCGGTACAAATTGAAAATATGTTTCTCAGGATAGAGACCGATCGATAGAAGGAGTTGGGAGGGGCCTATGTCCAAACATGGACGACAGAAGGCTAAGAAGAAGAAGAAGATGAAATTGTTTATTGAAATGTCACTTTGTTAGAAAGGTCCTTCTGGCTGTGTGCTGACGTAAACTTTTATGTTTAGACAGTAGTTAAACCGTAGTAGTTTGGAATCCACTAGCGCAAATACTTTTAATCCATAGATTGCTAGCTTATTCGGTATGTATTGAAAAAAAGACACGTCTCCTGACTGATTCCAGTTTTTCGTCTATTGTAAAATGTTTACTTGGTATAAGGTGTGTCTTACAGTTACTTACAGTTACAGTTACAGTTACAGTTCTTGGTAATGCCTTCTGAATATTGCTCCACTTTTCATTGACATCTTCTGATATTAAAATTTCTTCTCCTACTTCTGTTAGATTTGAGTTGACTTGTTGTATCACTTTTTGATGTATTTTCCTTTTTCTTAATGTTGTATAATAAATTATTATATTTCAAATTTCCCAACATATTCGTTAACTTTTCCCCTCCCGATTTTAGTATTAAATTCCCCCATTACTATTGTAATGTCGTCTTTTTAGAAGATCTTAAAATTGTCAATGTAAACATTGTCTATCTCCACTTCATTCCATTTTAGAATAATCCTTTCCTGGGACAACAGACATATAATAAGAAAAATCGAAAATGGTCAATAAAAAAATATGCAGAACATAACTTTTTGTTTTTTTCCTAGTGTATCTCAGTTAAAAGACATTTTCAATTATCTTGACCCATTTTACTCTGTGTGCATCATTTCAAAAAAGTTCTATTGTAGTTTTTTAATCCACTGCTTTAAAGTTTTCAACCAGGAAGTACATCGTCTGGTCCGGTCACCTTTTTTCACGTTCCGTTGCATAACCAATCGTATCAACTTTAATTTTTTATTTCTTAGTATATGATACAAGAAGCATATTCTTTATTTGCTTCATAGTGTTGTGTATTTCTATTTCTTTACTTTTCTTAATGTTTGTATATTTTTTACTTGTGTCTATGATATTCACATTCTTCAAAAATACTACATCTCAAAGATGGCAAGTCTTGTTTCAGTTGCGACCGTGATTGTCCAGTCTTCAACTTCATATAAATGGGCAGAGGATACGTAGTATCACATTAAAGACACCTTGTTCACATAGAGGGCCAATACTCACCAGGCATCCCGCCAAAAAAGTTCCATTCCCTCCAGCTAAACTTCTACATAACGCTGGACCTGAATTTCCTGAGGAGTATTTTGATATTCTTGAATCTTTCTCCATCTATTATCGCAGATAAACTGCGCACCAAAAACGCTGATAAAGAGCCGTTCCTACTGTATGGCTGGTAACCCTGAAGTACCTCACACTGCATGCTAGGCAAATCCAACTTCTTCTTATGCGTTCAATCGATTCTTATCGATCACAAAATAAGCCACCTTCTCTCCTTTCCTTAGTAGTTCTCTACTTCTTAGGTCGAGTTTCGTTCAATTGACGTTTTTCTCACAACTCCGTCAAAAAAAAGGAGTTCCTCATTCCTTGAAGAGGCGTATAATAAGCCTAAACAAGGTTAAAACTCAAGGTTAGTTTGCGTTGTAATATCACAATAGTCTAATTTTTATTTATATTTTCAGTTTTCCATTGCATAATACGTAACGTAACTTTTAAAGGGCTTATATAGACATTTAGGTCATTATGTACTTATAATTTATTTATAAAACAAATTTTAATTTATGTGTACCTATATTTAGGTAAAAAAAAAATCATTTATAGTGCTACGAAATTGGGCACTGATAATTAGAAGTAAAAAGTGCGGGGCCGGCCCATGCGACAGAGAAAGAGTACAACAGTCCTAAGTGATTCATGTATTGTTTCTCGTTTGGGTAGACAATCGTAAACCACTAGAAATTATGTCTTTGTACAGTGAATTCCATGCAGTTACTTCTAAATTATACACGGAGATAAAAAATGTAAATGACGCTCTGAGTTATTATCTCGGGCATTATCGTTTCGTATCGCGCTCATATCTTTCCTTTCTTAGGGGATATTGTTTATTATATCTGTTGGGAGTGTGCGGAACGAATGAATGGGAGTGAAATCTACTCCTGTGCTGCCCCCGACTTCCAGTTGATATGTAGAGCGGTGGGTCTTGATTTACCGCGCTTTTTCTCTCATAATAATAAGATCTTTCAGCCTCTAAGTCACATCATACTTTAATCAGAAGAAGAATATATGTAAGGATAATCAAAATTCTACAAACAATATAAAACTCTGGAAACTATGTAATAATAAATAAGTTATAAACATGTTATGCTAACGAAATTTAATAGTCATTAATATAAAATAATAAATTATTAAAAAATAAATTAATAAAAGTCTTATTAAGAATCTATAGAGCTCTTATTCTGCTCATGGCAGCATGCTCTACATGACCGCCTACAATACTTATCTCTATACTTCGGCAAATATGCAAATAAAAATGTAGAAAATATGCGCATAAATATGCACGTGTTTACCCGAAAATATGCAAATATTTTACAAAATATGCATACAAATAAATAAAAAAATCGTAAAATAGTAACAATTTTATTTAAAAAAAATTGTACATAACTAAATATTTCCTACTATTCATTAAGATTTATATTTATTTTAAGTAACTACATCATTTTTAAGTATGAATAAACTTATTTAGAATTATGGTAACAACAAATGACCAAGTGGTGTTCAAAATTTTCTAACAAAAACTTGTGGCTTCTGTCTGAGTACATGTATTTATATATGGAAAAACTTCGTTCAACATCAACTGATGTAACGGGAGCATTTTTCAAACTAACCAAAACATTTGGTTCTAAATTAATTGTTTCCGAAATATTTATAGCTAAAATAATTTGTGGTGGAAGAGGAATGTTAGGTAGCATTTCTTTATTGAATTCTTAAGTTGAATTCTTATAGGAGATTTAAGAAATACTTTTTTGACACTGGATATCATGGTATTTACAAGAGGAAACTTTTTTCGTATTTCCTCTGCAACTCTGTTTAATCCATGCGCTACACAAGTAATATGTATTAAATGTGGGAAAAATATTTTTAAATGTTGTCCTGCTTTCACCATATAAGGAGCAGCATTCGATAAAATAAGCAGTAATTTATTAGAAGGAATAGTTGTCGGAAGAAAAAAAGTTGCTAATGTTTCTTGTATAAAACGCGAAATTGTTAAAGCATTTGTTTTCTCAAGTTGCTGGCATGAAATACGATGAGATTTTGGTATGGTATCTTCTTTAAGAACACCAATCAATAAATGAGCAATATACTTTCCTGAGGAATCAGTGGTTTCGTCTACAGATATGTAAAAATAATTATCTGCAATTTCTTCCTTAATATTAATTAACACCGACGAGTATAGCCCGTTCACATTATTTCTTCTTAGAGACCGATCACTTGGAACATTAATTTTGCAATATTTTTTTAGAAACGAACTAAAATTTACATTTGCTAATTTTGAAAGCGGTATATTTGCAGACACTAATGCGCGACACAAGTCTTCATTAAAAGTTTCTTGCTCATCTAATTTTTTTTGAAGTAGATTGGAAACATTTACCTATTGAAGTTTGATGTTTTCCTCCTATTTTTCTTTTTTTTTTGCAATGTGTGAAGCAGTTCTCACATGTTGGTCTATCTGAAATTTCTTCTCACGTGCTATCTATAAATAAAAATAAAAACCTTTATTTTAACCCAACCTTTAAAATATAAAAATATACAAGGTGTTTTTGGTTAATCAAATAACTGGTTTCGAAAAAAAAACACTCGCTAAGTGTTTTAAATGCAGTATTAATCCACAAATTAGTTTTTGTTACTAACCATTAGTACATCATATAACTTATTTTAAAATTCAACAAAAGTTTTTTTTTGTTAATTCAATTACAATAAAAATAATTGTGTTTTAGAATAGCTGACTTCATAAAAAAAAGTAAAGTTGAAAAATTTTTCTAAATACACACCATTATATTGTACCATGGACAATTTTTTCTCACTAAAGGAAGCTATTTTTCATTTAAAAACAACCTACGAGTACTAAATTTCAAGTAAATACGTTTATTGGTTTTAAAGTTATTGTTGTTATTAACTAAAAGAATTTAATTTTTTTAATTTTAACACCCTGTATCTCGAAAAGTAAATAAGTTTGACCCCTCATTAAATATATCGTTGTGTTCAATTTTTCGAGAAGTATCTACAGTCAAACGTTGTAAGTGTCATTTGGAAACACCCTGTATGTATGAAATATTAGATATTTAATAGAAAATATTAGATACTTACAATTTTGCCACAGCCTGAACCGTAGATTTTTCCCATATCCATAGACAGCTCTTTATAAGGTTGAATCCAAGTTGAAGCACTGGTTGTTTTAGGCATTATAAAATCACAATCTTTCTTTTTGTTACGCACAACGAGTGTTTACGCTTTGAATATCAAAACAAAAATGATTTACAAATCTGAGCATCAAATTAGAAATGTTTAGGTACCTAATTCAATAAACTGGGAGATTTTGGAAAATCCCTAAATTAGGAACAAAACTATTAGCCGTTTACCTGCTGTTAAGATACAATAAATTGTAGATAGATTTGGGGATTAGATCATAAAATGCAAATAAGCGAACCCTTAGCGATTATCCAATAACTAAATGCCTCAGTGACCGAGACTTTCTAAGAATGTTGAGGGCTACTTAAATTGATCTTCTTTGAAATTGTAAATGTTTTGTACCAGTAGAGATTACGTACTTAGATCATTTCTTGATTAAAATGATTACAAAATTTTATACAAGAATTGAAATAAATTGGTATGTTTAGAAATTTTCAAATACAGTATAAAAATCTGAACTTTTATGCACTTTATGCAAACTTTTATACAAATATGCCAAAATATGAAATATTTGCATAAAATATGCACAATATGCAAAATATGCAATATGCATATTTGCCGAAGTCTACTTATCTCAAATCTCTAAATTTAATACAAAAGACCTCTTTACGTATATGTCTAGGTACATTTAGATCTAGTTTCGTTAAAAGCATGTGCAATGTGCATTAAATCTTTCGAACCTCCAGTTTTCGTACGACAACAGCTTCAACCAATTAATATTATTCATTAAGTTCCTGAAAATAGACATAGATTTGTGTACCCTCTTTCACAATTAGTAAAACCTTTGATAGCAGATATAGAGCTGACAATAACTAGCAATAACACTAGCCTAACTCTACATAAAAAACAATAAACTCCTATGCCGACTTCTTAGATAATTATTTTAAGAAGCAATAAATACCAAACAATATAACCAAATTCTTTACATCGACGCCTCAAAAGTGAATAAAATGCCTGGCTGTGCTGTCTTTACCGAAAACACAACCTTAGCTGTAGACTAACTCTGAGCAACTTATAGTATTCATACATTCATACTGCAGATTTATATGGAATCTTTACCTAATAACTCTACCTAATGGACTCTATCTAATAACAAATCTCTAGAAATATGCACTGATTCTTTTTCTTCAACTAAGACCATGACTAACATAATATACTCGTTAAATCTGATAGTCCAAAAAATTCAACGTATCTATCCAAATGCTTATAGTGCTGTAATTGACTTTTTAAAATATTGCAGATAAGCAAATCAAATAAAAATTTGATTTGATCGACATGCAATCCGAAGCTGATGGGCCATTTCGTTTCATCTTTGTATATCAAGATCACCTTACAAAATTCGTACAATTAGGATATTTAACTTCACAGAAGGCAGATAAATTTTCAGCATTTTTGAAGCACCTTCAATACTCCAATCGGATAATGGCCGTGAATTCGTTAACACAGTAATAAATGAACTGAAAAATATGTGGCCGGATTTAAAAATGGTTCATGGACAGCATCGGCATAATCAGTCGCAAGGAAGCGTCGAAAAGGCTGATCGTGACATTCAGGATATGCTACTAACGCGGATGCAAACAAATAATACACCTAAATGGTCTGAAGGCATTAAATTGATTCAATTAATAAAAAACAGGGCATTTCATGCAATAATAAAACACTCTCCTTGCGAAGCAATGTTTGGGTCGAAAATAAAAGTTACTCTATCGGATTCTATTTTTCCAAAGGACTGTATTTATGAAATAGATACAAAAAAGATCTTTAACATTTATTAGATAAAGTAAATAGTGCAAGGGCAATAATAATAGCAATGTTGATGAAACAAATTTATCGGACTCTCATAAAAATGATAAGATAATTCTTCTTCTTGTTGTAGTGCCTATCCGTTTCGGATGTTGGCGACCATCATAGCAATCTGCACTTTGCATACTGCTGCTCTAAAAAGATTTGTGGTTGTTGTGTCGAAACACGTTCGTAGATTTTTCAGCCAGGAAATCCTTCGCCTTCCTGGTCCCCGTTTTCCTTCTACTTTTCCCTTCAAGATTAGTTGCAGCAGTCCATATCTTTCGCTGTTCCTCATGATGTGACCGAGGTATTCGATTTTGGCTGTTTTTATTGTGGTTAACAGCTCTTTTTCTTTTTTCATTCTCAACAGAACACCCTCATTAGTAACGTGGTCGGTTGCCAAATCATAAGCTAGTTGTCTGTCATCTTTCGGATTTAGACCGTGATGAAGCTTGGTCATCATCTGTAAATAATTACTCAGTTCTTTTTCCTCAGTTGAAGAAAAAATTTGATTGATACCATAATTTGGAGTCAATTTTGAAGCTTCCTGAAAAACATCTGAAGTCCAATCTATGTTATTTTTATTTTCGTTGCACTTTTTAAAATATCTCCCAAACGTAGTGCGTGGAATGTCATATTTTAAAGCAGCAGCCTTTTGTGATAATCCCCTTTCCCTTCTTCTTCTTCAAGTGCCGTCCCCATCAATGGAGGTTAGCGGTTATGGTGGCAAACGTTTGTCTATCTTCAGCTGCTCTTAAGAGTTCCTCAAATCCAAGTCCTGTCCAGTTTCTGATATTACGTAACCAGGACAATTTTTTTCTTTCAATTCCTCGCTTTCCTTCTATTTTGCCTTTTATTATCAACTGAGGGATGTAGTATTTCTCGTTGCGCAACAAATGCCCTAAATAACTGGTTTTTCTTCTTTTGACTGTTCTCAATAGTTCTTTTTCTAAATTGAGTCTAGCTAGTACTTCTTCATTTGTTTTTCGTGCTGTCCAAGGAATTTTTAAAATTCTACGGTACACCCACATTTCAAATGCCTCGATTCTATTCAGGCTCTTTATTTTTAAAGTCCACGTTTCGGCTCCGTAGAGAAGAACAGACCAGATAAAACATTTTACAAGTTTTAATCTCAATTTACTATTTATATGTGTATCGCAGAATAGAACGCGCATCTTAAAGAAACTATTCCTAGCTTGAGCAATTCTCGCTTTAATTTCTTGTTCTGGGTCCAGCTTGCAATTAATCCAATAGCCAAGGTATTTATATTGGTTTACCTGTTCTAAAATATTCCCATTTATTTTTATAGGTAAGGGGATATTCTGTTTTCTTTGGAGCACCATTACTTTTGTTTTTTTTTCGTTGATCTTCATTCCAAACTCTCGACAAGCATCCTTAAGGTGGTCTATAACCCTCTGTAAGTTTTTGTCTGTATCAGCAAGTAAGACAGTGTCATCTGCATATCTTATGCTAGATATTGGTTCTCCATTAATTTTTATTCCTGTGGAAAGGTTTTCCAAGGCTTGCTTGAATAGTAGTTCCGAGTAAAGATTGAATGGCATAGGGGATAGTATGCATCCTTGCCTTACTCCTTTATTTATACTAATATTTCTAGATGTATGATCGTCGATCCTAATCTTGGCACTCTGCCTCCAATATAAGTTCTTAATTAATCGGAGATCTTTACTATCCAAGTTGATGCTCTGCAAGGAATTTAACATTTTATTATGGTTTACGCGATCAAATGCCTTTTCAAAGTCTACAAAACATAGAAAGACATCCTTTTGTTGGTCGTAACACTTCTGCAGCAGTACTTGTAATGAAAACAAGGCCTCTCTGGTCCCCATTCCGGCTCTGAATCCAAATTGATCGTATCCAACTTCTTTTTCACACCTTTTGTATACCCTATTGTGAAGTATTTTTAATAGAATTTTAAGCACTTGGCTCATAAGACTTATTAATCTAAAACCTGCGCATCGCCTGGAGTTAGCTTGTTTTGGAATGGGAATAAAAATAGATTCTAACCATTCCTCTGGTATTTCCCCAGTATCGTAGATTGTATTAAACAAAATTACTAACAAATCAATGTTATTGCTTTCGATCAATTTAAGTATTTCAGGATAAACTTTATCAGGTCCAGGGCTTTTGTTGGTCTTTAATTGTTTAATGGCATATTTCACTTCGACTTTTAGAATTGGTGGGCTTTCAGTAACATTATTTATTGTAATGTCTATTCTTTCATCTCGGAACAGCTGTTGTATAAATTTTTCCCATTCTTCTATTTTATCTTTGGTGTTATGAATTAACTCTCCGTTGTTATTTACCAGTGGGCAATGTTGTTTTTTGCGGATGAATGAAAATTCTTTCACCTTCTTGTACATATTAAAGTAATCATGTCTATGTTCTAATTCTTCTATTTCTTTACATTTTTCTTCGAGCCATTTCTCTTTTGATTCTTTTATTTTTCTTCGTATTTCTGTATTTAATCGTTTGTAATCGCTTGTGTTCTTATTTTTGTATTTCCTCCTTTCGTCTATCATCTTTAGAATAGCTGGTGTCATCCAGTCTTTTTTTGTCATTAATCGTGTATTTGGAATTTCTTCCCTTGCAGAATTGACGAGGATGGATTTTATTTGTTGCCAAGTTTTATTTATATTTTGGATATTTATTTGGGTTCGGTCTATTTCTGAGAGTTTTTCATTTAGTTTTACAGTGGTTTTATTTTTAATTTGTACATCTTTTAGTAGTTCCATATTAGGTTTGTTCTTCGGCTTTGCATTTTTTATTACTTTAATTCTTGTGCAAATATTTGCTACTACAGGGTTGTGGTCGGAATTTGCATCAGCACTAGGATATATTTTTGTACTTGTAATGGAGTTACGAAATCGTTGGTTGATTAAAACATAATCTATTTGATTTCTTATTATTCTTTCTTTTGTGTGTAGCGGGGAAGTCCAGGTGTATAACCTACGTTGAGGTAACTTAAACCAAGTGTTTGTTGCTACCATATTGTGTTGCTGGCAAAACTCTAATAGTCTGTCTCCTCTTTCATTTCGTTCTCCTAGTCCGTATTCTCCTACGATATTTTGGAATTTCCCTCTTCCTATTTTAGCGTTAAAATCTCCTAGGACGATGTTAATATCTTCTTTCTTTGTCAATTTCATGAGCTTTTGTAGATCTTCATACCATTCTTCTAGTATGTCATCTGGCTTATCTGCGGTTGGTGCATAGACCTGAATAATATTCACATTAAAAGGAGAACTCCTTATTTGCAACAGCATTGCTCTGTCAGAGAGTGGTATAAAGTTTGAAACTGCGTTACTCAATTCATCGTTTATTATTACACCTACTCCATTGAAATGTTTTGGATCATTGTTGCCTGAATAATAGAGTGTTTTGTTCATAATTTTTGTTGTTCCTGAGTTAGGCCATCTAACTTCACTCAGACCTAAAATATCTATATTCAATCTGTTCATTTCTTGGCACACGTTTGCTAGCTTTCCAGCCTCATAAAGGCTTCTGACGTTCCAGGTCGCTACTTTGACGTCATTGTTTGTTTTAGTTTTGTATTTGTTTTTGTTCCTCCCGGGGATTCTTAGCACCCCCTGAACATTTAAGTTCTGCCGGGCACTGGGGGCCATCGATTTAGTTCCATTTACCATCATAACTTTCTTGGGAAAATTAATGAGGTGGTTTCCCATTGCCTTCCTCATGTTTTCTGTCGGGGTTTTCTCCCTTATCCGGAGTGTTTCAGTTTTAAGGCGCTGGAAGCTCGCCTTTCGCCCTTTCCCGTTAGCGTTACCCAGGAAGTACCACGTGGAGGTGGGAATCGGACTTGCTAACAGACGTAATGTTTAACTATTCATCCAGGTTTTATTGCCACATACCTTCCGGTAAGACATGTGATCCCAGAGGTCTATCGTTAGCCATTCACTTCCCTTTCCCAAATATTATAAATTGCTTTTCTCATATTTTCATCTGTAGTTTTTCCAATACCTGGACTTTTTGGTATTTTCTCAAATAACATAGGTAAACTCGACATTAACCGATTAATGTCAGTATATCGGAATTTCGTACGACATTACCATTACATTTCGGTTAAATTCAAATTAACCGGTTAATGTGGAGATTAACCATTTTCGAAGTTTAACCATAAGACATATAAATATAAAACTATCTGTCTATACAAATATAAAAATCTTTATTTGTTTTAATCTTATAAGCTAAAATCTCTTGTATTACATTGTAATACAAGTAAATCTTCTCAACGTGACAATATCCAATAAAAGACAGCCCATCCGTTTGTAAAGTGTTGAGCGAACGCCCCCGAATCATCCACTTAAAAACGATAATTCCACAAAACGTATCATAATAATCATAAAGCACCGTCATAACTACTGTCAACAAGACCAGAATAATTTCAAGATGGCGCGTAACAATCATCTCGAGCATTAATAAAAGCAAATGACGGCATTAATTTTCAGTATTCGCAATAAATGACATAACGCATAAACGGAATGAGTCCTAAGAAGGTCTTTATGAACGTAGTTTGGAAGAGATGCTGTAGACGAGATGGGTGCAGAGATGCAACACAGTTGAAAAGACGTAAAAGAAGGGAAGAACAATTAGAAATTAGCAGTGGTATAAAAGATAATTAAAATAAGTTTCAAGAATCGCATTTCCACAAAAAATACAAAGAAAAAAATTATTACCAGTATTGATATTTTTGTTTGTAAGTACATTGCTGGTTGATTTCCTTTAGAACAAATATCTATGTAAAACTATAAAAGAAAACTGAATATAGGATCAATATTGAAACTCTTGTACAAATATGATTTGGTAGGCAATAAATATCTACATTAAACATTTCTCTGGTGTTTTTATGTGTATTTAATATAAATTCAATTTATTTCAAAGGAAAGACAGTTAATATTTAATTTCACGTATAGTGCGTCGTCTGTGTATCCGCTAATACGAATTTCACCCTAAAAGGGATCTTCGGAGTGGCTATTCACAAACGCTCTGAACGTATTTTTTTTCTGTCATAATAAAAGCAACTATAAAATGGCTTCGATCTGGACGCAGTTGCGACATCTGATAAATAAATCCGTAAACTGATTTTCAAAACCAAATTCAGATTTCTGCTTTAACCTGTGCCTTCTAAGAAATGCAAGTCAAAACAGACGTTGATGAAGATGTTGATAAAGTTGATCAATTTATTTATTTATTAGTTACGAAAATAAAACTAAAAAACCATATTATTATTATCTCTACTGTAGACCCAGTTCAAAAAGTGGTTAATTCATATTTTTATGTTTGTATAGAGTAATGGGTATTAAAAAGTTTTAATTGGTTATATCTAGATTTTTACAACGCAGTAATATGTTAACAGATACCACATAATTAAAAATGTATCTTTAAGTATGTGGCAAATAATATTTTTTGCATTTTTTGTGACGATGAAGAACGAGTCTTGGGAAAGAAACTGCCAACGAATAAGTACTTATCTAGGAGGAACCAGAAGCACAGAAAGCTGGAAATTATTAAAAAATTGAGAAAAAAAGAATAAAGAAGTAATACAGAGCATAAAACCTGAAGACTGGGATGAGTAATTCAAAGAACTTTTGTTAGAGAATATTGGCGACGTGCAAGTACTTGGATGTAATACGAGAAACGATCGTGCGCGAGTAGCGGAGAAATCTTGCATTTTTTACTGAACATTTCATAGATTTCATAAATTCATATTGTCAATTGTCATATTTCATATTCGTTTGTGTATTTACACCTTCTGTCACTGAAGAAAATGGGATTTAGGAAATGCTGTGTTATAAATTGTAAAAGTACAACAAAAAATTGTCAATTTAAGTTTTATTCGTTTCCAACTTCGAAGCACAAAGCTACTACAAAGAGAAAAGTGGATTTATATCATAAAAAAGCATAAGTAACATACCCTAAATTATGCTTTATTTTTGCGCCCGATTTTAAAGTCAGTTTGAAATAAATAATAAATAAAAGTTCACTTTTAAGTGTAAATTTTAGTTTCATAACATTTACTTAGAGTTCATTTTAACCCAAAAATCAAGTTTAATGTTTAAATTTTATTTTTTTGAAGTTAACAAAAATGCATCAAGTTCAAGTTATTCTGAAGATGAATTAAGATATATTCGCTGTCCAAAAGTTTACAGGGAGATAATTAATTGTTCAAACGAATATGATGATATCATCGACTTAACCTGTTAATTTATGCATTAGCACTATTTATGGTAATTTATTTTTCTTAATTCTTCCACGCAATTCTTTTATTCTTTTTGGACCAATCGTGTGGTTTTTAGCGATTTTTGCTTCCCCCAGATTCCATGAAGCTGTTCTTTTTTCCTAAGGTGTGTGATTTGCCATTACTGTATGGACTATCCACCTGGGGAATCATTCCTTTTGTTTTAAAAATCGCCATATAGGAGATCTTTTAGCCTTAAAACACCACGGTGGCTAGACGAATTGGTGAGTGATTTTATACAATTCCTAAAATCAAGATATTGCCACTTTCGCGATCCACATCCAACCGTACGTATTTTTTTCCGCCGTGGTTGCTATTGTGGACTCTATTCGTAACCCTTGCCAAGGAACCCTAAGCAGGTACTAGTTTCCTGGGTCAGGAAACACCTGGAATCTGCGGAGGGTAGGGAATGATTCTTTTTCCCTGATAGGACTATCCAAAGGAATTTCTACCCGCTAGCCACATGGACACATTTATTAACACAAATATGTTTGTTACATTTGCCATTGCAAATAAGGATTCAAATACTTTAGGCAGAATAACTAGACCTGCTAAGTCGTGGTCCTTCTGATAACAAGCATAATGAAGAAAAAATTAATGCAATGAAGGTCCACATCAATTCTTTTCCCTTATATGAATCTTAATATACTTGACTTGAAATTAGTAGATTGTATTTGATATGTCATCTTAATAATCAGATAATGTACAAGTTATACTGTACAGAAAATTATTCACCTGTCTCTAGAACTATCTATGAAACAGAGTTCCATAAAATAAACATTTCATTTCATAAATCTACAGTAGATACGCACCATCAAGATAATGTGCTTAAGAATAAACTCAAAGTTACTGAAAGCAAAGATGATAAAAATAAAAGTGAAGATAAGAATTCATCACACTGCTGCAGACGATGCATATGTTATGAAGAGCAACGACAGAGGAAAGCAAAATGTAATAGTGCTTTTAAATGATACACTTTTGATTTCCAGCAGTTTCTAAGTGCAAAGACAACTAACCTAACGATTCATGGGAATTAAAAGGAAGTGTAGCATATTACATGCGGCACGAAGGTGAAGGAGGACGGTAAGCGGGAAGGTAACAATGTAACTAGATGTATGTATAAAGAATTATTATCACTACCACCACATGTTTAGAAAGTAACCCTGTACTCGGATACATGTGGCGGCCAGAACAAAAATTCACATATTGCTATGACATTTTTAATAGTAGTGCAAAATAATATTAATTTAAAAGGTATTAACCATAAATTCATGGTAAGTGGACACAGTTATATAGATTATGAACTGCTAGAAAAGCAAAAACAAACAGCTGAGTGTTCCAACAACCCATCAGCATAACTGTTATCAGCTTGTTAGGAGTACAGAAAAAAAGAAGAAATTCAATGTTCTAATACTTTATCATGGTGATTTCTTAATTTTTTTTTTGTCTTAAAAAGTAGCTATGTAATGCGTAAAAAATATATAAGAGGAAATCCTTTTAAATGGTTTTTGTTGAGTGTGATACGTAGAGGTCAATCTAATGCTAGGTTGGTACCCAGCAATTTATATAAAAGTATTGTTGCTATATCAGTGTAGCAGAAAAAAGATATTTTGGATAATCTTCCTCTGATAAGTCCAGTATTTCATGATTTTTATAAAAATATAAAAAAAATATGTAAAAATATTTATAAAAATATAAAAATATAAAAAAATAATGGCAACTGATGCTGCCGATATGATTCCAGATTATGAAGATTCATCTGATGCATAGTAATACTGTCCTCTGTTAAGAGACTTTAACATTGGTCTGCCGAAAACGCATTATTATTATTTCGAAGTTTTTATATTGTTTTCTTTTTAATAAATATTGCATAAATATCATTGTATTGATTTTTTTTAAATAAACAATAGCTTTTGCTGGACTAAGCAAAAAAGTATAAGTCTTCTGGTACATATGATCCAAATATCGTAAGTCATATTTTTTTTTGTCATTTTCATTTAAAAAACACGAGATACTTGATACAATATTAGTATTTACAATGTAAAAAATAATTATTCTAACAATCCTGAATTTAGTAGATATAACAATTAATTATAGATTGTGGCTTCTCCTGTGTTTAAATTGACTTAAACTTCTTTAAGCGAGGACTCTAGAACTATGATGCTACATTTGCTATATAGATATTATTTTTAAAGTAGAAGAGAATCTACCAAAACAAGAAATAACCTTCCACAAAAAAATCTTAGTATAACATAATTAAAAAAATGGAGAAACTAGAAAAGCAAATTGAAGTCAAACCCCGCAAGGTCCAACTATCTAAGTTGAATACATCCCTTGTCCCATTCCATGTAATTTTAGTGTTGGTAGTTTTGATTAGCAGAATAAAAAATGCCGTTTAGTCGTCGTGTCTGCGAAAATCCAAGCTAGTGCAAGATGTGCCACCAGAGGCTACTACTAATAATTACCCTTGTATGTAAACAGTAGCGGGGTGGATCTATTTTCGCACAGAAGTTCTTTCTCTATAATACAGAAAAAAAGTTTTGTATAATATATAAAGAGCTTTTGCAAAATATTTTTTTTGCCTTTTCTCGTTATCTTTTTAATCTCCCCTGCTACGTCTTTTTTTATTTATTTTAGGTGGATATTGAAAAATCAATATATTGAAAAACTATATTTCATTACTGCAAATATATTTTTTAACAAGTTCTTTTTCTCTTATTTTCTAAAGTAAAACACATAACGTATAAAAAATAATAACCAATAACTAAATAACTAACTAAATAAGTAACTAAATACATAACCAATTGTAAAATCTTTAATTTTTACAGTAATTTATAAATGAATGGCCGCCCCGAATCAGGTTGTAACCCACAAAAAATGTGTTGACGGGAAACGTTATTTTTTCGCTTGTAATCAAATTTAAGACCAAAAATGTACTTTTTATTGTCTGATTCTTTATCTTCTTACGGTGCCTATCATGATGACTTTGTTACTATACAAAATAGCTGTCTTGAGGTCTTTCTATACCATGCTCTCAGGTTAGAAAGCCAGGATATTTTTCTTCATCCTGAGGCCCTTTTTGTATAACCATAGCTCAAAGATCTGAAGTTTAAATAGAGTTTGAGCCTTAAATGTCCACGTTTCTACTACGTTTCTAATATTTTTCTTTCTATGGTGACGTCATTACTCTTGAAAACAAAGCTCATTGTGACGAATGCACTTTTTGCCTTTCCGATGCAACATTTAATCTCTTGGGTATTGTTTCACGTCTCATTGATTATAGTTTCCAAGTTTAATTCTCATTTGGTTCACATACAGATTTGCTCCAGTTATGTTTTCCCTGCTGATGATCAGTGGCTTGGTTTTGCTGGTGTTTATATCCAGTCCATATTTTCTAGTTGTTTCTATTATTTTGTTTAATTTTTGCAGCCCTTCTATGGTATCGGCATACACTATTGTATCATCTGCATAAAGCAGGATATTAAGCTTGACTCTATCAAAAGGATTTTTGTAGCCCATCAGGTATGCAAAAACATTACAGCTGACATTGCTACATTTCTGAAACAATACCTGAACGCTAAATAAAGCTTTCTTCGTACCAACGGCGTTCACAAATCCAAACTGATTGGGCGCAATTTGTTCCTTGCATTTCCGGTAAATTCTTTTGTGGATAACTTTTAAAAACAACTTCAGCAGATGGCTCATAAGCCATTAAGCCTTATGGTCCTCTAATCTTCATAAATTTTGCTCCTGGTTTTTTGGGCAATGGTATGAACTCCGATTTGAGCCACTCCACTAGTATTTTTCCTGCCTTGTATATTTCAATAAATATTTCAGTTATTATTTTTATTTATTCTGCATCTAATAGCTTTAACAGTTCTGCGGCAATGTTATCAAGTCCTGGTGCCTTTCTATCGTTTTGTCTGTCTTTTCTTCAATGGTGGGCTCTTGTATTGTTCTAAGATCATGAAAAAGTTTCTTCAAGTACTCTTTCCATACTTTCTTTTTATCTTCTTTGACTTTATGGCAAGATTGCTTTCATCATCTGTTATTTTTTCGCTGTTGCGTTTTCGGAACTTTCCAGCTATTTTTTTTACCTTTCGATAAACATTAAAGTTATCATATCGACTCTGATACTTCTTTATATCTTGATATTGTTTTGTTTTTTTGTTTGTTTGGCTTCTCTTATTTTTCTTCTGATGATGGCATGTATTTTCTTATATTTTTGGAAATTTTCTTGGTTTTTTTCTCTGATCCATAAGTTCAAGTATTTCATCGGTCACCCACGATTTCCGTTTTTCTGTATCTTTCTTTGGGTGTGGTTCGTTTATTTCCCTTACCGGTTTTAATAAAATAGTCAGACTTTTCTCTATAGTTTCTGAATTTTTGAATTTTAGCACCTTTGTATTGAGGTTTCCACTCACCTTCAGTCGAACATAGAGATCTTTCAGTTTTTTAACATACTTTTTCATCGACTTAATTGTAACCTTCTTCATTCTGACATTAAAATTTCCTACAACTGGTACATGATCAGAATCCTTCCCACAGAATCCTGTGAAGATTTCCAGGTGTACAGTTTCCTTGGGTGTAGCTTACACCAGGTGTTCATTATTACTAATTGATTTGCTTCATATATAAGTTTGCCATATCGTAAGGTTTTTTAGTCTTGCTTTGTAGTAAAGATGACTGGACTATAGTTCTATAAAATTGATCCTCTCAAAAAAACACACAATAAATGGTTTGAAGAATCTTGCATTAGCTATAAGTTTAATTTAACCTTTTGAATGATATGATGCTGTTGTTTTTTTTTTCTTACGCTTCATAAGAGCGGAATTTCTATCACTGAGTAAGCCAGTTAATTTTTGTCCAATACCTTTATCTGACCAAACAATTAATTTTCTTTCTGGTTTTACTATGGGCTTAAAGTTAGTGGTGATATTCGTCATTCGTCAGTAGGCCAACTTCAGTTTAGCTGAATCTCTTTTTGCTACAATTTTAAGCCATAGGCACATAAAACCTTCGTTTGTACCCATATTGTGGATTGCTTGATTATAACACAAATATTAATATTGGCAGAATATGTTAGAATGTTTTAGGGTCGTGCAAAACAGTACCTGCTGTAGATCTGTACATAGAACAATAATATTGGGATTAAATAATTGATGGATTCGACCGTTACTTGATGGAAATTCATTTTATGTAACAATAAAACACTGAAAACTTTGTTTTCAAACTTCCACAAAATTTTTCATCTGAAATTTTACATCTTCTTGAAGTTTGCATAAACCAGGACTACTTTGAATGTAATAATAAAATTTATACAAATAACAGTGCAGGACTTATAATGGGTAATCCTCTAAGCCCATTGCTATCAGATATTTTTATGGATCATCTAGAGACAAATATTTCAAAACATCCCGTATTCAAACAGTTTTTATATTGGTGGAGATACGTAGACGACGTACTGGTATGTTTCACAGGAACTAACAGGCAACTCGACCAATTTTTATCATATATTAGTTCACTTCATAGTCATATTGAATTTACAATAGAAATAGAACAAAATCAATCCATAAATTTTTTAGATTTAAAAATTAGCAGACTTCAAAACAAACATGACTTCTCCATATTTCATAAACCTACCCATACTGACACGACTATACACAATTCGTCATCTCATCCAACACAACATAAAGTGGCAGCTTATCATAGTATGTTACATAGATTAACAGAAATTCCGATGTCAAAATACAACTTTGAGACAGAATTAAATATAATTAAGCAAATAGCAGTAAACAACGGATACAACGAACAAACAATTAATAAAATGTTAAATCAAAAACTACACAAGAAAGCCCTGAAATTAGTATTTCCACCACCAGAGAAAAAACCCAGTACTTTCTGCTCGATTACATATACAGGCAAAATAACAACAAAAATTGCCAAGCACATAAAAAAGAAAGGAATAACACCAGCTTTCCGAGCAAATAACAATCTAGGCAAATATATTAAAAATAACAAGAGCCAAAATAAAAAACACTTAAATAGTGGTGTGTACAAACTTCAATGTGGCGACTGCCCAAAAACTTACATCGGTCAAACTGGTAGAAACTTTGATAAACGAATAGCCGAACATAAAAGGGCTTTCAAGAATAGAAAAACAGATTCGACATATGCACTTCACCTTCTAGATCATAATCATTCTTTTAATGACAAATTTAAAATTCTTCACATTCAAAATAAAGGCCTTAAGCTATCTTTGTTAGAATCTATGGAAATAAACAAATTAAAAAACACAGATATAATTCTGAATGACCAACTTGAGACAAACAGTTCTCCCCTCCTCAACCTATTTCATTAGAGACTATAAATTTGTAAACCCAAGCCAAAACAGATCACTTGAGAAAGGCAATCAGCCGAAACAGCTGTAGTGATAATATTTAAAATAAATTTTGTGGAAGTTTGAAAACAAAGTTTTCAGTGTTTTATTGTTATATATTGGGATTATTTTGAGCTAATTATATATCCTCATTTAAGGTAGTATAATTATGCTTGTTCTGCTCTTGCGTCATGTAGCTTGCTCTCGATCATAAGTTTCTACATTTCGACCTCCAATTCGGTATATATAAAACATAACATAAAACCTATCGCATCGCACAGAAGAGTCCGATCTAGGTGTGCCAAATCTCAAGTTGAATTTGAAATTAAATATCTATCGGTATAGATTTTCACTGCAACGAAAATTGGGAAATTTTGACTTAAAAAGTAAATACATTTTGTTTATAGATAAGTCTAGATGCAAAATAAGCCTTTGAGTGTTATTTCTGAAATAGTATCTCACATCTTTAGGAAAAAATTCAGTGTGCTCTTTTGCAGCTACTTTTACTGCATCGAAGTTAACATGTGGATTATTTTTATGTTTTCCTCATTGATTAGACAGTGTTTCATTAAAGTAAATTTTTTTTCTTGCAATTTTCTGATACGCCTGGGCGTAACTTTTAATATGGAACATAGAGTTTTTTGACACACACACGTAAATTTATGCCGTCAACAGGTAATGTATTTATAAGTAAACGAACGTTTCGCCACGACTCACATTCAGGAATATATCGTCTTTTCACATATACTAAATCCAAACAACATTGTTTGGGTATCGTAACTAACACTGTAGAATTGTTAACAAAAATGTTTTCGCTCCAAGTTAGTTTTGTCACAACCATAATTACAGCGACAAGTTCTAGCCTGCAACAAAACAAAAACGCATTAAAGCAAAACACAACAAATTATAAACAAAATTTCAGTTTAATTTTTTATTAATTTGTTTAATTTGGTAGTTAATAAAAAATTAAAATTGAGATTAAACACATTTTTATGTAAGCGTTTTAAAAATGTATAGTTTGACAAGCTCCAGTAATGTTAACATTTTAAGAATGATCTTTATTAACGTTGTTAACTTAATTTATATAAAGCTGTTTAGTAACTTAAAAATGAGCAAATAAATACAATTTTCTGTACTTTGGTTTACTGGAGGTTTTTCAAGAACCATAGTAAATTTTCTTGAACCATCTTTGCTTCCCACTGTCTCGTAGAGTTTTTCTTTTATTGTCCTTTCACTTCAATCCTAATTTTTCATTTTTGCGATTTATTTAACTGCTCTTCTATGACCATACTCACATTGACACATGCTACATCTTCCATGTCTAATATTTCTAATGATGTTACAAGCTTATTCGCTGCGGTGTTACATAAATGCTCGAATCGATTGTGAGTAGGTCCGTAATTTGTATCTACAGCCCAACTTTTAACAATTTTACAATAGAAACACATAGTCATTCTGAAACTCATCCTCTGTTCTTAATATTTTGCTAGATTCAGATTCCTCTAAGTTTCCCTGACGAACTTCATTGTTTGTGGAAAAGAGGACAAATCCAATTTCCTCATCCCACTAGCAAACAACTGCACGCCATCACCGGCTGGCTGCAAGAGAGCGGCCATCTTGCTCAGCGACTTAACTTTTAAAAGCTTGCATATAATCATTAACATAAAACAGAGTTATCTGCTACTACCGAACGAACGAGATCAGTCTTGGGATGTGCACTTTTAAGCAAATGCAAAACCACTGCCGTGGATATTTATCTGGGCACTCTTTGAACGTAAGTTGTACACTAAGAAAAGTCCTTCAACTCATCTAATATGGCTATAAAATTAATACCGTTACAAGTAACAGAGAAAACTGTTTTGTTTTATTTTCATAATCATTTATTTGTCGGTATGGAATTATACTAGTAAAAATAATATCTCCAATTTATTACATTACCGGTTATATGTCGTATGTCATATCGGCCATTTGCGATGACAGTGTAATATCTGGAAAACCTTGATTTTACAATAGACACTTTTTAAACTTTAGATTACACCTAGCTATTTGTAGCATTGTTATTGCGCAGATTTATAGAATTGTCATAGTAAGATTTAAACCAATTCATTATTATAAATTATAATAATTCATGCCATAATAGTGTAGAATTATTAGCAGAATTCCTGAAATTCCCGAGTTAAAAAAAACCAGCGAACTTATCACATTGTTCATGAAATTTGTATGATCTTAGATGTGCTAATATTAAATATCGCGTTGAAGATGATCAAATTATTTACTTTTATATGAGGTATATAGTGATAAAATTCTTGTACATAGTTTAATTTAGTAATACAATCTTGAGATCAACAACTTATATTAGAAGTATAATAGTTAGGCAATTCCAATCACAAAAAACATAAAATTTATTAATTTTAGGAGAATACCCAATTATTACAAAACGTGTAGTAAAGATTGAAAATCATTATGGTACTAATAAGATAATTTACGATAGAGAAGGCACTTAATAAAAATTATCATTATGTCAAAACTAAATAAACAATTATGTTAAGATACAATAACATAAACAAAACTCAATAATATAAAAAGTAAACAAATTAGTTTATCACATAGAAAATACAAGTATGAAAATAAAAAATAGCAAAGCTACAAACTTTCGTAAAAACGTCTATAATACCTAACCAGGAATAGAATTAGTATTCATAACGAAAATAGATCCTGTTTTTTCCTTTCGGCTAAACTGTGTTTTATGTCGAAAGCTATCTTAAGGCAGAAGGTAAAATCCTTCTTTCCTTCTCCTTCTTCTTTTTTATTACAACAGCTCTTTTGAACACTTTGACGGCGTAAGAAGTTTTAAAACATATTGCTTTGGCTTTATCTCTCACGAATTACAATACTTTTATCTCAGTCATTTTAACGGTACTTTTTTCATTATCTTTCTGTAGTATAAAAGTGATTTGATTAGCAGCAGCTTTTCAGTCACAAATATCATCATAACACATCTCATTCACATGTATAGATTCGGATTTCTTTTGGTTGGCTTTGATTGCACCAATAAATCCTTCAGGAGTATAGACAGGTACAGATCTTATTTCGTTTTTATTTGGCGTTCGATTTGTGACTGAACCGAGTCACTTGGTTACGGCCCTTAATAAGATATTTATGGGTTATTGTTTTAATATTAAGGTATTTTTGAACAGCATATAAATACATAGCCATCGTAAATAAAATAAGTAAATAAAACTGAATAAAACTGAATAAAACACAATGTCAACTGGCTTATCCCCATCCGAAATTTTCTGAAGGTACTTAAAAACGCATGTTGCAATCTCATTAACACCTATATATGCCTGAGATTCGTCGCACAAATAAATTTCTACAAAATGAGTTTTCAGATCATAAATTTTTAGGTTCACAAAATTTGATTTTGACTTTGTCAAAGTCAAAAATTGTTTTTGTAAGCTTTGCACAATTCAAAAGCGTCTTTTTTTGGAATCAAGAAAGAAATACTAAAGTCCTGTGTAAATATACGATAGAACATAATATAATTAACAAAATCAACGTTGTTGTTTTTACAATGTTAAACGTAATCTCTATGAATATCTGATATAGTTTTGCTTCCATCTATGTTCTGCCCTATGTTCTTGCTTCTAGCCCGGATATAGTGAGACTCTATTTTGGGTATATCTTCGATAAAAGCTTTTGCTGCTGTTTTGAGTGCATCATATAAGTGAGCATGATTGGATAGCATACTCTAATTTTAACGCCATTTGGCGTGAAAAAAGGCATTATTTTTATCTCGTTTTGGGGCTACTATACCATTTCCATCGACTCTAACATAAAAATGTGCTGGTTTTACTTCTTCCATTGACTGAAGTATAAATGACCAATGTCTTTCAACATTTCTCAAATTCCAGTAATCATTTAGACGATCTTGTCGTTAAGTTTCCATTATATTGTATCGACACTCAAATTTGCAGGTTTCTTGGCAAGGTGATTTACGTTTTCGTTCAGGGATTTCTTTCTTGGTTTTAGATGATTGGTAATACTTACCACTATTTCTTGACTTAGTTTTTATGCCTTTCTTGGTGGGAGTCTCGATCACAACGATGTCAGGTTGTAACGAAAATATGTTTTGCTTACCAAAGGGTTCATTAATACAGGGGGTAGAAAATTAAGAGAAGAAACTATTGGGGGTGGAGATAAGGCAAGCAAAATAATCGCTCCTTGTGCGAACGGCACTCAGGGTTTGGTAGGAGAGCTGGGGTCATGGATAAGTAAAAGTAAAGGGGGTTAGATTGGGGTAACTACAAAAAAATGAAATAAAGGGGTCATTAATCTCTTGGGATAAACAAAATAAAAATAAACAGGAAACACCTCAAGGAATTTAATATAGGGCGCTATTTGAGCTGCCTAATTATGCCTATTACAACCACTAGTTGTAACTTGGGAAATAATTATAAAAGATCAAAAACATATCTTTTTCAAATAAAACTCAAAAAAGGATTAGCTCAAAAAAAAATAAATAAAATGTTAAGAAAACAAAATTTAACATTTATTTTTGTGTCACCATAAACAGTTACAACATGAAGAAATACAAGAATACAAAAAACTTACGTCTGTCATCCGCTTACAAACTCCAGGAGTTGGAGATACTACATAAAACTTACAAATGTTACTGCATTACAATTTTTAAATGTTACAATTTCTAAATTTTAACGAAAGCAAATATTGTTCTAAAAAAATATCTGTCTTTACTTTGAAATTAAACAAACAATAAACAGTTACCTGGATTTACATACCTCCACTTAACGAAAAGAAGAAAAAAAAGTACATCTCTGGAGTATCTATCCGGACATCATCAGCGAAGAGCTCTATCCATTGGGGGCTGGAACTAGCACACTTGGAAAAACGGGAATTCTCAAAAAAACTGGAACTAAACTTGTTTAACTTTTCAACAGGAACTAGACTTTTCAAACATCTTAAAATCTTCAAAAAAAAAACGAAACAGTGGTCACTCTTTCTAAAATGACATATTTCATCGAGCGAAAACTCCACTAATTTTGGCAGATTAATGCCGGTCACTTCATAATAGATAAAAATCCACCACTACTGCTATTTATTTCCCCAAAAGGAGCCAAAAACAGAAAACTACAAACTCGACGACGAATTCGGATCCATACCTGAGTCTACAACGACCCAAGTAAGAATTTAGATTCTTACCTGACACTACGACGACCCAAGTATGAATGACGAACTTAAAAATTCGTTCATATAACTTGAAAATAAACAAAACGCTGAAATAGCAAAACACAACGAAACGACCCTTTTGCGACGTATAAAAATTATAAGACGACTTCGAATAAAACAAAAGAAATCGCCGATGTAGATATCTTTAAAATAATAAACAACTCTGAAATGGTTCTATTAACATCCAGCAATGCAAATACAATTATTGAAAACACTTTTGCGTATTTTAACTTGAAAGATACGAACTAACAAACATGGAAAAATTCTTCGTTTTATTTTTTTAACATATATAAGGCGATTTCAATATATTACATATACTTGGAGATTTCAATATACTTCAAAGAATCAATGAAATTGAAAATGCTACAAGGTTCAGTCGGTATTAGATTTTGTTGTTCGAATAAAGGAGGTGTTGAATTCTTATGTTTAGTTAAAGGTGGTGCTAAATTCTCATGTTCAATATTGGATAACAGATTTTCTTATTCAAATATAGATGGTGATAAATTCTTATATACAAATGCAGATGATGATGAACTTAAATATTTAAATACAGATGGTGATTAATTTAAATGTTCAAATACAGATAGTAACGAATTTTGTGCTGTATCTTGGTAAATCCGGATCTTTTATTGAGTCATCACTATCTACAACGATGCAAAATAGCTACCTACCTTTGTGGAAGGATGACGATGAGGAGCCACTTGAGGATCTGCTAGATGATAAAATTGTAGACTCATGACGACGACGATGGGACTGAGATATCACTTGATTATCTAAACTCGAACATTAATTAAATACTCTGCATCAAAACTGCATTATACACTATGATTTACTCACTATGATCTTATTAATAGATTCTATGTTCTCATTGACAATATATTCGGAATTTCGGAGATTGCCGTAGTATTTTTATGCTACTAACTCTAACATTAATTTTGATCTTGATCTCATTTGAAAAATATAAAATTAATAAAATCTTATATTCAGCAATTACATTATAAGTTTAAATAAATATACAACTAATTTGAGAAATATTCTGAAAAAAGAGTACATCAATAAATAAACAAAATCACATATTACCAAACAGCAAATGTTTTATCATCCTCAACGTTACTATTTGAGTTATCTATAAATCATATTTCTATTCTATTCTAAGTGATAAAGTTGCAAATAAAAAAAATTTGTTTTTACATCAAACTTGTTCTTAAAATATTAATATTTACTAAAACTGAGATTGTCTGTATAAAAACTTTAATAGTCTATTTTATATCTGTTTTTTTTTAGCTCTTTCAAATATTGTATTAATTTCCCGAAAGAATTAGAAAAGGACAGTCAAAAACAAGGTGTCTATAAAGAAGATGCTATGACCCCAAAGAGAAACGTATTATATCCCAGCATAAGGATAAAGAAAAAGATAACGCCGATGAAAAATACGGATCACACCTTGTATATCCGCGATAAAACTTGAAGCGATCCCATGTAGATGTCGCTACACATACGGAACAATCCTTACGAGCACATGGTAAGGCAGCGTGGTTTCGAAGTAGGCAAACAAACACACTACCGGCGACAATCCGAGGACGGGATCGTCAGCGTGGTCGGTTTTTAGCGTTCGCAAATAGCAGGACAGCAGGAGTTGTAGGAGGAGTCGCAGGAGTGATCCGAGAAAGGACAAATTGCTATTGAGATTTGAATAAATATTGAAATAAGGATCTATCTATTAACAGGGATAATTTGAAACGTGTTATAAAAGTTCTTTATATATTTGCATTCGATACTTATTATCAATTTAAGAGATAGACGAATTGTTTATAAAAAAATTTTTAGCATTTGCCTAAAAGCAGTTTAAGGAATATTAAAAGTCGGTAAAAATAACAAGAACAAAAAAATTATACTTAAGCTTTTTAATTTAGTTAAATGTACCAACTAAGGACAACTTTTGGCCAAATCTCGGTTTATAATGCAGTCCCAAGAAAAAAGATTTTTAACTTAGTGGCGTTGAAAAAAACCTAAAAATAAGTTAGGGGTAAACTGCTATAGGTAAACTGCTAAATATAGATATAACAAAGAGACAAAGGCAAAATTTTAGAAAATGCAGTCGATTTTTGAATACCACAATCGTAGTATTCAACGAAAATTATTTTTAGTCTTCTAAAAGTCTTCTAAAAGCTCTGGTGGATCCCTTTTCGTGTTATCAAGCCCTAGGAGGTGCTAGAACATCTCCCAAAAATTTTCTTTTTTTTCTTACGGTGCCTTATCCTTAAGGACGTTGGCCATTACATTTGTCCATTTAATCTTATTTGTAGCAGCCCTGATTAGTTCTATGGAGGTCATGTTCGTCCATTGCCGTAGGTTTTTAAGCCAAGAGTTGCGTCTTCTTCCTGGTCCTCTTTTGCTATTGACTTTGCCTTCGATTATAAGTTGGAGCAGTTCATAATTTTGATTTCTTATGATGTGACCAAAATATTGTGTTTTCCGTTCTTTTATTATAAGCATAAGCTCTCTTTCCTTATTCATCCTCCGCAAGACTTCCGCATTTGTCGTATTGCTCATGTAGGATATTCTGAGCATTTTACGGTAACACCAGAGTTCGAATGATTGGATTCTTTTTTGTGTTGCTTCTGTCATTGTCCAGGTTTCAACACCATAGAGCAAGGTGGAGAAAACATAGCACTTAAGTATTCTAGTTCTCAATGAGATGCCCAGCTGGCTGTTGCATACAACTTTTTGCATTTTGTAAAACATTGTACGTGCCTTTCCAGGCGTATTCTTATCTCTAGTAAGTGGTCCCAAGTTTCATCAAGATTACTTCCAAGGTACTTGTTCTTGATACTCTTTCCAGATCTGTTCCGTCGACACTGACCTTCACCCTTCTGTTTTGGTGCTTGCTGATGACCATCGTTTTCGTCTTCTTTGTTTTCAATTTCGTTCCAATTTCTCTACAGGCTGTCGTTACTCGGTCCATTAAGCGTTGCAGGGCTTCAGCATTATCTGCCAGTATGACAGTGCCATCAGCATATCGCAGGTTATTTATACAATACCCGTTTATAATTATACCATCCGAGGTGCCTTCCAAAGCTTTCTGAAATATCTTCTCAGAGTAAACATTGAACAGCAGAGGTGACAGGACACATCCCTGTCTTACTCCCTTCTCGATATTGATTTTTCCAGTTGTTTCGCTTTTTATTCTGATTTTAGCCTTTTGTTCTTGGTAGAGGTTTGAAATGATCCTTAAGTCTTTATCGTCGATATTACATGACCTTTTTTCTGCATGGCCTTAAAAAGATGTTCATTAAGGCCCAGCTATTTTATGTTCTCTCGGAGATTTTTCGGAATAACACCATTAGAATTAGAATAGAATAATAGGTACTGTCTGGGTACTTTCCATTCTCCATTGTCTCCTTATTTGTAGTTCTAGATCTCTGTACTCGGCGATCTTTTCATTGTATTTAGTACGCAGATTATTGTTGTAAGGTACCGCTACATCAATTAGTGCTGTTTGCCTAGTTAGTTTATTAACTAGTATGAGATTCGATCTATTATGTGCCACTGATTGGTCTGTGAGCACAGTGGAGTCGTTTTCACGCATTCTGTCAGAGACCTATTGATAATTAGGAAGAAGTCGGTTTAGAGAAGTCCTAGTTTGTTCCTACTGAGTCATGGCGTTCTTTATTATCAGTACCAACAAACGCCTGGCAGCGATGGAAAGATGTTAGATAGTTTCTTGGCATCAATATCAGCATTTGTCATTTTGGACTTAAGAATTTTTAACAACACATTTCTGGTAATTTTTAGTTAGAAGGACCTGACCATAAATAGCAAATAGGAAACCCTCTGTCTCGGAAACTTTTTTCTAATGTCAATCCAATAGTTTGACGCTGTATTGTCGAAATATTCTTTGCTGAACGCATTGAGATATCGCCCATACAGATGTTTACTCATACAGGTGCCTCAGTTTAAGGACTAGCTCATAGTTATAAATCTCTCGTTTCTCTTTGCTTCGGATGGTAGGTATCGCCTCTAGTCTCTAGGATAAGATTATTTCTTATATTTACACGATATTGATCTGCTATTCTCTGTTTAGATACTTAAATCTCTGGATACTTTGAAAAATTCGGCATACAGATGTTGTCGATAGCCGACCGTTTCTTGACTGAGTTTCGTCATCTTCTAGTGAACGCGCATACTGTTTTCGTTTATAGACATAGTCCATTTCATGCACTGTTTTAGTTGTTCTGCTAGATTTAGCACCGGCTGGTATTCCAGCGCAGCACCTTCATTGAATTTAGTTAGTGGTATTGTTATAGTAATACTGCCACTGACGTCATGCATGCTGTCACGTCCAGAACCGGCTCTAAGCATGCCCTGGAGATCCCAGGTAGCGACACTAAACATAAATGATTATCCCTATTTTCATAAGTACCAGGTATCAGTTTTTGTTTCACGGCAAATATACCTGCTACTTTCTGAGAGCATCCCCCATTTGCAGGTACAAGAACTGACCACTGACTTCCTGTGGAAGACCACGGGAAGTTTTTTATTATTATTATCATTATTATTCATACCAACAACAAGTGTCAACTTTTGCAGGATTATCTAATAACGAAATAATACCCTGGTAAAACTCTTTCTTTGTCAATCTTATAAGTTTCTAGCTTTCCATATTCACGCAGACAAGGACAGAATCTAGATAAGACATGAAATATTTTTTTAATTTACTACTAGATAAACTCTCCTTCAGAGGTTATCCATTTTAGGAATGTTAAAATAAGAGAAAAAATAAAAAAATTATCAAGCATACATGACTCCAATCTTGCAACATAAAACTCATAACAAAATTCCTTATCCCACTATGAGAAAAACACCGCATGTGGTAAAATATGAGCAAGGTCGATATATCGATTTTAAGTTTAAACAGTTCTGTGATCGGAGACAATGTTGTTAAGAACACATGATCATTATGTACCTATATTTAAAAAAAAATTAAAAAATATTATCGACTGTTGCGATGCTGGTATTTGTTACTCTTGTACGCCATTTGACAAGATTTATATATGTTATAAACAGATGACTAGTTTAGTAATTGTTTGGTTACTATTTTACCTTTTCAAATCAACATTAAAGTCACCAAAAATAATATAAGTGTCAAATTTGTCTTGTATAAACAAGATTTTAAAGACAATCATAATTATTTAAAAAATGAAGATTTCTATCGCCAGAAATATCTCCCACAACCATGGGTTGGATCACTATTAGGTATATTTAAAATTTTGCCTCTTCGGAGATGTTTTTTGCTCTTAACAGTTTGTGTACCTAGAGCTCTGACCATCGTCCTTTTTCTCTAAATCCGCTTATTAATTTTTGGCTTTCTTTCTCTATACTTGTTAGGGTTCCTCCTAGATACTTAAACTTTGTCATCTATATTCCATGTGCCATATGCTTTGCTTTTTTGCTTATTAATAATAAGTTAATACTGTTTAACCTTCGCTTTAAAGAGTTTGGAAATTATTATTTCTAAGAAAAAAATTAAAGATTATTTAATTGTCTTTAATCCCTTTTAAATTTTCCTGTTTTTGTTCCTTCTATCCTTATTCTATTGTCGATCTTCATTAAAGTCATGTGTACTAGTCTGATCGTTTTTTATGGAATTCTAAGTACTCTTAGGATATGGTACAAATGCTTTCTTATTACAGAATCCTAATTTTGTTTAAAATCTATAAAGAGAAGATTTAGCTTTAACTGTTGAACATACGTACTATACTTTTGTATTATTACTTAAAAGTATCGTTTCAAAAACAAAATATGAGTGACTCATAGGTTGAAATGTTAAATCTTAACTAACATAAATCTTATTATATAAAATTATTTTGTATTAAATTTTACCTTAAAAATATTATTGAAATTAATTATTTATTGTGTAGATAATACAGCATTATTAATTAAACACATAATTTCAAGAGCAAAAGATGATTAAAATGTAGAATGGTTGTAGTTCAGATTTCTTTCTTTTTCTTCTTTCACTTTTTGTTTGGAAATGTGGCTCTATATTAAAGAAAATACATATTGTATGCACTAGTAAATAACCGGAGACTTTATTGTAGAATCGGCCATGTTGGATCTAGCATACATCCTTGTCCCACTCTCACTTCACTACCCTGACTAATGGATTGACTAATTAGATATTAGCGGTTCCGTGGCGATCTCATTCTCGTTAAGATTGCATCCAATTATCTTAAAGAAATAGCGTGGGCAGCCTTGATTTATTCCGCTTTATATAAAACTGCACCAATAAATAATGTTGATGTTTGTTTGTTAAGTGTTCAAGAGTGCGCTTGATGTGAGAGAAATATCGTGGATTGATTTATGCTGAATTTATTTAAATTCGATTCGTGGCTACAGGAATGTGAAATTTCCACGACTTGCGAAGTCTCGTTTGTAGAGGTGGGAGCGGAATATCTACGGAAAATTTTAAAATCATTCTGAAATTATTGAGAAAGAACAGATTATAAATAGAGGTGCAAATTATTTTTAAAAACTGCTAACTGGCAATTCACAGAAAGATGTAATAGAGTTTTTTATTTAGGGAGTGAATATCAAAACTCAAGAACCACTTTCTGATAAAGAAAAAAGTAGGGAAGCGATTTTAAAATTAAAAAATATTAATTCCTCAGGTTCTGATAGTCTGATACTGATTTTACGAACTCACTTAACTTTTACCTACATGCGTTTGTGTATTTTGTACACCATTCACAAATAAAACGCTGTAAGATCGGTTAAGTTGGTAATAGCCACATCTGGCGCATATCTTCTTCTTCAGCTGTTTCCCGTTCAGAAGTCGTCACTTATTTCTATCCATCAAGTCTTCTTTACCTAAACCATTCTCTCTCAAGTCCTCTGCTACACAGTCCTTCTATCTTCTGGTCCGTTTTCCTCTACTTTTCCTTTCATCAACTTTGAACAACTTTATCCTTTTGTCCCATATAGTTTTCATTTCTAGGTCTGACATGACCAAACTATTGCAGTATTTCTTCTTGAATCTATTTTGGGACTCTGGTAACCCCAGTTCTTGCTCTAATCAAGTCGTTCCTGATTCTGTCCCTTGTATTCTTACCCAAAATCAACCGTACAACATTTTCATTTTGAGCTACCTCTATCTTGTTTATCTTTTCTTTCAACTCTTTCTTCGATTTTTCGATCACAGAGTACCTCGCTCATTCGCTTTTAGTTTGACCAACCAACCTGTATCATGTAAACAATTTTTCAATCTATGTCCCATTTTCCGTCATGTAGAAGTCAAGTTATTTAAATTTTCCTACTCGTCCTAGTTTTCGCCAAGCAATTCTATGTCTTCTACCATTACTTTCCTCCCTATCACATACAGTCTATTTTAGACCTGCTAACTTTAAGTAATCCCTCTTCTTGGTCCCTTTAAAACCCTTAAACTCTAACATCTCCTCCAAGATTTATTTGCTTTCGTCTACTAACATGTTATCATCAGCAAAGAGTACTGACCATGAGGCCCCTCGCTTACTTTCTCTGACAATACTTCTAGTGTAGTAGTCTAGAAAGCTACAAATGTAGCTTTCTTTTCTTCTCGCCATATTTCTTTGTCAATTGTCTTAAAGTTAATAAGACTTTCGCTATCCTCCTTCCTGGCAAAAACTCAAACTATTCTTCTTCTATCGATGTCCCTTTTCTTAACCTTCTCTCTACAGTTCTTTCCCAATTTTTTATTATATGCACCGTTAACTTTATTCCTCTAAAGTTCTGACAGTCCTAAATGTTCCCTTTCTCTTTATACAATGATACCATCACACTCTCTCTTTACGTATTGGGCATACTTTCTTCTTGCAAATCCTACTCATCATTTGCCACAAAATATCAACTCCTTTCTCTCCTAGAGCTTTTCAAACCTTTACAGTTATTTCATCATGTCCTACTGCCTTAGCAGTCTTCATCCTATTTAACGCATTGAAAAATTCATCTCCCACTATCCCCGATATCCGCTACATCTGGCTCATATCTAACCTTTAATTACCTTAATACCTAACGTTTAGTTATAGGATTAAAAATAATTCGTACTAGCTGCAGATAGACAGTGACAGAAGAGTTTTATTATCTTTAAAAAACAAAGCTAACAGAACCAGGGGGGGGGGGTTACAAGATATTCCAAGCCTGTACCGAAGTGAATTAATTTTCAAATGTTGTTTTATTGTCAAATATTCTAAATTTTATTTTGTTTTATTGTTTTAAAATAATTGTAATTTTGGTGAAGTAAATACATAGTATCACAAAATTACATTACTATTTATTTTGATAAATCGTGATGAAAGTTTCAAAGCTCTATCTCAAACAGAGCTATAATATTTATTGTGGATAATATACCTCTGTGTAATATACCTCTTGTGGAGATGTTTCAGGCGAAGATGGGAGGATTTTTAAATACATCTGAAGAAGAAGAAGAATGAATTAAAGTAGGACTTTTATTAATCAAAATTATGATTTTTCCGACATTGGGGAATTTGAAGATGAAAAGAAATTATTGGTTGCTAAACATTAGATGGCACAATTGAGTATGTGTCCAGTAATACTAAATACATCCAAGTAAAGACAGTCAAATAAATATGAAAAATATTCCTGGGTCAAACAAAATCTCACTGACGAAAAAAACTCGTTTATTAGATTAGAAGGTAGATAGTAGCTTAAAAATATGTAGGGTATGAAATCAAGCATATTTAACCAATATGTTTTAGCAGTCCTACCAAATCTAGAAATAGGAAGAAGAACACAGATGCAGTTGAAAAAAAGCCATGGCTAAATGGGCTTGGAATGGACATGTTGCCAGATTGACAGATAATAGGTGGACCAGAAAGATTCTGGAATGGCCACCAAGACAAGAGGCATATCCACAAAGCGCATCACCACAAATTGGATGCAAGAATTAGATAGAAATAGATAGACAATTTTACGGAAGGCTTAAGTTAAGTATTGGACCAATATAGGCTAATTGATGCTGATGAAATACGATTTGACAATAAAGCTAGTAGATCCAATAGTAAAAAAACTAATAAACTATTAAATTAATAAACTAATCAACAGTTTAAGAAGTTTTGATAATTATAAAAATTATTAGGTGGGAATAATTTATATACCTCACTTATTGTTTGGAATTGGCGTCAATATTCTATCTATCTATCTAATCCAGCCTTCTTTGGTCCATTTTTCGACATAGGCCTCCCCAATCCTCTTCCATTCTTCTCTGTCTGTCGCTACAGTCATCCACCTAGAACCCACGTGCTTCTTGATATTACCTACCCATCTCATTTGGGGCCTTCCCCTGCTTGGTTTATATTCCCACTGTCATATAAGAATTTTGTTCCATCGGTCTTCTTTTTATCTTATATTGTGTCCGGCATATCTCCATTTCAATGTTGCAACTTTTTATCTAACATCCCTTACTTTTCTCTCTTAACCACTTATTTCTCTTTTTATTGCGTCCATTTACTGGCGCCCATATTGAGTTTCATAAATTTAAGAAATATAAAGTAACTGTATCACCTCTTATTATCTTTAACAAACAAAGCTAACAGAACCAGGTGGGGTTACAAAATATTCCAAGCCTGCACCGAAGTGAATTAATTTTCAAATGTTGTTTTATTGTCAAATATTCTAAATTTTATTTTGTTTTATTGTTTTAAAATAATTGTAATTTTGGTGAAGTAAATTCTTAGTACCAGAAAATTACATTACTATTTATTTTGATAAATCGTGATGAAAGTTCCAAAGCTCTATCTCAAACAGAGCTATAATATTTAGCACAAACCTTTTGTTAGATATTTTGTGGAGATGTGAAGACGGGAGAATTTTTGAATACATCTGAAGAAGAAGAAGGAATTAAAGTAGGACTTTTATTAATCAAAATTATGATTTTTCCGACATTAGGGAATTTGAAGATGAAAAGAAATTATCTGTTGCAAAACATTAGATGGCACAATTGAGTATGTGTCCAGTAATACTAAATACATCCAAGTAAAGACAGTCAAATCAATATGAAAAATATTCCTGGGTCAAACGAAATCCCACTGACGAAAAAAACTCCTTTATTAGGATAGAAGATAGATAGAAGCTTAAAAATGTGTAGGGTATGAAAGCAAGCATATTTAACCAATATGTTGTAGCAGTCCTACCAAATCTAGAAATGAGAAAAAGAACACAGATGCTGTTCAAAGAAAAGCCATGGCTAAGTGGGCTTGGACTGGACATGTAGTCAGATTGACAGATAATAGGTGGACCAAAAAGATTCTGGAATGGCCACCAAGACAAGAGGCATATCCAGAAAGCGCATCACCACAAATCTGATGCAAGAATTGGACATAAATAGATGGACAATTTTACGAAAAGCTTAAGTTCAGTAATGGAGAAATAGGCTAATTGATGCTAATGAAATACGATTTGACAATAAAGCCAGCAGATCCAATAGTAAAAAAACTAATAAACTATTAAATTAATAAACTAATCAACAGTTTAAGAAGTTTTGATAATTCTAAAAATTATTAGGTGGAATTAGTTTATATACCTCACTTATTGTTTGGAATTAGCGTCAATATTCTATCTATCTAATTAGCCTTCTTTGGTTCATTTTTCGACATAGGCCTCCCCAATCCTTTTCCATTCTTCTCTGTTTGTCGCTACAGTCATCCACCTAGAGCCCACGTGCTTCTTGATATTACCTGCCCATCTCATTTGTGGCCTTCCTCTGCTTGGTTTATATTCCCACTGTCTCCAACTTATAAGAATTTTGTTCCATAGGTCTTCTTTTTGTCTTACATTGTGTCCGGCAAATCTCCATTTCAATTTTGCAACTCCTTGTCTAACATCCCCCACTTTTGTTTTCTCTCTTATCTACTCGTTTCTCTTTTTATTGCGTCCATTTACTGGCCGTCCATATTGAGTTTCATAAATTTAAGAAATATAAAGTAACTGTATCACCTCTAGCCCGTGATAAGATTGAAATTTTTTAACTGTTAAACTGCAACACCAACATTAAGTTTAATGAGGTTTTTAGGTAGATTTTAATTAATCACTTACGGTTAATTGACGAGGTTTCCAATGCAATAAATTTTGCGTTTTTATGTTGCTTTGAGTGTACATACACTACTTATTACTAATTACGAGGGTTGGTTGATAATGTTGGTGGTTTTAACATTTTTGGAAACAGTATTGTGACTTTTTGTTAACAGTTTCTTATTTATTACGTATCAAAAGTAAAAAAGTTGTCCTAATGATTAAAAAGAATTTTTACCAAGTAACAAAATACAATATTTGTTTAAGTTATTAATGTTTCTATTTTAAAAACAATTTCCATTGAAATTGAAACGTCAACAACTTTTCTTAACCTTCAATTGTGGCTTATTCCCTTTCAAATAGTAATTTCGTTAAAATGCCACAAGAAAATAACTTCAGAACAATATTGAGCAAATAAAACAATAAAAATTTGTTGTTGCAAGATTCATATTTATCAGAAACAAGTTATTTATAATTATCGATCGAACTTCCGAACAGTAAACATATCAGCAATTAGCGACAATTAATATTTAATATTAGCTTGTTAGTTTGGACAAAATAAGGAATTTTTTTTATTAAATTGTAGAATTTTGTTTATATCTAAAATTTAAACAAAGGTGCAGTGTAAAAGTGTTACTTCTTCTGCACTAAAAACTGTTAGTTTGACTTTCCCATTTCATCTATAACAAATCAAGAGTTAACAACTATTTTGCCAATTTGGCCTGAGGTTAATTACCAGTCCTTGCGGTAATGATCCATTATAAGTACCAGGACATTGTTCAGATTATTTTGCCTAAGGATGGAAATTGATTCAGCAGTGGGAACTTCCACCGTGGAAAGTTCTGGCAATCTACTTGTAAACCAACCATCAAAATTATATTCTAGAGCTCTTAATCAACCTACAAATAAATTTCCGAACAAAAAACAAGCAATTGTACTTTACTCACTGTCAAACTCTAATATCGAAGTTTACCGCAATGCAGTATATTCTAAAGTAGATCCCAGAACAACACATTCTATTTCCAAAATTATAAATGATCAAATTTTTATCTTCTTTACCAGTGAATCGATAGTCGAAGAGTTTTGATGACAAAATGAACGATTGATTATTTGAAACGTATGTCCAGGTATTCCGCACAGCGCTATATAAGAACAACTGAAGACTCCGAAGCCACGGAGCAAAACACCAGAAACACAACAAAAAAAAAACAACAAACACCTAGCAGGAGTTGTTACCAAATACACCAGTCAAATATTCAAAGAAAACTCAAACAATATATATTTAACACAGGAAGAACTTATTGACTTTTTGAAAATGTGCATGGTTCTTCAGATCCTCTCAGTGTCGTCAGAACTTACTTGGAGGATATCAAAGAATTGATAGGCTAGATAAAGAAAATGCATCCTATTTTAAGTTCAAAATATCTTAAATACCGTTCTTCTAGAATTAAAAACAAAATTACAGAACTAATTTTATCCATCTATCCTTTGTTTGCAAGAAACACATTTCAAATAAAATTCGTGTCACAATCTTAAAAATTTGATATCCAGACTACGATTAGGACACACCAAGATCACACATGATTTTCTACGAAAGAAGTAAACCAAACCTTTGAGATACGCGTGTGATAGTGTACATCTAACAGGACATCACTTATTAGTGGATTGTCCTTAATACGCATTTAAAATACAAAATGAACAGTTACCTAAAACAATAAATAAAAGACATTCTAAGTGAACATAGTGACTACAATCGTACCATACTTTTTTTTTCCTCAGGACTTATTAACAAAATCTAATTGTATTCTTTATTTTTTTTTTATATTTATGCTATCTGTAAAATCGACCATTCCTAATAACCCTTGTGGTTAAAGCAGTTTCAAATAAAAAAAATATATATACAGTAATACACATAATTTCTTGGTAACATTTAAAAAATTTTGTATTTATAAATAATTATATAGAAAGTGTATTAATAAATAAATAAATACATAGAATTAATTTTAAATTCTGTCAATTACTACGAACGTATTTATTTTATTAATAAAATTCGGGCAGTGGACTAATTGGATTATAAAATTTGCATTAACGCTAATACTATTGATTACTGTTGTACGCCTACATTTGTATAGATTTTGCTAGTTGCAGGGGTAAATTATTTCTAATGGCATCGTTTGGAAATCCTTTTAATATCTCTTCATACTAACTGTAGTCGTAATTAATGATTCATGGGTTAAAAGACGTAGTTACAAAAAAAAGACTTTCATGAAAAAGAGAAAAAATCACAAAAAATTATTTTATACTTTTAAAAACATACAAGATGCACAATTCGTTATAAAGCACATTACCTAGAAATCACTAGAGTATAATAGACCAGTATTTCTGTGTCTGATTGACCTAAAGAAAGCGTTTGACAGAGTAAGATTCAAAAACATAGAGAATAGAGAAGTTCCCCTAAAGAATATAAAAATTACCCAAAACATCTACCAAAACAACAAAATGGAAGTCAGAATAGATGAACAACTTACAGAACCTATATAAATAGGCAGCGGAATAAGAGAAGGGGATTCATTCAGCCCCATGCTCTTCAGTTCAATCGCGGATAAAATCATCAAAAGCGTCAATATAGGAAGCGGATACAGAATAGAAAACAACGAAATAAAAATACTCTGTTACGCACATGACGTGCACATGACATGATGGCATCAATATTGAACAAGTACTGAAAATAAAATACCTGGGAATTACATTGTCCAGCTGTCTAGACCTGGAAAAAGAAGTGAGAGATCAAGTACAAAAAGCAAATAGATCGGCAGAATGCCCTAATAACATTATAGGGTGAAACAGATAAACTAACAACGAAGTGAAGTCAAGAATTTATAAAGCCAGTGTAAGACCAATAACAACATATGCCTCAAAAACAAGATCCGATACAGCCACGACGCAAAGGGTACTGGAAACGACAGAGATGAGAGTACTGAGAATAATTACAGCAAATACGCTTGGAGATCAAAAGGGAAATAAAGACATTAGAAGAAAATGTAACGTAGTGTATAAACGAATTAATACAAAATAGAAAAAAGAACGGAATAACCACATAAACAGAATGGAAGAGGCCCGGATCCATGATGTTGTACTTTTAACTAGGAGTAGAAAAAAATTATAAAAAAGAGCTCAAAATCTTCTAGAGGCCGCAAGAAATATGGGATTAGAGATAAATATAAATTAAACAGAAAACATGAAGTTAAAAAATAATCAAAAAAAGCTGAAAACCAAATATGGAAATTGGATTAGGGCGAGAAAATCTTGAAATTGAAGAGGTGCAGAATTGCACCTATTGAACAAACAAATAGTCAACACAATGCAACAGGCTCAAACTAAATATTGTCCGACAAGCAAAAAAGATGAAAAACTGAGTCAACCCACGAAAACCCTAATAGAACTAAGGCGACAAATGAAAAGAGATAACACTGCAAGCAAATAAGCGATTAATCAAATAAATAAGACGATCACAAAGGCAATAAGAAAAGACATAAGAAACTACGATGTAGAAAAAAACAAAATAGGCAATAGAGAAAAATAAGAACATGAAAGTTTGAAGAGGAGCGTACAAAAGGGGAAAATAGAAATTAACAAACTGAGAAACAGAACTGGAGAAGAAACAACGAACAGAGATGAAATATTAAGAATAGTCGAAGAGTTCTACACAGAGTTATATAGATCAAGAAAAAAAGATAACAATACGGAACCTCCAATTACACTAAAAACTGGGGTATTAAACCAAGGATCAGATTTAATGCCCAATATAACAAAATCAGAAATCAAAGAAGCCCTAAAGAAAATAATCGAACCCCGGGTGAAGATGGAATAGTGTCAGAAGCACTAAAAATTAGAGGGGATGTATTACTTGAAAAAATTAAACAACTTTTCAATATCTGCCTTCACAGCGCCAATATTCCAACAGACTGGAACAACGCTACTATGATTCTATTACACAAAGCAGGAGACAAAGCAAATTTAGAGAATTACAGACCGATTAGCCTCCTCAGTCATATATACATATAAGTTGTTTACGCGAATACTGAGAATGGAAAGAAAATTAGAGACTTATCAACCAACGGAACAGGCAGGATTCCGAAAAAGTTACGGAACAAATGACCATCTACAAATTATAAAAACCCTAATAGAGAAAGCAGTGGAATACAATAAACCTCTAAATCTAATATTTATCGATTTTCACAAAGCCTTTGACACAGTTGAGCTAAGCAAAATATTACAGGCACTTAAAGAATGCAGGCTAGATTATAGATATACTAAATTATTATACAAAGTATACCTGCAGGCAACAACCACTGTCAAATTACATACTAACAGTAATCGCATAAAAATAGAACGGGGGATTAGACAAGGAGACCCAATGTCACCTAAACTTTTTAATACGGTGCTAGAACATGCTTTTTAGAATTTGGATTGGATGACAAAGGGAATAAAAATAGATGCAGAATATTTAAACAACTTACGTTTCGCCGATGATATACTTATAATAGCTGAAGATCTAGGTATGGCAAGAGAGATGGTACAGGAACTCTAATAGCTGAAGATCTAGGTTGTGGCTACAGAAAATGTAGGTTTAAATATAAATATCTCGAAAACAAAAATCATGACCAATTTGGTGCCCAACCAGAACATCAGTATTGGTGGGAAAGAAATAGAACTCGTAGATATATATAAATACATGGGATATGAAATTAGGATTGGCAGAGATAACCAGACTCATGAACTAAAGAGAAGAGTCGGCCTTGGGTGGGCAGCATTTGGAAAACTGAGAGAAACTTTTAAAAGTGAGCTGCCCACATGCCTAAAGAGAAAGGTATTTGATCAGTGCGTCCTCCCAGTCTTGACGTACGGAGCAGAAACACTTACCTTAACAAAAGCAGCAGCTACCAAACTGAGAGTCACGCAGAGAAGAATGGAGCGGTCCATGTTAGGAATAACTCTCCGAGACAGAATAACAAACGAAGACATCAGGAGAAGAACCGGAGTGACTGACATCATCGAAAAGACAGCCAGACTAAAATGGAGATGGGCAGGACACATAGCCAGAATGACAGATGGGCGATGGACAAAGAGGTTATTGGAATGGAAGCTAAGGGAAGACAAGAGAAGCGTCGGTCAACCACCTACAAGATGGACTGACGATTTAAGAAGACTCAATAAAAACTGGATAAGAGCGGCGCAAGATAGACGGGGTTGGAAACATGAGGAAAAGGCCTATGTTCAGCAGTGGACTCTTGAGGCTGGATGATGATGATGATGAGAATTACATGTATCTGGTACTTTTTGTGACACATTATTGCAAGTCTCTATCATGCAAGCCCGCTTCATTCAAGATGGATATGAGCTTGTCATGTTTTATTCTATCAAATACTTTTTTGTAGACGCTAGAAGAAATATATACATCACAGCTGACAGCCCTGCACCTCTGGCTAAGCAGTGATATGATGAATAGAGCTTCTGGGGTGCCTAAGGTATCACGTAATCGAAATTGTGTCCATGACAACGTGACAACCAGACCTGCGAATTTCAACGACGAATAACACTTGCTTAGAAGGCGTTTGATTCACAAAAAGACATCTTTAAGAGCAACATCCCGAAAGCTATGAAACGGAAGACATTTGACTAATGCGTTCTTCCTATTATGATATACGGAGCAGAAACTCTCACGCTCACAAAAACAACTGCACTAAAAATACGAGTGACACAAAGGCGCTACATCATCTTGGTGCTACAGCCCTTAGAGGGCCTTGACCTTCTCAATCTTTCTACGTCATTCTGTTCTGTCCCTTGCTTACATTTTCCAGTTGCCGACTCCGATCTTCTCCGCATCTTGTGTTACCCCATCCACCCACCTCAGCTTTGGTCTACCCCGTCTTCTCATTCCCACGGTTTGCGCTGTGAGAATCTTTTTTATCATGTTCGATTCGGGGGCCCGGGCTACATGTTCTGCCCACTGTAGGCGGTTTCACTTAATTATAGTGGTAACATCTTTACCACCAAACATGTGCATGTAGATATTCTGCAGCTCAAAATTATCTCGGTAAGATCAATTCTCGGCGTGACAAAAAAAGACAAAATAAGGAATCAAGACTTAGGGAAAAGAACAGGTGTCAGTGATGTCGTCGAACGTATAGCCAAGCTGAAATGAAATTGGTCAGGTCACATAGCGAGACTAAAAGACTCAGATGGACCAAAAAACTAATCGACTGGCGCCCACGAGTAGACAAACGCAGCAGAGGACTACCACCAACACGCTGGATGGACGACATTAGACGAATATCCAAGAAATGACAACAAGAATCACAGAACCGTAATGAGTGGCGAAAAATAGGAGAGACTTACGTCCAGCAGTGGACAGAAGAGGTTGCATAATAATATGCATTTTCAGGTCCAGCTTTGTCATCTTTTAATTTGTGAAATTACTTTTTTTCCTTCATCTGATGTGATTGGTAAGTGGTCATTACATATGTAAACGAAGGTTCTTCGACCTATTATCATCAAAGAGTTCTTGTATGTATTTGGTCCATATGCATTTCATGATTTTTATCTGTGATTATGTTTTTCTGTTGATCTTACAGTTTACTGTCTGTGTTGGGTTTTTGAAGACCAGCTACCATATTAACTGTATGGTGTTTTTATTTCAACAACTCTATCTTTTGACGCTGTTTTTTTAACCAATTTTTTTTTGGCCTTTCGTATTGCGTTTATATCAGTCATTTCCAAATCGAGCGTAACACTTTAGTACATAACGATTGTATATGTGTTGTAAAAATTATATAAAATGATTTAATGCGTACCAAATATGTATTTTATTGAAATGGACAGCAAATCCTCGTAGTGCTTTAAAAACATAAATAATTCTTCAAAACGCAGTCGAACCATATTATGATATCGGGCCGTCATGTAAATTATCAATTGTTTCAGCTATTCCGTTTGTATTTTTTGTGGATATTCCGGAATACGTCACTTCCACTCAAGCTTGTGAAAAACTATCGCAGTAAAATTATAAATCAAAACCGGACAAGCCCGTCACGAGTAATCCTGTTTTTGCGTCACTTTTGGGAATTATATAATTCGACAATTTCGACTAAATTACTAAAATATGTTATAGCTCTCTATGCATATTTAATGGCACATTGGATGAATATGTGACTGATGTGCAGCTACAGTACGAATTATTAAATATTAAATAACAATTATAATTTTCATTCTGTCAATCAATCAAATTTCGTATAATTAACTGTGAATCTGGATGGGGCTTTGCTGGTCTGCCGTTCGGTCGAAACATTATTACAAATTTGAAAGGGTCAATAGAAAATTATTGTCGTTCATTATTTCTAGTTTGTCGCGCTGCGTTGTGATCATTATGACCTCTGCTTGTTTTTGGTTCATTTTCCATCATTTATAATTAATAATTATCCACTATTGATACGAATTAATGTAGGGACTTCCACATGGAAACTACATTAATTAAAAAAAAAGTGAGATAAAATCACGGCAAACCATTATTGCATACAAGTGGGTGAGTACACAAATATTTTTACTTTAAATACAGCAGTCGAAAGAATTTAAGATTAAAATTGTAAAGAAAAATACATACTTCTTCTTTTTTCTCTCACTCTTTCTATAAGAAATAGAATAGAATAGAAATATGTTTTATTGATACTGAAAATTGTACAATTGCTACAATTGTACAATTTTGAATGGTCGAATAAATGAAATTTGATCAAATGAAAGGCCGATATTGAGCACAGTTTATTAATTAAATCTTGCCCAAGTAATTTTGCTTCCTAGAGCAACTTCAGGGGCATTTCGTCAATTTTGGGCTTTTCAACAATCTGTTGAGAATGCCATAAACATAAAATTGTACATTACACTACACGACACAAGGACAAACAGTTTAAAATTTTTAAGAAATGGCGAAGCTACATATTGGTTGGTATCAGGAGAAAGAGAATGATTCTCTCTCTTCTGATATCAACTCTCTTTCTCTCCTGATGATAATTTAAAAGTAACATCAGATTAGGCAGCTGTACTAGAACCCCGCTAAGGAAGACTATATCAAAGATAAGACTCAAACAAAGAAAAGTATATTATTTTAGAAGATGCTTAATTGATTTCTTTTGAAACAGATCTTATTACATAGCAGCCTGAGGTCCATTTCTTACTAAACAAATCGATATGGAGATACTGATCTGGCTGTTATTAAGAAGCAAAGTTGAAGAGATACTTTGTAGGATAAAGACACTGTCTTATCCACGTTAAAAAAAGTAAATTAAAGTCGAACTGGGATTTTACTTTAAGTAGATAAGACCTTATAGATGCATAAAGAGTTGCAATATTAGAGTTACTTCAGATGATACTGGTATTATCAGCAAAAAGAAAAAAATTCCATCGATTTTTAAGTTAGTGGTGTCGTTTATAAAGATAAGGAAAAGTAGAGGTTGATAGATTTAATACTGAATATTGTCGTACTCCATGTACAATGCTTTTATGACTACAGTCAGTATCATTTGCTCTAACTAGCTGTTACAAGTAAGTTTCGAGCCGTTTTAAAAAAAATACCTCGAATTTCGTAGAAATTTAGTTGTTTTACTAAAATGTCGTGATTTATGCAATCAAAGGCTTTAACACAGCCACAACAAACAGTGGCAGTATTAAAGATTATTGTTATTAAATAAAAAGCCGAACTGACGTGATAAAATGTTATTTTTAACTAGAAAGTCGGTCACTCAAGAATTTTAGATAGACTGGTAGTAAGGCAATAGTTGCAGACATTCGATATTTCATCACCCTTATATAAAAAAAAGTAAGTATGGCTATCTTTAGGCACTTTGTAAATAAATATACCTTTTTCAAAAGTATCATTAATTAGTGAGACGAGGACTTCCAATACATGTAATTACCAAATACTCACTTAAGTTTGTTTTGTAATGCTGATTTATTAAGTTAGTTATACATCAATTATTCCGATTTTTACATTTAAATTTAATTCATCTAGTGATTATTAAAAGTGTGCCAATATTATACATATTAGTTTACAGTTTCCATTTAAATGTTTAAAAATTTTCATTAATATCTATTTACTTCAAAAAACTGGTTGATTTTAGTTACAATAATAAGAAATAGAAGAAGAACTGTCACACTTTAGCCTACTCTACTATTAGCTTGTCAAATTTACCTCTAAAAGTGTAGTAGATAACAAAAAAAACCCAGTTTTTTAAGTTCCTCTCTTACTAAGTGATGTAGTGCCAATAAGTCGACCCATTTTGTAACGAAAATGTTTGGTCTACTCATGGGGTATTAATATAAGGGATAGAAGGTTGGGGACAGAAAGTATGGGGGTGAAGATAGGGCAAGTAAAATAATCGAAACATGTGCGAACGGCTCTCAGGATTTGTTAGGAGAGCTGGGATCGTGGATAAGTAAATATCAAGGGGTTTGGATTGGGGCACTCGACAACATGCCTCCACTGTTTTCTGTCTTGAGCAACCTCCATCCAATTCTCCACGCCCATAGTGCTTAGGTCTCCTGCTATATTATCTCGCCACCGGAGACGAGGGCGTCCGCGTGGTCTCCTTCCAGTTGGGACTTCCTCCCACACCAGTCTTACTGTTCGTTCGTCAGAATGTCTTCTGAGGTGTCCTGCCCATTGGAGTCTTCTGGACTTTATTTCTTTTATGATGTTGGCGGGTAAAGTTCTTCAAGCTCTTTATTAGTTCTTATCCTATATTGTCCTTGTGCTTCATCAAGCACCGGACCAAAGATCTTCCTTAGGATTTTTCTTTCTCAAACACGTAGTCTCTCTTCATTTGCCTTTGTTATCGTCCACGTTTCGCTTCCATACATCACAACGGGTCGTATGATTGTTTTATAGACCTGTATCTTCGTACGTCGTGTTAGTTGTTTTGATTTCATAAGGTTTTGGAGGTCAAAAATACATCTGTTGCCGGCCTGAATCCTGCTGTTTATTTCTTGTGATCCGTTATTGTCTTCAGTTATTGTTGTTCCAAGATACTTGAATTCTCTAACGCGCTCAAAGTTAAAGTCATCGATGGTTATGTTCTGACCGATTCTGTCTCTGCTTTGGTTATTGCGGCTCATATACATATATTTTGTCTTGTTTTCGTTGATTTGGAGCCCCATCTTCTCTGCTTCCTTCTCAAACCTTACGAAAGTCTCCTTCATCCTTAATCACGTGTTTCCCATTAGATCTATATCGTCTGCAAATGCCAGTAGTAAGTTTGGTCCTTCTCGATGAAATACTGTATTCGGTTTTTCGATTCTTGCACTTCTGATTATGTGCTCCAGAGCTAAGTTGAAGAGTTGTGGTGAAAGTGCATCTCCCTGTTTTAGTCCATTGTTTATTTCAAATGCAAATTTTATTTTATTGCAAATCTCTGTCTAGCTGAATTCTCATAGTGGCGTTTTGATATATATTTTGGATTAACATTATGTACCGTGAATCTATTCGGCAATTAACTAGCGCTTCTTCCACTGCCCATAGTTCTATGCTGTCAAACGCTTTTTTATAATCAACAAACGCTTGGTATATTGGAAGGTTGTATTCGTTGGTCTTTTCTATCAATATTTTAAGAGTGTGAAGGTGGTCGGTTTTGCTGTACCCCTTTCTAAATCCTGCCTGCTCAACTGATTGGTATGCATCAAATTTGTTGTTTAGTCTAGTTGTGATCACCTTAGTGAAAGTTTTATATATTTGTGACAAGAGAGATATTGGTATATGGTTAGCTAATTTTGATCTATTTCCTTTCTTATATATCAGAATTGTATTTGCCTTGTTCCACTCTTGCGGTATTTGTCCTTCAAACAAACATTTATTGAAAAGTATCTTTAGGAGTCTTTTATCTTTTCCCCTCCTTCTTTTAACATTTCAATTAAAATTTCATCGTTTCCCGGAGCCTTATTTCTTTTCATATCTCTAATTGCTTTTTCTATTTCTTCCCCGGTTATGGGGGTAATATTTTAGAGTTTACATTCATTATTTTTTTTCAGATTTTGTTGAGTTGTATTAGGTGGTATTAGTTGTATCTTTCTGGATATTTATTATTAAATAAATTACATACTTCCATCTAAGCTCGCGATTTGTCTCCATACCCAATCATTATGAGTATCTCAATTCTTTGCTTTTTACTCAAATTCATTTCTACTTCAAATTAATTCTAAGCAATAATACAGAACATTTACAAATTAATGAAATTATTGTACTACTTAATTATTATTGAACGTTACTAAAAATAATTACATTTCACTTAAAATTAGTGTAGGCTACTTTTTGGAATTGATAATAAATAAAATCCGTAAAATAGTTTCAAAACACAATTCAGATTTCTGCTTATAATCTGAGCCTTCTAAAAATTGCAAGGCAAACAGACGTTGATAAAATATGTTAAAAGGGACATGATGAATCTAAAATTATCGTTCCACGACATGTCTTTACAACTAAGCAGAAATCTTTAGCGAATTATGTTTCTCGTACTCACACAGAGTATATCCGAATAAAATGAAAAAGACAGCAAATATTTGATTTCACGCAAAAAGCGCCTATGTATCTGTTGATACGTATCAGATTATAAGCAGAAATCTGAATTGTGTTTCGAAACTATTTTACGGATTTATTATCAGATGTCGCTATTGCGTCCATATTGAATCCATTTTAGTGTTGCTTCTTAAAAGACAGAAAATATTGATTTTTCACGTTGGGAACGCCTATGAATAACTGTTCTGATGAGACCTATTAGGTCGAAATACGTATCAACAGATACATAGGCGCTTTTTGCGTGTAATCAAATATTTGCTGTCTTTTTCATTTCATGATAATAAATAATTTATTTTCTGAGCGCATATCTTTTAAATTATTAAATTCGATCGCGAGTATTATAGTTTTTTTGGAATCAGTTCATTTTTATCGATCTAAAAATTTTATAAAATATAGATGTTACATTTAAAAAAGAGCCAATGACGTCATCGCCTTAATGTGAATTACCTTTTATAATAAAATTTTATTGTAGAATGTAGAACATTAAATATAAAAATCGACATGTTTTAGTTTTTTTTTAAAGGCTTTCCATTTAGGAAATATCGAATTTATTTTCCAAACTTTAGACACACAGTATAGATACAACACAATAATTCATAAATCTCTTTAGACATAATTTGACACTTCATACGCCATTCTAAACACTGTGTTGGCAAATCTATGTCCAATTGTTTTCCAAATGGTATCAAAGAGTGCAATTTTTAAAGTTTTCCTCCTTGTTTAAAGTGATTTCGTAAGTATTCTGTATATATTTCCCATATTTAGGATAAGTTTATTATAAAGTCGTAAGCGGAAGCACCTCCACTGTCTTGAATACTTCCAAATCCACTCCCGAGTGAACTCATATAGCATCGACGCCCCCTAGCAAGCTGGTAGTGCAAGAAGACGGATTCGGGCTATAATGGGGGTCATGCATCACGTCCAGATGAAAGTTGTTCCTGGATCAGCAGGTTTGTCCGTCCGGGGTAGAAAGTAGGAGAGGGTGGTAGCCGCCTCTCTGTACCCCAGGCCCCACGTCTGTCTGTCCGCTTGAATTATGGCGGCCGCGCCTACCGATAACATGCTTTAATTAAAATGCTGTCTTACCAGGATTGATGTCCCGCCCGCCGTTTAACATTACCTCAAACTTACTACTTGCAGGAATTATTGCTTCGGTTCTTTCAAGGAGACGTCGAGGAAATCACCAGTGCCGTCTTTCGATTGCGAAGGTTTCTCGGCATTATCGGAGGCGAATCCGATAATGCATAAAGAAATGTAAAAAATTTACTTAAAAAAATTACAGCTGTAAAGAAATTTATTCCGAAAAACTAAACTATGTATATTACATACAATAAAAATTTTTCTACGGTCTGCTTTCAGGAAACAGTTTTTGTGCGATGAAAGTTGATTTTTTTGTTCGTTTACGATTTTATGGTATATAATATCACAGAATACTCCACCCAACAAGAAGCGAATGCTTTGTCGGTACCTTTAATGTTCGTAGGACAGAAATTTTGAAGTGACAATGACAGTTTAACTACTTAGTACACTAAGAAAAGTAATGAGGAAGTCATTTAAACCTGTAGTAAAATTATAGTTACACTGAGAAACAAAATAATCAATAAAACTAATGTTTTTTAAGTAGATCTGTTGTATAAACTGTATTTTTTCCAAAAAAAAAGTTTATTTAACTAAAATATAAATGTTCAGATAACTTTTGTAACGCGTTTGAATTTCAAATGTAATTTTTTTACCTGCTACGATCTCTTGGTACTGACAAGCTATTTTCTCACCAGATTTAGAGGGGCACCCACGAACAACACATTAAAATCCTTTTTCACGTGCAGTCATCACAATTGTAATTATTACAAAAATAGGTATAACAGTAATATTCTTTTTTTACAATTAAACAACACACACGAAACAACACTTCTCAATACAAAAACAAAGAACAAACTTTAGTTTTTATAGGTTAACAGATAAACTATTTAGAACATGGCGGATTGTCACAGAAATTTGGATTGCGAAAAAGCCCTTCGTTTTGCTTCTTGTTTGGTGATGTATTCTGTGATAATATTATAAGAGAGAAAATTTTGCCGCCAAATTTTAGACTGGTATGAAAGTTTGTTGCCTGGCAATTTTCACGAATTAAATTTTGACAAATACATCACGAGACGTTAGTCGAGTGATTTTGTCAAAATTCCATAAGTGAAAATTTTCAAATGCCAACAAATTTGAAAAAAAACAGAAGAAAATGTTGCCGGTAAACAATTTTCTCTCGAATGATATTTGACAAGACTATTTCACGAGGCAATTTATGCACCATATTAAGGAAACATAATGTGTACACTTGTGTTTTTGTACATTTTTGTAGTAAGGTAAGTTGGATTTAATCAATTTATTTTTGTCCCGGAATGCGTGATTTAATTTATGACATACCTTTTTGAAACACTTTGTATAGTAAATCAGTGCAAATCCTTGCCTATATTTTATTAATACAGAGTGACAGAAGCCAACTTCCTGCATATATCTGCTTTCCATATTCCAGGTACTAAAAGTTGAAAAAACATAAAGAGCCTTTTATAAAAATCTTAAGTTCACCACCACTGAATTCTGATATCTGTATAGTTGGTTGCCTACCAGTACCCACAAAATTTTTTACCACACTTCAAGTCGCCTACATTTTTAAGAATGTTTTCAAATTTCACAACGTAACTTGGACCGCGTATGTAATAACGGATTAACCGCCAAAAATTCAAAATCGAGATAATAGTGCCATCTTGCAGCTAGGGTGCAAATCTATGTATAAAAATAGGTTTGGTGAAAAAAAAAAATTCAAAAAAATCGGTTTTTGAACGCCTGTATTCAGCGACATTTTTTATTTTATTAAAAAAAATCACACAATAAGATTTGTAATATCGAATTAAACGCCAAGTTGATTTTCCAGAATTAAAAACCCTTACAACAAAAATTGTAATATCAAATCAAGCGCCAATAATGGTATATAATCCATTGTCATAAACAAAAATCCGCATCTTTTTAATGTAATAACGAATCAAGCGCCATGAACAGTCGGTTAGTTCTTTATTACAAAACACAACATATTGTCTAACGTTCAAGATATCGAATTAAAAGACATTCTTTGTCAGGTAATTCGTTATTTTAAAACAAAATGCGCGCTCTGTTGAATCATTGTATCATTGTACCTCAGTCGTTAACCAACAAGTGATCACAGTGTTGTCATTTCTTATCAGGTTACACGACGTGCATAATAAAATAATTAGCTTAGATCTACTTTTTTAATCTATCAAAATTAATAATCCAAGCCTTATGAATAAAAGTTCAAGAAGTTACAAACTTATATGTACAGCTTTAGAAAAAAGTGTAGTCTCTTTTTCCTTGGAAAAGAATGAAAATTTATTACCGGAGCCGGAGGTACGTATTATATATAATTACATTTAAGTACAGTGAGTCCATTTAAACTACCTTTTTTACTACCTCTTAAACTTCCATCATCATCATCATCATCCTTTAACCCCGATCTATCCACTGTTGGATGTAGGTCTCCCTCAGTCTTCTCCATGTATTTCTGTTGTGTGGTGTGTGCATCCAATTTTTGTCGATCCGTTTTATGTCATCAGACCATCTTGTTGGCAGACGACCTCTACTTCCATATGCTTCGCATCTTGGTCTCCAATATACGATTCGCTGTATCCGTCTGTTATCCGACATTCTAGTTACGTGCCCCGTCCAGTTCCACTTAAGGGTCATAATTATTTCTATGGCATCTTGTACTCCTGCTCTCCGTCTTATTTCCTTGTTCGTAATCCGATCCCTACGAGAATAGCCTAACATCGAAAGTTCCATGACTCTTTGTGTAACACAAATTTTATTACTAATTTTTACTATATAAACCACTTGTAAGTACTGGCAAGACGCACTGATTTTAGGCTTTTATTTTGAGACACATAATATGCAGTTCTGACTTAAGGACATATCTCAGTTTGCCGAATGCCACCCAACTGAGTCATATGCGGCGGCTTAATTCGCTCGTTTGATTATCTCTTCCTATGCATATCTCATGCCCCAAGTACTTATAAGAAGTGTTTTTTTTTTTATATGAATGTCATTTACTGAAATCTTTTCGCTTAACACAAGATTTCTCATGACTTGAGGGCAAAAAGCATACGAGGCAAGTGAGTTTCTAATGAACGCATCAATAAACTCGACATTAAATAATGAAAGTACCTGCCCTAATAAAGTCAGTTCTATGGGAGAGGAGAAATTACCCGAGGACTCAGTATTATTGGATATATCCTATTCTAATGTGAGTATTCCCTGCACTAGCCTATATGTCTCAAACAGTTCAACGAGTCCGCATTCTTTTGATTTATTGCATGGAAATAGAAGTTTGAGTGTTGATATGGAAAACAACACAAACGTTACTAGATCCGAGTAAGTTACAGCCGAAAATTTTCAGCTAAGCTTCAAACAAAACGTAAACAGTAGTACACAACAAGTGCAAGAAACAAACGAGGAAGCCTTTGGCTTAGAAAACGACAATCATTTAACAACACACGCAAATAATGAAGAATCCTCCGAAGAATTTAATGGATGTCATACAGAAGCTGCTAGAGAGCAAGGAAATGAAAATAAAGAAAATACCTATATTAGAAACAGAAATCGTGGAGACATATAAACAAGGATGACCAAGAAAAGGTCGCAAGAGACGAGTAGAAAATCAATCCCGGCAATCTTGAAAAGTTTTATGCGAAACCAATAAGCCGTATGTAAGAACAAAAGGGCAAATCGGTTAAAGCTAGACAGTTTAGAGATTATCGCTGCAAAGACAAATGTTACGACAAAATAAGTTTGGAAGAAAGGCAACAAGAATTCAACAAATTTTGGGCACTTAATAACTATCAAGCTAAATGCCTCTATATATCTTCTTTCGTCTTTGTTGTACCTATAAAAAGAAAGAGCGAAACTCACATCTAAAAGAACCCACACAAGGATATACCACTTAGCTGGTAGAGAAGTATGCTCAAAAATGTATATTCAAACTTTGAGAATATCCTCGGCAAGAGTAGACCGGTACTTAAAAAAAGTTAGTTCAACAAATGTCATTAAAGATCGCAGAGGAGAAAAGAGCTATCTATCGAAAAATGCCTGAAGATCGTAGACAAAGAATTATTAACCAAATAAGCAAATTTCCAAAGTATAAGTCACATTATTGTAGAAATCAAAGTGAACGCCTTTTTTTAAATAGTGATGTAACATTAGACAAAATGTTTAACTTGTATAAAGAAGAACATCAGGATAGTGTTTCTTTTTCTTCCTATGAACACATATTTTATCACAATTTTAATTTGCAAAGAAAACGACTGAAAAAGGACACATGCAATAAATGCGATGGGCCGGACATGTGATACGAATGGGAGAGGATAGGCTACCAAAACGAGCACTGAACGCCAGAATGCAGGGAAAGAGACCAGTTGGAAAGCCAAGAAAGCGCTGGGAAGACACAGTAAGCAGCGACGCACAAGCACTTTTAGGAGTCCGTGTATGGAGAAGAGCAGCCCCAGACAGACAAGGGTGGAGGCAAAAAATAAAGGAGGCCAAGGCTCATTTTGGGCTGTAGTGCCGTAGAAGAAGAAGAATAAATGCGATAATTTTGCAGTTAAAATTCAAAGTTCTACATCTGAGCAAGAGAAAAAACAGTTTGAGAGACTGAGAGATACTCATCAAGACGAAGCGAAAGCGGCTAGAAATCTTATGAATTCAGATCTCCAAAAAGCTAAAAATGAAGAAAATGTGGAGGTACTGACATTTGATTTGGAAAAAACCCTACCACTACCACGCATTCCAACAAACATTGTATTTTACAAAAGGCTGTTGTGGCTTTATAACTGCGGTATACATTCAGGAAAAACTGGGCGAGGATATTGCTATATTGGGTCGAAGCCACAGCAGAAAAAGAAACACAGGAAGTAGATTCAGTTTTACTAAAATATTTGCAAGAGAACTTAACACCTCAAATAACTGAATTGATATTATGGTCTGACAGTTGCGGAGGACAAAACCGCAATATTAAAATTGTCATGCTCTTAAAATCTGTGCTTGAGCTTATACCTTCTTTAAAAACAATAACGATGCACTTTCTAGAATCAGGACACAGTTTTATGCCCAATGACTCCGAATTTGGGGACATAGAATCAGCACTAAAGTTCCAAAATGGGTTGTACACTCCAGACGATTATATAAAAGTTATGAAAAGTTGCCGAAAACGAAACAAATTAACAATTCAAATGGTACAAAAAGAAGAGTTTAAAGGAGTTAGGAAATATTTTAAAAAATATCGTAAATAGAAAGAACGATATAAATGGGAACTCGATTAACTGGCTTCAAACTAAAGAAATACTGCTCTCCAAAGAAAATCTTTTTAAAATATATTTTAGCAAAAATCACGGCAGAAATTTGCAAGAAGTAGACATAAGTAAACGAGTCAAAAGACATGAAACAAGAACTACAGAATTTTCGTATTCCTCCAAACTTCAAATTTTGTGGCCTAATGGAAAATCTGTCTCTATCCCAAAACTTAATGACATCATGTCATTATTGGAACTTATCCCATTAGATGCTAAACAATTCTATGAAAATATCGTAGGGAACGAAGACATTCAAGATGACATTGACGGCTTTAATGGATCATTGGATTTCGATATTGAAGACTTATCTTAGTGAAGTGTTTTTGGTGTATTTTCTATGTATTTTCTATGTAACTTTTTAGATGTATTAACGTAAAAAAATTAATAAAACATTATTATAACACGCATTTCTTATTTTGAAATATCAGATTAAGCGCCAAATATGTCTTTTAATCCGATATTCGGATCTTAACTCATGGGCACTCCCTGTATACAAAATTTGATCTGGTGTTACACTGTTGGTCGGTACAGATAAAATACTACAACTTTTATTTGAAACTTTTTTTTGTATTCCTGAAATTAAGGAAAATAAGCAGGGGTCAAAATGAAACGAGAAACCCTGTACATAAAAAATATTTTTAACACAACCATTTTATAAAATGATCGACTGAAAAATGACCACCACCTTCACACTCAATTTCCCAGCATCAAGTTGCACACAACACTCACCGATCTCGATGATGTATTATGCAGTGACTAATAGTTTAACTGTCCAGATGACACGTTAATATAACGGATGATCTGTCTGGAGGCGGCTTGGACAACACCACCGTCGCCGTCGCCGAGACAAACTCGGTCCCTGAGTCCAACCAAGTGTACCGTTCATTTACCAAAAACAATTCCACACTGTTAGGAATACAATCAACGTCGGCTGTGACGAATTCAGCATCTTACGTATTTTGTCTATTGTGAATTGTACAATGAAGCGTTCTATTATGTCGTGAATGACGTTACGAAGACAGCAGATCTGTGGGTTTTCAAAGCTTTCATAAATAAATTTTTAAAATAGCAATACATCGAAATTTGAAAACAATTTTTTTTTTAAATTAAGAGCGAAGCCAAGAGTGACTGTTAATTTATCACATCCCAAAAACTTTAAAGAATATTATTACACAGCATAAAAAAATAAAACCAATTTGTGCCTAAAAACGAACAAGAATTTTAAATATGTTTAATGCTCTGATTTAAAAAGTCTTTTTTTGCTTCGAAGCAGCTCTAAATGGAGCCTAAACTTTGTAGTTTCAATGATTTGAAAGAAATTAAAAAACCATTAAGATATACAAAGTAGAAAGATCGCTTGTACTAATTATAGAGAAGCGGGAACCCAAAAAGAAGGAAATAGTTGAACCATTGCCGAAGTGCAATGACTGAACCTGTATCCATAGAGGTGGCTATACCACTCTGAAGGACCTAAAGAGGTCGAAATATATATAAGCGGCTTGCCGCCTCTGTATTGAAACAAAAATCTTGTAGCGTATTTATATTTTATTTCTTTACTCCGTTTGGAGTAGCAGAAATTGAATTTAGCACGAAATTTGACCATGATGAACGGCATGTGGAATGCAATCTTAGATTTCCTTGCCGAGTAATTTATCAAGCTATTTGCTTTACAAGTTTTAGAAAGTCCAGTGGGAATAATTAAATTTTTTTTCCTAAACCAATTTGTTTATTTCTTTAAAAAAAAATTTTTTTTTGTATTTTTCAGGAAAGTACAGCTTTTATACTACCCAGCAGGAAGAATCTTCTAAGCTGCGTCCTTATTTTAATTAGCTTGAGAATCTTCTTGTCTTGTGTTTGTCCGTTAGATTGATGTAGGTACCCCTTTTGTTTCATTTTTGGTAGTTACCCCATTTCAGGTCCCTTGTTATTCACTTATCCATGATCCCACTTGAAATATACCCAATTTTATTTTTTCTTGTACATATTACCTAGGTTAATTAATTAATTAATTATTTAATTAATATATACAACACGTATATAGAACACGGACGTCTCGGCAGAGAAGTTCAACAGGGTGATACCTTATCGCCTAAACTGTTTACGGCAGTACTAGAATATGGTTGTAAAAAACTCGGAAAAGAAAGGCCTGAACATTTTGGGTAGAAGAATAACAAATTTGAAATTCGCAAACGGCATAGTTTTGTTCTCGGATAACCTCAAGGAGATATATATAATGCTATATAAACTTTAGTTAGTGTGTGCCAATGTAAGTGTTATAATAAACACCTCCAAAATAAAATTCATGGCAAACCTAGTACCTAGCGGAAATATCAATATTGGAGACAACGAAGTAGAGCTGGTGAAAAATGCATGTACCTTATACACGAAATAAAGATCACAAATTAACCAAATATGCGAACTACAAAGAAGAATAAACCTAGCATGGGCAGTCCATGAAAAACTCAAAGATATCTTTACAAGCGATATAACGATTTCTTTAAAACGTAAAACATTTAACCAATTTTTGTTGCTTGTGATGACCTATGGTGCCGAAACTTTGACATTTACAGCTACAACTTCTAAAACGCTGAAAATAACTCAGAGAAAAATGGAAAGGTCAATGCTGATTATATTAACGATGGGTAACAAACTAAATTTTTGGATGTTAATACAGCAACACGGCCGCAGCTTATTGTATCAACTCAGTATGTCGGTGACACTACTTACTGACACTACTTGAAAGTTTGAAACCTTCTCTAATGCGTATGTCGTCAATAGAGATTTATTGCAAACACAGATTTTATTCTTTTATTTTGACGAATGACATTAAATATTTTTGTATATATAAAAATAATCTATACACTGTAAATTCTATTTTTTGCCTATTATAGGATCCTATAAGAAAAATAAAAATAAGATCATTAATTCAATTTAGTTATTTTCTCATTTAAAGAATTGGTACCATAACCCATAATACTCGTCGTACAATATGGAAGTGTAATTATTAGAAGTAGCTATTTTAGGAGTTGTTAAATACTTTTGTATATTATGGGTATTATTTATGAATTATTGGAAAATAGTGAATATCCAGTTCTCAACTACTATTGTAGAATCTTCAGACAGAAGTTCTAAGTGCTGTATAATCTATCACAAATTGGGTCAAGATTTGTGAATGACAGAGCTTTTGGTATTTTAAAGAGATTTGCCATTTTAACATGTGGAATGAGAAGCAAGTTACCTTTTGTTCAAAGAATAATACCTAACAGGTTGTTCAGTTTACATAACATTGTAGTTAATAGAGCAAATATGAAATACTAGCAAATGCAGGCGCTGATGATATTTTAGTGTAGTACTTTTGATTAAAAACTTGAGTTTTTAGAGTTTGAGTTTTGAGATTAAAAACTGAAAAAAAACTATGAGTAATAGAATTTCAAAAATTAACCCTTTATTTTATTGTGTTAACCTGTTTCTATTATCAATCCTTTATGTTGGATATCTGTTAAATGGAATAATGATTCGTGCGTAAAAATTTATTGAAATTAGATACACCTGTAATAAAAATATCAAATATATAAAATTGAATAAATGAATTACAAAGATATTCTATGTCTGATTCGTGATTATTAAACACTTTAAAATTATTTAGAAATTACTTTATTTAAATTTATTTTTACAAACTTTTTTAAAATTTTAAGCTTGAATAAAAATGTTCGTTTTAAAATTGATTTGGGTCAAAACATATATTATATCCGCATATAAACTTATATTTGGAATCAATTTAAGTGAGTGGCCCATAAAAAATAATCTAAATGAAAAAGACCGGTTATATCCTTGCAAAACGACAATATTTTGTTAAACCATAGAAATAAGTGCAGATATTGTAAAAACAGATGATGAAGCTGTAACATCTGTTTTGCATTTACTTAATAGCTGTGCGAGCTGACCGAGAGTTGATCTTTTCACTAATAAACCCTTTTGGGAACAAAGGATACAAATCGATAATAGATCAGACAAGTTGAAATATTTCGTTAAGATTCGAAAACTTTAATGCACACCAGTCGTGTTCCGTCTTTTTGTTGTATCTTGTATCAAATCGCACTATTGCAGTAAATTGCATCGGGAACATTCGGGGTGTTACGACGCGACGGTGTTACTGTGTCATGTTACTTTATTGTCACGGTATCAACACACATTATCTGAAGCCCAATTATGAACCACAACACATCTACTAAGATGTTAATGACTGTGATGATGATCAATACACATGACGCACCGTAAAGTATCAGCACAAAAGTGTCATGCCGCACAGTGTTACATATGACTAGAGTATATCCCTTCCTGGCAGAGTTAGAAATAAAGACTTAACCCATTCATGCCCAGAATTCCCTAGTGATTTTTTTGTGTAATATTTTAGTCACGGAACTTCTATGGTACTTTAAATGTAAAAATGGTATTAAAAATCATATCAGTATCTAAGTGCCAAAATGGCAGCCTGGCAACTCTAGTTGTCACTGGGATAAAGCGGTGTAAATATAAGAATAATAAAAAACATTAGTAATTATAGTATTTATTTATTAAATGCTGTTATAACATCAATTTTAAGTGTGAAACACTTTAAAACAGTTGTCAGGGTGTAAGGCAATATCACATTTAATACAAAAATAGGATGTACGATTGCCACAGATCTTACAACGACGATACTTGGACGCACCTTTCTGAATAATATGATCAGTGTGGTCTTTTCTGAGTTCTTGAAGTACAGGTGAAAAATTCAATGACGTTTTGACTCCAAGTATTTTTGGAAGGGTACCAAATGATTTTAAAAGGTACACTGTGCATTGGCGCCTAAAGTTCAACAATGATATGTCATAACCAAGTCGGCGATATAAAAGCCAACCTTGTACACATGCGACATCTACAGCCCATAAAAAAAAGGATACCACCATTTTTTTGATCTAATTCGGCACCGGTAAGAAGCCACGAATTGATCCATTATATCAACGCCTCCCATGTTGCTGTTGTACCGTTCAATAGGACCTGGAATATCGATTGTGATGTTTTTCTTTTCTGCACGAGAATATCTATTAGTCTTTTTTATCGGATAGACTTTGTCACAATTGGTAAGCATTGCGACAACGTTATTATCATTCCAGCGAACTAGCAAAAGATCACCAGACGAAGAAGTATCCAAGTCACCTCTTTGTTTTTTTTCCACGCACTTTTTTCTGGAAGTTTCATTGCGGCATTACGTCGATTTTTACGTAATGTTCCGGTACCTCCAATTTCTCTGAAACTCAATTCTTGCAACAATGCAACCGACGTAAAAAGATTATCAAAATAAAGTCTATTTCCTTTTTTCAATTGCACGTGATCAATTAAACCTCGAACAATATCACCACCTTGTCCTAGACCAGTTTGAGGAAGGCGTGTGGAAGAGCCACAATACGGTTCAACATGATGGATGTAACCCGAAGGATCCGCAGCTACCCACAGTTTGTACCCAAAACTAATGGGTTTGCCCCTTATAAATTGTTTACTTCCATGTCTCCCGTAATAAGGAATCATATTCTCATCGATGCTTACAGTGGGACTAGGAGTAATTTGCTTGAATGCAGAATTTAGCATATTAAACAAAGGGCGAATTTTATACATTCGATCATACCGTCATTGGACCGATTGTCGACGAGATGAATAAAACTCATAAGTTCATCGAAACGATTTTGTCTCATTGCATTTGAGACTATTGGTGTGTGAACGTCATCGTCTACGGTCCAGTAAAGCCGTCTGCAAGGCAGTGGGTGATATCCCGATAACAGCATAACCCCAACAAACGTTAAAATTTCTGCCGAAGTAACGTTAAGGTTGTGTACTAATTTTTGCCCTGCATAAGAATTTGTTTCGCGAACAATGTGCTCTATTGTATCTTGTGTAAAATAACACCTAAATGCGTCAATCGGGCTCTTAGTTGTTTCTTTCAAAAGATCCTCTACATTAGGACGGTATTCGACATCTGGTTCAGGAACCTTTGAAGTAAATTCAAAAATATTTGATTTCCATGTAGTTGGATTTAAACGTGGCCGTTTGGCAGATTTAGGACTCAAGCAGATGGTTGAGAAATACGAATCTGCCGAGAGGTACTCGGTTGGGAAACATTTTCGGTATCATCAGCAGCTTCAATTTCATGACTGTACTTCACACTTACTTGAGAGCGCAGGATACGAGCTGGAAGATGGTTGGTATCGCCAGCCACTTCTTCATCCGAGAAATCGGAATCCTTGTCTGTGTCTGCGTCTGGAGGTTCTTCAGGTGGACAAATCGATATATACTCAGGCATTTCATTATCTTCTTTGAGAGCTTCAAGAAGTTCGTGAAAAAGTTCCCCCTTGCCATCTCTTCCTCGTACATACCTGAAAATATCACATGATAATCCATATTCTCAGTGGCAACTCAAATTTCCAATGCATTTTTACATATGTATATTGAAAAAAGTAAATGACTGACGAATAACAATTATTCTTAAAAATGACGACAAAAGCTTTCTATTGAAGACAATAAATCATTTGTTTGAAAAAATACATTTATAGATTTGTATACTTACATAGAACTGTCGGCGGTCATGAATATAATTATACACGTACAACACCACTATGCACACTATCGATACTAACTAATTGAATGATAGATACAAACTGTCGCTTTGCGGAATTTGTTAGCCGATAACCCCTTCCATCTAATTTAACTGCACTCTGCGAATAAGAATGTCGGAGAGGGGAGAGGGAGACATTCATAGGCGTGGCAACTGTAGTTGCCAACGGGCATGAATGGGTTAAGACGAAGAACATGAGTTACTGATGAAATTTCCGGAATTGCTAGACTGAAATGGAGCTAAGCCAGACACGTCGCCCGAATCAGTGGTGAAAGGTAGACGAAGAGATTGCTTGAGTGGAGGTCGAGGTTAGACGAAAGAAGTAGAAAAAGACTCCCTACTCGTTGGACTGCGATCTACCTACAATCTCAAGAAAATGTCAAGCAATTGGATGAAAAGTGCTCAAGACAGAGCACAATGGACAAAAATAAGGTTGGGCTATGTCCAGCAGTAGACGCAAAGAGCTGAGTGAGGATGATACTGATTACCTAGGGTCTTATTTTATTTTGTATTTTATTCAGTTCGAATGTTTTTATTTAAATTAAACCTGTGTTTTACTAAGTCTGCTATCTAATAGAGCTACCTCTCACAAAAAGATATGGCCAAAGCTCTTACAGGCAAGACGTTCAGTGGACTAAAGGCTAAGCCAAAATCGACACTGTCCATTATGTGTCAAAAATAATCTTTAATTTTATTTTATTATTAATTTATTATTTTGTCTAAACTTGACAGGTCTCTCAGAAGTAAACAACGAATGCTATGTCCATACGTTAGGAACAAATATATTAATTTATTAAATTATTTTTATATAACATAACTTGTTTAAAAGATAAATAATAAATAAAAGGAAATCTGTTTTTATTTTATTTCCAGTGCGCCCACAAAATTGGATACTATAATTTTTTTTAGAAGCTTCCAAAGTAGCTAAAGCTAAAAACAAACTAATCGCCCTTATATACTTCAAAACCAATTCTGTACCTCTTTGCATACCAAAACCGTCACAATTCAAACGCAGTAAGCCAAAACTTAACTTTCGCTCAATTTAAAAACTCCACAATTGTAAGTAAATTCGTCGATGCGGAGTTGGTGAAATAGAGTTGTCTGAAATCTGCAGTGACTGCAGACCGACCGTTTGTCGGTTGTCGGTTGTCGGCGGTGCCTTCAACTCAAACTCAGACTGACAAATCGATACAACTGCCCTGACGGGGAGGGTTCAAGTGATTGACTGACTGACAGGTGCAACTCCGCTCCCGCTACCCGCTCGCCTATTCTTCTCCGACGGCTTAGTCAGAGGGCTTGGGCTAAAATCTTTGGGAGTATTACTAATCCGAACTTTCTGAATGTTTTTTAATTTTAGAATTTGATGAGTCTGTTTTCTGTAATAAGCATTAGATGATCATAGTCTTTCATGCCGTGGCCGGTCTAGCTTTCGTGGAGGAGGAGCTCTGAACTGAGTAGGGGCTCTTCTGTACTTCACGGAAGACAGACTGGGCGGGGGATGTCCTCAACCTCGACACGGCACGTCCCGCATGGCTGATAGGGAAAGTTCCTGCAGATATGCAGGACAGGTACGAATAAGGCATTGCCAAATAAGTACCCGCGGATCAACTGAGGATATGACATTAGGCAGCAGTAATGTCATTACTGGATTAAGGCTGTGGGAAGTAAAAATCCTGTAGGTTTATTTCAGATACTCACAGGCGTCACTCACATTATGAGTTAAGCGGCTGTGATACTGCGATGGGGAAGGCAACGGGAAACCACCCCATTATGATCCCTAGTAAAGTTATCATGGAATCAATGAGTGTAAGGAATACTACTGATCATGGGCTGCGGAACTCAAGATCCGGCAGGGGAAGGAATACACAATCAAACCACAGGGCTTCCCAGGTCGCTAGCCAGCGAAATCCCTGTGAGGAAAACATCACTAGACATACGATGAAAATGAAGAATCCATACAAAGTGGCTACATGGAATGTAACAACCTTATATGAAGCCGGTAAGTTGAGAAATCTACTCTCTGAAATGGACAGATTAAACATTACTATCATGGGGGCAAGTGAAACAAGATGGCTAAACAAAGGGAATTTCAGTGCAAATGGTTACGCCGTTTATTTTTCTGGAAATCAAGACCATATGCATCGAAATCGAGTAGCAATAATTATCAAACAGCATATTAATAAGTATGTCACTAACTTCATCCCAATATCAGACAGAGTAATTTTAATACAGCTGAATGCTAAACCTGTAAATATAAATATCATCCAAGTTTATGCTCCCACTGCTGACGCAGATGAGCAGAATATTGAAGAATTCTACCATCAAATAGAAGAAGTGCTAAAAATAACAAAGAAACACGAAGCAATAATAATTATGGGTGACTTTAACGCTAAAGTTGGACAGAAGATGACGCAGGGCATCACCGGAAAGTTTGGCTTGGGAGAGAGAAATCAAAGAGGTGAACGGCTAATAGAATTCTGCCAAGAAAATGACTTCGCCATTACAAATACCTGGTTTCAACTTCCAGAAAGGCGTCTTTACACGTGGAAATCCCCTCAAGATGGACATCAAGGCAGAATAGTACGGAATCAAATAGACTACATCCTAATAAACCACCGATTTCGAAACAATATTAAAGATGTAAAATCTTACCCCGGCGCTGACATAAACTCAAATCACAATTTACTCTGCTCCAAAATACAAATTAAATTGAAGAAATTAACAACGCCAACTAAGCCTTGTAAGATATATCTCGACCCCCTGAAAAACCCTCAAACGCGCAAACACTTCTTCTTCTTCAGGTGCCATCTCCGCTACGGAGGTTGGCAATCATCATAGCTATCTTAATTTTTGAGGCATCCAGTAACATGACGTAGTCATACGCCGCCATGTTACCTATCCAACGGTAACTTAACCATCACAAATTATAAATACTAATAATGTAAAACAACTTCAAATTCAAAACATTTAAAGGGTTTTTACCCATATATTTTGGTGGCTACTAGCATGTACAACCGTTTGCACTGATGATGGATTGTTTAATCCGAAAACGTTTGGCAATGTGTTTGTGATAGCCCGTTTGGGGCATTTTTATATACCTTTTATAAAGGATTTTAAACAATTTTTTTTTTAATAATAATGTTCTGACTATGAATATCGAATTACCGAATACGAATACGAATCTCCAAGGAATTCCCTACGTTTTCAAAACAATACAGGAAGTATTAAATGAGTTAATGTACCTATTAAACAAATGTATTATACAAACGTGTTAAAAGTAATACGTGATAATTTTTTTTGATGGTAGTAAAAATATATAAGATAAATTGCATTATCCAATTTATTTTTAAGTAAAATATTTATGTTGATATTATGTTTTTTAAATCCCATTTGAAGAGTCTGGGAAATTTTTTATAAGTTGAAATGGTTGCGGAATTTTTTGGGTTTGCGAGGAGAGGGAAATTGGTGGGTATTGTAGAGGATTATATTTACAAAGGGGAAATTAAATTTATATCATTTAATCGAATACAATAGTTGCATATTATATTCTACTCTCATAATATATTCAATGACAATAGAACCTGAATTATTTCAGCGCTCTCTGTTGAGCAGTAATATAATAATTTTGGTTTACTGTTCTCTACATCTGACTGCTGAAATTCACAAATCTTTGGGATTCACACAAATCAAATTTAACTTCGATCCAAGTAATCAAGTAATTCCCATGACGACATTGAAGACCAGTTATACTTTAGGATGGCCTAGATAAATCTAGTAATAACGTCGTTTTCTTTTCATCTTCAAGTTTCGAATTTTTCATTTGTACCATGTCGAAATCTTTTGTGTGGAATTTATTTTCCAAGCGTAGCAACATAAGGCACAGTGCTCTATTTGTTTGAAACTATTAAAACCAGGAGAAGGCACGACGAATTTGAGGCAGCACCTAAAAAAGAAACATCCAAAATATCTGGAAAATAAGCCAAAGGTAAGCTCATTTCATAGCAAGATTTAAGTAAAGGAATTAATACGAAAATTTTGTTTTTGCTTAGGATAAATAACTGGCGGACATCGGAACTTTTTTGCATAGAGGCGATCAGGAAGCATCTTCATCTGCTTCTGAGGCGACTGTGAGCTCAGCTTCATTTTACACATATTAAATTTAGTTGTTACAGATGCCCTAGAAGATATAAACAATGTAGCATTAAAAAATGTAATAAACGAAATAAAAGCCATAGTCACTTTCGCTAGGCACATCAATCTCTTCATGGAAAGGTTACGGTTGGAGCAGGAACGGGAGAGCAAGTCAGAGAGTGAAGTAAAGCTTTTGGTACAATTCGTACCAACCAGATAAAACTCTGTCTACGATATGTTAAGATTCACACTAATGTCCCCATATATAGCTGCAATACTGGCAGATCCCTCGATTAAAAAGCACCAAGGATGATTTCTGGTTCAGATATAAAACTAATCACTGAATTGTAACAATTTTATCACCTTTTGATGAGGCCACAAAGGAGATCTCGGGTTTCCAACACATTACTGCTAGTGTTGTTCCCCTTGTGTTTATTATCGAAAGATCTTTAAAAAACTTTAAGCCAAATCTTAATACAGCTTATAACTAACCTTCAAGAAAGGTGCACTAAGCTTTAACGAAACCTCCTGCTTTTCAATGCTACAATCACGGACCCGAGGTTAAAAAAACTATATTTGAATCCGTCTATAGCGGAGACAGTCACATCTAATTTAGGCTCGAAAGTTAGGACGTACCTTACCGAAATCGGAAAACTTTCTCCTTTCTGCTCGTTCCAGAATAAAGAAGCCAAAGTTTAAGCCAAGAGTTTAAAATCAAACTCTCTTTGGTCTTCACACGATCTGGAGTTGGTAAACAGTGGTTTCAGTTGAAGTTCTCAGGACACACGGATTCAAAGTTCTTTTCCAAATGAACTGACTCTATATCTGCAGCAGCCTTTGCTGCCTAGATTAAGTCTTCCGTTTTCATTCTGGGAGCAGAACAGAACCGGTTTTTTAAAAAAAACCAGTTTTTTTGCCGGTTAAACGTAAGCAAAAAAAACGGTATAACCGAAAACCGGTGTTTTTGTCAAAAACCGCCATCCCTAGTTTGCAAAGAGAAACATCTACAATATGCATTGAACACAAAAAAAACATTAATAATAAAGCGGTATGGAATAAACATGTTAAAGAGAAAAACAGTGCTCGAAATGAACAACGTGAAGATAAGGCTAAAGCCCATAAGAAAGAATGTATTATGCTCTGCATGGACTTGCAATCTGTAAAAGTAACACCTTCACTAAACGTCAGTAAAATATACTTCAAAACAAAGTTGGGATGCCAAATTTACCCAGACAGTTTCACATTTCAAAACTGAAACGATATTATGGCAAACGCACTTCTTAATTTTGCCATTAAGCATATAGTCTCAGTTACGCAAAAATATCTTACCAAAGATCACACACAAATCAAATGTGAGTCTGTACATAGCTTTATTAAAAGGAAACTAAAAAATAGGTTTATTGTTAGCTAGTGATTATGTTAAAGCGTCGAAAGAGGCTAGAATACAACCTGATCCATATGAAATTATTCAACTAAGTCACGAATTTTTTAAAGATTATGCCAGATCAGAACTGCGGCAGTACTCTACAATAAAACCTGGTAGAAATAATTTTGTTGTAGACATTAAAGGTTTATGGTATAATCTCGAAGAAATATTTCAATTTAAACTAAATTTTAACGAAGAATTTCAGCATCTTCCTGTTAGACCCATAAACATTAAAACCAATATAGATTACCCAAAGCTATACAACAATCGTTTGGCAATCACTCAAAAAAAAATGGCGTAACTTACAAGATTTGAAGAGTGTCATATCAAAAGAATGTCTCATATTTTACGATCTTCTCCCATATATAAAGGAAAATTCTCCAAAAAGGCCCAAAAGGAAGAAATACAAACTTCACATTGAGCTTCTAAAAAAAACCAGGTCAAGATAGAAATAGTCATCATCATCATCATCATTAGCCATTTTGCGTCCACTGCTGAACATAGGCCTCCCGTAAATAATTCCATTGCATCCGATCTTGAGCAACTTGAATCCAGTTAGACTGGATGCGTTTTAAATCGTCCGACCACCTTGTTGGAGGACGTCCTCGACTACGATAAGCATCGTGTCTAGGCCTCCACTCTAAAATTTTCTTTGTCCATCTTCCATCTCCGACCCTAGCAACATGTCCTGCCCAGTTCCATTTCAGTGTTGTAATTCTTTCAACTGCGTCCGTCACACCAGTTTTTCTCCTTACTATCTGACTCGAAACTCTGTCCCTGAGTGATACGCCCAACATTGACCTCTCCATCGCTCTCTGTGCCACTTGTATCTTATTAATTACTTTTCTGGTAAGTGTCAATGTTTCTGCTCCATATGTCAGAACTGGAAGTACACACTGATCAAAAACTTTTCTCTTCAAGCACATGGGAATAGCTGATTTAAAGACTTCCCTCAGTTTTCCGTAAGCTGCCCATGCCAGTCCTATTCTCCTTTTTAACTCTGTTGTTTGATTGTCTCTTCCCAATTTAATCTCGTGGCCCAGATACTTATAGGAATACACTTGTTCAATTTGCGTGCCATTAGTGGAAATGTTTTTTGCCAGTACCAGGTTGGTCATGTATTGTGTTTTGGAAAAATTAATTTTAAGGCCAACTCGTGCACAAGAGCTCTGAAGGTCTTGAAGAAGTTGGCATGCATGATCTACCTGATCTGCAATAAGGACTATGTCGTCTGCAAACCTCAAGTTGTTCAAAAATTCCCCATTTATATTTAATCCAATATTTTCCCAATTATTTTTTCTCATAGCACTCTGTAATAGGGCGGTGAATAGTTTAGGAGAGATAGTGTCTCCTTGCCTAATACCTTTCTCCAAGGGAAATGTGTCTGTGTCACCATAGTACATTTTTACAGCAGCTGTTGCGCTATCATATATATTTCGAAGAAGAGTTGTGTACCTATGGTCAATACTGCACTCTGTAAGAGCTCTTAACATGGAGCTATGCTGAACTGAGTCAAATGCTTTCTCAAAGTCTACAAATATTAATATCAATGGCTTGTTGTATTCTATAACTTTCTCTATCAAGGATTTTATTACTTGTAGGTGGTCATTTGTTCCAAAGCCACTCCTAAATCCGGCCTGCTCTAGAGGTTGATGAAAATCTAGCTTAGGTCCCAGTCTATTAGTAATTATTCTCATAAAGAGTTTATATAAATGAGATAATAAGTTGATAGGTCTGTAGTTGCCAATTTCTGTTACATCTCCTTTTTTATGCAATATTATCATAATGGCATTATTCCATTTTTCTGGCGTATTTCCTTCAAAGAGGCAGGCATTATAAAGGGTTTTTAAAGCCTTTATGACGCATTCGCCTCCTAGTTTTATCATTTCACTTGCAATGCCATCTTCTCCAGGTGTTTTGTTGTTCTTCATACCTTTTAATGCTGACTTAATTTCCTCTTCGGTTATATCTGGAAGTTCCTCTGACCCTTGATTTAGTATTGCTGGAATTTCTACTTCGGGAATGTGATCATCTCGACTATATAATGTTCTATAGTACTCTTCGATGATTTTTAGTATCTCTTGTTGTTCATGTATGACATGTCCTTGCTTATTTTTTAACTTATAAATATTCCTCGTTCCTGTTTTCAACTTTCGTTTTAGGACTTTTAGGCTTTTGTTTTGTTCTACGGTATCAGTTATTTCCTTAGTGTTAAAGTTCCTTATGTCTTTCCTAATGGCTTTTGAAATGGTTTTGTTTAAATTCCTTAGCTCTGCAATGTTCGTTGTATGCTTTTCTTTCATTTCCCTTCTTTTTTGCATTAGGTTTCTTGTGTCTTCTGTGAGTTTTTCATTTTTTGTTGAGTGCTTGGCTTGGCACTTCTTCTGTGACTTCTTCAGGGCTTCTACCAATTTTTCGTTAAGCTGTTCAATACTGGTTTCATCTTGCAGGTCTTTCTGTAGATTACTCTCTATTTCTTCCTGGTATGCCCTGGTGTTAGTAATCGCAGTGAATGTAACATTATTAGTCCTTGTTACCATATGTCTTCTTTCTTTCTGTATGTTTAAGACTATCTTCGCCCTAACCATTCTATGGTCACTTCCAGTTGAAAATTGATTTAATACAGTTACGTCTTGAACAGCGTCTTTTTTATTAGTAAATATAAAATCAATTTCGTTCTTGTTTAAACCATTTGGTGATTGCCAAGTCCACTTTCTTTGGTCGCTTTTTTTAAAATGCGTATTCATGACATATAGCCTGTGTTGCAGAAGAAATTCTATGAGAGTTTGACCCCTTTCGTTTCTGTCACCATATCCGTGAGGTCCAATCACAAACTCCGAATCATCTTGCTTGTGGCCTATTTTGGCGTTTAGGTCTCCCATCAGTATAGTAAAGTTGGAGTTTGTCTCTTGTATGGCAGTGTTAACGTCATCGTAGAACAATTCTACTTCTTCATCCGTATGGGTACTAGTAGGTGCATATACCTGGATGATCTTTAACCGAATTTTTTCGTTTACTTTGTAGATAAGATATATAACTCTATCACTTATGCTTTTAATTGTGAGTATATTCTTTGTGTGTTTTTTATTTACCATAAATCCTACGCCACCATTGGAAGACTCTCCTCGATAATGCAATAGGTTTCCCGACGGAAGTACCATTTGTTCTTCACCCTTTCGCCGTACTTCGGACAATCCAAGTATATCCCATTTTATATGATTCAGCTCGTTTTCCAGTTCAACTAGTTTTTCGTCCTCCATCAATGTTCTTGTGTTGTATGTTGCCATAAACCATATTCTTTGCCGTTGTCGTTTATGAAGGTAGCCTGGTTGACTCCGGTGATTATAGAAATAGTACCTAAACACTATTTTAATTTTATTTTTGTAACTAGATAGTTTGACAAATCATTCAATAAAGATTTATAAACACCATTTAGGAGTTTATAATAAAAAATACAGGTATCATGTAGTATCTGCTAACTCTAACAAAATCTGTGACAAAATTAAATTAAAAATATGTAGAACACCTGCATAATAATAAAATCCTTAAAGTGTATTAATTATAAGTTCAGGTGAAAATGATTTTAAAATTGGCAACATTTTTTTTACTTCCTGCAAAAACTAAGTTTTCGAATATAGCAGGTATTGTCAGATCGCCGACGATATGTAGAAATATTTTTCTAATGAATTAAACCCCTGGCTTACGGACTATTCACATTCCCATCGTCTGTTCAGGAATAGAAGCTCTCACTGGCTCCTTTTTGAACGTGATTCCGAATAAGAGGGGTGGCGTTCTTTGTTTCGTAATTTCTTCTTTGATGAATTGATAAAATCGTGACTTCTCTACAGACTCGCTAATACTTACTCGATATCAGAAAACTGGAGTGGTTGCTGTGTAATCAATAATTTCAATATTTGGAAATTCTCAGGGATAATTCCAAACTCTATTAATCTGTTGGCGAAAACACAAGACAGCAAAAGGTTAAAGGCAAGTGGGAATCGTAATTGTGGGTGAATCGGTTTTTTGCAGTTAAGTTGTCTGTAATCCTATGAATATTGCTATAAAGCAGCAACATAATAATTAGTTTTAAACAAACGATTGAAAAAAGATATTAAAGAAGATAACTGAAGAAACTACACACTAGTGCAAATATTTCCTATGTAAACCTAAGTATTGAAAGGGCCAAACCCCATTTTCGTTGTTTTGAATAATAAGCAGTCTGCCGGATCTCATGTAATGAACTCTTGATTGTGTTCCAGTGGGTTTGCCAGGTATGATACTGTTGTTCCTTAAAAATTTGCTTTAGGTCATTACGGATTTAAATATGTTCGGCTTTTGAGGATTGACTGTTTACACAAGAAGCTTGCTTGCTGCTTGGTCTGCTTTTTCATTACCGGGGATGCCAATATGTGATGGTAGCCAGATGATCGTGACATTTACACCTTGAAAAGCGACTGCACTGTAAGCCCTATGGATTTCTTAAACTAAGGGATGCTAAGAGTATGGACTTTTTATCGATTGTAGTGGCGACAGGGAGTCCGTGCATATTGCTTGGTTTTTATTATGTGTCTTAGTTTTTTAAAAGGTTCCAATATTGCATAAAGTTCTCCAATGTATACGCTGCATAAATTCGGTAAAAAAGGTGATTTTATTATTGCATCATATATGATAACGGCACATCCAACGTCTGCTTCGCATTTGAAGGCATCTGTATACAGAATTTTTTGGAATTGGTTCTAGCTTCTCATTTCTTTGAAGTATTTCCTCATGAGAAGGCTTGAGATTTCATGTTTACTGTATTCCAATAGAACAGTGATTGAATGTGAGGTTGGTCTATTCCAAGGCGGAGTATCCGGGATTGGGAAGGGATGTATTTTAGTAAGGTCGATGGTTTTTCTTTTTTTCTTGGAGTTAATTTCTGGATGTCTATTATTGATTGGATTCTTTGCGGAGTCTCCGGAGGCTATGTTAAAGTAATTAAATGGTAGACTGGATTGGATGGGTTTGCGGATACGAAAGCAAAGTAAGAATAAAGAAGATACTCTCGTCGAATGCAGATAGGTGGTTCATTAGCCTCGCAGTAAAGGCTATCTATGGGACTAGATTTAAAAGCGCCTAAGCAAAGAAGAATAGATGTGTTATACACAGAGTTCAGTAGCTTTGAGTCAGTTTTTGATGCAGACATGTATATGAAGCTGCCATAGTCTAGTTTTGAGCGGATTAAAGCTCTATATGTATTAAGTAAGATGGTTTTGTCCGTACCCCATGTGTACTTTGATAGTGCCTTGGTGATATCGATTTTTTTTATTGCATTGCCCGTTATTACACTAATATGCTGTTTCCAAGTTTGCTTACTATCAAACGTTAAACCAAGTACTTTGTGATGAGTAACTAGTTGCAATGGAGTTTTATTAAGGGTGATAATTGGGCTTTGGCTGCAGGGTCTTCTGCTAAACCGTATTAATTTCGATTTAGTGGTTGAAAAAGCTAATCCGGTTTTTTTGGACCATTCGCTAAGTTGATTAACAGCGGTTTGAAACACGTTGAATGTAGCAATTGTTCTTTTTCTCTTACAATATAGAATGAAGTGATCTGCGTATATTAAGTGCTTGACTGGTGGACAAATACTGGAACAAATATTATTTATTCCAAGAATGAACAGTGTTGTACTGAGTACTGAACTTTGTGGGACACCATTATTTTTCCCGAATGTCGCCGAAATTTCCCCATTTGTTTTCACTTCGAACGATCTTTGTTATAAAAATGTTTTTATGAAGGAGTAAATATTTCCTGTTATAAAACCGTAAAATAGTTTCGAAACACTATTTCCTATTATCTTGTATTGACGAAGCCTTTCAAGAATGGCTTGGCTCGAAATAATATCGAAAGCTCCTTCTATATCAAAGACAGTATAGATCAGATTTTGTTTGTTTAAAATAGCGAAAGTTATTTGTGTTTGTAATAGTACTAAATTGAAATAATGATATTAAATTTGGGTAAAATAGATTTTTGATTACTATAATAACGAAATGATAATAACGATTATAATATCGATTATAATAACGAAATTTCAAGTAAAATAAAAGTGTTGTCAAATGGAATAAAATATGTATTTGGCAAAATTCGTTTATTTAAGTAATTAAAAAATAACATAGCTTCCTGTAAAAATAAAACATTTGTAGTTTTACTGTATTTCGTCCTCTAAAACAAGATAGTAAACGGCATCTAATGTCGAGGAACGTTTTAACTGTTAAAAATACATTTTCTTATGATCACTAATGTACGGCAACAACGATATTAAATTATCATATTTTTGGTTGACTATTGGTACTTGTTGAAGGTTTAGAGGTTTTAACTGCTCAGAATAATCTCGATTTCGCTTGGATCAACTTCTGAGATCCACTTTTTTAAAATCACTATCACTAAAGCTAGTTTTATACAAAAAATGATATGGACGATTTTTTTGAAACTTTATTTGCTTGATTTGCATCCACGATACCAAATCCCTTTCTTCATATTTTTTCTGTGCACCAAATCTTATTTTAGGACATATCCATAATTTAAAAATTCTTCTTGTCTGACCTCAAATACGCTAAGTTGGTTTTGTCTGTAAACTGCTTTAATAAAATTTGTCGAGTCACGTGACACTTCAATTTGTATGTCTGGTAACTGCTTTAAAATCCTGTAGAACATTGTAACAACATAAACGTTTCTCTTCTGCCCAGAACATGAATCGCTGTAGAAATTAAGAGTTTTAATGTCTTTTAAAGAAATGTCCAAAACAAGTATTATTAAACAAGAAGTTATATCTTGACCTACAATTCGTGCTTTAGTTTCGTTCCATAAAAAACAAATCCAGTTATTGCCAACATGATCTGTTTTATATAGAGTTAGATTGTAGACCCACAGTTGTCTTTTGTAAATCGATACACTATTTCTCTAGAAGGGGGTTGGATGACATTTTTCCAAATCAAATGAAACAGTCACTTAACTTGGATCTAATTTACTCCTTTCTTTATCTTTTTTCTTATTTTCATAGCTGCTTTAAGTCGTTTCCGAAGAGTTATTTAAACTTATTTTATTGTAATCTTTTCGTATATTTCATTTTCTTTTAAGGTTTGGTTTATTATAATATGACTCGCGCATGTATCATTTGCTGGATGATAAAAAGCAAGATCAAATTCTTCATTAAATATTTTTCTGTACTAAAGGTTTTTGAGCGAAGCAACTTTCAGTTATTTGCAGTTTTTAGTAAAAGTCTATGCATACTTTAAATATTTAAATCGGGGATAAAATAATGCCTATAAGAATTTTGCCGGGAATAGTGGCTGGTATATGCTGAAAAATTTCTTCTGTAATCGCGAAAAATATCTTTCAATTGTTCAGCAATTTTGAATTGGTTCTCATGCATTCCTCTTCCATCTGGTGGACATACCCCACCATGGGCCATTTTGTTCTTTACAATCACTCTTATTTTATTATTATCTTTTTAATACAAATGTCATAGGTGCTTAAGTATATGCTTTGACAAACTTCTGTTCGATTTTCGGTAGCATCTTTTAAGAAATGTTTCCTATAAAAAGATCTGCTTTCTCTTTTCTCTGGTGCCAGCCATTGTCTATATTTGAGTTTTTCTTCCACACTTTTCACTAACACTTAATCTTGAGCGTGTCTACTTAATTAGTAAAAAAGCGATAATATATTCTGTCTTAAAGCATTATCAATCTTCACTTTCGCCTACAGTGGCATGCTGCCTGTAATATTTTAGCTTTCTTTAACTTCTCCTTTTTAGCTTTCTATTCCTCGCATTTAAGTTTTTGTTCCTGTGTTTTAAGTTGCTTTTAATCTTAAATACGTTTTACTGGTTTCCTTGATTAATTTTTTTCCACTGTAACTGTTAAAATAGGCTCATCCTCTTCGCTATCGTTTTCATCGGGACTATAATTAAGATCTTGATCATCAGAAACGTCCTCGCTACTTTCTGATTTCTAAAAAAAGGAAAAAACAATGTAAGTGGAAAAAAAGTATTTTAAGCTTTTAAGAATGTTAAAGACACAAATTAGTATATTAAAAGCACTTACGTTTAAAGTAAGTTCATGCTTTTTGTCTCTATTTTGTCTCGAGAATTGTGACTATCAATTATAAGATTATTTGCGTGATTTTATAATTTTTATTTACTGTATAGACTGTTTGTATTTTGTTTTTTTATGGACCGCATAATAATTTATGTCATCGATGAACTGTCTGCATTGGAATTGCTCCTGATTGACTGTTTTACTACATTTGTATTCAGCTCGCATTTTCAATTACTAACTATGTATAACGCTGCATTATCGATTGTCCATCATCGTATTGTGAGTGTGTAGGATCCACTAGCGTGCTGCGAGAAGTCGCAAGACCTACATTTGCTTCACATAATTGCTCTATATACGGGGCTTTTATTTAAATGATGACAACGGTAATAAATTTGATTTCAATTATAAAAAAAGGCAAAAATCCTCAAGATATTGTTTTTGTAATAATCAATAAAGTTCTTGGCAGAGGTGATCACCAATATTGACATGAATATTCGTTTCAGTAAATAAATTATTATTGAACTTAAAAGAAGAACACAACTGGCGTGGGGCGCTTTCGGCAAACTAGCACGTATCTTGAAAACACCTTCATTCCTGTAAACTAAAAGACAAAGGTGTATAACACATACATACTATCAGTTTGTACCAACGGCTTGGAGACAGTAGCCCTTACCAAAAAATCTGCTAAAAAATTAAAAACAACGCAAATAACAATGGAACGAATCATGCTTGGAATATCACTGAGAGACAAGATTCGAAACACCAAGATAAGACGTAGAACGAAGATTAGGGATATTATGGAAGAAATTACATAAATGAAATGGCGCTGGGCAGGTCACGTAGCCCGATATAATGACAACAGTTGGACACGGAGAATTCTAGAATGGAGACCAAGGAAGACCAGAACCATGGGAAGACCTCAAAAAAGGCAAATGACATAAGAGCAGTGGCAGGCAAACAGTGGATTAGATTGGCGCAAGATAGAGAAAGATGGATGCAATTGGGAGAGGCCTACATTTAAGAGTGGATGGAAAATGGTTGACAAAGAAAGAAATATTTAATTATTTTACGATTAAATTCAAGCCACATCAGCCACAAGACTTTAAATCAGAGAAAAACATTTTTAGGCGTAATTCTGGGCCTCCTGCACGGCTAGATCCTCCATCGATTAGTACAAGGCTTCCCAAGCTTATTCGTACTGTGACTCAATGAAATCAAAACATAGGCACCACAATTAAAAGGTATATTTATTTATGTGACTAGCTGGTTAATGTGAGGGATGTGCTTGCTTTTTTGAGCACAGCTTATGAAAGCGGGGCTCCAGTTTGGAAATTGCCTCTCTTATTTCTTTTTCTAAGTTTATGTTTGACCTGTACTTGCTTTTACTGCAACTGCAGTAAAACCCGTTTCGCACAAGTATTAAGTCACAAATTGTAATAAAACCTTTAATGCAGCAAATTGAGCTCCAAAATTCAAACAGTTTGTCCTTGTCGTATTAAAGCTTTAGCCTGGAATCACAGGATCATTCTATCAGATGTTCTTTTTCCTCTGTTAAAAGTATCGATGGCGTGGATGTCAGGAACGGGTTTCTAACCCAATCATGTTGCTCCATATCTTCGGAAAAAAAATTCTCAAAGTGTTTGCTCAATGATAACATTTGTTGTGTAAATATATTTTTTAAAAGGGATCAAGAATTTTTATCGATTTTTCTTGTAAAATACCCTGTAAAGTAAGAAAACAGTCACTCTTTTGATCTACTTATATTCTTTTCCATACATATTTAAATTGATAAACTCAACTTCAATAAATCAATAAATTGTTAAGAACTGTCTTTGACAATGCTTTGGTGACCAAATCGGCTAACTGATTGCTTGAATTGACGTAGCTTACACAAATATTCTTATTTTCACACTCATCTCGAACAAAATAAGCCTTAATATCAATATGTTTTGTTTTGCTATGAAATTATTGTGGCTGTGTTAACTTAATGGTAGATTGGTTATCAACAAAGATGATGACAGGTGAGAAATCAATTCCGACCTCTTCTAAAACAAAATTGAACTATAAAGCTTCTGTAACACCAAAAGTCAAGGACACATATTCTACTTCTGTCGTTGATTGTACAACTGTGTTCTGTTTTTGGATATTCCAGGTAATAGAGCCATTGCCTAGCACAAATATATATAAACTAGTAGATTTTCTTGTATCTAGAAAGCCAGCCCAGTCTACATCAGTCTAGTCTATTGAATTTTACAAAAATTTAATTAAAAAGAAACTATATTATCAAAAATCAATATAATTTTATTACCAAACCAAAACAAACCCAAACCATACCTAATAATAATAATGTCACTTGATATTGTTAAGTGGACAAAAACGGATGTAAAAAATCTTCAGCGAAAAGTACGAACACACCTCACAAAGGCACAAAAACACCATCCTCGAAGTGGAGTAAAAAAAACGACATTACCACTGTATTTAGGAGGACGAGGACTTATTGATATAATTGAGCAATTAAAAAAACATATTGTTAATTTAAGAACTTATTTTTAGGTGCAGGCGGAGACATCTACTCTTCATCGCGCGATTTGTGCAGTAGATGACACAACACCGATCAAACTGAGGGAACCAGAAATGTGCTTAAACCAACTTACTAAAGACGAAAAAATGCGCACCTGGATGTGCAAACCGCTGCACGGGCGACATCCCAATGAGGTCAGTCAAGACCATGTCGACAATATAGCGTCGAACTATTGGCTGACATCAGGAAAGATGTTCCCTGAAACAGAAGGTTCATTACTGGCCATTCAGGATCTGGTTATACCAACCAAAAATTACCTGAAATATATCGCCAAAGACCCTCAGGTCCAAAATGACAAATGCTGATATAGTTGCCAAGCTCAGGAAACCATCCAACATCTTATCGGGTGCTGTCAGGCATTTGCTACAACTGAATATAAGGAACAGCATGACTCAGTGGGGAAGATCCTCCATCAAGAGATAGCTTTTAAAATGTGACATCTATAAACAAACCATCTCCCATATTATTAATACGTTTCTGAGAGTATGCTTGAGAATGACAACTACAAGCTATACTGGGATCGCACTGTGTTCACATACCAAACTGTAGCACATAATAGACCAGATCTCGTGCTAGTTAATAAACTAATAAGACAAACAACTCTAATCGATGTGGCGATACCTAACAATAATAACCTGCGTGTTAAGTACAACAAAAAGATCGCCACGTACAGAAATCTTCAAATACAAATAAGGAGACAATGGAGAATGGAAAGTACCCAGACGATACCTATTATTATTTTTACCACTTGGATTATTCCGAAGAACCTCCTAGAAAACATAAAAAAGCTGAGTCTAAATGAACATCTATAGAAGATCATGCAGAAAGCTGTGCTACTTTCGACGTCCAGATGCGTGCGAAAATTTTTGAAGGAGATACACCGACGTACCAAGTCACCTCTTTATCAATTTCTGTTGGTTCCGTTCTGGTATCAATGAAAAGATCCTTAATATACTTAGTCCATACTCGTTTTATTTCAATTGGGTTATTAATAGGTTTATTGTTTTTGTCAAATAATCGGTTAGGTGTATTTGTTCGTGATTTTCAAGAAAATAAAAAAAGTTTCTTAAAAACTATTATATATTATTCTACACCAATGGATTGTATTAAATCTAGCAACAAAAACCGGCGTATAGTAGATTACAGACCAATAAATATGATTAAATATATAAAATCCCCCGGCAACGGCAACAACATTTTTCTACAGCTCTGCGAACAACGCATAACTGATTTCCTCTTCTAATTTATTATAAAATTATAATTTTTATATTTAATAATTAATAATTTTGTTTATATCTAAAAACTGACGGTTGTTTAATTACTCAATCATTGAAAATGTCAGAACAATCAAATCCTGAAAATAATATTTATTTATTTATAATTAAATAAGCTGACCATTGGATAAAAATGTTTCATCCACAAAGCTGCATATTTATAGACAAAAGTAATGCTTGTTCTGTTAGAATAACATATAGAATGATGTTTCTTGGAAAAACACGACAAAAATTTGCTTAAAAACCACGAACGAACTTGTGGAGGCAGACATATTATTAACGAATGGAAAAGGAACAGAAACACTTAAAAATATGGAACTATGAAACTAAATCAGAACTCAGAACTATACTGGCACCAAACGGCAACAATTCAAATAGTGCACACAGCTTCCGATATACAAATCAGATGAGGAGTGAGACATGGTTGCGTCTTATCACCGCTACTGTTTAATTTGTATTCGGAGTACGTACGGAGTAACGTACATGTGTATGCCAAGGGTCAAATAATACAACAGGTAAATTCCATAAAATATTTGGGAGTAAATATCAATAATTAGTGTAATCCAAAAAAAGAAATCCTATCAAGAATCGAAGAAGCAGGGAAAACATTCATGAGCATGAAAACAAATTTTACAAGATTTTACAAGATCAAGATATAAGAAAGAAGAAGGGATCAAAGATTAACACCCGGGTTCAGCTGCATCCTATAAGGGTCACTTGTCCATTGGTTATGACCAAGAATACAACGAAGGGAAATAGATGATGAAAAATCAGAATGTCAGAGTGGACACTCTGATTTTAAGGTTAGTAAAAAAGCAGTAGGGCCTAATATTGTCTCATTTGTTTTTATTTCAATATATTAAGAAGAAGATAAATTAGTTGTGTAATCCAAGTCAAAATGACGAGTGGTGCTAAGAAAATCCGCGATGAAAGAAAGCTAAACCCCAACCTACCATAAATAGAAAGCAAAAGTAGAAATTTAATTAAAATACTCCGATTTCTGATAACAACTACCCTCACCACTACAGTGGTTGCCCTAATTATAGACATACGAGAATTATTTTAAATATAGTATCACACATAGACAAATTCTTGCGAAATTTGTGATATTATGTCCAATTTAAAATCTGAAAGTGAGTTTTAGAGCAATATTAAGATCAAGAGTGCACAGTGCTCTAAGTTTTTGTCTACTCTAGTTAAATCCTTTGAAAAAGTAAAATTGTTTTGTAAAGCAGTACACAAAGATGAAGATGGCTTTTCAAACTAATATTTGTAAGTGAGATCTGATTCGTTAGGCTGACGTATATTGGAAAATCATTAGGGACTTGTTGATTGGACTTTGAGTAGCCATTTTTCGTATATTAAATTTCTGTTAATCCCAAGAGGAGACAAAGAAGCTTAAACATGTAGTGGTTGTATATTACATACTACACGTGGAGAAAAATACACCTTGCTTCAACTGATTATGCAGGAAAAAATCCAAGGAAAGAGCAGCATAGGGAGGCGTATAATGTCATGGCTGCGCAACCTGAGAGGGTGGTAGACGTCTAGCCTGAGTAGTGACAGCCGTCTCAAAAGTGCGAATAGTGCGTCTCAATAGTGCGAATGACACTAAATATTAATGTCCAATTTACATAGCCATTCAATTGCTTCTGGGAAACATTCAGCAAAGTCCTCGAGGTTTCCACGGTAGGCACGATTCAAGCAGTCTGAAACACAATGGCTTATGGTCTGTCTAGATTCTCCGCAATCGCACTGTGGACTTTCTGCACGACCCCACCTGAACAGCGAATCAGCACATTTACCATGTCCGGTACGTATACGATTAAGCCTTGCCCAAGTGGGCCGGGGCAGATTTGCTCCGATGAAACCCTGAGCTGGGGTGGATATCTTAATATCGCTGAAAAATCCAAAGCTAGAGCAGAGGTCCGAAGAGTATCTGCAGAAGCACCACAAGTTGTTCCAGCAAGTTTTGATATTAAATTATTTCTTGTTCTTAGTTTACTGGCTGCGTTTGTAAGATGACTTTTGAAGGTGAGTGTTCTATCAATGGTGGCTAAATATCTAGGTGTCATGTGACACCTAGATATTTAGGGTTGTTGTTATGTTTGATAGCTGTATCATTTAGAGTTACATTGAGAGTATTACCGCAAGTTGTTTCGACAGGTGAAAGAGACAGGTTTCAGTTTTTCTTGTGTTAGGACGTAAGCGCCAGTCCTCGTTTAGAGCTCGTTCTCCTGCTTCTTTACTATTATCTTGGAAGCCAATGGCCAGGTCGTCAGCATAAGCAAATTTTCTCGATTTTGTTTCAGGTATATCTGCTGTATAAAGGTTAAATAATAAAGGAGCTAGCACTGAGCCTTAAGGTAAGCCGTTGTTAAGTTTTCTAACGTTACTCTGTGCATCATTCATATATACCTGTCTGTTAGTCAGTATATTGTTTATCAGCTGACAAGTTTTGAGGCAAGTTATAATTTTCATCACCTTATAAATAAGGCCCTCTCTCCAGAGAGTGTCATAGGCAGCCGTGAGATCTATAAATGTTACGGCAGATTTTTCGCGTCTTTCAAAGCCAGCTTCAATAAATGTAGTTAAGGACAGCATTTGGTCACAGCAACTTCGTCCTCTTTTAAATAAATCCAGCTTGTTCAATTGGTACAGCATCCTCAATGGTGTTACATATTCGGTTATATAAAAGTCGTTCTAGTAACTTATAACAGCAACTGAGTAAGGCAATAGACCGGTAACTTTCAGGCAGCTTAATGTCTTTGCCGTGCTTCTGGATTGCAAATAGCTATAATGATTGCCGAACTCCGCCACGAAGATAGCACTTGAAGAAGCAAAAGGTTGTATAGGGGAAGATCTCATAGCATATAAACAGACCCTGAAGGGAGAATTTTGAAAAATTTTAATTTTTAGTAGAGGATTTCTGGACGTAGAACCATAGGGAGTAGCACCATAATCCATAATAAATCGTATATAATTCTCTGGGAACCTTGGAAAGAGATAACTGCATACTCTACTAAGGTTTTGCATATTGTTTTTAATTTTTTGCTTTTCTTGTAGACACAAAAGTCACCTGCATATTGTATTATTTTTAAAGGGATGTTGTTTATGTGCACATATTATGTACATATATTAGAGGTGTACAGATTGAATAAGATTGGCGATAATACTTAGCCTTGTGGTATGTCGTGATAGTTGTGTCGAGGTCTTATTAACTTGTTATTACAATTAGGTTGTTTGCTTGGAAACCGATAATTGTGTTAACGAAAGCAACTGGCATTTAAAACAAATTTACCAGTGTGCATTTTGAGGCATTACATCTACAATAAGTGTTGCTAACGCGTCTAGAGTTCCAAAACTCCTTTTGTAGCCAAACTAGTTTACTGGGACTAAATTCTCTTTATGTATCCACCAATCTAATCTAAATTTTATAAGCGTATACAGAAAAAAATTTTACTGAAATTTGCAAAAAAGCAATACTTTTATCACTAGATGTATTTAAACACAACTAAATATAATTTGAAAATTCAATTGTGGATTTTATAAAATATATGTGGTAATTTATTGATAGAACGTTAAAAAGTATATTTTAAGAGTGAGTAATACTCTCCACAAATTAGAAAATATAGTTATTGTGATAAAGATAATTGGGTCAAGAAATTATATATATATATATATGTATATATATATATATATATATATATATATATATATATATATATATATATTTATTTATTTTCTTGACCACATGTAGACCAATGTAGAGAATGCTGTTCGTGAAGTTTTAAATTCAAGTCGAAGTTTTAATTCGTGCCGCAGCGAGCCCATTTAGAATTGCAAAGTCTGCATTAGCAAGATTAAAAATTTTAAAATCAGGTCAAAACAATTTTATATACAGTATTATGAATATACAAAGCAAAATAAAAAGGAATATCCTGCTTGCTGGGACGCTACAAAAGAAGCAGGAAATAATTGTCTTGGAGATTTGAGAGGATGCAGAGATACAGAGGACATTCTGCATCTCTGCCACTTAAAAAACCTGAGGGTACAAGTTTGGCCAGAGTTTGGCCAGAATGCATTCAATAAAGATACAGTTGCTGTTTTCTTTCAATCATATAAAAATGCGTTGAGCAAAGGAAGCTTTAAACCATCAAAAATTGTTAACGTCGATGAGAGGGGTATTACTACTGTGCAGCAACCTCCTAAAATTTTAGCACCAACAGGACAAAGGCAAATAGGAGGAATGACATCTGGTGAAAGAGGTGTTCTAGTTACTATGATATGTTGTATTATTGCTGCTGAAAATACTGTGACGCCTTTATTTGTGTTTCCGAAAGTGAATTTTAAAAGTCACATGGAAATGGGCACCACCTAGAGCAATAGGAGCTGCAAATCCGACTGGATGATCCAATGAAGATGTATTTTTTAAATTTCTAGAATATTTCATATCACAGGTTAAACCTACTTTGCAGGATAAGGTTATTTTATTGTTAGATAATCACGAAAGTAATATTTCCATACCCACTATTAACTTGGCAAAACGTTTGGGAGTCATTTTAGTTACTTTTTATCCCCACACATCACACCAGTTGCACCCTCTTAATTTATCTGTTTTTGGACCCTTTAAGTCTTTCTACAATAATGCAATGACTAATTGAATGAGTTCTCCTGGTAATGCAGGGAAACCAGTTACCATTTACGACGTAGCAGAGTTGACAAATACGGCATACTTGAAGGCATTTAGTCCAAACAATATAACCAAGGGCTTTGAAGTATTAGGTCTATATCCCTTAAACAGTGACATTTTTACTCAACAAGACTTTTTGCCGTCTAACGGTTCCGAAACAGATCCTAAGCCTTCATCTTCCACAGCAGAAGCTAATTTGGATTTTCAAGAACCAATTCCTGTTATGTCAAGTTTTATTTCACGATATGAGATTAGTCCCATTCCAAAAGCTTTGTCGCGCAAAGGGAACGTTTCTGAGAGACGCAAAAAAAGATCTTGCATTCTTACTGACACCACATAATTTAATAAAATAAAAGAAAGTAAGAAAGACAGTATGGAAAAGAAGCGCAAAAAGAAACTGCAAAAAACAAAAAAAAACGTAAGTTAAATATTAAAGAAACGTCGTCAGAGGAAGATCAAATTAATTTTGAGATTAGAAGTGACAGGAGTAATTGTAATGATATGTCTTTGTCAGATTTAGAAATTGATTCCATTCAATTTACTCCAGATGATCTTCAGAAAGGTGATTTAATTTTGGTGCACTTAAAAGGGAAAAACCATATAGGATATTTTGTAGCCGCATTATCAGGAAAGGTGGACGAAACAAGGTTCCAAATAAAATATGTAAAGAAAGCTCATTCCTTTGCACATGGCCATACATTTACGGTAGTATTTTTGTATTTTTTTGTTTTACAAAAATATTTTTGTTTTACACATTAAATTCTGGTTGTACAGGTACTTCAACTCGTGTCCCTAGGTACAAGTCTTCGTGTCCGTAGGTACAACAGATCGGTTATTCCTAGGAATACATACATACATACAAAAAAAGTGATAAAATGGGTGGAAATATATAAGTTGGAAAATTGGCATTTTCGAATTAGCTTTACAAAGGTGGTGAAATTTCATTCCACTTGATATAAATTTTCCTATGCCGATATTGCCGAAACCTTCTTAGAAGAAATAAAGGAAGATATCTAACGGTACTTTTAGGGGTAGGAGCCCTGCGCTACCTGCCTACATAATTGGGATATTATCAATCAGTTCAGAAAAAGCAGTTACCAAAGTCAGTCGCAAAATCTCGTAAGCTAACATCGCTAGCTCGCAAATACGCTTATTAATATCTTATATGTATTTGTAACTAGATAGTTACACTCGCATCGAATTTTTCATAAAAATTATCAAGCCAATCATTTATAGTAACCAGTGTTTCCTAAAATCGCAGTATAGTTTTCATATAAACAGTTAATATATTCAGACCAGCAGTGTTGCCAGTAGTTCGCTTTAAACATAGAAACGATAGTCCGCTAAGCAAAATTCTACTTGTAATTGTATATATAATAGTGAAAATAGCGTCAGTGAAAAGTATAGTGAAGTACCCCATATCACATTGTTTTCGGACAGATTTCAGAAATTGTTATTTAATCTTAATATTAAATATAAGTTAGTGTTTAATTCTGTTTTTCATTCCAGCCCCTGGCTGGTGGTCCTGCGTCCTTCAATTCTCTAAATAAGCTAATATTCAACCAAAAGGTATGATCAACTGTCTAGATTTTATGATTTTTAATATCTTTATTTGTCTAATTTATAGAAATCAAATTGTAAAAATTGTCCTTAGGTACAACATGTTGCCCTATGTCTTTATCACCTTTTGTATTTTCTTATGGTAATAACCCTAAGTGATTGAAGCAAAATAAATAAAACAAAAATTTACCAGAATTGTAGCCAACCCTCTGTGAATAACACGGCAGCTTTTATTACGTATTATACACATCATTTTTTTAAGATACACAGCTTTGATGCTGTCAGTCTGATAAAACGATGTATGTGTTAGATTCTTTTTTATTCTGTTTATGTATAATTTTTATTTACCTTAATATAAATTTATAAACGTGGTAGAATGTTTTAAAATAGAGCAGATTTCGTTAAAGATAATGAAAAGCGTCAGAGTAAAATTTCTCATCAAAGCAAAAGCAGCGGCTCAAAGTAAAATATTCAGGAAGTACCCCAGTACAGTCGGTATAATAAAGGCAGTGTGTTCGTTCTTTGTGTTAATATTTACGCTTCATTACTCGGTCGTGATTCCGCCATATATAGCGTTAATATCAGCGCGATGCAAGACTAGCTGACTGGATGTGAGCCCCGCAACGAGCTCACTTTTCGAATAATACACCACGAAACGATGTATTCTTTTCATTTTCAGACAAACTTGCGCCATCTAATTTTCAGTTAATCCCATGAAAACAAGAATTAACGACGTCGTTTGCAGGCATATGAAGCAGCCTCCGAACGAAGGAAAACGGCGGCTGAGCCAGCCACCCAACAGCAAAACTTTCGGCATTAACATTATAATACACTTAGCACGTGGCTCACGGTTTACAAATGTCAGCCCACCGCGGATGCTGATCTCGTTCTTTTAAGCCTAAATTATCAGAAGTTGTTGTGATGGCCTTTCCTGCTCGCCTTTTGCAATCGGAATGAATTTTTACACGGCAGATGCGATGGCAAGAATATTAGGAACTTTTAAATAAGAGTAATTAACACTTAAAACTTAAGAAATATGGACTATAAGAGAATGTCAAATATTCCATAAATGCTCACAAATATTACTGAGTATATTTTGAGCGAAATATATTTTTTTTTTGGCATAGACTTTTAGTCAATCAGCCAGACTCAACATGGTAAAAAATAGTTGTCTGAGTTTATATTAATAAATATACAAAACAAAGAACAGGTAAACAAGGTCACTCTCTTCTCGCCTAGGGGCCCATCAAGGCATTTTTTTATAGACATACAACACTAGGCCACGGTAAGAGGGGAATTTGACAATTGGGTTAGAAACAATGGTTACGTTATTAACTAATGTATAATTATTTATATGGTTATTTTACTGTCCTTTAAAAACATAACTAAGGAATCATACACTGCTCTCGAGTCTAGTTATAATAAGTACTGAAGGTTCCAAGGTTATATAATTGTACTGAAAATATTAAAACTTTAACATGTTATTAGAAATAAATATTAAAAAGCATTAAAGCCAATCACAGGTCGATATGATTTTTGGTATTTTGAATTTGATAAGTGTTCTTAGCTGATAAAGGTGCAGTAATTTTGAAGGCAAATTTGGTTTGAATCCATCGCATCAAAAAATTTTAAAATGGTAAAAAAACTTCGTGAGATATTTTGTACTACAGCAGGGATTCCAAAACTTTTTTGTACCACGCCTCTTTTGTTGAAATGAAAGTTTCTCGCGCACCTCACTTCTTAATAATAAGTAGTTGTATGGGTCTAGGAATAAAACAAAAACGTTTATTTATACTGTCATATCAGTTTTTATACATATGTATATTTTTATACATATGTCATATCAATAAAAAACCACAGAGAAAATGGACGTGGGTCGCGCCCAATGGTTTAACAAAAAATGAGATTGATTACATCCTATCCAAAGAAAAGAACATAGTACAAGACGTTACGGTCATAAACATGATTTCCGAAGGAAGTAATCACAGAATTGTTAGAGCCAAAATCAAAATTAACTCCACAACAGACAGACAAAAATTTAAACCATCTAAAAAAGAGATAGATACAGAACTTCTTAAAGAACGCAAAGAACAATACATAAACCAGCTAAAAAGAAGTGACATATCACAGCTAAAGGGTTTGCAACTAGATGAATTAAACGATAAAATAACAACAGAACTACTAGAAGCAGGCCTGAAGATTGCTAATAAACAAAAGCGAAAACCATAAAAATTAGCGCTAAATCACAAGATATGCTAAAAAAACGACGACAACTACTGAATGATAACAAAAGAAATACAGTGGAGTTTATCGAACTGAACAAAACCATAAGAAAACAGATAAAGGAGGATTTAAAAAAATACCAAGAAGACCGCATTAGGAAAATCATAGAGAAGAACAAAAGTTTAAAAACAATGAAGACAAATACAGGAAAAAGAAAACTAATCATGCTTAAAGCTAAGAACAATGAAGAAAGAGATCTGGGAGAAATAGTAAAAATCACAGAAAGATATTACACAGACCTATACAGTTCTAAAAATGACCCACCGCTATCATCTAAACAGAATCTCTCGAGGAAAATACAAAATGTTGGCTCAGAGGTATTACCAGAAATAACTGAAGATGAGATCGAAAAATGCATAAACGACATGAAAAGAAATAAAGCGGCCGGTGAGGACAAAATACTAGCGGAACTGCTAAAAGAAGGAGGAGACAAGATAAAAAAAATGCTAAAAATACTGTTCAACAAATGTCTGTTTGAAGGTAAAATAACTAAGCAATGGAGAAATGCCAACACAATCTCAATACATAAGAAAGGAGACCGAACAGACCTAAACAACTACCGTCCTATTTCCCTTTTGTCACAACTATATAAAACCTTCACAAGAATAATAAACAACCGACTAATCTATAAACTTGATAACTACCAACCAGTGGAACAGGCCAGATTCAGGAAAGGATACAGCACAATCGACCATCTACATGCGCTTAAAATCTTAATTGAGAAAACCAATGAATACAACCTTCCGCTGTACTTAGCATTCGTAGATTATGAAAAGGCTTTCGACAGCATTGAACACTGGGCGGTTGAAGAAGCTCTGGTCAATATTAGAATAGATTCAAGATATCGACAATTAATACATGATATTTACCAAAACGCAACCATGACCGTAATTCTGGACGACAAATTAATAACGGATAATATAAAAGTTAAACGAGGAGCCCGACAAGGCGATATAATTTCACCTAAACTGTTTACCTTGACCCTCGAAGACATAAATAAATCAACAGATTGGGAAAACAGAGGAATATGTATTAACGGAACATACCTAAATCACCTTAGATATGCGGATGATATACTTCTGATCTCCTTGGAACGACAAGAACTGGAATTAATGCTGAATAAACTTCATGAAAAATCACTGCAAAAAGGCCTAAAAATTAACTTCAACAAAACAAAAGTAACGACAAACACGGAAGACCAAGAGGCAATAAAAATAAAAACAGAAAAAATAGAACAGGTAAATGAGTATATCTATCTAGGACAAGCAATCAGAGCTAACAGAGAAAATCAAACAGCCGAAATATCGAGACGAGTAAGAATGGGATGGGCAGCGTTCGGCAAACTTTCTTAGTTCCAAAAAATCAAACAATTCCTCTATACTTACGAAGCAAGGTATATAACTTCTGCATAATACCGGTGCTCACCTACGGAGCACAGACATGGACATTTACACATGCCAATTTGGATAGGATAAGGAAGGCACAAAGAGCAATGGAAAGACAAATGTTGGGTATATCACTTAAAAATAGAAAACGTAACCAGTGGATCAGAACCAGAACAAAGACAGTAGACGCGATAGAACAAGCAGCAAAACTGAAATGGAAATGGGCTGGACACAATGAACGTCTCCAAGACGGACGATGGAACAATGCCATCGGAAAGTGGCGTCCATACAATGCAAAGAGATCAAGAGGCAGACCACAGATGAGGTGGAAAGATGACATCAGGAAACAAGGAGGTACCACATGGCAGAGAACAGCTCAAGATAGGGAAAGATGGAGAGAACTAGGGAAGACCTATATCCAATAATGGAAGGATAGAGAATAGGTTCAAAGAAAAAATCATTTTTTATAAAATACAAAAATTAATTAATAAAAAAAATATATATTAGATTAGGATAAATATCTAGGAACCTGGATATCAGACAATAATGATCAAAATATGAACTAAAATATGAGCCAGGATAGAAATAGCAAGAAATTCTTTTGTAAAAATGGTAACAATTCTCTGCAACCAAGACCTTAGATTAGTACTGAGAGTAAGAGCACTGAGACGTAACGTGTTTTCGATACTGCAATATGGACTTGAAAGCTGAACATTGAAGCAAGAACACATAAATAAGTTACAACCCTTTGGAATATGGTGTTACCGGAGGATGCTTAGAATAGCATGGATACAGAAAAAAACTAACACGAAAGTATTGCGAGAAATGGTCAAAGAATATGAAATAATAAACACAATAAAAATAAGAAAATTATTATATCTGGGACACGTAATGAGGGGACAGCTCAACTGCTAAGGCTGATAATACAGGGAAAGATAAGAGAAGGAAGGAGTATATGAAGAAGCAGAACCTTATGGTTGAAGAATTAAAAAAACTGGTTTAAACGGCACTTAAAGAAAAAGAAGATTAGGTTGATTAGTGATATGGATGTTGTTACATTTTTTTACTAGTATGCCTATTTGTGGCTAAGTGCACAACGCAAGTCACTAGCAGCATCAAGTTTATTCCGATACTTTGATTTAATTACCACAAATGTTGAAAATGCTTTTTCGCACAAATAAATGATTGAAAAAGCCAAATATAAACGAAGAGCTTCCCGTGATATACTAGAGTACACATTCAAATATTTTAATAAAAATAAAGGTTTGTCCATTTTATCAAAGTTGTATTTGACATAGGAATCATGTTTTATTTGCAAAGTATTTTCTTAAAGTGATTTAGATAAGGAGTCTATACACAAAACAATAATACGCCCAGTCTTAACAAAAAATAATGTTAGGATGTTTCGAAAGAAAACTACTAACGCGAATCTACGGAGCGGTAAATGAAAATGGTGTCTGGAGAAGACGATACAACTTCGAACTTTATAGAATATACCAGGAACCTGATATAGTAAAACATATTAAGATAGGACGTCTAGGGTGTATAAGGCATGTACTGCAGATGGACCAAAATGACCCAGCTAAAAAAACGCTTCTTAATAAACCCATTGGTTAGAGAAAAAGAGAAAGACCCAGAACAAGGTTCCTTAATAACATCGATGACAACATGAGAACTATAGGAAGACGTGCTTGACGGAGAAAGACGATGAACAGGGACGACTGGAGAGAAATTCTTGAGGAGGGTGGATTCACGCACGGTTGTAAAGAAAGAAACATGATGATGATGATAATGATGGGGCATCGCGAAAAATAGTTTGCTGACGTAGTTATGAAACTGGGAGCTGACAAATACGATTCCACAATATGGCAATTGTTTAATGATTCTTTTAAAAGAAGACTGAGGGGTGTCTTGTTGCACATTGGTAATACTTATGTCTCGGTGCCTGTTGGTGACTCCGTGCATTTCAAAGAAACGTATAAGAATCTTTTGGTAAATAAAATAAAGTAGAGCAAATATTCTTGGCAACTCTGTGGAGACTTCTAAATAATATCAATGCTTTTGAGTAAGCAGTCTGAGTTTACAAAGTGTCCATCTTTTTTGTGCGAGTGCAACAGTATATCACGTAATTTATATTACGTTAAGAAAGAATAGCCACTAGGAGTCTTATACAGAAAAATGTGCAGCTCAATGCATTACTTAATCCAAAATTTGTTCTTTGGCCTCCCTCTTACATAAAGTAAAGGTTGATACAGCAGTTTGTCAAAGCTTTAAATTAACAATATTATTACTCTAAATACCTGCGACAAATTCGTAGTTCGCAGAAGTCACAGAAACAATTTTCTTAGAAACAAGTAACCAACCTACAAAGAAATTGTAGAAAACTATAAAAAATTGCAATATGTGCATATGTGCATTAAGCTTTAGGTTCTGGATTACCACGTTGACTATTTTCCCGAAAATCTTGAAGCTCTTGGCGATAAACGAGGACAAGGGTTTCATCAAGACATAAAGGAGATTGAGAAACGTTATCAAACAAGATGGAATATGTGATGATTGATACTGAACTTTGAAACGACTCCCTCGAAAATCCATAAAAAGAATAATATAAAAGGCAGTTTTTAAAAAATTTTATTAATAAAAATCAACGATTGTTGCAATGTTTTTTTATGATCAACTCAATTTTGCATTGTAATTTTCGTATATAATATTATGTTTTATATAAAACTAAGAGATCGCTGGTTAAATGATATTAAAATAATAATGGAGAAAAAATGTAATATTTTGACTGTAAATAAATTAGCAAAAAATAGCAAATACAACTGTTATTAAACTACGAAATTAACTATCTTTAGATCATACTGTTGTCTATACAAAGAATATAGACTCACCTTTTTGTATATTCGTAGCCAGTGGATTAGATTGGTAGCCTTAACCGTCGCGACGCCATCCGAGGCACAGAAGAAGGGACGTCCCGTACTTACTGTTCGCTGTTTTGGTGATGAAGTGTGTTGAGATGGTCATAAACAGAACCCTCTGGCTGTTTCTATAGTGGTAAACGGTTCGTGGGATAAGAGCATCCCATAAAACAACCCTATTGTAGGGTGCCTCTGAATAGCGACAATCCAATTCAATGGTCACAGTGTAACATGATACTTTACACGTTTTGTGTGTATTATCGACATAAAAATAACAAAAAAAGTCCAATTCTCCGTACTTAAAACATAATAAATGAGATAGCCAGTTTAACAATCCGATTTTACGAAATAACAGAAAGCAATATATTTTAAAGCAATGTCGTTAGAATATACTATTAAATTAGACCATATTGTAGTACAGTAAAAGAAAAATCATCATCATCATTGGTGCTACAGCTTTATAAAAGAGTCTCGACCTTTCCAAGTCTATTACGCCAGTCAGTTCTATCCATTGTCAACTGTTGCCAATTTGCTGGGCTTATTTTTCTACCATCCTCATCTACACTATCCCTCTATCTGAGTTTTGGTTTACCCCAACTTCTACTTCCCACAGGTTGTGACATAAGGATCCTTCTAGGAGGGTTGTTCTGCTGTAATCTTGCTAGATGTCCTGCCCATCTTTGTCTTCGTATTTTTATAATAGATACTACGTCTTTATCACCAAATGTATATTTATATCTGTGATATATCTCGTAGTTGTACTTCCTTCTCCAAAAACCATTTTCACAGATGCCACCAAACATTCTTCTCAGGATCCTTCGTTCAAATATAAGCAGGAGGTTTTCATCTGCCTTGGAAATGGTCCATGTCTCCGATCCATATGTCAACACTGCTTGTATAAGGGTTTTGTATATGGTTATTTTTGTTTTTTGGTTTAAGTTTCTGCTTCTCATATGTCTACTCAATCCAAAACAGCATTTGTTTGCTAGGATTAGTCTTCGCTTGATTTCTTCCGTTATGACGTTCTCCTTGGTGATCAGGGAGCCTAAGTAAGTGAATTTGTCCACCACTTCAAAGGTAGAGTTTCATTTCAGAATTTTATTTCTTTAGCGGACTGGCATCCAAATCTTGATTTTTCGTCAGTAGGAAACATGACGTTGCTATGACGTTTTCTCAGTTAAAATGTTAAAAAAAACTAGTGAAATAGTCTATTGAACATAGTTGCAAGATATTTTTTCTCAGTAATTTTGTCTGTTTTCATGAAATATGTCGTAGATATTATACGCTAATAAATACGTATTATATTGATATGTCATGCGTTTTTTGCTGTAATTTTTTAACAAAGCTCACTGTTTGATATTCTGCATTCCCCATGCGAAAATTGTAATATCTCCACAGCCGAGCCAAAGACAAGATCTCATAATTTCTAATATAACGCCTCAATTTGCATTTTGACATTCAGTTCACAACCATCACACGACTTAGAATCCTCAACGAATTAAAGGATAGTTTCTCCATGTTCCTTCACCTTAACCTGAAGATGGCGGCGCGGGATGCGGGGTGTGAGAATTACCTACTCAGAAAGCGTCAACCGGGGCTTATCTAATACCACTTCTAATACCATTTTAGCCAAGCTCTTCGGTCTTTGACGTCAGGGACGGCGACAAAGGAACATTTTAATTTTTTCAATCAGCCTTTTTTAAGTAAAATGGTATCTTTTTTGTCCATATTTATTTGATAAGACAAATGCCTGGTAAAGAAGTAAGTAAATATATTTTGACATTGAAATGAAAAGTTTTTTTGTAATTGGTAAAAATTTAATCAAAAGTCTAAATGAATTACAATAGTTTATTATTTGTTCTGAACGAAGAACAAATAATTTTGTTGTTCCACCTTTTTATTTTTCTTTTGTTTTCACTATCTTAGCCATCAGGATCTAGAATTGGCCAAAATCCTTCTTTTAATCTTACAGTTTTATTCACTACTATATATAATGTCCTTATTCTATTTGGTCTCACAGTGTAGCTTTAGGTAGTCCTATAAGCTTATATGTTTGTACAAAAAGGTATTAGTGAAATAAATAAGAGTTCTTATGCATTTTGCGGCATAAAACTTCTACAAAAACATTTGTCACTTAGTATTTGTTTAAATTAAGTTAAGACAGTCCTACAATATCACCGTAGTCAAAACTGAGAAATCCACGTGCAAGATATGGAGAAGCAAGACCCAAATATACAAAATATTTAAAAAATCCAAGGTTATGAGAAATTATTATCTCCTCAACGTCATCGGAGGAGTTACTCGAGCTAACTAAAAATAACTGGCCAAAAAAAGCAAGTGGTCCAAATCAAATAACAAATAGGGCTCTAAAATACCTACCAGCGAGATCCATAGTATTTCTAACAAACATAACGCGATGCTCAGGTACAGACCATTCCCTGGCCGGTAAAAGGAAGCCCATGTGATCATGAATTCCAGGCCAGTAAATATGGTACGTTCTCGCAAAATTACAGGCCAATGAGCTTACTTCCAGCAATCAGCAAAATTGTGAAGAAAGTCATTCTCAGTCGACTAAAAGTCGAAACAGACAGGCTAGAAATGATGCCAGAGGCACAGTTTGGATTTAGATCAGAGCACTTCAGCAAGCTAAAAGTATTCGGATTAACAGAGTACATACCAGCTGGATTCAATTATAAACAGTACGCAGGAGCAGCCTCCCTATGTACTGCTTTAATATGAGTACAATGGTGTAATGACAAGACTAATCTCTTCGTACTTGAGCAGCTTCAGAGTTCGAATAGGACAAGTCATGTCTGAACTCGGAACCCCGGAGGTTGGAGTGACACAAGGAGCGGTCCTGTCACCACTAGTCTATATAATATACACCGCCGATATTCCAAGAACACCAGGATCTCTTGTAAGCATATATGCTCATAACACTGCGATAACACCGAAATGTAAACATAGTAGTAAACAACCTGCAAACAGCGGTAGACGACATCAAAGAATTTAGTATAAAATAGAAAATAGAAGAAATAAAATGAAGTTAAATAAAAAAAAATAAAAACCTAGTAAGAAAATAAAATAAATATAGTAGAGAGAAAAATCAATAAAATACACAAGAGAGAAAGAGAAATAAATCCTAGAGAGAAAGTAATATAAATAAAAGAAATAAAAAAGAATAGATCGAAGCTCTATCAACGTGGACAAGCGCAACACTCTGTAGGACTCATCTATTAGGATTTACACGTTTACTAACCATGACTTTTTTCGGACAACCTATAACAAAAATGACAAAAACACACAAGACGGCTTCGGTCACCAAAAAAAAAAAATCAAAAATACTAATAAAAAACCAACGGAACCCCCCCAAAAAAAATTAACAAAACCTAACAAATCCCGACATGTAGGGCTCAAATTCGTGAGCACTAAGTTTCCGAACTGGGCGCAGCCTAAGGTAAAAGCCCAAAAGTCACAAGAGGATAACAGAAATAAAGCGCTTAACGCTAGCCTGAATTTGAATCCAACCATGGGAAGCACGTTGGAGTTCTATTACCCAAGACTCCCATATAAAGAGTATTTGGCTAATAGTTGTGCCTCTATTGCGCATCAAAGCGCAATAGAATAATTTCTGTTAACACACGAAGAAGAAGGCTGAAAAGAACACACTGATCGAAGACTTTTTGCGTTAGATTAATCAGCATGTGGTCGCCTTTAAACACATTTTTAAGAAAAATAAACCTTCTTCTTCTTCGCGTGCCATATCAGAATTATCCGACGTTGGCGATCACCATTGCGAAGGCTTCTCCATCTTCTGCAATATGGAATAATTGTCCTGCATTTGGTATCTGAGTCCATTCACGAATGTTTTTTAGCCAAGAAACTTGTTTTCCTCCTACACCTCTACGGCCCTCTATTTTTCCTTTAAAGATCAGTTGTAACATTTTTTAAAACAAACCTAAGTTTGGAAAATTTCGCCTTAAGTTACATTAAACTCTCGATATCACCGCCTTCCTACTATTTCCCCCACGTCGACGTCCCTGCCCTCAACCTCCACTTTAATCTTTCAAAAGTGTATGTCCCGACTAATATCTTAACTCCAGACATTTGAATAAATGCTAATATCAACTCCTCTTCTCACAGATATTACACTTTCGTCATATTTACGATTGTTCTGCATCATGTTTACGGGAAAAGTTAAATTAGGTTTAAGTGGCCGTGCGATGCGGAGACAAATCTCCAAGCGGCGGAGCAAAGGAGGCGAGTAAATGGATGAAAGCAGAATAAGTGAGTAGTTATTAGATGTGTTGGGTGTGTATAAAAGTTGGAGACTTAACAACAGTGGCGATAGACTCACCTGGCGCATGATAATACAGTAAAAAGGAAAGTGTATCAAACATTTTCAAAATAATTATGACTAAAATAAATATACACACATCAAAATATTCTAGGGGACAAGAACAAAATGGGAGATTACAGAAGGATTTCAAATCAAATAATTTATTTTAAATATTTTTAATAAAAAGTTGTGCACAAATTTCCGGAATATACAATAAACATATTTTCTTAGCAATGTCGCAAAAGCTCTTAAGAAAATTAAAAGAGAACTGCATATGTTAAAAAAATGGTAACAAAAAAAAAATAAAAAACCAATTTAATGCCCCTCAACTTCCATCAATATAGTATTTCGGTTAAGGTTAGTATAGTGTATGACTTCCACGGTTGTTGTTTACTGCCCTATATCTGTAAGGCAAACTCATGATCAGATGGTCAATGTCTTGCTGCGGTATTCTGCTCCACTCCATTGAAAGGCCCTCAAACAGTTGCTGTCGTATATTGAATGCAATAATTTGTTGTAAAATGCGTCTGCCCAATATATCACATACATGCTCAATTGGGTTTAAATCTGGGGATTGTGAAGGTCATGGTAAATACTCAATTTCATTATATTGGGGGAATGTAGCGCCACAACAATGTAATTGGACCTTATGGAGAAGACGTCGTAAATGATAACGGAGAAAGACTTATCAATCTCTGTGAAAGTAATAGACTCAAAATAACTAACGGATATTACTGTCACAAAAACATACACAAATATACATGGTTTCAACCAACAAGGAATCTTAAGTCTATAATAGATTACATGATAGTTAAACAAAATTCACAAATACTCATTAGAGATATTAGAGCTATGAGAGAAGCAGTATGCGGATCAGATCACCACATGGTCAGGGCAAAAATTGTTTTCCCATATAGATTAAAGGACAGTGTCTCATCAAGCCAAGACGAACAACTTTTAGAAAGAATTGATCTTCCTCAATACAATCTGTCCAGTTTAATTCATGAGAGCACCCGTACACTATATAAGACTCGAATGGACACCAAACTTGACGAAACACTAACAAATACCAAATGCATATATGAGAACATAATATCAAGTATTCATCAAACAGCACAGGAGGTCTTAGGAATCAAACAAAATAAAATTAGTAACAAGCTTTGGTGGAATGAAGACGTCGAAAATGCGGTAACAGAAAAGAAAAGATTATACCATAAGTGGTTAAATACAAAAGATGACGCAGACAAAGACCGATACAATGAAATGAAGAAGAAAGCTAGAAAGATAATTATGACCTCCAAAAATGAGACATGGGACAGAAGATGCAGAGAGATAGAATCTTATATTGGAGGACGACAATGCACTGAGGCGTGGAAGTTTATAAACTCTGTTAAGAAGCCGACTAACGAGAAAGTGATTCTAAATCCCATAAATCCCGAGGATTGGACACACTATTACAAACATCTATTAAATGAGAACAGAGACGAATTTAAAGAAGATATGAATTCATCAAGAATCGAAATTCTGGGAGAGCATATTACCATAGACATCAACACAGTTCAAAAAGCTATAGCAGGGATGAAGAATGGGAAAGCAAGTGGACCAGAGGGAGTAACTACGGAATTAATAAAGAATGGCTCAGAGAAATTACACAGAATGATCACGGTGATATTTAACGAATATATTAATGGACATCCAACACCAGATGAATGGAAAACAGCATATATGACCCCAATATATAAAAAAGGTGACAGGAGAAATTGTAAAAACTATAGAGGGATATCGGTCACAAGTTCAATGAGTCGACTATACGGTCGAATACTACGGGACCTGATAGAGGAAGATTATCAATCGTCTGAAGACGAAGAACAAGGAGGATTTAGAGCAGGTCGTTCATGTACAGATAACATCTTCTGTCTTAAACAAATTATAGAAAAGAAAGTTGTGACAAATAGAGAGTTACATATGACTTTTGTAGATCTTGAGAAGGCATATGACACAGTCCCGCTAAATAAACTATGGGAAGTCCTGGGCACATCAAATATACATCAAACATTGGTTAGTACTATCAAAGATCTATATTATGGTTCAAACTCCCAAATGAAATTCGGAAATCTCTTAGCTGAAAAATTTGCAGTTACTAAGGGTCTCAGAAAAGGATGTTGTATCTCTCCGACTCTGTTTAAGATTTATATCTCTGCAGCTCTGAAACAATGGAAAAGGAAAGTCAAAGGAATGGGTATACAATTGAACGATCAGGATTACATATACACTTTACAGTTTGCAGATGATCAGGTGGTGATCTCAAATGACAAAGACGACATGGAATACATGCTTAGAAAACTAATTGAAGAATACCAGAAATGGGGATTAAATATCAATTTAGAAAAGACAAAATACCTCTCAATCGGAGCTGAAGCAGAACAACTCGATATCGATGACAATCAAAAAGTAAATCCATGTGACGAATATAAATACCTGGGCGTCATCTTCGACCGTAGTGGAAAAGACGAACGAGAAATAGAACATCGAATTGTACAAGCACGAAGAGCTATAGCATGTTTGAACGGAGTTCTATGGAGTAAAGAAATATCAAAGAAAAGAAAATGGAACATCTATGAGACAATGGTTAAAACTAGCCTACTTTATGGAGCTGAGACATGGAGAATAACAGAGAAATATAAGAAAAAGGTCGAAGCCACGGAAATGGATGCCATCAGAAGATCGATGAGAATATCAAGAGCCGACAGAATACGGAATGAAGTAATAAAACAACAAATGGGTATAGAGGGCACTATAGTTGAGGATATTGAGAGAAAACAGCTCATATGGTATGGACATGTGAGCCGAATGGGGGACGAAAGATTGCCTAAAAAAACGATGATGTGGCAACCCCCAGAGAAGAGGAAACGAGGAAGACCACCACAGAGCTGGAACCTGGGAGTTAGGAAAGCGATTAGCGTTCGAAATCTGGACGAAGACCTAACTCAAGACCGAATACAGTGGCGGTTGGGAGTCGGACAACGTCGTAAGACGTTATAAAACCGAATATATATATATATATATATATATATATATATATGTTCGCACGACCCTAAAAGTGCAATGACGCGCATTGTCGTGCATTAATTAAATTTCGGGACCATATTGTTATGCATAGGGTACAACAATATTGATAAAAAAAATAAATCATTCTTGCTTTGTATGTTATAATATCGATTTAACGTCGAGTTGTGGCTTATCCCCTTAGTGCCTTAAAACTGTGTGTAATTATTACAAAACTTTTATGGTAGTCCCAGGAATATAACACTATTTTTGTTTGCAGGCAAATGAATTTTCTGCTGCTAACGAAACAAAAAACAATCTTCTTAACAGACCAGGCTCTCTTTCCACGCCGGAGAAAGCCGTTTCTTCAAGATGGCGCCAGGCAAATCTAAATAGACAGACTAGACATAAGAGAAAAACCAAACGAAATTTGGGCTATAGATATGTAAGTAAACGGCAAAAACAAGTACCTGACAGGGAAATCAGACCTCCATGTAAGTGTAGCAAGAAATGTCGAGATACTTTGCAAGGAAATGAAGCACAGATTTTTAATCCGTTTTGAACTTGGGTGACTATGATAAACAAAATATTTGTCTTTTTCCCCAAATCAAATCTGTTCCAAAAAAAAAGAACCTACCTCAAAAAAAAAAAAAAAACATGTATCGTCACGAAATGTTTCAATACAATACTTTGTAAAGATCAAGGGTATAGATGTAAAAATATGCAAACAAGAGTTTCTTGCAGTTCATGGATTGCAAAAATCAAAAAAAAAATAATTCAACTTTTATGCGAACAAATAAAGGAAGGTGCTAGTACCCCAAAAGCAGATAAACGTGGCAAACACCAGAACAGAGCAAATAAAATTAATGGCTGTGATCGTGAAAACGTAAAAATATATATAGGTCCATCCCAAAATACACTAGTCATTATAGTAGGCAAAAAAATCCAAAGTGTACATTGATCATGATTTATCGATTTCTGCTCTTTATCACGATTATTACCTGGAATGGTGTAGAAATAGAAATGCCAATCCAGTAAAAGAAAGCTACTACAGGAATGTTTTTTGCAAGGAGTTTAACTATGAATCTAAATTAAACAAAACGGACACCTGCGAAACATGCGACTCTCTAAATATTCAAATTAGAAATGTTGGCAGTACAGAAGCATCAGCAGGCAGGTTAAAGACTCAACTTAGCTACACCATCGAAGGGCCGAAGCTTTGCAAAAAAGCCTGAAAGATTAAATAGAAAATGCTAAGAGAACAAAAGGCACACTTGTCATCAATGATTGATTGATTTATTTGATCAATTGATTTATAGCAAGCGCTATCTGTACCTTCATCGACAGTTGATCCTGCTTTTTATTTACGAAAAATTTTAACTTATTACTTAGGAATACATGATTGCGTTGAAAATATGGATATATGTATATGTGGCCCGAACATTTAGCAAAACGTGAAAGTGACGAGAGTGCTAGTATATTATATAAGCATTTTAAAGAAAATCCTACTGAACATAGGAAGCTTATTGTATATAGCGATAATTGTGCTGAACAAAACAAAAATTGGACTATTGTATGTCTGTGGCAAAAACTAGTTAAAGAAAGTGTCTTTGATACAATAGAACATAGATTTCTAGTAGTGGGACACACACATCTTCCTTCTGATCGTGACTTTGCAATTATTGAAAAACATAAACGCCGTTATTTAAATCAGGTGTATACTCCTGATGACTGGTATCAAGCAGTCTTAAAATAAAAAAGGAAAAATCCTTTTAATGGCATTGTTTTACAGCAAAAAGATATTTTGTCTTTTAAGGATTTACAGATCCAATATTCTATTACCAAAAAAACGCAAACAGAAAATAAAGAAAAGCTTAATTTCAGTAAAATCTGCACATTTAAATTTACTCACGAGACACGAGATTACAAATGTTATGTTTTATAAACATCTTTGGAACGAATTATTTAAATCTGTCAATATTGGCAGGAGAGGTGTTAGAACTACAGTAAACCTGAATGTAAGAGATTTAAAAATTAAATAAGGCGCACCTATTCCATTAAACCAAAAAAAAATATCTAATATTTCGATGGTTCTTCTCTACATACCACCTATTTACCAGAATTACTACAGAGAGAATGGTGTTGTTGAAAATATGGGAACAGATAATGATACTATAGATAATGAGATCGAACATTTGGATGACTTTAGCGATCTGGAGGATGAAAATTAAAGTGATTTTATGTATTGTGTTTTTCATGTTTAGTACTGTATATAACTTCTAATATTATGATAAGATACCTATTTCACAACTTGTTGTATTATTAATTTGTTTTGTAATAAAGGTGCAAGTCACATTTTTTTGAATTGTTATTGTTTTTTTTTTCTTTCAAAAACTACTTTTTTTTAAATTAGCTTAGCGTTTCAAGAATAGTTGATATACAGTTTTCAAGTAACACCATTTATGAAATTTCTAATCCATATTTGGTATTTCAGGATTTGATTAAAACCTTTATAATTGATTTTCCCAAAAACTTAATTCTGTGGCGTGTACCGTTGTTGCTCTAAGGTCTTCAAATATACAGTAAGTTCGTAAAATACTTGAAAAGCCTAATAACAGAAAAGCTGCAGGTAAAAACAGGAGACTAAATGAATTACTGAAATATTGTGGAGCAGCAATGACAGAACAATTAACAAAATTAGTTAATAAAATTATAAAACACAATAGAATACCGAAAGAATGGAGAACGAGCAAACTAATTCTATTATTTAAAAAACGAGCTAAACTAGTCAGAAAACTACAGAGGTATAAACTTGTTAAATACTACTTTTCTACCTAGACACTGCTCGAAAACTGCACAAGAACTACACATAGCCGATTTAGATTGTAGCGTTTACGCTACTGATTAACCCCTTAAGAAATTTTTATTACCCGCCTACGATCGATTTTAAATTGACATTTTTCCCCACACGCGCAGTAGTCGCTTAAAAAGGAAGATTGATCGATTTTGTGCGGAAGCGGAGCGGTTAGTTTTGGTCAGAACTCAATGCAGCCACGTCAACCGGTGAAATTTTTTCACCTTCAAAGTGACGGAATTGGAGCAAGGAAGATAATTTGGGGAAGAATAAATTAATTCATAAATAAAATACATATTATAATAATAATAATAAGTAAAATTTTTAAAATCATTAATCTAATAGTTCCACATAAAAGGAAGATTTTTTTGGCGTGCTGCGACTGCATATTCCGTCACGTGAAAATATTAATTTAAGTTCATTGAAGTAACTTTGAATCCTTAGATAGTTAGCAACTTGTGTATGTAACCCGTGGATTTTGCTGTCACCCAGAGACCAGTGACTGGTTGTGGCTTTTGTGCCCAGGATTCGTCTTTACAGCCATAAACTGATGTAGCCGTGCCAAGAGGAGTTTTTCCTATGGCCTTATAGTGCTGTAAAGATAAGTTGTTTAACTATTTGACTTTTTGTATTACTATCTATTTTGTTACTATGTATTATTTGTTACTATATATCTAACTCATCATATGCATATGATAAGGTGAATACCTTTGTGATAATTTAATTTTTGATATAATCTAATTCTAAAATATTGGGGAGAAGAAAATACATTACACATGTTTTATTGGGTTTTTAAATAGGATATACAGAGTCTGACCAAACTCACTTTTTTTGATATAATATTTTTGTTAATACAATACATTTGATATAATACAATTTGATATTGAGAGAGGGACATAAATTTAATGTGGATTTTTTTTAAATATGATATAATGGGTATGGAACAACTCACTTTTTGGATGTAATATATTTAATAGAATTGTAACAGATTTATCAAGTTTGATATCTTTACAATATTCTAATTTGTATCTCATTTTAGTCGAACTAGTTAAATTTAAATTACTACCTTTTTGTGTTAAGACTTTGGCTATGATACGGACTATTCTTGAATTTTTACTAATATTTTATATTTTATTTGGCCAGTGGTATTGACTATTCATTTGTTGAGGGGCTATTAGGTCCCATTGTATCTGTACACCATCCACTACCACTGTTATTTGGCTTTGCATTATATGTAAATTGTTTATACACATATACCTATATATATTTTTTATAAATATATTTATTGTTGCTATTTTGAGTTTTATTTCAGTTCTACTAACCAGTATATAACATAGCAAAACAAGATTATTATTTAGTATTTTTGTATTTCAGAGTATTATCTCCAGATTCATTTGTTACTTCAAAATCTGAACTATCGTTGAGTTGGCGCCCTTCTTTTCTCTTCTTATTGTTCTCTTTCTATAAATTTATTCCCAGTGACTTTCTTCAGTTGTATCACGTTTGATATTACCAGGTCTCATTTCTTTCTTGTCTCATTAGCTCATTATCTCTTGTTATTGTTGTTTATATCTTTAAAGCCACAATCCAGTGCATTGAAGCTAGCCCGAACACTCACTTGAGATTTAGTGTCTCTTTGGCCATTTAAATTTGTTCCTCTGAGCTTAGCCCTATTTTTAGTATTTTTTTTTTCATCACTTCTCTTTCAGTTCTTCTGAAATTTGAAAGTTCTACACTTCCTAAAATCCAATACTCCCGGAGTATTGAGCGTTTCAAGATCCATAAACAGTTTTGTATAAGTTAATAATATCGCGCTTTATCCCTTTTTTACATCATACAACACATTTTTGTCATTCCACAAACCAGCATAATTAATTCATATGTAGCCATCAAAATCGTAAAAATATGACTTTATAAAGCGCAAATGCGTGGGCTGCCGTACCATAAAACTGACCATTTACTCAGAGCTCCTAGTCTAGGTGCTAACCATCTTTATTCTTCATAGCTACATTAACAATCGTTTTTATGGCCACGTAAATTGTCAAGAAATGACACGATAATGGCGAAATAATTTTTCCATTGATCATACCCAATACAAAACCGTAAATGATGGCTTATTTTATATAAATAAAATTGATAGTGATTTATGATGTTGGGATTGTTCATTTGTGGAAAAAAATTAGAGTTACACATTTTATTTATGATATAAAAATAAATGAGGTGTAATGAATTGGTTTATTCGTATTACAAGTTTTTCAATGGCATTTAAGAGCAAAAATTTACAATATATGCACAGATCCTGATTGAATCATCTATACAAAAATTCAGTAATTATGAATGCGATTTAAAATAATATTTTTCTGCAAATTGTTTCTGCAAATAAAAGTCGATAAAAATCAGCTATTAAATTCAAAAAAGTTTTTAACCAAAATTTTTTATTAGTCTGTATTATTTTCGTATTTTGTTGTTACCTAATTTGTGTTTTTTAAATATTATGATAAGGTCTTTTTGATATATTATTGTTTGCAGTAAAAGTAACTATTATTTTGAATTCCAAATGTCAATTTGTTTTCTTTACAAATAATATTAAGTATACACCGTTTTCTAAATGTTTTAAACTCACACTAAAACATACCCTCTTCTTATTTTAAAATCAACTCAAGCTCACTTCCAGTTTTCTCCTGAAACGCTTCCCAAATTCTCCTCCAAACCTGTCTTCAATGATCCAATCAATCTATAACCTCTCGATTACCTCCCTTGTGCTGCTCCCCGCCCCCACCGCCTCCCGGAATCATCCATCCGCCACCACATCGCAGCAATCAAAAAGACAAAACACAAACAGACAGCTAAGCAGCAAGAACAGCAGGATTGAGGCGCGAGGGTGCAAAGGCGGGGAGGCCATAGGGTTTTATTACAAATAAGAATATGGTTTTGAAGTTATATTCTTTTGGTCTGTAAACAAACCACAATAAATTGTACTTAATTAAAAATAACTTTTTAATATTAGACGTTTCTATTTCCAATGCAGAAATTGTTTTTAAAAATTGTTGGAAATACAATAATTGTAAATAATTAATATAACCTATAAGTGTTTTATTTACATTTTCAACAAAAAAACGTAAAAACAATAATAAAAAATAAGAAGTAACATAAAAATAAATAGTATATTATCGTAAAAATGTCTGTGTTACTCAGAAATTAAGGAATCGTTTAATTGGAATTGATTTTAATATAAATTCGTTTTCTATGTTCAATATGTACTTTTGATATTCCCAGGACCGTTGTTGATACAAGCATCTAATAATATCATCATCAATTAGCCAATCACGTCCACTGCTGGACATAGGCCTACCTTAGTTCTTTTTAGTATTCTCTACACTGGGCCGCTTGTAGCCAGTTTCCCGCTACACGTTTAATATCATCGGTCCATCTAGTCGGTGGTCGTCCTCGGCTTCTTTTATAGTTTCTGGCCTCCATTCCATAATACGTCTTGTCCACCGTCCATCTTGTGTTCTGGCTAAGTGCCCTGCCCAGTTCCACTTAAGCGACGTGGTTCTTTTGATGACGTCTTGAACTCCTGATCTTTGTTTGTGTTTGTACAGGTAAAACACATTGGTTATAAACCTTTCGCTTGAGAGACATGGGAATTGAACTTTTTAGAATATGGCTTAATTTGCCAAATGCTGCCCATGTTAGGCCTATTCGCCTCTGTATTTCATGTGTTTGATTGTCTCTGCTTATTTTGATTTCGTGTCCTGGATATTTGTAAGTGTCTGTTTGTTGTCAATAGTTATCTAACAACTGCTTTTGATAAATTTGGTGATAATAAATTTTGATAAATGCATATTTGCATATTTTGGATAAATTGTATAAGTGCATATGTATTTGTACTGTAAGTGCTGTGAAGTCATTGCATGTTAGTTTAAGTACCTTAGTTGATAGATAAAATAAGAGTAAGCCATAGGGTAAGCCCTTAGATTTGAATATTTGCTGTTATTAAGTTATGTCCAAAAATAACTGATAATTGGTCATTTGTGACCAGATAGCAGTATACAAACATTGCACATGTTTAGGTAAAAAAAATATGTATTTATTAAAAGTACATTTTTTCAGGTATACCACAATATAGACAAATATCTGAGAACATCTCTCAGAAATACTCAGAAGTGTATATTTGCTAATCTCTACTTATAAACAATGTCTTAAACATATAATATGGGGGACATGAAAGGAGCCACCACGTTAAATTTCGATCACATGTGAAAGCAGTCAGGCGTCCCCTGCAAACGAATAATGTTGGCTAATTCTTTCACCACCGGTGCACCAACACAGATGCAAATGCAACCAAAACGGTCTTTGTTAAGGCCATTTTTAATGACTACTTTAATTCAGAACACAGTGCCGATATCCTACTGGTTCAAAAAACCCATCGAGGTACTGCAAGTCACAGACCAAGGATTCGAGGTATGAGACTTGTACTGGAGAGACCACATGACCAGTATGGTAGCGCAGTCTTTATCAGACCGGATACCGACATAGTGTCCAAATCTTTAACATATCGAGATTACATCGAGATCCTCACAGTGGAACTAAAGTTTTGTACAGTAACGTCTATCTACAAACCGCCAAAAGCTGACGACTAAAAATTATACTGGGTGACTTCAACTGTCACAGTATCGCGTGATTGTATAACGAAACAGACTTTAATGGCGAAGAACTGGAACATTCTGCTAAAAACATGAACCTTAAATGTATTAATGATTTAAAACAGCCTGCGTCTTTTAACAGCGGAAGATGGCGCACAGGTTACAACAAGGACAATATATTTGTCAGCTACAGTATTGAAGACCAGGTGACAAAAATTGTTGAAAGCGCCCTCCCAAAAAGACAGCACAGACCAATACCTTGCTTTTTGAACGCGGCAATCACATACGAAATAGTATCTTTTCAAGAGAAGGAGTACTTCACTAAAGCATAATGGGAAAAATTCGCTGAAGCTTTAGATCAAAAAGTTTCCCAGCTAGAACCGTGCTCTGATACATACAATAAATTTGTACAAATTGTAAAACAAATATCATAAAAATATATTCCTAAAGGTTGTAGAACCGAATACAATGCGGGGGTATTTGAAGAATCTAAACCCCTACGTAAAAGATACGAGCAGCTATATGAAGACGATCCTTTTTCGGAGGCAATGCTAGGTGGTACAAGCTGGTCACGAGCCTGGACATGAAACAAAACAGCAGAGGCGTTTGGAAATTAATTCGGAATCTTGGCAACAATCTTTCAGCTCTGGCACCCAATCTGACAGAAGTCAGATCAGATAGCCTATCATTTGCTGACAAATGATAAGACGACATCAAGGAAGAACAAAGTGAGAGTACAACGAAATATCGACGAAGAAGAGGATGTTCTAGATACTTTCTTTTGCCTGGAGGAGATGAGACGCGATTAACCAAATGAAAGATAATAAACCGGCTAGCTTGGACGATATACAGTATAAATAAAGCACTTTGAACCAAAAACCACAGAGTAGCTCGTAAAAATGATGAACTGTTGCGTCCGTACATTCCAAATCAATGAAATCTGAAGGAAAGTTAGATTGGTAGCCCTCTTAAAACCAGGAAAAGATCCGGCGGATACAAAGAGTTTTAGATTTGGCACTCTTTTGTGTCACCTTTTTAAGGCGTTCAAAAGAATCATACTGATAGACACTAAAATTATTCCCGAACAAGCTGGGTTTAGACCCGGTAATTTCTGCTGCAGTCAAACTCTCTCACCCAACATATTGAAGATGAGTTTGAACGAAAAAAAAATAACAGGAGTAGCGCCTATGACACAGTTAACCATCAACGGTTGCTGGTAAAACTCTACGAAATTACAAAGGATTTCCGACTAACAAGGTTATTGAAATGTCTTCTTCAGAATAGACGCTTCTACGTAACGCTTCAGTCCAAGAAAAGTCGGTGGAGGGTTAAAAAAAAAATAAACTTCCACAGGGAAGTGTCCTTGCGCCATTGCTGTACATCATTTACACCAACGACCAACCCAAAACCAACAAACAAGACAGTTTTTTTACGCGAATGATATAGCTGTGGAAGCTTAGGGAAGTACCTTCAATGAAGTCGAAATAAAACTGACAGATGCCCTAGAATACCCAGGTATGTACTTTCCACCTTAGAAACAAGCATGCCCGAAGGACACTCCATGCTGGAACACAATGAGACGCCAAAATACCTCGGCGTACGTCTGGATAGAACTCTGTCTTATCGATATCACTATCAATATAACAAGAAGAAAGTGAGCACCAGAAATAATATCATCTGGCGATTAGATCATCATCATACACTCTCCGTACTTCTGCCTTAGCATTATGTTTTTCTGCCACCGAGTTTGGAGCACCAGTATGGGAAAACTCTGCTTACGCTAAAAACGTCGATGTTGCGGTAATATCTGGTTGCCTCACACCGACTTTTGTTAAAGAGGTCTACCTTATAATTGAAATCGCTCCACCTTCTATCAGAAGACAGGTCACATCAGAGATAGAACGAATAGCAGGAGACGAATCGAAGACACCTCTTGTATGACCACCAAGTTTAGCCAAGCAGATTAAAATGTTGAAAAAGCTTTCTGAAAAAATCACGATCCCGTCCCGAAGAGCTAAAGACGCACCGAATACACCGATGGCAAGCCTCAGCTACAATACATTTTGTTCCCTCAGAGGAAATGGCTGCTGGACACAATTTGCCGTATCCCACATGGAAAGCGCTAAATAGACTAAGAACTGGAGTTTTACGTTGTGCTGGTAACCTGAAGAAATGGGGATACCAGGAGGACGATACCTGCGACTGTGGCGCGATTCAGACTAATCATCATCTACTATCATGCACAGAGATGAGAGAGTCCTGCAGAGAAGAAGACCTATTCTTAGCAAATGACAGGGTTATCTATGGGGCCAACCATTGGAAATATAAAATTTAAAGCTGTTGGTATTCTGGACACGGAAAGTAAAGTAAATAAAATAAAATAAATGTCGGTTGCGTTTCGATTTATTTGAGTCTTTCGTTATTCTCTTACACCTGTTTCTAGGTCTACCGTCATTAGAGAGAGTTTGTGAAAAGTCTCAAACCAAATCAAAAGGCACCGACTACTAAGGCAATTATTATAGGAAAATAATTACCTATGTAATTAGGTCTCTAGTAGAGTATGCTACTAGAGACCTCTAGTGAGGAAAGATGAAGTTAAATATCGATAGCAATTAAATTAAACTGTATACCCAAGCTTAGTCAAGCCATTCAGAGCGATGCTGGGAATACTAAAATTCCACCATGCATCAACAATTTACCCATATAAAGTAAATTAGCAACAATATAATATCGCTTTGTAATTTTAAACAATAAAAGTCAATATTGGTGAAATTTTATTATCTCTGGTCAATGAAAGTGGCTTGATTTTTTGTCGATGGGATACTTGGATCAAGGGATATCGAATTTTTACCATCGAACTGATTTTTTGAACATTGATTCTGCGCGCGTAACTGACATTCAAAATCGACGGTCGCTTGAAGCGTTGTTTCTAAAAGGACGGTTCATTCTATACAAAAAAAAACTAATAAACAGTTTTGTTTAAAATTATCACAGCTACATTTCGTATTTAAAATATATTAGATAGTATAGATTCTTGGTATATTGATTTTTTTTTTGCTTTTTTACCTCCCTACGAGGTGGGTGTTAGGGAGAAGCTCGGGTTAAAAATGGGTAAACTTTCTTGCATCTTTTTTGGGGTCTCGAAATTATTATTCTCGGCAAAATTAAGCTTGTTCGTATGATTTTTAGAGGTCAAATCTCTGTGGATTAAACTATAATTAAACTTTATCTATGAAACGAGTTATTCCAAATTAAAAAAACTTCAATTTTCGTTGATTAGAAGCTGAGATATTGCGACTTTTATAAATTTGAATTTTCGAATTCAGTTTTTGAAATTGTCAAATCGAGAAATAAAAAAAGACTTGGGTTCGAAGGGACGCTCAACATTGCGTTTTTTTGAAAATTCGTGCAAAAATGCCAACATTTCGAATAAAAAAATAAACTTCCTATATGTTGGTAGTTATTCTAGGGTTAAAACCATTTAAAAGATTTGCTATTCTTTTTTTTTTCCATAACTAAGTATAATTCTCTAGTAAAATACAAGTTCAAAATTCTCTTATAAAAGATGATTGATGTCATGTATAAGTCATGGTAAAACAAAACTCCCAGTAAAAACATAACTGCTCGAATCCCTCTGTCCGAACAGTCCCCACCGCCTCTGAACAAATTTCCTCTCGCCCTTTCGCCTCTAATCGATAGCGATGCAGCTGTCCGCAGTGACGTCATCTCGTCATCATCGGCGACCTCTCAAGATGACGGCTGAGTGAACGGCGATCGTCAGTTGTCACTCGGTGCATCTCGTCAAAGTAGGCGAAACAGGGCGCGGGTAGCAGGAGAGCAGCAACGGGAGAGGCAGCGCAGGAATCGAGTTGAAGGGTTGTTTTACAGGGGTGGTTTCGGGGATGTAACGTGGGAAGATTTGTTGAATGCGGATATTGTGTGGGTTGTTAATTCGCTTCAAACGAGAATTGTTAGGACTTATGATATTATTATATTGGGAGGATTGCTTCTGTTAAAACATTACCTTAATTCGATTGAGTATTCCAGTTTATATATTATAATAAATTAAATAGTTTTTATCTGGTTTTTCTGTTGCCTTGCTTTTTCTTTAAAAACCGTCTCTCGGAGAAAGTGAGCGATTTTTTACAAAATTCTTGCCTATTTTTTCTTTTTTTTAACTGTCATTTACAGGTTAATTTTTCATGTTACATCTTATATATGCTGTATATTTTTCATGCTGCTTAGGATTGTCATTTCTTTTCTGCCAAGTATTCTTTAGTCTTGTTCTTGTTCTGTCTAAAATACAATGAAATATCTTTTAAGTCTTTTAATAATTAAATAAGTCTAAAATTTCCATTCATAATACATGGTCAACGTATAAAAAGAAAATATAAAAAAATATCAGCGACAATTCTGTTTGATTAGGAATGGGGTCGTCGTACGAGTTGAGTACTGTTTAATATATACAGTAAACATGTAAATGTTTTAATAAATTTGTTAAACTCATGCCTAAAAGTGATTCATAAAAATATAAACATCACTAAAAAAAGCTACAATCTAAAAAGTTAAATGCTTTAATTGCAAACCTTGACAATAAAAAAGATTATTGAGGTTATCAGCATTAATTATATTAATTTCAGTTCTAATTCTCTCTTTAAGTCCATAAATACTATAAGGTCTATTAACGTGAACTATAGACTTTAGGCATCACCATAAGAAAAAAATAAAGTGGGCACAGATCAGGAGATCTAGCTGGCCACTCTAAAACTCCTCGTATGTTAATTCATATATTAGGAAACATAATATTTAGGTATTTACCTACATATCGCTCATATGCAATATGCTTATAATGCAATAGTGCTTAATCTTGCTGGAACCATAGCGAATTGTCAGGTACCTGAGGATTTTGATGATTTGATGGCCTCATCTGAGAAAATAGATTTCCGTAGGAATTGGTAATTATGATTACATCGATCCATCATTAATTTATAAAATTCTTCTCTGCAATCGAAATCGGCTTCATTAAGTTCATATGCACTTATTCACTTTTGGAGCTTTTAATATAGACGTTTTACATATCGATTGCTTTAAACTTAACTTGGCAATCCTTGTAATAGTATATATAATATTTCAAGTTTTTTATTTCACAATCAATAGTATTTAAAACCCAGTTCTTGCCACTGCACAGTTGAGTATACACTACCATATGTAGCTGACTGAAAATTGTTCCGAAAATTCTTAATTTCGCGCATTTAGTTCTGACGGTATGGATATGGGATATAGATACAGTATCCACAAAATTGCTGAGCAAGCGTGATGTTTCAACCAACAAGTGGTACTTAAGTGTTTATATTAGCTGATTGTTTTTTTTATAATATTGTTTATATAAGTGTTTATATCAGACTACGGGTTTGCCCCGTAGTATTGTCGATTGTTTAATAGGTTTATCGGGATATTTCGGGAAGTCGTATTAGTGGAATTTAGTCTAAATGAGACACGTTTATATCTACTACAAGATTGGAGTATAATAATTGAAATGAGACACGTTTATATCTACTACAAGATTTAAACCGATAAAAAGTAATTTTAAGAAACTATTTACTTGAAGCAGTAGAGAGAAAAGTAGAGAAATACGTGTTTTAGCATTCCCGAATTAATTTCTGAAAATGTTATCCAAAAACAATTAATTTTTTCAACACGATCTGTGACTCGCTTATATATTTCCAACTCTGTTTCCATTTATTGCTGTGCACTGATTATCACCAACTTGTTCATTGAAATGTTGATACGAAATGTGTAATTTTCTTTCCCTTTATCGTTAATGAGAATAACCTCTAGCATCATCATCATCATGGTGCTGAGACTTTGAGATAGCAGCCGATCCCGAACCTAAGAGAGAAACGACTGGTTCGACCACGATTGCAAATAATAAATCAGAAACAGAATGAAAATAACGAGGCATTTAGTACCATAAAACAACAAAGAATTAGATCTACAATAGATATGTACCAAACTTAAGGAGAAAAAAGGAACACATACACCAAAAAAGAACAAAAATCAGAAAACGACATATTAGAACGGCTTCGAAGCCATATGAGTAGAGAAGAATAAGAAAGTTGTATTTCCAAATAAATATTATAAGAAAATAATTCAAGCCAAGAATCAACCCCTGTAATGATCAGAATGGCAAATTTGCTTACTAGTAAAGAGGATCTGCTGTTACAATGTGTAAGACACTTTCGATAGTTGCTTAAGGGAAAACCTACTAACAATATAAAACTGTAGTACTGAATTTAAAGAATTTTTGGTGGAATTAGTGAAAATTTATATATAAAACTAAAAAAACCACAAATCACCAGGTAGCGATGTCATCCCAGTAGAGTTATTCAAGTACGGTGAAGAGTAAACAATTATCTCAAACATATTTTGCCCTAATATACCCGTATCTTCAGCATATCTCAGTTATATATAATAATTTCTTTATGATCCAGCCTCAAAAATCTACTGCTGAACCTAGGCATCTTTCTCGTATTTCTAATCTGGGGCAAAAATTTGCTCCCACTTTTGTATAAGGAAGGTTGAAATAATTTAATAATTTTTACAAAATGGTTGAAAATTTAGAGAACAATTGCAGTATAAATAGAGTTAATAAAAGTAAAGAATGATAGAAAACACCACGTAATTAAAAGTTCTGCCAAAAACTTCAAAAGCAACTATGCCAGTATTCAATTTCTTAAAAGCCGGACCTGGTTCATTGGTGGTAACAGAAGTAATAATAAGGGGTGAACAAAGAGGGCAAAATACTCCTGCTAACACGGGCTACTTTTATTGGGTCAGTAGGACAGCCCATTAAAAGAATATTTGTTTCGTAATGAATTTTTGTAAGTATAATTGAACATGCTTTAATTTTACAATGTAAGTAAAACAATATTATTACACTTATAAGAATTTTAATATGTTTTGGAATATTTTATTATTGTTATAATTACTAGAATATTGTAGTTGTCAAAGGTAGAAAATGGAAACGATAAACTGAATTTAAAATATTATAAAGATATAATACAAAGATTTCAATCCAAAATACACCGGCAAAATTAACGGAACACCTTAAAAATGGGACATGTTAGATGTCTCGAATTTCCTAAACCTGTTGTCCGATTTTAGTGATTTTTTTAGTATGTAATAGTTACATTATTTAAGAATATCGATGTAATAGTATTGTTGCTAGACAGGTCAATGCCATTTTATACCGGGGGTATCAATCATACTGTGTTTTTTCCTCAAAGTTCGGAACACCCTGTGGAATATTCTAGCATATATCAAATATTGAATGTAAAATTCAATTATAGCCTCAGGCTTTCTTAACATTTTCTTTTTTGATTCATTTGTTTGTGTTGGATAATAAAAAAGTTAGGTGCGTTAACAACTAGTTTTTCATCAATAAATCCTCATTTTCTGCTTAGACAATCCTAAATTAGGGTATGAGAAGTTAACAATTTAATACACACACCGGCAAATTTAAAGGAACAAGTTATTAATGCAATAATTCTTTATATTTATATTTTATATACTATATCTACATAGCTTTGAATGCTTCTTGTCACAAGAAAGTCTTAAATGTCAAAATGTCAAATTAATTTGTTTATTTGTATTGTGGTTTATATTTTACAGTCCTTTTGTTTGTTGACTACAAGTACAAACTTGTATTTAATTGATAAGTTAATTTGTTTGAATTTGTTGGATATGATTTTTCTTTTGATTTGTTCTAATCAGCGGTGGTCTTATTTCAAAGAGTAAGTAAAAATGGGTGATTTAATACCGACAGATATTGCTAGGGTCGTAACAATGGTCGAAAGTGCTCGAATGTACAGGAAAGTTCCTGGAATATTTGGTAAATTACCATCAACCATCCATCGTTGTGTAAGTCGTTGGAGACAAACCAGGGAGTATGTAAGAAGAAGGGGACAAGGTAGAAAACGTTTAACCACGGTTGTAGATGATCGATTTATAACGTTGTAAACATTACGTAGTAGACGTCAAACGGCAGTTCAAATCAAAAACCTGTTCGTGGAACTTCCATAAGTGAGCACACAGTAAGAAGTAGACTAAAAAAGCTCAAGTCTCAAGTCATATGTGCCAATAGGAACTCTCAGAATCCAGAGACACCATCGTTTAGTACGACTACAATTTGGTCGAGTACATCAAAATTGGAATGATAACCAATGTAGTCAAATTCTCTTTATGGACGAGAGCCGCGTTTCTGTGTAAATTACATCGACAGTAGAGAGAGATTGTATCGACGCCAAGGAGAACGACATGCCCTTTAAAGTTAAATATAACCGTATCTTTTGGTGGAGGTTCAATTATGGTGTAGGGCGTACTGTTTGCACCATATATTGGCGAAAATTTTTATTTTATTGCAGGGTAATGCGCGCCCACACGTCGCAGGCTGTGTAAAAGATTTCTTATTACAAGTGGGTATAATAATAATGAATTGGACAGCTTGTTCCCCAGACCTGAACCCGATAGAGCATGTATGGAACATGCTAGGCAGAAAACTTAGGGCACGAGTTCCTGCTATTCAAAACAGAGAGGAAGTCAGAAATGCTTTGATTCAGGAATGGGAGAGACTGCGTCAACAACTGATCGATAGCGTTATTAGAAGTATGAGAAGACGAATAACTGCAGTTGTAAGAGCTCGTGGCGCAAACACATACTATTAAAGCCAAAAAAAATATGTTTTTTGATGTGCCAACTGTGCCAAAAAGTTAATGTGTCTAAAATCCGTATTTTCTTTGAGTATGACATCTTTGTGTTTTATTTCTTCCTAAACAGGTTTCATATTGTACTTCCATTGGAACATAAATTCAAAATACTTCATCAACATTCGTAATATGATATTATCTAAACAATATTAACAATATATAGACTAGAGAGAAATTACTTAAATTTTATGGTTGTTCCTTTAAATATACCGTTGAAACTAAGCAGAAAATGAGCATTTATTGATGAAAAACATTGATAGTAAGAATCAAAAAGAAAGTGATAAGAAAGCATGAGGTTATAAGTGAGTTTTAATTTTAATAATTTATATATGCTAAAATATTCCACAAGGTGTTCCGAACTTTATGGAACAAATACAGTATGATTGTTACACCTGGTATAAAATGACCCTGACCTTTCTACCATTAACATTATTACATCGATATTTTTAAATAATATAATTATAACATACTAAAAATATCACTAAAATCGGACAATAGGTTAAGGAAATTCGAGACATCTAACATGTCCCATTTTTAAGGTGTTCCGTTAATTTTGCCGGTGAGTGTATTAAGAACGATACTAAGAGTTCTATGGTGCATAACCAATGAAGCCATCAATCAAAACGACGGACTAACATACGTCAAAGATAATATCAAAAAGTGAAACTTGAAGTGCATCAGAATGTGTTCGCAAAAAGTTTAGTGAATAAACCACATACAGTGCGAAGTTTATAACGAAAAGTTACATTAGAGTTAATTGATTAATACTAAATATATATATATATATATATATATATATATATATATATATATATATATATATATCCTCATTAGACCTGGCGTCCAATTTAATGGTCATTTACGTATTATATGTTTTTGGCAAAAACTAAATTTACAGCACCTAGTCCCATGGTCCATCGTAGTGTACACACTAGTGACTCTGACAATAGCGTGCCATAGTGGTGAGAGCATATTTCAACTTAGTTACTTGTTAATAGCAAGTGACAGACATGACGACCAGTTGTAGAAAAACAATTGATGGTAATTAGCTAATTTAATTAGATTAATAACTTAAATAATGTTGCTGGTTGTTCCTTAAAAGAAAAAATAAAAATTAAATTAAATTTATTAATTAAATTAAGTTAAATTTCTGAAAATTCTGATTTTGGTAACATTTCAACACTGGTAACAAGAAACAGTTACAAACCTAGAACATTACTGCAAACTTAGAAGATATATAAGCCTAGATGTAGGTTGACAGGTTGCAAGGGTAAAACAAAAGTTGTTTGTGACTCATGTGACATATTTTTATGTTTATCGGGAAATAAAAATTGCTTTAAACAATTTCATTTACAATAATTTTGTATTGATGCGATGCTGATGTCCTTTTGAATGGACATTTCTTTTTCATATTTGGCAAAAGAATAAAAATTTAGAAAAATTTACATGTGTTTTTATACTAAAAATCATACGAATTTGATTATTTAATAAAAAAAAAAAAACAAAAAAGATCAGGTCAGGTCTATTAAATCTCATAATATATCAGGATATATTATGTAAAAAAGGGGTGCATTACTTGATGCCTTCCTAATGATATATTACTTATTTTATTTTATCTACCTAAACATTTGTACTGTATAGATAAATTGTTATAAAAGTGGGTTTAATAAAAAAATCTGACCCATTCATATTGACAATTCAGACATTAACAATTACATATTACACATTAGAAAGTAGATTACTTTAAAACGACATTGTCACTATTTTTGAGTTGTCACTTTATTGTAAGATAGATTCCCCAATTCGGACATTTTTCATTCTCCGATGATCAGTAGGAAGACCACGCAAATGATGGAAAGACAACTTAATGGACGCACATTGAAAAACAGACAGAGTTACATCTAGAAAGAAAAGGGACAAGAAGAATTTGGGTAAACAGATCCTACTTAGTTCTGCCGAGATATTTGCGACGAAACTGTTTTCAATTAATAGAGCCGCTTTTTCGATTTTTCTCTTTTTTCATCTGTTTCATCTGTTATTTGTTCATCTGTCAACGGAAAGAAATAATAGAGTTGAAAGAATACAATAACATACCAGCAAACGAATGGGAAAGATAACTGACGGAACTGTTGAAAGGAAATAAAAATAATAATTTTACTTCAAAATAAAATGTCACCAGGACCAGACTAAATCGACGGCTCCTAAGTATACTGAGTCAACTGCTAGAATAGTAATTGATGGTGAGGAGCAATTTTAATAACAATTACGATATTTTGATGTGTTTTTACGCAAAAATATAGATTTTTTTCTGTGTAAATATAATGATATAAGACTTTTTTATGTGTGTAAAATTATTTTAAATTATTTACTTAATAAAAAGATAATGCATATGCACCAGTATACGTCGTAATATTATAATGAATATTGGATCAAATACCAGTTACATTTATATACGCCGTTTCTAGTAAATGTGGATAATTATTTTACACTAGCTAGAAATTGTCTTACCTTTTCATAATATCTTAAAATAAGTAGGGCTGTTGCTAAATTATTTATACGATTTTGTTTAAAACTTGACTTACTATACGAGGTGAATAATGTTACAATGTTAAAATTTGTATACTGGTCTAATAGCAAAAATAAAAAAATAGTATTACTTTTAGCTTTAATAAAAACTTAAAAGTTTATTACAATATTTCTTTACAATAAACAATAAAGTCTAAATGCAGTTATAAACAAAAATCAACAATTTTTGACAAAAAAGCAACATAAACTAATTATTATTTTTAGGTTAAGTAGGAACTTGGTTTATTGCAACAAGTTGGTATAATAAAAACAATTAAAAATAATTCTTTAGCATAAGATAAACAATGTAACATCTACAAAGTATCAACCTCAGAACTTAATTAGTCTTCATCACTTTCCTCTCTGTTAAAATTTGTTACTAATAAATGGTTAAAAAATAAATGGTATTCTTTAGGAATTACCAAATTTTTACAAAGATCCAATAAATCTTTATGTTTATTTTTGTCAATGGGAATGGGTTTGTCGTAACAGGTTTTTATGTCATTAACACCAAAATTAAACTCTTTTCTTCTTCGTGTAGCTTTGGTGTTGTTCACGCAATCTATCCATTTGTAGGTATTATCTTGATAACTTGTTTTGAATAAAATCTTAAAAGGATTTGCAGCTTCAATTTTTATTTGACAAATTTTATTCCATTGCATTTTAGATTAATCACCTGTAGTTGTCCAGTTATTAATTTCTTTCAGTTCTGCTTTAAAGTTTTTAATTAAATCTTGTGATATCTCTGTGACTTTGTACGGCTTATCATCTGTTTTAGCAAATCTGAAAGCCGTGTACCATTGGTCAGGAGTATATAATACTTTGTTCTTGGTCTGTCTTTCTATTAACGCATGTATACTGTCACCTTCATTTTGAGTATGACCAACTATCAAAAAGCGATGCCTGATGTCGATATTAAACTTAGAGCAAGCCATCATGTACATTAAGAAAACGATCCTGTTCCTGTTCTGACCTCCACAGTTATCGGACCAGAATCGATAATCCTTGATACCTGTACCGACTGTGTCTTCTATCAATTTATATATACAGCTAGCAATCTCATTCGCTCCTCTTTTCGCTGTTTGCTGGTGCCATGAGAAGCAGTGACCCTGTCGTGATGCCAGATCAAATACAGTAAAGTTGTATAAAGTAAGTTTTCTCTTATAGTAAAAGGTACTTACGTTGCCATGAGGCACGTTTAAGCATTTCTGGAGATCATAAGCTGCTGAAAGGATGTGTCCATCCTGCTCCGCTGATTCTTTATCTTTAGCTTTTAATTTTCTAGCCTTATCTTTCTCTGTCAGGTGATGGTCGTGGTTCGCTTTGTCGTTTTCTGTAATGTTTTTGTTGTTTTCAAAAATATGACATTCTTCACAAACATCCTTTTTTGGTTTATGAAAACCTATATTTAAGTTTTTGTTAACAATGTCTCGATATTGTCTTACGTTATTAACTTTAGAAGAATAGACATTAGGATCATACCATTCTTTGTATAGTTTGAACATTTTTGGAAAAGATAGAGAAGCGTCAAGATACTTTTTATTTGACTCTTTGCGAACGTAGTGGGATTCAACAGGAGCAAAAACCCCAACATGATCAATCACACTGCGTTTCATATTATCTGTAATTATTTTTGGATGACTGCTGTGCCTTCCAGGTTGATCAATTTCAACAAATCCTTCTCCTTTTTCTATTTTTTCTAATGCGGTGTAAACAAAATTAAAACTTATCGAAAGAGTTCTCAAAAACATTGTTTTGCAGACTGGTATTTTAACAATTGCAGTGCTTTCGTCTTCACCGCTTGGTAGGTAATAGTAGATAGTATAAATTCTTTTTAAATTCTCTCGGTCCACAGTCAATCTCTTCTTTGGTACCCTTTTAGCATATTTGGTTAAAAAATCCCACTGTCTTGAATGGTTACCAATATTCCAGAACATTGTAAAAATTTTTTCTCGAGCTTCTTCTAAAATATTTTGGCTGCATTTTTTGCGACAAGTTTGAGCACAAGGTGATTTCAGCGTTTTTTTACTATGTACTTTCCCATTGCGACTAACATATTCAAGATCTCTGTTAACCTTATATTTTCGTTGTTCATCCTTCCATTGTTTTTCAAAACGCTCTCTTAACCTGCCTTTATCTCTTTTGACCATTGATGATCGCTTACGACGTGGTAAGGTAGGAGTGCTAACTGCTGAGTCTCTGTTATCAAAGTTAGATACCGAAGAAGATGCCACAGGACTATTATTATACAATAAATCGACATTACCAGGTGAAGATGAAAATGAATCATAGGGTGATGGCATTGGCGTAGTGTCACAATTTTCAGGTGTTTTGGAGCATCTAGTTTGTTCCTCATTAAGCAGTCCATTAACAGTTGTAGTGCCTTCAATGTCTTTATTTGGTGATTGTGAGTATTGTGGGGTATGTGCACTAACTGAAGTCTGCTTTATTACCGACAATAGTGAGGAATTTATTAAACGATCATTAGCTTCATTGTGAGGGACGTCATGATTTTCCAGTATCTGTAAGTAATCAAGAACGTTATCGTCCGGAAAAGTATCAGAGTGATATGGTAAAATTTCTAGTAATGATTCAGGATCACTTAGATTAATATCTTCTAGTGTTGATAACTCCTTTCGCGTGAAATGTGCACCAGCAGACCAAGGAGACTCTGGATCTGGAAAAGGAAATCTTTTATAAATAATGTAAAAATGTCCATTATATTTTTAAAATAATCTATATTTTCCGAAAATCGGTCAGGAATTTAGACATTATTGACAACATTTTTGAAAGAAACGTTCAATATTTCCTTATACTTATATTTCCTAACGGTAAGGAAATATTTTTCCCTTACAGCAGATTCAGAACATACTGCCAAAAATTAGCAAATGCGTCAAATTTATGGAATTTTTATTATTATTTTTATTTTCGCGTTTAATTTTAAGTAACTTTAATATATTCAATTAAGTAGCGGTTTTAACAAGAAACGTCAGTTATCATAAATGAAAAATAATATAAAATAATAGAATCAGCTTGCAGAAATTTTCCCCTAATTTCAATACGCATTAAAAATTTTAAATTTAAAAATGTTAAGGTGTTCCATAAAAAAAAGGAAATAAAAACTTTTCTTTATTTGTAGGAACCATTCAACAAAAGAGATACACTTCTTTTTTGGTTCGGCAGTAACAGGCTACACAAAATATTTTGAAACAATTCTATCACAAAGTTTTAAGATGTTCACACCGTCTAGTTTGTCATTCAGCGCTTTCTGTAGGTACTACTTGGACAAATTTCCTTTTACAGCTTTCCCCTAATTTTAAAAAGTCATTAAGGAAACTTCTGCAAATATACCCACTTAGTTATTTCAACTGATTCAACTACAATCTATGAAAAATACTTCCCTCGTATACTGGTGTATCTTAAATTACACCAGTATACGAAGTAAAGTACCTTTAAATGAGCTTACAAAAAATACAAATAACTTACCGTTGTCATCCATAATCTGAACATTGATATCGGTGATATTTTCAGGTTTTCCGTTGATATCGGTGACACTTTTTTGTTTTTCGTTCATATCGGTGACATTTTTAGGTTTTCCATCGATACTGTTAAAATCATTTTTAAGTAAAGTCAATATTTTTCGACTCCTTTCACCCTGCATTTTACTATTTAAACTTACAGTTAATAATAAAAAACAGCACAACACTATCTATAGTTTCAGTAAGGAATAACTAAATACACAACGTATCGAACCCTCGTTCATCGTACACTGAGTCAGAAGACACTTGTACCAGAATGAATCCCTCCGGATGCGGCGTATACAGATACTACTGTACTTGACTCGGTATACGGCGTAAAATAATCAATGAAGCTGCAGTTATACCAATTGACACCACTTTATTTCGGCTATTTTTTGAAGTTTTCGATTTTTTTTTATACCTGTCTATAGGCAATGGACTGTTATGTACATAACAACAAAAAACACAAAAAACCTTAATTTGTTAGTTGACTCAGTATACTTAGGAGCCGTCGAAATAACAAATGAGCTCTAAAACCTGGAGCAAAAATTATAACCCTAGAAATGACAAACACATCTAAAACGAGACGACCAAAAACAGCAGAGATGAAAATACTCTGACGAATATCAGGGAAAAGTCTGAGAATAGGGGGAGAGAAGCCAAAACATAAAAAGAGCATCCAATTTGGAAGACATAAATGGATGGGTAACAAAACGGAAACAGAAATAGAACGAACAAATTAGTAGAATGGCAGAAAATATGATAGTACGAATAGTCCCGAGATAAGTTAGCAAATTGACAAAGAAATATAAGCAGACCAAGACAATGATGATGCAATAATATAATCAATTTAGGAGGCTAATATTGAAAAAGAATCAGGGTTTAAAGTCTACCAACAAGAAGGAAGAAGAAAAAGAAGAAGTCATCTGTTTTTTTCAGGACTGTACCTACTTGAATCTTCCCATTAAACTTTGTATTCATTTTTCCATACGTTTTTAAATATTTGAAATATTCTATTTTTGATAAAAGATTGATGTTCACTGATTCTAACATTTAATGTTCTTGATGTTTTACCTAAATAAAAATATTAGCAATCACAAGATATTTTATAAATAGAATTTTTTTTCTTTCTTATTCATTGTTAGATTTTGTTTTAGATACATTATATCTCAATGTTGTTGTTTCGAATGCTGTTAAAATGCTAAATAAATTTTCCATCGTTTTAAGCTTCTCCGATACTTCTTCTATGTGTGGTATGGTTATTTTTCTTCTATTATTTCTTGTGAAGGTTATAGGATCCTCTTCTACTAATATCACAGAAACTTTGATATAATAATAATGTTTCTGTGATATAATAAAAATTATTCTTTCTTTCACGAGTAATATGAATTGTTGTTATTGAGCCTTTAATTTACCGACATCATTCGTTTCTTTTTCTACAGCTTGGTTATAAATATCCTCAAAACCGGAAGATATATTGTCACTATTCGGAGGAAAGTTTTCAACTGAACATCATTAATTTTTCAAGAAATTTTTGGAAAGGCCAACAAAATTGGCATCTTTATGATTCATTACCATCTCTGAATTATATACGTCGTCCTCTATAGATTCTATAAATTATCAACTTTCAACATTTTCACAGTTAACTCTTTTGCTTCGCCTCACCCAGATATTTTAATGGATCTCTATTAGAACTGTTTTATTGCTTCTGCGACATATATTGCCATGAACGTCACAAAAAACTATTTACTAGGGTAACTTTTATAAAAACAGTAATGTACTGTAAATTGATATGGATACGTATATTATTTTAGTTGAGACAGGTCGTTGAATTTCTGGTAACGACCGTTTCCTACATTTGTAATCACTCGCACCGTTAGAAAAAATATAACGTTTTTAAATATTTCCCCATAATTTTTGAAATATTGCTTCTTTTGTGTTCTGCAATCAGGAATACTCCTATGAAGACTCATAATAATAATAAGACTGTGTTAAATTAATGGTGGAGGTACCTATTATCTTATAGCTGACAGCAGTTTTGTTGTTATGTTAGTTCAAATCTAAAATCTGTTGGCGTTTGTTAATTTTTAGAGAGATCACTTAGGAAAAGTTATAATATTATTATAAAAGGTAAGATTTTTATTGAAATACCTATAGATTGTTGAACATCCATTATTATAAGCGCTATTTTGGTGTATTGCAGGTAAATATGGACAAGAAAATGGAAAACCAATTACTAAAATACTAAGAAGAGATAGACAGCAATGTGAAACTACTAGATTCTGATAAGGACTTAAGTGATGTTCGTTTTGAACACAGTATCCACAATACAGATTCTGGGTAGCCCACACAAGATCTACCCAGTGATGCTGAAGATTCCATGGAAAAAGCGGCCAAGATGATGGTTATCCAAGATTTTATGGCAAGGACAAAACACCCTGGTTGAAACAAAAAACGCACTCTTGAGGGTAGGACTAAAGCTGGTTATATTGTTACAAACTTTTCTGGGGTAAAAGCAAAAGCAAATGGCAGCAAAACCATAATAGAATGCTGGAAATTGTTTTTCTCTGATGCTTTGATTAATAAAATCATAATATATACAAATCAAAAACTGGATATAATGTGAGTGTTTTATACTCGCCCTAGGGATTGTCTTGCTATTGACTATTAGGAAATGCAGGCATTTATAGGACTTTTGTCCCATGCTGGGGTAAAGGGAGCACAACATTTAAACACTGATGAACTCTGGAAATAAGAAGGCACAGCTCAAAATATTTTTGCAGCTACTATATCCAAGAAAAGATTTCACCAAGTAATTCAAGCTGTAAGATTTGGCGACACCTCTAAGAGGCAAGAAAATTAGGCAGTTGATAATCTTGCACCCATTCGAGAAATATATAAAATATTTGTCAGTAACTCCTGGATTATATGTGACCATAGATAAAATGTTAGAAGCGTTGCTTGGTCGATGCAAATTTAAGCAGTATATAGCCAATAATCCAGCAAAATACGGAATCAAGATTTATGCCTTTGTGGACGATAAAACATTTTTCAATTTTTCACACAAAATCCCGAAATTTACCTCAGCAAACAAACTGTAGAACCATATTAACTACCGAACGATACATCTAGTGTAGTAAAAAGACTTATACGACCCATAAGTGGAACCGGTCGAAATGTAACTACGAACAATTACTTTTTCTGTGTATCCTTAGCCAACTCTTTATTTAACGAACATTGCTTGACAACGATAGATATCTTGCGTAAAAACAAACAACAAATGTCCCCTGAGTTAACAAACGTAAAAGGAAGACCATTATGTAGTAGCATGTTTGAATATTGGTGACGATGGAAACAAGTGTGAACTTGTATCATATGTGCAAAAAAAAATAAGAATGTACTATTAATTTCAACACTACACAGCGATGGTTTCATTGATTAAAACACCAAAGATCATACCATGAAGCCAGAGGTTATTACTGATTACGACCTCAAAAAAGGTGGAGTGGATGTGGTTGATAAAATGAAGGCAAAATACTCGGTGACTCGATTTAGCAATCGCTGACCGTTTACTGTCATTGCAGCCTACTTAATATTTCAACTCTAAACAGCTAAATAATTTACAACAATAACATTAATAGCTTAGATAATAAGACAATAAGACTCCGAAATATAACCGCAGGAAAGCCATCATTTCTCAAGAGACAACTCCAACTATAAAACCAAGATGTTCTTTTTACCTTGTAAGGCAGAACAGGTTTACCCAACATTATTGTACTAACTGTAAGATGTCGACATGTAACGAGCACATTGGTTTAACAAATTTTATTTGCCACCACTGCCTAGGAGAGGAAGAAATCTAATTTTATGCGTATTGCGTACATTTTTTAAGTACATCCCCCTATTTGTTTTGTTCTAGGGTTATGTGTATATTTTTTTAGTTTAGCTAGTAGTTTTTGCAGTTTTGTTTTAAAAAAATATAAGTTTATCCTTTTTTTTTGAGTTAATAGCCAATAAACTTAACCAATAAGTAGTAATGACTCATTTATTTGACCTATACCCAAGTCAGATAAAATTTAACACGCAAGTGATGGCACAATTGTTTGAGAAGCGATTATTGGAGGAATAATGTTTAATAATTAGCATTTATTACCTTGTATGCATTACAGTAAAAAAATTACGTCAATTACTTCTCTCCATAACGTGTCCAGTACTGAACGGTTATTGTCATAATGTACCAAGCATATACCAAAAGCATATGCCAAGAGTCTATCGAAAGGAATACATTCCTGGTTGGTCCCATAACAGCGAAAAACTGTACCAACATATCCATAAAAGCAGCGATTAAGCATTAGCCGATGAACTTTACCATAACCTATATGCAGCGAGACAACAAACATGGACGGAAACTGTAGAAAGTCTTAATTTTCAAGCATCAAGTAGGCAAGCATTGACACTACTAAGAAAATTGGGAAGCAGAACTCTCATAACAAGGAACAAAACAACAATTAACCCCAACATCATTGTCTCACATCTGTTACCGACATCTAGGGCCCCTAAAGACAAGCCACACACAATCAAAGTAAAACAGCTCAAAACTTTAAAATTCCAATCTACAGAAACCGAATACTTTTGAACTTTCACTTGCGAAGAAGTCACTTAAGCTGTCAAGGATGTAAAGCCCCAAGTTTTGACAATAATCATCCCGCATTCTTAATTAAAAGCGGCAAATATCCGAGAGGCCAGATGGCCCAGACATTATGAAAACCGGTACCACACCACAGGAACTCAAACGCTCCAAGGTCATTGCCATATTAAAATCAGGGAAACCAAATCATAACAACCCTAAAAACTACAGGCCAATAGCTCTGCTCTCGGCGACTTTCAAGCTACTAGAACGACTTGTCTACAACAGAATTAGTCCAAAGCTACTCATATCAATACCGGTTAATCAGGCAGGGTTCCGACCAAAAAGAAGCTGCGCAGATCAGGTTCTTTCATTCACCACATTTATTGAGGCGCAAGGTTCCAGAGAAAACTTAAAACTGCAGCCGCATTTATACGCCAAACAGCGGCCTACAGTTTGGAGGGAAGGCATGATATACAAGCTCCTCCGTACAATCTCCTGTAAATCCACCGCTCGAACAATCAACAGCATGCAAGTCGACCGAACAATTTAAGGGGAACCGTAGTCATGGGAACCGACATCAGCATCCCAAGAAAACTGAAGAATGGACTGCCTTAGGGATCTGTCTTAGCTCCTCTTCTTTTTAGTCTGTACATCCCTGATATACCAAAAATCACATCAAGGAAGTTTGGTTCAGTAAGTCATTTGAAGAAACAGAAGAAATTCTCACGGCGGACTTACACACAGTAAGTATTTCCGTAAATGGAGGCTTCAACCAAACGCTACCAAAAATAGAGGTTTCGAGTTTCCACCTATATAATAAGCTTGCAGGATAAACACTCAACATCCAACTTGAAAACACCACAATTGCCTACAATAAAACACCAAAGTACCTTGGGGTAACTCTTGACAGAACTCTATCTTTCAAGGAACATATGTCAAAAATATCGGAAAAACTTAAATCCAGAAACAACATCATCCAGAAACTGTGCGGCACAACATAGAGAGCATCGGCTTCCAACTTGCGATCATCTGCCATGGGTCTTGTCTTCTCAACCGCGAAATACTGCTTTTTAGCCTGACTTAATAGTCCACGTATACACAAAGTAGATGTCTAATTGAACAATACAATGAGAACGATTGCTGGCGTTATCAAATCCACTCTAGACCATAATAAAGGTCTTTATTTTTCCTTCTAATTCTTTTGCTCTAATTCTCTGCTTTTCATCTTAAGCAAGAGAAAAAAAATATAATATATTTTTTTACATGTTCTGTAACAATCAAATAAAAACCATAACTAATAGAAACATTTAGCATTTAAATATTGTCCAAAAACTGTCACACAGTTTATACATATTTCATAACAGGTCATCAAATAGTTGCACATGTTTTAGTCACTTAGCAATTTAGCTTTAAGAGATTTCTTAAAAGATATAATCGATTTTAATTTTAATTCCTTAGCTAATCTGTTATATACTTTTGATATTTGATACGTAAATGAATTTTTGAATTGTTCTGTGCGATGTGGCGGAGCTGTAATTGTATTTTTGTATCTTGTATTGAGATTATGTATGTCAGTTCTGTATATAATTTTTTCAAAAAGATATGCTGGAAGAGAGTTTTTGATAATTTTGTGGAAAAGACAAGCAGCATGTAGAAATCTTCTCTTTTCGATACTCAGCCATTTTATATGTTTTAATTTGTGAGAAATAGGCTGGTGTCTTCTTACACCACAGATCAGACGAAGACACGAATTTTGAACCACCTGAATTCTACTCCTGTCATCTGAACTAATACAAGGCCCATACACAACATCTCCATAGCTAAATTTTGATAATACTAAACTTTCACACAGTATTCTTTTTACTTTGTATGACAGACAGCGGCGATTATGATAAATTGTTCTTAGACTGAGAAATGCTTTACTCCACAGGTGTTAATATGTTTAGTAAATTAGAGTTGATTGTCTAAAGTTAAACCTACATTTTTTGCGCTAGTTATAGGTTTAATGATCTCTTTATCAACAACTATTTCAATGCTGTTACCCATCTCCAAACATACCCTGTTTGGACCAAAAACCACCAGATTAGTTTCTTTTGAGTTTACATTTAATGCATGATTTTTTGCCTTTTTTGCCGAAGCAATGAATGATTTAATATCTTCATTGACAATCTCAATAGCAGTTGCTCTGTCAACCGGGTAAAATGAGTGATAAATTTGTGTGTTATCGGCATAGAGATGAAATTTACAGGTATTCAGGGAGGTACCAATGTTGGTGGTGTATAAGGTAAATAGGATTGGACCTAAGAATAAGCCCTGAGGTAACCCTGACAAGATGTTCAAAAAATCAGAGCTTTTTTCGTCTACTTTGATGCTCTGTTTCCTGTAATGCAAGTATGACTTAACCATATTCAATGCATTCATGGAAAAGCCTATTGACTTTAAAATTGCACAGAGTAGTGAATGATTGAGAGTGTCGAATGCCTTAGAAAAATCAATCAAAACTAAAATGGTAGCTTTACCCACATCTCTTTCTCTCAAAATGTCATCAGTTATTTTAAGGAGTGCTGTTTCACAGTTGTGAAATGGCCTAAATCAGGACTGAAAATCAGTTAAGATATTATTGTTAGAAATATAATCACCAAGCTGCATTTGCATAATGCGTTCTAACACTTTTGATAGAGTAGGCAGAATACTAATCATGTACAAGCAGAAATTTTTTTTAGCATCTAAATGATTCAGGACACACTTTTAGCTTCTATTTCACACTAATTGTTTCTATAAAATTTTACGATTATTTATAGATCCCTATTTCATCCTTTCTGTTCCTCCACTGCATAATATTATATCTAAATCTAAATGTACTCGAAGATTCGACCCCGCTTTTCCAGTTAATGCGAAAAGTTTTGTGTTATTTTGTAACTGGTTATATTGGATTAATCTTTCTGATGGAATGGGTGAAGTTTATTTGAATTTTGTGGCTATATTTATTGCTTTTCTTTGGTTGTAGTTCGCCATTTGCAAGATATCTTTAGAATTATTTGACGTTATTTCACAAGAAATGCGTAATATTTTTTCTCTCTGATTGCTTTTTTGCACTAGATTTTAAGGATATGAGACGGTAAGAAGATGTTTTAATGTTGGATGGGTTTCCAGAGTAAAAATGACGATAGCTTTCCAAAATGTTGAAGAAAATTGTGTACTTAAAGTGTTATTCAACATATTACGTAGGATGACGAATAAAAAATTTAGGGAGTTCATTAATTAAAACCCATCTTTGATCCAGAAAATATTTGTTGGCAAATATATCTACAAATACCAAATATATCTGAAAACAATTAACTTTCAACGTCTTTTTAATGACCCAAAAATGTGAAAATCGCAAGGTAATAAATCGGGACCATAGGATGGATGCTCTTACATCATCGATTTATTTCGCTCTTGATTTTGTTTCACTATTTTGGCAACAAAAGTACGAGCTAATGATACCACATGAAAGCATCTCTGGGACTCTGGAGGTTTTTGTCTAATAGCTTGATGAAGCTTGTTCAAAGTTTCGTTTAACAGGTTTGCATTGACAAGCACTCTAGGTTCTGTAAACTTAATGAGTAAGTGTTTTTTATAGTCATACAACAAAGCTAACGTGACTTTACTTGCAGAAAAACTAGCATGAAATAATACTTCAATGGTCTTTTTAGAAGGAAAGAAAAAACGATGCAAATTGCAAACGAAATAAGGTACAATTTCAGAAAATACAAAAATAAGCCAAAATTAACTACGCATAACATAACTGTCGGATAAAACAGAATTGAAGAATGCAAGAAATACATTGGAGTTTCCTGAAGTAAGATAATAAGTAATAAAACCACTGACTATTCATTATGGACTAAGATTCTTAAAAGACTTTATTAAGTAGGTGGACAGTTAACTTAAGCTAAGCATATGAGACATCAAGGAAATGGTGCGGTAATCGCTACATTCTCTTGCGTTTTACTTTTTATGCAGACAAATAAAAATCGATGTTAAGCACTCTTTGGGTAATAAGCCTGAATTATAAATTTGGTTCAAGAGTGTCACTAAAACATCAATGTTCAGACAGTAAAAAATACTAAAATGCCACAAGAAGATATTTTCAGAACCATATTAGGAAATGTGGTCAAACCAATACTACACCAAACGATCCCTTGGGTTTATTGAATATCTAAATAAAATAAAACTTTTTTTCTATTTAGTTATTTTTAAGGTGTTGTGATACTTAGATACTTAGATATTAAAATAAGTATAATATACAGCTGTTTTTGGCAAGTATGGAGAAAATCATTCATTAATTTTAAAGGGATGTACTGAAACATTCCTTTAGGTGCTTATTTCGATTCCACAGCCATTAAATGATAAAACGCGGCGCATGCATCCCAACAATCATCATAATCAAAATCGAACCAGCATAGCCAGCCTCGTAGAAATTGATAAATCGGAATGAAGCGAACAACGCGACGGGTACACTGCGAACAGAGCGCTGGAATTAGGCATTGGGCATAATAATGAGGTTTAGACCGGTGCACCGTTGTAATTCAGTCTCAATCATTTTTGGCAGGCTTGTCCGCATTAGCGTATTAGCCTAGAAATTATGAGTCTAATTACACAGTGAGTTATGCCATTCATTACGCACTGTTGACTATAAATAATAAATGCATTACGCCGACTCACACATTCTTCATTATCGAAAACTATATATTTCTATTACAAGTGACTGATTTCATGATAACTGCTGCAGCGGGAATGGGCCAAAGTATAATGTGGAATGATATGATTTGTGACAAATTGTGTACAACCGACATTTGCACTAACCCGATAACATTTTGTACTTTCAAACACAAACACACAGCAAAAGCGATATTACCGTAATCTAATATTTTTAAATATAGAACTAAAGACAACTTTACGGATAAAAAAAATATTACTGTAAAATAATACATTGGAAAACAAAGGAATATACAGAGAAATCTATAATAAAGCCAGCCCGTTTGATTGCTACTATAAAAATAGAAAATAGATTATATGAAAAATGCTTTGCTTTCTGCTTTATGAATTATTCTGGAAAAAACAAACAAAATTTAGTTTTAAGGGTAGGGTAGGTATTTGGGAAAGTATTTCTTATTTTAAATAATCAAAATATTGAAACAATAAACAAAGATCCAATGGAAAAGTATCAAAAACAAACTAACTAGCGTTAGAAAATTCAAAGTCAATATGTATTAAACTCAATATAATATAAATACCTCACATCATAAATCCATAGCATTCTAAATTATACTCTTTTATTAAACTACACAAACCGGATCAACCAATAAGACCTGTAGGCTCGTTTTATATAGCTCCGTCAAATAAACTATCAAGAAAACTTTTAGAGGTTAATTTATAACACACCAAATTTTCACCTTAATTTACCGTAAAAAATACAATAAAACTAGTTAATAATATAGAACATTTTCAAGTACCTAACAACTCAAAATAATTTCATTTGACGTCAAAAACTTCTTTCTTAGTATTTCTTATACAGAAACTGTTGTTTTAGTTAAAGAGCTTTTAGACCATAATACTACAAAAATCCAATCACTTCGTCTGAAATTTTACATCTTCTTGAAATATGCTTAAGCCAGGAATACTTTGAATTTAATAATCACATATATACAAAATACAGTGCATGACTTATAATAGGTAATACTCTAAGTCCATTGCTATCAGATATTTTTATGGACCATCTAGAGGCATAGATTTAAAAGAACTTATATTTAAACAGGTTTTGTATTGGTAGAGATACAAAGACGATGAACTGTTATGTTTTACAGGAACCAAGGAACTTGACCAATTCTTATCATATATGATTTTACTCTATAGTCAAATTGAATTTACAATAAAACAGAATAGAATCAATTCATACATTTTCTAGATTTAAAAATGTTCAGACAGAAAACAAACATGAGTTCTCCGTATTTTATAAACCTACCCATACTAACACGACTATACACAAATTATCATCCCATCCTACGCAACATCAATAGAAATTCCTGTATCAAAAAATAAATTCGAGATAGAACTGAATATCATGAAGCAAATAGCATTAAAAAAATGTGTACAACGAACAAACAATAAATAAAATTACAAATCAAAAACTACATAAGAAAGCCTTGAAATTAGTATTTCCACCAAAAGTAGAAAAACTCAGTACCTTTTGTTCGATTACATATACAGGCAAGATATCAACAAAAATAGCAAAATACATAAAAAAGAAAGAAATAACACCAGCTTTTAGAACAAACAACAATTAGCAGAAAAACCAAAATAACAATATATGAAACTCTTATTAAACCTGTCCTGACATACGCGTCAGAGACATGGACCATGATAAAAAGCGAAGAAGAACTGTTAGGTCGCTTTGAAAGACAAATACTTAGACATATATACGGAGCAGTACAAGAAAGCGAAATATAGCGCAGGCACTACAATTTTGAGTTTTTTCAATGCTAGAAAAAATGCAACATCGTCCGGTCTATTAAAATTAATAGACTAAGGTGGTGAGGACACCTTGAAAGAATGGACCCTTCTTCTTCTTAGAGTGCCGTCTCCCTACGGAGGTTGGCAATCATAATGGCTATTTTTATTTTAGAACTTGCTGCTCTAAACAAATCAATCGATCTGCATTGGTACCAATCACGTAGATTCTTTAACCATGAGTTCTGCCTTCGGCCAACAGATCTTCTTTCTTGAATCTGTCCCTGTATTATCAGTCTCAAAATTTCATATTTTGGTCCCCTCATCACGTGGCCTAGGTATTCCAGTTTTCTGGTTTGTATAGTGGTGATTAGTTCTGTTTCTTTATCAACCCTCTCCAGTACTTCTTTATTTGTAATTCTATCGTTCCATGATATTTTCAATACCCTGCGGTATAACCAGAGTTCGAAGGCCTCGATTCTTTTTAAATTACATTTTTTTAATGTTCAAGTCTCAGCTCCATATAATAATATTGAAAATATATAACAGCGAATGGTACGTAGTCTGATCTCCAAATTTAGATTTTTGCACGTTAGAAGTGGCTTCATTCGTATAAATGCTGATCTGGCAATCTCTATTCGTCTGTTTATTTCTAGAGTATGATCATTGGTTTCATTGATCAAAGTTCCCAAATACTGATATTTTTCTACTTGTTCTATCACGTTACCATTTATTGTCAATAGGTGATGTATATTTTGTGGCCTTTTTGTAATCAGCATGTACTTCGTTTTTTTGGCGTTTATAGTAATTCCCATCTCAGCACTATTTATACTCAAGCTTTCGATAAGATGTTGTAGATCCTCTATACTCGTTGCTATGATCACAGTGTCGTCTGCATATCTTAAATTATTAATTAATTTTCCGTTAACGGTGACTCCCGCTTCGATATTATTGAGCGTGTTTTGGAAAATTTCTTCAGAATATAAGTTAAACAAAAGTGGTGATAACACACATCCCTGTCTAACTCCTCTACAGATCTTCATTTCTTCTGAGTGTTGCCCATCAATTTGAACTATGGCACTTTGGTTCCAATATAATGTTTGCACTATATTTATGATTTTACTGTCAATGCGCTTGTTCATAAGTATTGATATTAGTTTTTCATGTCTTACTTTATCGAAAGCTTTTTCGTAGTCAACGAAGCACAAGTGTAGATCAACATTCACAGACTGTTGAATGGACCCTGGAAACCCCCAAAGACAGATATTCTATCAAGAGCCAGTAGGAGAAGAGGCAGGCCAAAATCTAGATTCAAAACTCAAGTCGAAGATGACTCGAGGAATCTAGGGGTCAGAAATTTTAAAGCCAAGGCGAAAGATAGGGGGGAATGAAGACTAATTCCTGAAAAGGCCAAGACCCACCCAGTGTTGTAGAGCTAAAGATGATGATGAATATTAGTTTAAGGTTACACTACGTTTTTCAAAAATTCAATGACGTTTATATAATACTTATTTAATTTATTATTTTCGCATTATTCAACATTTGTAAAACCATCGATATTTATATTATAACATCGATGTTGTCTTTTCGATATATCGTTACTATCGATGGTCAGGTTCGATGTTAGCATCGATGCTCAACATAGATGTTGAGCATCGATGCTCAACATCTATGAGTTGTCTATGTCGCATTCCTACTAGAAACTAAAAACGAGTTGATCAAGAGTAGTGAATTGATGTGAAGACCTGCTATTCCATGACGCTACCCGTGACGACGTCATCTTGTGGCGCTAGTTCCGTGACGCTCGCCTTAGCACTTTACTATAAAGAAGAAGTAAAATACCACGCTAATGTAAAATCTTAAGTTCATTTTGCAGTAGAAATTATTATTTAAAAAACTAAAATTAAAATAACAATGTTTTTAAGTATCTTTATGTTTACATTAAAAAAAAAATGTTTTAATTTAGTTTTAAAACTAACAAGTAAATTGTAGCGATTGTAAGGTTTAAATAACTGGATCTGTTAGAATATGCATCATAAGGCAGAAAAATCCATATTATCGAAAATAGATATCCTCCAAATGTTTCTCAATCACCTCTCTTGGAAGCGTCTATCGAAAATATTGGCGAGAAATTTCCCATAATTTCTCCAAACACTCTGAAAGATATGTTCCTGGAAATAAACTATAAATCTGCAAGTTACGCCTCTGTAACATCATTTACCTGTCGGGACTGCTCTCTATATCTCCCATTTTATTACCAGATTTGGAAATTATCGCGTGTGGAATCCCGTAACTCTGAAAGATTTCATTTTAATGTTCTGCTCGCAAATAACGGATCTGAATCAAATTATTCGCAGAGTGAGATTCAAATTTCCGAAGTGTTTATGAACCCATCAACAATCGTAAAGTTTCAAGTGTACCTAGTGAATGTTAAATTTAAAATGTGATGTGTGTGCAGCGGTTTGGATGCGTTATATTTGACTTTTATTGTTGCAGTGGGTTATAACGTAGCCAATACAACCAAATACCATAGCTTAACACCAAAGGGGAATCAAACAACGGTATTACCAAACAAAATACAGGGTGTTTCAAAACGGGATGTCATAAATTAAATCACGCATTCCGGGGAGAAAAATAAATTGATTGAATCCATTTTATCTTAGTACAAAAGTGTACACATAAAAAGTTACAGCCCTTTGAAGTTACAAAATAAAAACTGTTTCTTGGCATTATCTGCTGAACTACTTGATATTTTGTAATAAAAATGGACACGTTACTTTCTTGTTCTAAAAGCATTTTTTATAAATTTATTTTTATTTGCTTCTCTTTCACTCTTCGAGAAGTTGCAGCGTTCTGTCTGTTATCCAGTGTTTTCTCTTGATGATCTTTTTTTCGGTTCTGATTCTTTCTACAGAGGTTTCTATGGTATATCTAAAACCTTTCTACATTTCTTCTGGGTTATCTTGTGTCTTCAATATATTCTATCTATCTATCTAATCAGCCTTAAACGCCCACTCTTGGGCATAGACCTCCCCTGTTAATCTCCATTGGTCTCTATTTTGGGCGATCTGCATCCAGTCCTTTCCTGCTGTTCTCTTAAGATCATCAGTCCATCTCATCTGTGGTTTTCCTCTTTTTCTTTTCTTTTCCCATGGTCTCCAGTGTAGAATTCGCTTATTCCATCTTTCATCTTTTTGCCGGAAAGTCCATGTTTGTGAGCCATATGTGATAACTGGTAAAATGCACTGGTTGAATACTTTCGTTCGCATATATTGAGGAAACTTTTTATTTTTTAGAATATATGATAGTTTACCAAATGAGGCCCATGCTAGTCTAGTTCTTCTTTTTATTTCTTCTGTTTGATTGTCCCTGTTCAGCTTTATTATCTGTCCTAGGTATATGTATTCTGCCACTTGCTCTAATTTATTCTGTTTGACTACTATTTTTAATTGGTCTTCTTGGTTTGTCATAGTCTTAGTTTTACTATAGTTTATCTTTAGACCTACCTCTGTCGCTTTTTTATCTAGTTTCTCAACCATCTTCTGTAACTCTTCCTTCTTATCTGTTATCAGGATTATATTGTCTGCATATCTTAAGTGGTTCAAGAGCTCTCCATTTCAATATATTAGTTTTCTTTAATGTATCTCTAAATGTTTTCGGATTTGAAATCTCCGGCCTGTTTTGATTTTTTAGTTTCATCTTAAAGCAAGCCCATAACAGTTTATGATCGAATTCACATTCAGCTCTTGCTAATTTTACCGTTTGCAAAACATATCTTCTCTGCTCATCTATTTCTAATCAATATGTAGTCAATTTGGTTCTTGTTTTCTCCATTTGGGCTAATTTATATCGATAAACGACGGGCATGATATTTGGACATTGTGTTTACAATGACCAAGCTGTTTTCGGTTACAAAATCTCTTAAATGTTTCTCCTCGGCTGTTTCTATTTTCTAACCCATAGTTTCCTACATTTTGGATGTTATCATTTCTTGTGATTCTCCTACCTTAGCGTTAAAATTGCACTTGATTATGAGTGGTTCTTTGGATGAAATATTTCTAATTCTGTTTTCAATAGCGGAGTGTACGTCTTCCACTTCATTGTCCAACGCGTCTGAGGTTGGCATATAGATCTGAAGAATGTACATCTTGTGTGGTAATGCTAGTAAGTTTATTTTTATAAGTCTATCATTTATCGGTTGGTAATCATACACGTATTGTGAAACTTTTTTAGTCACCATAATTGCAACACCATTTCTTTCTGTGTTATTTGGTCCCGATATGTATACAATATGATCCGCCGTTCGGAAGTGTCCTTGTTATTTCCAATGGGTCTTCGAAAGTCCGCATATTTCTATATCCTTTCTTTCGACCTCTCTTTGTAGTATATGCAGTTTGCCTGATTGCAATAATTCTCGAATATTCCAGGTTGCTATTCCCATTGCTTTTTTTAACTAAAAATTTGATTTTCTTCCAAGCGCCAGTTTCACATGTGTTGCTCACAAACACATGCCCGGTAGCCCATTTGACACTAGTTAGCCTGGAACCAACTGAGAGCCGATCGCTAATCGGATGGCTAAGCATATCTAACTGATTCGATACATTCATGTTAGTGTAGTCATGAGAATACAATCTGGTGGTTTCCACTTGCCTTCCTGATCGCAGTATCACGGCAAGCTGAATCGTAATGTGATATTTGCCCGTGAGTATCTGTCATTAAGCCCACAGTAGAAATCATTCCGCTATAGCCTTAATGAAGTAATGTCATAGCTGCTGCCCTATGCCATGTTGCTCATCATCATCATCATCATCCAGCCGAATTTTCACATCCATTGTTGGATATAGGCCTCCTCCAAACGTCTCCAGTTCTCTCTATCTCTAGCTGCTGCAATCCAGTTTGTTTCTGTTCTCCTTAGGTCGTCGGTCCATCGGGTGGGTGGTCTGCCTTGACTTCGCTTGTCGGCTCTTGGTCTCCACTACAATAATCTCTTCGTCCATCTTCCGTCTTCAATTCTAGCAACATATCCAGCCCACCTCCACTTTTGTTTATTGATTCGCAGTATAATAACGTCTACGCCAGTTCGTCGGCGTATCTCCTAATTTCTTACGCGATCTTTCAAGGTCAGGCCCAGCATTGATCTCTCCATTCGCCTTTGTGTTACTCTCAGTTTTTCGGCAGTAGCTTTCGTTAAAGTTAAGGTCTCTGCTCCGTAGGTCAAGACTGGTAAGATGCATTAGTTAAATGCCTTCCTTTTCAGGTGAATTGGGATATTTGTTTTAAAAATGTCTCTCATCCGTCCATTATGCCGCCCATCCCAACATGATTCGTCTATTTAGCTCGCAGGTTTGGTTGTCTCTGGTTATTCTAATTTCATGACCCAAGTATGTGTATTTATCGATTAATTCTACCTTCTTGTTATTGATCTGTATCTCTTCGCTGGGAACCATATTGGTCATCATTTTGGTTTTCTCGAAATTTATCTCCAGCCCAGTTTCTTGTAGTATGTCATTCAGTTCTTGGAGCATGTCTTTGATCTCTCCCAGATTATCTGATAGAAGCACGATATCGTCCGCAAAACGTAGATGGTTTAATCTTTCTCCATCGATGGATATTCCTTTCTGTTGCCATGTTAGTCTTTTAAATGCATACTCAAGAACGGTAATGAACAGCTTTGGTGACATGGTATCACCTTGCCTGACTCCCCTTTTTATCTTTATTTTATTAGCAGAATATGGACTTATGGTTGTTGTGGCATTTTCATATATATTTTTAATTATATTACAATATCTGTGGTCGATCCTGCAATCTTGTATGCCATGTTGCTCACGGGTGCTTAATTAGTAAAACCTTATTCACATATATCCTACATATCTGTAGGACATTTCCCTATCAGCAAGTGAGATGCGCCGTGTCGGGATTGAGGACTTCTCCACCAGTACAGAAGAGGTTTACAGTAATTTAAGACTAATGTGAGATTAAAAATTAAGGATTTAATTTGTCATTAAACAGTTAGATTCCGTTAAGGAATTTTTTGGTTAAAGAAAGATAAATAAATAAGCATATCTTGGAGAAAGAAGATGAATAGATGTTTTCTACTGGTTTTATTTTTAGCGGTTCAAGCCAACTATTAATGTTATGAATTGGTGGATAAACTAAGTCCTAAAAAAATTGCAAAAGAGGCAAACCAACAATTTTACGTTTTTATCAGAAAATACTTGTATAGTTGTATATGCGTATTGTTTTATAAAACAAGACATAGACGTTAAAGATCAGGAATTTCAATCAGAGATTCGTCGGCAAAGTTTAATAGCTTTGTTGTCAGATTTGAAGTTCTTAAACGAGTCGGGTGGCTCTTCTTCTCTCTCGAAGCGAAAATATCAATGCATATTCCCGTTGTTGAGGCGAATCCGCTCAGGTCAACATTTCAATTTTAATTTAAATTCTCGCGGTTGCAGTTAGCGGCAGCAGTTAGACAAGTAAAACCATCAAACTTGTTAATTACCTGTTTGGTAAAATTCCCTTGAGTATTTTCTCTGGTATAATTTCCAGAAATATTCGGTATCAGACATGCCTAACACTCGTAGAGCTTGCTATCTCTAATTTCCTCTTTTGCCAAAGGGCCCAGCCACATACAATGAAACTAACTCGTTATATACTTCACTATTGCTGACTCCTTCATTATGGAACCGTCAAATTTATTTTGTTTGCTACTAGTATCTATACTGACTTTTTGTTTAGACGAAAGTTTTACTGGTATTTCTGTTTTAGTTTTAATCGGTAAATTAGGTTATTCGATGTTGCACGAAATTGTAATATAAATACAAATATAAAAAGAAAATTCAAACTGCATTATTATACAGAGTGATAGTGATAAGATTGCAGGTCGAAGAAATTACTGACATTAAGTCAAAAGTGGTTTGGCGTGTAAACAATTTTTTATAAAACTAAAAAATAACAATAAATATAGCAACTCTTCTTCTTCTTTATTGAATATGTGTTCGTTACGGAATGTTGCTACCATCATGGCTACTCTTATAATATTTGCAGTAGCGTCGAAAAGCTAGTACGCATTTGACGAACATATCGAAAATATGTTTTTAGGTTGTTTAATTAGAACATTCTTCTATTTTCCTGATTTCTTTTGCCTGGTGTTGTTTCTTGTAGTCTTTGTTTTAACAATTCATATATGCCAAATATAAATTTGAGATAAGATCTAATGTAGAAATTGTATATTTACAACCGAAGACAAAACCAACTTTAAGGTAAGCTATTTAGTTTTTTCTCTGAAACAGAAATTAGGCTTTTCCAAAATCATGGAAAGCACAATTTAACTTTTTGATTGGACGGTCGTTTTTGAATGGGAGTATCTCATTCAAAATTCATACTGAGATCTTTCCAGATCTGTTCCGTCGACATTGACCTTCACCCTTCTGTTTTGGTGCTTGCTGATGACCATTGTTTTTGTCTTCTTTGTAGTCAATTTCATTCCAAATTCTCTACACGCTTTCGTTACTCGGTCCATTTAGCGTTGCAGGGCTTCAGCATTATCTGCCAGTATGACAGTGTCATCAGCATATCGCAGGTTATTTATACATTGCCCGTTTATAATTATACCATCCGAGGTGCCTTTCAAAGCTTTCTGAAATATCTTCTCAGAGTAAACATTGAACAGAAAAGGTGATAGGACACATCCCTGTCTTACTCCCTTTTCGATATTGATTTTTCCAGATGTTTCGCTTTTTATTCTGATTTTAGCCTTTTGTTCTTGGTAGAGGTTTGAAATGATCCTTAAGTCTTTATCGTCGATATTACATGACTTAAAATATCTATTAGTTTATCATGTTTCACCAGATCAAACGCCTTCTGAAAGTCTATAAAACACAAGTATACATCAGAATAGACATCTTTACATCTTTCAACTAGCACGCATATTAAAAAGAGTGCTTCTCTTGTTTCGAACCCATTCTTAAAATCAAACTGAGTTTGACCACTGTATTCGTCTAGTTTATTGTATACTGTATTGTGTATTACTCGTAGGAAAAGCTTCAACATATGATTCATCAGGCTAATAATCATATGGTCTTCACATTTCTTGGAGTTTCTCTTCTTTGGTAGTGGTATAAACACCGATGTCAGCCAATCATTTGGTATTATGCCTGTTTCGTATATTTTGTTAAATATATCTTCCATTACTTCGATGTGTTCTTCTAATAATATCTTTATTATTTCAATTGGGATATTATCTTCCCCAACAGCTTTTCCGTTCTTTAACTGATTTGCCGCTTTGATAATTTCTTGCTTTGTGATATAAGGTCCAGTCGATGCCTCCTGCTTGTAAATATTCGTCCTCTCTCGGTCTTGAGACATCGGTCTTCCGCGTATTGTCTCCATCTACCTATTTGATCTTCTATGTTCAGTAGCGGGTTTCCATGTTTATCTTCGATGAAAGACGTGGGAGTTTGTTTAAATATTCCAGCGGCTTCTTTTACTTTTTAATGTAGATTGAAAGTATCATGTCTTTGTTCCAATTCTTCAATTTCTTGGCATCTTTCACTTAGCCAAGTTTCTTTGGCATGTTGGATCTTTATTCTGATATTCTTGTATTTTTGCTTGTATGTTGTTTCATTTTTACCTCTGTTTTTTCTTCTTTCGTCCATCATGGTTAGAATTTCTTCTGTCATCCATAATTTGTTCTTTTTTCGTGTATCTTGTTTGGGGTAGTCTTCTGTTACTCTTTTAAGTGTTTTCTCAATATAGTGCCATTCTTCCTCGGGAGTTTGTGTCGATTGTACTGTTCTGTTACTCAAGTGTCTATGTATTTCTTCCCGTATTTTATTACTAGTGGATTCTTCTTTAAGCTTATCTAGGATAATAGCTATTATTTGCTTATTTCTTTTTGTTCTTTTAAATTCTATCCTAATTGTTGCAAGAAGAAGATTGAAGATTGTGGTCGGTGGGGATGTCAGCTCCGGGGTATGTCTTGCATGCTTTTACTGCGTATTTGTATCTTTTGTAATATGTCAATATAATATAAAAAAGGAAAACCAAAAGTGTATTATTAAAATACACGTTCAAGTTAAAATTAATGGTACGATAAAGAGATACTTTTGAACTAGTTTCACGAACGATCTCACGCCAAAGACACATCCAAATTGTCTTAAAATAATGATCAACATGATGTCGCGCAATAAATCAGTCAGCGTTTCCAAATTAAAAACCCCACAGACATTGATATATTCTATAAAGCGAGAAACGGTCTATTTCTGTAATCTTTATAACTCTCCGGGATATATCTGCGACATACAAATGTCCTACCATAGATCACTGGATGGGCCGACGCATCAGAGGCCAATATGTCGTCGAACGTCCACATTTGAGAGCAGGTGACGTCTTTGACGATATGCTAATCCTGAAAATAGAATATATCCGTTCGCGATGCCATAAACGTCGCAGAAGGCAATTCGCTAACAAGTTTTTATTATCTATACAAACAATTCCTTATGTATTATGAAATCTAAATTATTTAAATACTCATTTTTAAATGCATTTTTCGTCTTAAGCTATTTTTAATCGATAACATCTTGTATATAAATATCCTTTTAGTGTGGGGGATCATCCAATTTTGAGTTTGGTTTTACAGTTTCTGGTATGATTTCACTATTTCCACTACTTTCCCCCACCCTTCTACCTGTTTCATTGTCCTTTCTATATTTCTAATTTGCATACTCCTTAAGTCTTCTTCTACTTGTTGTCTCCATCTCAGTTTAGGTCTTTCTCTCGTTCTTTTACCTAGTGGTATCCATTTCGTTATAACTCTTAACGTATTGCTCTTCTCTGTTCTAATTACGTGTTCATACCATCTAATTATTTGTGCTTTTTTTGCTCTAACTATGTTCTGTTGACCCATGCATTCGTGTATCTCGTGATTCATTCATTGTCTGCATCCTCTTTGTTTTCTCTCTTTGGTCATAGTATTTTTCTGATAATCTTCCTTTCAAAAACTTGCTTATTGCTCTTCTTCTCTTGCTGTTAATGTAAATGTTTCTGCAGCATATACTACTATTAATGTTATGGTCTTATAAAAATGAAAAGAAAAAGAAGGATGAAAGAGCAGCTGCCGGAATGGAGATACTAGTCAAGAAAAAATGGGTAAAAACAATAAAAACATGGGAAGCCATAAATGAACGAATAGTAAAACTCATCATGGAAATCTGTGGCAGGCAAATCGTGATACTAGGGGTATACGGCATTACGGATAACAGTCTGGTAGCAGAAAAGGATCAGTTCATGGATATCGTAATATAAATTATAGATGATTCTCAAGTCCCTATCATCTAACCCCACTTCTTTCAAGATGTTTATAAGTTTATCATGTTTTACTCTATAAAATGCCTTTTTGTAGTCGATAAAACAAATATACACATCGCAGTTAACATTTCTGCATCTTTGCATAAGCACTTGGACAGCGAATAGAGCCTCTCGGGTGCCTAAGAAATCGCGGAATCCAAACTGCGTCCATGATACTTGTTCTTCGAATTTTTTATATATTCTGCCGTGTATCACTTTCAAGAACGTTTTAAGTAAGTGGCTCATTAGGCTAATTGTTCTGTAGTCTTCGCATGTCTTGGCATTTACTTTTTTTTGGTATGGTCACGAAGGTCGACTTTAACCAGTTTTGGGGTATTTTTCCAGTTACGTATATATTGTTGAATACAGTTGTTATCCATTTTATTCCCTGTTCATCCATAGGTTTAAGGAATTCTGCACAAAACTCGTTCTGTTGTACGAGATGAAATATCTTTTTTTATATAAATGTTGAACATTAGTAGGTACAAAACACAACCCTGTATTATAACTTTCCTTATCTCTATTTTTGCTGTAGGTATAAAGGCGCATGGCGATCTTCAGTTCCGCTAATTTTTGAATCATTCTCATATCTTTTTGTCATTCAGTCCAATTAAGTTTAATGTCTGTATTAATAGGTCATAGTTTGATGCTGCCTTTTTAATGATAAGGCCTTTTTCTAATAAATAAAGCAAATAAAAACATCGGTTTTTGATAGTAGAGTTTCTGCAAAAGTAACCAAAGTTTCCACAGCATTTTTAAATCCAAATTGAGTGTGTGTGTGTGGTAACTTCATTGCGTTTAAATTTACTAAATAGTCGAAATTAAACACCAAGTTTAAAGTTGAATAAAATCTCAGCCGCAGAGTGTAGGGTAGGCTAAAAGAAAAAGCAGAGCCCCGAAAGCGCTAAGCTCTCGGACAGCTCGTGAGGGACTGACTTCGTTGACCTGAAAATCGCCTATTTTTATACACGCTGAAGTAGCGATAAATAGGGATTTCCAGGTCAGGGAACAATAGGAAAAATGAGGGGCGGGGCGATGCGTCTCGAGCGAGTACTAGTCGCGTCCGAGGACATTAATATAGTTCCAAATTTATTTCATTTAATTTCTGAGGTATCAGTTTGAGGTTGTTTGGTTAAAATACTTGTAAAAGATAGTCAATTGTATTAACTAATTTTTTTGTACGGCTATGCATTTATTGTAACAGGTTGTCCAGTATCCAGTGTTAGTAGCTCTGTAATGAAATCACAGTAAGTAAAAAATATAGTCACGTGAAAAATATACATTTTTTTGTATTTGTTATCCTTTACCGATCCGCCACTGATAGATCTCTCCGTGTGTGACAGCTACCGGTGATATATATCTCCATATTCATAAGCCACTTGACGGATTTACTTCAGTTGTTGTGGCGGGACACACAACATCACGAAAACATCGGAATTAGATCTGTACAAGTCCGCCACGTTGTTTACTTAAATCTATTACACTACAACGGCGTTGTTGTCTCTTTTAGTACGTTCGTATTTTATTCTCGCGCTGACAACTGACAATTGGCGGTTTGTTCACGTTTAATTTACCATTATAATTACTGATTATAGAGCATTCTTGCCTTGCGACAAATTTTATGGTAACGGTGACAAATTTTAAACAGTTTCTTGCATTGTTCGAAATCATTTATATATTTATGCGAGCTTTCTTTTAAGAAACTATGCAAAAGAGTATTATTTTTTTTTATTTTACCTAGGTACGTCAAGAGCAAAATTTATTGGTATTCTTCTATTGGACTACAGTGGTAGTTTTCATGAAGGAAAAAGCTACAGTACAAGCCTTAACACAAATAGAAAAATATGCCACAAAATAAAGATAGAGTTTCGGTCACAGAAGTAATGAAGTCATGAAGTAACAACACAGATTCATTATTAAATTGTTGATTTATTTAATCGTTAAAAGGTATATCATACAAGCCTATCATTAATCTGTTCCTTGGCAGTTTCTAGCGAACTGAAATATATTTCTGCATTCCTAATTTTTCTTGTTATTGATATATATATTCTATATATATTTTCTTATATACAATGATATGTATATTTAAATATTCTGACTCATTTTTGTATTGTCACTAATTTCTTATTAAAAAATATATGTCTTGTTAACATTATGTTTTTTTAGGGCCATATTTTTTAGATAAAGTTAATTATAACATAGTATTATTAGTATTTTTAATTGATCACAAAACAACAATATCGCCATTGTACCTGTAATTTATTGTCTTTTCTTTTCCGTATTGGACCGTCGTCGTTGGGGCTTCGAGGGGTGGCAATATAAAGTATAAGAGTGAAAGGGGTAGGTCGTTAGCGAAAGGGGTGCGAATACGTTTCGAAGGATTTATAGACAAACAGAGGACCGTGGTGTTTCTGGCCCCAGATCTGCAACGTTCAAAACTCACATTAAAACTATGATAAACGGGCTGATTTAAGATACAGCCTCATTCCAGTCACGGTCCCTTTAATTTATGTCAATGTCATTTTATCAATTAGAAGAGTATTTCTGTGGAACAGTGGCGAAACTAGAAAGGTGGAGGGACTTAAATATTATTATATAGAAATATAAAACTGTTGTTAGGACATTAAACATCTAAGATCTAACAACATCACAAGAAAAACCAAATGCAGAATATACAAAACCCTGATAAAACCGGTGCTTGTATATGGATCAGAGACATGGAAACTGTCGAAAAGCGAAGAGAACCTATTAGATACGTTTAAATGAAAAATCCTTAGAGCCTTATATAAGGGGGTGAAAGAAAACGACATAAGTCGCAGTGTCGCAGAAGATATAGTTTTGAACTATACACAGCATACAATGAATCCCAAGGTCATAACATCCATAAAGATCGGACTTCTGTGCTAGATGAGCCATGTTAAATGGATATTGGAGACTGAAACACCACAACATAAATATATATATATATATATATATATATATATATATATATATATATATATATATATATATATATATATATATATTCGGTTGTATAACGTCTTACGACATTGTCCGACTCCCAAACGCCACTGTATTCTGTCTTGAGTTAGTTCCTCGTCCAGATTTCTAGCGCTAATCGCTTTCCTAACTCCAAGGTTCTGGCTCTGTGGTTGTCTTCCTTGTTTCCTTTTCTCTGAGGGTTGCCACATCATCGTTTTTTTAGGCAATCTTTCGTCCCCCATTCGGCTCACATGTCCATACCATATGAGCTGTTTTCTCTCAGTATCCTTAACTATAGTGCCCTCTATTCCCATTTGTTGTTTTATCACTTCATTCCGTATTCAGTCGGCTCTTGATATTCTCATCGATCTTCTGATGGCATCCATTTCCGTGGCTTCGACCTTTTTCTTATATTTCTCGGTTATTCCTTATGTCTCAGCTCCAGTAAGTAGGCTAGTTTTAACCATTGTCTCATAGATGTTCCATTTTCCTTTCTTTAATATTTCTTTACTTTATAGAACTCCGTTTAAACATGCGATAGCTCTTCGTGCTTGTACAATTCAATGTTCTATTTCTCGTATTTATATTCGTCACATGGATTTATTTTTTGATTGTCATCGATATAGAGTTGTTCTGCTTCAGCTCCAATTGAGAGGTATTTTGTCTTTTCTAAATTGATATTTAATCCCCATTTCTGGTATTCTTCAATTAGTTTTCTAAGCATGTATTCCATGTCGTCATTGTCATTTGAGATCACCACCTGATCATCTGAAAACTGTAAAGTATATATGTAATCCTGATCGTTCAACCGTATACCCATTCCTTTGACTTTCCTTTTCCATTGTTTCATAGCTGCAGAGATATAAATCTTAAATAGAGTCGGAGAGATACAACATCCTTGTCTGAGACCCTTAGTAACTGCAAATTTTTCAGCTAAGAGGTTTCCGAATTTCATTTGGGAGTCTGAACCATAATATAGATCTTTCAGAGCACTAACCAATGTTTGATGTATGTTTGATGTGCCCAGGACTTCTCATAGTTTATTTAGCGGGACTGTGTCATATGCCTTCTCAAGATCTACAAAAGTCATAGGTACCCCTCTATTTGTCATAATTTTCTTTTCTATAATTTGTTAAAATAGAAGATGTTATCTGTACATGAACGACCTGCTCTAAATCCTCCTTGTTTAAAAACCTTTAATCAGTGTGTTTTGCCAGTGTTGACTTACGGTGCGGAAACGTTGACCATGACAAGGTGAACTGTTCAAAAGATCCGTGTGTGTCAAAGGGTGATGGAGCGTGCTATGTTGGGTGTTTCACTACGAGACAAGATCCCAAATCGCCAGCGACAAAGAACAGTGGTGGCTGATGCAGTAGAGAGAGTAGCAACACTGAAATGGAACTGGGCAAGTCAAGTGGCTCGAATGACAGATAACAGATGGACAATGCAGATACTAGAATGAAGACCAAGAGATGATGCCTACCGAAGCAATGGTCGTCCACCAACACATTGGACTAACGATCTAAAACGTTGTCATAGGAATTGTATGCAAGAGACACAAGATCGGAATAAATAGAAAATTATGAGGGAGATCTATGTCCAGCAGTGGATAAGCGAAGATTAAATGATGAATCCATAACTGTTACGAATTTAAGTGAATTTAATTTAACCATCTCTATGTCTCATACCCTTGTTCATCCTATTCTCATGATCTCTTGTCTCCTACGTGTACATCCCCCAACATTCTTCTTTACTTTTAATTACTTGTAATAATTTCTCCAATATTTTCAGCTTCTTTACAGTATTCTGTATTATTTTTCGGTTTGCTGATTCGAAAATATCGATTAAATATATCATCATCAAAGGTATCTCGATAAACCTTTCTGGGTCCTGGTTTTTTCTAGGATTTTCCGGCATTCTATTCTGTTCTTTGCTTTGTTTTAAATATATACAAACCCCTAAAAAATATTACACAAAACGATACCTAAACCTAAAAATGTTTTTAAGAATAATACCTTTATTTTAAACTATTCAAAATATGTTTAGACCTGGTTAAGATGTATATATTCTAATATAGTATGTTATTAAAGTATTCATTTTGTATATGACCCTTTTAAAAACCCTTTGCAGCAGTCCCTGGCCGGTCTATGTATTAGCATCGTACACCAACTCGTAAATTACAACTTTATGTTTGCTATCGTAATTGGTTTCGCAGAAAAGTTATGATAATTTCGGTGTGTAAGGTGAGGGAGTGTGAGGGGGCAGGAGCCACTACGCCGACTACCTCCACCCCCCGTCTCCGACGTCAAAAAAGGGTTAGATAACAAGGAAATATATCATTCGAATTTACACGGCAAAATTGTTATGGGTCGACCGGAACGGTCTGAGGGCTTCTGATAGAAAAACCTCGAAGATATCAAATCCAGATAAAGTTGAATTCATGTTTAAACAGATTAAAAGGAAGCAATAGTATATAACCTGATCTGAATTACTATTCTATCAGTTTTAATTATAATACCGTAACAATTAAAGCATTTTTACTATAAGTTGTACTTTTTTTAGGGGAAGGCCAACAACCTACCCTTACAAAAATATCAGTATGTTATGTAATGTAAATACAACACAATTTTTTGTGTATTTTGAGAAAAAAATTCCCCAACAAAAATTTCCCAGACTCTTTCAAATGGGATTTAAAGAAAATAATATCAACATAAATATTTTACTTAAAAATAAATTGGATAATGCAATTCATCTTTTATTTTTACTACCATCAAAAAATATTATCATGTATTACTTTTAACTCATTTACGACTTCCGGTATGGGTATAAATCGTTTTGAAAACGTAGGGAAATCCTTGGAGATTCGTATTCGTAATCGGTAACTCGATATTCATAGTCATTATTTTTGGTAATCAGAAAAAACCATTCACCAACTTTCAATGTCAAGAGTCAAGTGTGAAAAATAGATGATGTATAAATCACAGATCAGTTCTTATGTAAGAATATTATGATTACAAATACTTTTTCAACGAAATACTATAATAAAATTTAATTGTTTCTGGCTGATGTGAGTGACTTTCAGTTTGCTTCTGTATTTATAAAATAAAATAAAAATTGAATTTTAGTTTTGTTTGGAATAATTACTTGAGAATAATAATTATGATTGGGTGGGATCCAAAATAATACCTAACCTAATCCTAATCACTGTAAAAACCTAATAACCGGTTTCTACTTTAAAAATAAAAAACCGGTTATAACCGGGACAAAAAAACAACCGATAAAACCGGTTATTTCGAAGTAAAAAAAAAACGGTTTTCGGTTAAAACCGGTAGGTTTTTCCCATCCCTAGCACACATTATGCAGCCATAAGTTTCTTTAACAAATTACCAATAGATATACGAATGAATTTAGATCAGCCGAACTTTCGGAGGTGTGTACATCAATACATTTGTGAGCTAGAGCCATATTCTAAAAATAATTTTTAAGTATGTTTTATCGTGTTTAATTAATTTATATAACTTTAAGATTTATGTCTGTATTTTTGACTTGTCTCATACGTGTACTTTGTATAATGTCGCATGTGATTAATAAATTTGACTTTACTTATTTAATTCAAACTACAAGAAAATGTTACCTTATTTTGATATTACTTATCTTGTATTACACATACCTAAAAGATGCAATAATATAGCTAGAACGGCTGTGTTTGCCTTGAATCTTTTACTTCACATCCCCATATTATATCTCTTTGTGGGAGTATCCACTACAATAGACAAATTTAAAATGCCGTCCTTTGATACATTGTGTTCATATTTCTCCGAGGAGCGTAGTTTCTTCATTAAAAGAGGAATCGCATAAAGATTTCCATGAATACGATCCAGAAGATATTAACCTGACAAGTGCTACATAAATATACTATTTTATAGCTGATAAATTATGCATCAATCTTAAAATATACGGTTTATTTGTGCCGGCTAAAGTTGATCAGTCGATTAAGAGGACGAACAGGAGATATAGCAGAGACTTAGTACCACCACGCATAAGCTGGATCGGACTGGCCAGGTTGTATCGCTACAGTTTACAATTGAGGAGCTTGGTATCAAACACGGACAACTCCATTTTTTTTTAAATTGAGTTAATGGTATAGTCTTATAGGATTTTTCACAAGGAATTCAAATCTGAATTGCTTTAATTTCAAAAGCGGCTAGAACATGCAAGAAATTGCATTTTAAAACGATCATCAGTTTCAGAAACGGACAGCTCCAACTTGATTTCGTAGCAGAATCTGACTACTCCGTTACAGCCAATCGAAAGGTAGTATTTCCGTCAAGTGGCCTTGCGCACTAGAACAAACCTACTGAGAGTGGCCATTGCGTTTCAAGTTTACAACAGTTTACGACGTTATTTCAACCGTTTTCGTGTTTTTTTTTAATATTATTTGCGCTATTTTTTCGAAAAATGCAGGTGAACGTAGTTGAAGCACCTAAAAATGAAGCCAGGAAGAGATTAGTCGACAAAAATAATTGGAAACGGGAACAGGATAAGATTAAAAGGTAAGTTAAGACGACGGTACGTCGTCTGTGTATACCAATTTACGTCTTGCCATGGTTTATTATGTTATCTACGAACACCGTTTTTGGTTTTTAAATTACAAATGTATAAATTTTAATTTTTATTCTGGCGAAGATTAAACGTGTGGTTTTCTGCTTGTTTCAGATATTCTGCGAAATCATTACCAACTTATCCGACTTGTAAGCATAAAAGTAATAAAAAAGGTTGCCAATTGCTAACTATGAAAGATGTTGCGCGATTTCATTCAGCTTTTTACAACTCCAAGGAGAAGACAAAGCAAGATAGTTTTCTTCTCAAATATTGCAAGAAATCTGCCCCAACAAGAATGCGAAATAAGAAAGGTGGACCTTCCAAAACAGCCATCTACCATTATTTTGTGTTAAATGAAGCCCAAGTTCAAATAGAGGTTTGTAGAAATGCCTTTTTGCAGATTTTAGGGATCACAAAGCATCGAATAATAGGTGTATTCCAGCGTTTTAAGAAAGATGGTTCTCTGGTGCCCCTGGAAACTCGTGGCGGCAATAGGAAACAGGCAGCGTTTGCAGAAACACAAGCATCTGTTATTAAATTTATTAAAAAATTTAAGGGAATTGAGTCTCATTATAGTGGAGGTAAAAGCAAGAGAATATACCTTAGTTCTGATTTGAACATCAGCAAAATGTATGCTATGTATGATCAAAACACAGACGAGTATTGTTTAAAGGTAAAAGAATCTTACTTTAGACACATTTTTAACACCCGTTTCAATCTCAGTTTTACATCACTTCTTACAGATGTTTGCTCAACCTGCCTTGAGTTTGAAGAGAGACTAAAACAAGCTGCAGAAAAAAAGAACATTGATATAAGTAATTCATGGGAAACCAAAAAGAATCTTCATAAGATGCAGGCTCGAGCATTTTTTGACTATTTACGGGAGCAAAGAAATGGACTCTTGACAATCTCTTTCGACATGCAAAAAAATTTGCCACTTCCAAAAGTTCCTGACCAAATGGCATATTACAGTCGACAGCTGTACTGCTATAATCTTGCTGTCATTTCTGGTAATTCATCAACTTCACTGAATCCAGACTCCGTCTCAATTTATACATGGTGTGAAAGTGATATGCAAAAATCGTCCAACCAAGTTGCCTCTGCGGTTTTTAACGAGCTCTGTGAAAAAACTAGAAATGGAGATCTTGCAGAAATTAATGTGGTACGATTGGTTGCTGATCGTTGTGCGGACCAAAATAAAAATATGAATGTACTAGCAATGTGCGCGTTTTGGTTAATTAACTATGCTCCTAATAATGTAAAATAAGTAGAACTAGTATTTCCGGTAACTGGCCACTCTTTTCTTCCAGCGGACAGAGTTTTTGGTATGCTAGAGAAAGAGTTTAAAAAACTGACAACGATAATTGAAGTGTCAGAATACTTAGAGGTGTTTTCCAAATATGGTAAAGTAAAAAAACTGGGTGAAAATTGGACTGCGCTAAATTGGAAAGATGAAGCTAAAACACTTTTAAAAACTGTACAGGGTGTTCACTTTGCCGTTTCCGTTTTGTTCGCAATAAAGCTAAAAATAACGTGTTGGTTGCAGGAGAGCTGGCATACAATTCCAACACTGGCAAGCTGTTGTCGATCACAAAAAAAGGAAAAGTTATTTCTCAACTTAATCCAGCGCCAATTACTCTGGGGTGTTCAGTAAATCCTAAAAAACTAGCTGATGTTAAGACTCTTCTCACAAAACATTTTGGAAATAATTGGGAAGAATTGGAACGTTTGCGTTGGTATTCTGATGTTACCAGTAGTACATCTATCACCGAACCAAATGAAGCAACTGCTGAAATAGATGCTATCAATCAAGAAGACGATGAATTTGGTGAATCCTGCGAATGTAAGGACCTGCTGGATGATACTCAGTACGACTTAGTCCTTAATGTATTGTAATGATTTTTTTAATCTGAGCAATAAAACTTTCTTAATGTATTTTAATTTTTTAAATAAAGATTTATGATTTAGCATATTTTGTTGTTCACTAGTCTAAATTAATTACTTTAATAGAAATAATAGTAGAAGCTTTCCGATGGATTGTTCCGAATTTGAAGGTATTTATTTATTTAGGAATAGTTTCAAAATCGGACAACTCCAATTGGATTCAAAAACGGACAGCTCCAGAGCTTGGTTGCAATATCGGCCAACTCCATTTTCTTTATTGATTTTAGGGACTAAAACAGATATATATTTACATTTTCGTTATTCAAAAGTATTAAGAGACGCTACAAGTATATCCATAAAAAAAATCACAATTGGATGTAGAGAATATAACGCGCTACAGTTTTTCAGCTTTCCTGAAAAAAGTACAAAATGGAGTAGTCCGTCTTTGATACTCAGCTCCTCAATTGTAATACGTGAATTATTGATATATTATAAAAAATCAGAAGTTCGATGTTTCTCATGGTGTTATCAAACGTTACAATACCACAACCTACTCAACTAATAATTCAAACTAGAAAAAAAATCAGGTCCGATTTTAAAAAACTAGTTCGTTTTCTTTGTCGAAAAATTTCACCCTGTGTACGTTTTTCAAAACTCAATAAAAATTTGGTAAATTAAACAAATAGATAACTATAATGACATATTTATTTTTTCCAGGCACGACAAATTAATTTTTAATTAAAAATATCAAATTTGACTATGAATTAATAGTTGTAACTTTTTTTCCAAAATAGATATTATCAAGAAAACCTTTAATTTATAAGTATTAGTTCAGCCATCCTTCACCTCCATTTTGGTCCAGAATTTCCTGGGCTACATCTTAAAATTTTCAGTACGGCTGATAAAATCAAAGAATTAATCATCTTTGTAAATATGAAGCTGTAGAGAGAGTCTATGAGAGACTACGAGAACAACTAGGAAAGAAAATAAAGACAATAACGAGAACACGTCGGACATAATAGAGAGATGGGATAAATCGAGGGAAGCAATCCAAATAACATGCGCGACTCTATTAAAGCGTGACCGACGGAAAAAGAAAGAATGGATGTCTAATGAGATAATGGATATGATGGATGAAAGACGTAATTTCAAGAATAAAAATGCAGAAAAATACCAGCAGATACACAAAACCATAAGAACGAAAATTCGAAAAGCCAAACAAAAATGGTTTTTCAACGAATGCAGGGAAATAGAACAATAAGAACGAAAAACAGGACCTTCAATACTTAAATCGGAGATGGAAGATGCCATTGCAGCACTAAAAAACAATAATTCAGCAGGTCCGGACAATGTACCCTGCGAAATATTAAAGATCCTATGTAAATCAGACAAACAGTTCCTTGATAATTTAGTTGTACTTTTTGACAACATATATAATAGCGGTAAAATCCCGGAGAACTGGCTGCAGTCAACATTTATTACAATCCCGAAGAAACCAAATGCCCAGATTTGTGATGACTACCGGCTTATAAGCTTGATCAATCATGTCACTAAAGCGTTCACTAAGATCATTCATAGAAGAACATATGGGTCAGCAAAAGCCTATAATGAGCATAAGGTGGCCAAATAGTGGTACGACTACATATGGTACATATGGTAAACCACCCGGCTAATGATGACGGTCAACATATGTTTTGGGTTGAAGTAATCATATCTCCTCAATTATGTCTATGTTATTCCTGTTTCTGAAAGATTAATAATAATCCAACACAATACCAATTCGGTCAAATTAAATGTTTTACAAGTGTATACCCCAACCAGCGATAAACTAGAAGAATAGATATGAGTTGAGCAATGCTATGAGTTGTTGATAAATTCACTAAAACAATTTAAAAAAGGAGATATAGCTTTTATTATGCAGAAAAGCGGTGAATAAATTGATGAACAAATTGATTAGATAATGGTGACCAAGAGAGTCTGTAATGGATGCTTATAAGTTAAAAGTTACCCGGTGCTGACGAATCGTCAGATCATATTCATGTTATTGATAAATTAAGGTTTAGATTTAAAAAGGTTACAAAACAGAATATTACCAAAAAATTTTTTTATTGCTTTCGGATGATTCGTTTCCAAGAAATGGTGACATTCACCAAGAAATTAAATGAGTTTGAGCAGTCCTATTCAGAGCCGCCATTTTGATAAAAAAAGTCAAGTAGTTTAATGTAGGTATGTACGTTCACATATAAAAAGTTTGATTTTAAAATATCATTTCTACTACAAATAAAATTTATTTAAACAAACACTTTTTTTAGAGTAACCTCCAGTGGTAGTTATGTTGAGTTAGAGTGCAGGCTCTCATCCTATCGCTGAAAAGCATTGTTAGTGCTCCTTAGGCTGAATCTGGACCGAATTATTTTAGAGCTCATTTTTGTCAAGCTAATTAACCTTTTAACTGCTGTGTATTCCCCGACGACTTGTTATTTATACCTACCAGTGTAACATTGTTTTTCCCTGCAAATTTTTTCTTGGTATTTCTTAATGGTTTCTGAGGTTAACCCTTCTGTTAATTTATCTCACACACTGCGCCTCCTGTCTTTGCATCCTTTTGGTCGTGATCTCTTCAAATAATGGACTATCTAAGCTTTGACATCACAGTGGGTGAGGTTTTTAAAAACCTTTCCAAACATTTCTAATTTGTGTGTATTTTTCCCATAAGAAATTGTAAATATTGTTTTTTTTAATTGTTTAAAGAATAAATGGTTGGTTATTAACATTTATTCTGTGCAATTGGTATTATTTGTTGTTCGTGAATTTCTGAAATATATACTCTTAGTGTTGATGTTTAAGGATATGTTATTGTTTGATTAAAACTTAAAACTGGATATCTTTACCACATATTTAGTATCCATTATATGCCTAGATCTGAACAATAATAAACTCAAAAATTATTACAACATTTAAAAACATTTTTTTAAACACATTATGTCAATTTGATAGGAAGGTTTTCACATAATGTTATTTTATAACTTAAACTACGAGGAAACGAGGTAAAAGACTATAAAAGACTAAGTCTTTTACAGGATAAAATCACTGGCAACAAAACAGAATAAAACAATTATTTACATATTTTAAACTTCGTAAATAAATTCAATGATTTATTGATTTATTTTGATGTACCGCTAATAAAAACAACAATAAAATAACTTGAAAGACAGTACAAAAATAATTAAAGTTTTAATCGAACAATTACATAACCTTAAAACATGAACATTAAGAGTAAATTATCTTAATCCCGCCCAATGTGACGTCAAACTTGGGTAGTCTATTGGCAACCATAACCAGAGTAAATGAACCAGGACAGAAAATAGATATTTTCTATTTTTCTAATTTTCCAAATAATATGTTAGAGTTTTTAAATAGTATTCGAATAGTAATATTTCACTCTTTGGTTGGCAATTTGATATAAATACAATGTTCTGAAAATTTTAGGATTTCAAACAGCAAATCCCTGATAAAATCGAAAGAAACTAGTAGTATGGAGTGGAAATAAATACAAAATTATGTTAAGAATGCAGAAGACCGATTGTTACAAATAAAGTAATTATACTAATGAGATATTAATAGTAAACTATTTTTATACTGTGTTTATGTAGTTTTTTGGTATACTCGGTTCGCTAATCCCAGTCCGAACTGTCTAGTTATTTTAGTAATTATTTTTTTTTGCGAAGTCAGTTACTTTTTAATATACTAGAAGCGGCTAGAAATTACTATACAACCAAGCACACGTGCTTATAGATTATTTCATTAGAGTATTTCGTCGACCTTTTTTGCAAACTTATACTAATATTCTATTATTCCTATCAGAAACTAGTTTTGCACGACCCGGGATTTTAGCTTCTTTATCAAACGTACTTTATTATGTGGATTATATAACACAATATTAAGTACGTTTTGTGATTATATATTATTTAAAATATTGCTTATTCGTGCGGTATTATCATCACTTTTAAAAAAATAATAAATTAGCTGGATAATATTAAAACTTATTCGTTTAGTGAAACTATTCCCAAGAAACTTAAGCTAAATGCTATAAAAAAACTTTTAGTTGGTTGCCTACATTTGGCGTAATTTAACGATATAAACTAAATTATCCTAACTTTTTTATAAAATATATTTTTTTATTAAAAATTTTTTTTTATTTATAATAGAAACTTATTTTCTTCATACATGCGATAAATTTCAAAGTGAATTAAATTTTTGTCGCTGTTATCATTCAAGTCAGTCGTTAATTTCTTTCCAGGTCTATTAGGTCCAACTTTATATTTACGCACACTTTTTTCTGAGACTTACAGACATTTGGATGTTAACTGAAATGTTTTTGTTATTAAGAACATCTGTAACATTTACGTAATTCGATGAATACATTCTAAAGATCAACTTAACTCAACAGTGTTTTCATTCGCCAAATAATTAAAAAAATGGTAGGAATAAATCTTTGTGCAGTTCATTACCTTGTAATGAACATTTTATAATATTTGTTAAAGAAAAACTTACCAACGCATTAGCTGATAAAACAAATAAAAAACTCTGAATATACATAATAATAAAAGTCAAAATATAACTAACTAATTAACTAAATAGAACTAACAAAAGAATTAAACAAAAATAATAAATCTATTAAATAAAATAAACAATGCGATTAATACAAATATTTCCTACAACATGTTAAACTGTAACAACTTAAATATTATATTTTAAATATACAGGGATTTAAATATACAAGGAACCAAATTTTATGAGTTTAGTATACACTTATACTATTTAGAATAATTCTTCTTTTTTCAAAGGAAAAAGTCTGCAATAGTAATATATTTGAGCTATTAATACTGAAAAGTAGGAATTTTTGTGTTGTAGGTTTCCGACTATGAATCTGTCAAAATATGCCCGAGCTAAGCGAATGGACCTTATTATCCTTTTTTATTATCTAGTATTTAATAAGAAAAACATAAAAATAATTGAGTTTTTATCAGTTTGGGCTAGTACATTCCTGCCTGCTATAAATGCATATTATAAATTGCATCTCGATAAATAAGTAACTTTATATTCCGCACACAATCAACTATCCCACTTTACATCCAAACTAAACAATAAAATCACTAAAATATGATTGAAGAATGATTTTTTTATCGAGGCGCAGAACAAGCAACGTCCGCCATAAATTTAAGAGGTACACATGTTCGGGGCCCCGGCGAACGGGATCTTAGTCACAAGTTTTAATTTGTTTGACAACCCCCCGGCAGTATTTCGAGAGAGTACAGTGCAAATATTTGGTTAAAATCTGCGTAAGTCAAAGATTTAAAGGAGTGTCGACGAGAATACACGGGTTCATAATCTTTCGTGAGATGAGGATTACAAAGGCGTTTTGGTAAGCCTACAGTAACTATGTATGTTAATACATTACAGGATATGCTAATGACTAAACGTTTGATTATGTATATATATATATATATATATATATATATATATATATATATATATATATATATATTAATGTAATATTAAAAGTATGAGGTGCGCCAAGCAATTAATTAGCTAATTAATTAATTATTTAAACTTTTTTAGATGATGCAATTATGATTTTATCACACTATTTAATTCTCTTATCTGAGGGTTATACTCGTGCTTTAATATCTATGCTTTACATATGATAGGTAAGGTCCAAAGAATACCGGAAAAATAAAAAACATATATGATACAACATTATATTATATTGAAAAAAAATTCACCAAAAATATCTTCAAGAAAAAATATATCATATAATGATTATCAAAATTTTGTTCTACGTACGTGAATCTTCAAAAATTTATGTGATATACAATAGAAATTAAAATTTCAAATCAAAATTGTTGTTCTAAATCTCCTGATCAAAATATTTCTATCTTCTCTAAAGCAATTGTTAAAAATGTGTTGTTAATAAAGACAAACTGACGAATGGTTAAAACTATCTCTCTGATCATGAGTTGTCCAAATCCTTGTTCCTTGTAGCCTACACTATCTATTCTTAGCAGTCCCCTAGGTAATCAGCAATCTTCCAACAAATTATTGCGAGCCTCTCGTCTTTAATGATCTCCTTCAAATGCATGTATGGTTCAAATGATGCTAGCCTCTTCTCCTCTTGATACACTGAAACTCTCGTTCCGGCCTGAACAGTGATTCTTGTAATATAAGTAGAAAAGTATAACTTACAATATTTTACTGGATCAGCTTCCATCAGATACACTTAATCCACAAAAACTCACAAACATTCACTTCTACTGCTTACTACCACTGGGGAACCACCAGAGAATAACGACTGTCTGCCTTGAACCCTTGGAAAAAAACTCGTTATCTTTTCTTCCTCAAAAATCTAGCTAAACTCTCATTCCTCATACCTATCTCACTTCTTTCAATCTCCGCCGATCAAAGTTTGTCACATTCATCTTCATTTACCATTTAGATAACAAACAACAATTTTACCTACAATTATAAATTTCCTAAAAACTATTAACATGCTAATCGGTTTCTACAAATTCTTAAGAACTAACGGAGAATTATATTTTCTAAATATTTCTATTCTATTGTCTTATCCACTGTATCGACGTACAAGTCTATTGGAAAACCCGCTCGCATTGTTTCCGATTTCATTAAGTTCACTCACTTCAATCGAATATATTTTACAAAGAAAATAATTTTTGCATATATTTAAATTTTGTTTACTACAGGTAATCCAGGATAATGGACTTTCATTTCTTAGAAATATCTTTTATAGTTTATTAGTTAAATTATTTGAATTATTATATTTTGTACTTTGAACACACTTTTGTGCAGTGTGATACGTTGTTTTAGCCACTGCGATGTATGGCCAATGTAGCTTTTTTCACATCCTAGACACGGTATTTCATATACCACATTACTCCTATATAAGGTTGGTATGACTGAATGAGTTAGACCATTGATAAAGGGAATTTTTTTATATTTTTGATTGACTCATTGTTGGAATCAAGGACAGGACCATCATAGAAATTACTGCTGTAAATGAGTTTTTTTAAAATATGTTTAGGATAGCCATTGTTTCGAAAAATTTTGTATATGTCCAGATTTTTCTGTAATAAATTATCATCAACAATGGACATTGCCCTACTTTTCATACCCAATATTGTATTATATTTTTGACGAGTGGTGTGGTTTGAAAAGTAACTCATATACCTGCCCGATGCAGTTGGCTTTTGGTACCAATCCAATGTCAGAATATTGTCATTTGTTCTTATTACCTTTGTGTCTAAAAATGATATACTAAGATCTGTCTCTGTTTCAATTGTGAACTGAAGATGTTTGTTAAATGAATTAAAGATGTTTAATGTGGTATTGATGTGATAAGATATATATATATATATATATATATATATATATATATAGTAAACTCTTAAAAATTGGGGAATATATATATATATATATATATATATATATATATATATATATATATATATATATATATATATCTAATAATTACTGGATATTAGTGACTGTCGATATAAACAAACAACACAGTTTATTAGGGTTGCAGTCAGAATATTGGCCGGGATGTTCAAAAAACAATCTTTTGACTTTTTGTCTAACTTTCGGAGTGGTTTTATTTATTTTTAAAGACACTGTAATAAGACAAATATGTAAATATTTAAAAAATATTTAAATAATATCACAATTCTTCAGTTTAACTTACTAGTCGTTGAGATTATTTACAAAAGCATTGACACTCAACATTTATAACACACATTAAAATATAAAATCATGGACTAAATACATTCTAAAATTTTTAAAAGTTAGGGTAAAGATAGTAAACCTTAGTTTGTGGTATGTTTTACTGGTGTGCTTTAACTCATATGAGTTAAATAAATCTAAGGCCTTATCTTTATCTGCCGTTGGCGCTTATACCTGTAATATGTCAATATCAACCGGTGTTGCTCGAATTTGTAAAAGCATTATTCTATCTGAATGGGGAGTGGAAGCTTTTACTGCCGAATTAATATGTGGGGCAACTATTATTGCGGTACCGTTTCTGTGATGTGTTGATGAATTGTTTATATGTAGCAAAAGTTAGTTTATTAGATATTTTTTATTAAAATATACCAAACAATGGCTAAAGTAACACATTTGATTTTAGAAAAATGTTGAATTTTCAATTTTATCTCCTGAATAATTTCATTTTACATAGATATGCCCTTTTACCCGAGAGTCACGGATATATGTACATAGAAGTTTGGCGAAGAAGAAAAGTATTATAGTATCCATAATTCAGTAGCGAATCAACGACGAAGTAAAATATTATATTTATTGATGTGAAGTTAAACTGATGTAAATCCAAGATCTGGCCGTTAAGTGATTCGATTTGATTCGTAACACAGCTCTGTTTAATACTAATAATAATAGTGTAGCTACATCACTTTGGCATTGTGCAAAAGCCCTAATTTCTACAACGTTACGACCAGTCGGTGGGCATTCACAATCCGGCATCATATACTTTAGGCAAATTAGATTTAACGGGTATTTATTATCGTGAGCCGGAGCTCGTTAATGTTGGAATATTTACAGTAATATTTGCACCGGTCCGTTGCTAGTACGTTATCCAGATCACTTTCCAAAGCGCCCGCCATATTGTTTGTTAATCATTTGAAATTATGTCCTCCGATGGCTCTGCCGTGGTTGTTTAACCTAATAGACGGTGTCAATTAGGGCCGGATACCAGCGATGGATCATTAAAAGTCATGCATGGGTATAGTTTTATTTAAAATTAGCTTTGTTTATTGCTCTGATTAATAAAACAATGTTAAAACTCTCATAACTTTCATCCAAAATGGCTCTGAAAGAGATAAGTTCGTCGGTAAACGATATCTGTAAATGCTATCTTCTTCTTCTAGTTCCATGACCGTTATCGATCGTTGCATATCATGTTGGCTACCATATTCGCTATCGTGACTTTATTGACAGCAGCTCTAAATAATGATGTAGTTGATTTTCCATACCATCGTCTTAGATTTTTCAGCCATGATGTTTTTCTTCTACCAGAACCACGAATACCTTGGATCTTTCCCCGAATGATCAGATGTAAAAGATCATATTTTTCAGGGTGTCTCATAATGTGACCGAAGTATTCCAACTTGCGTTTCTTTATTAAATTGACCAGTTGTGTTGTTTGGCTCAGCCGTCTAAGGACTTCCTCATTTCTAACTTTGTCGACCCAGCTTATTTTCAGTCGTCTGTATACCCACATTTCATAGGCTGTCAAGCATTTAATCATAACCTCAGTTAGAGTCCACGCTTCTTTTTACAAAGATTTTTACAAAGGCAGCTCGGGCTTGTTCTATTCGGCATTTAATTTCTGCGGTTGGATCCCAGCTCTCATTGATATTACTGCCGAGATACACGAGTTTCTCTACTCTGTCCAGTGTGGCATCTCCGACTTTAATACCGTCATCCTGTATATAATTTTGTTTACTAACTATCATATATTTAGTTTTCTTAACGTTGAGTTTTAATCCATACTGATCACAAGTCTGTTTTATTTTGTTCATTAGATTTTGAAGGTCTTCTCCGCAACTGGCAAGGACTAAGGTATCGTCGGCATATCTAATATTGTTGACGGTTACTCCATTCACAATAATACCTTAGGTTGTCTTCATTAAAGCTTCCTTAAATATTTCCTCCGAATATAAGTTAAAAAGTAAAGGCGACAATATATAGCATTGTCTTACTCCTCTTTATATATTTATTTCATCCGACAGTTCTTGTTCAACCTTTATTCTTGCCACTTGATGCCAGTATAGATTTGTAATTATTTGCAGATATTTATCGTCCAATCCAGCTGTTTACAATATTTCTAGCATTTTGTTATGTCGGACTTTGTCAAAAGCTTTTTCAAAATCGATTGCACAAATGTACACATTTTGATTTATATCTCTGCATCTCTGTACTAGCACCTGTATACTAAACAAGGCTTCTCTTGTACCCAAGCCACTACTAAACCCAAATTGAGTATTGCTAATTCTGTCCGTTAACAGCGTGTAAATTTTGCTGTGTATTACTCGCAGGAAGATCTTCAAAACGTGACTCATCAGACTTATTGTCTGATAATCACCGCATGTCTTTGGACGATGTTTCTTAGGTATTGTGACAAATGTCGACTTTAACCAATCAGTTGGTAATATTCCAGTGTCATTAATTCTGTTAAAGAGATTACACAAAGCTTTAATTCCATTTTTTTCCCAAAAACTTTAGTATTTCAGCACTTACTTCATCGGGGCCAAGTGCTTTTCCATTTTTTGCCGTTTGTTTTGAACGTCTTACCTCACTTTCTGTTATAGATGGACCTAATATAGCCATCGGTATTTAGTGTTCTACTCTCTCATCTTCAAATAATTCAGAAATGTAGTTTTCCCATTCTTTTAACTTTTCATTGATGTCTAATAATCTGTGTCCGTTTCTGTCTTCTAAACTTTGGGATACTTGTTTCCGTTTGTTTCCAGCGACCTCTTTTAATTTCTTGTGCAGATGAAATGTATCGTGGTTCTTTTCATATTGTTAAATTTCATTACATTCTTTACTATGAAATTGTGTTTTCGCGTGTCTTATCTTCTGCCTGATTATTGCGTGGATCCTCTTGTATTCGTTTTTATCTTTATTTCTGGCTTCTCTTCTTTGATCCATAAGTCTCAGTATTTCTTCTGTCATCCACCTTTGTTTTTTTCTTGCTTTTAGCGCAATCAATTTTGTTTCTTGAACAGTCTTTAAGATGTCTTTAATTCTCGTCCAGTTTTCCTCAGTACTTTCTTCTTTGCTTAATGTTAACTTTATTTTTTGTTCTAATATACTAGTTATTTCTTGTTTTACAGTATCATTTAGCATCGTTTCTCTATCGATAGTAACTGTTTGCTTATTCGTCCTTGCAAGTCTTTTTAATCTCAGTCTTATTTTTCCTACTAAAATATGGTGATCTGTTGGTACATCTGCGCCTGGATATGTTTGTAAATTCTATAGAAATAATCAATAAAAAAGTTCCACATTTTTTAATATTCATACTAAATAGATCTACAGCATCCAGAAAGTAATTAATGTCTACGATATAATAAGGAACTCTCTAGCTTTTATTAATCCTCCATTAGTGGCGTGAAGAAGAATGACATATTTACTGGCGAAGGGGACAAATATATAATCAGGACCATTTATCAATATAAAACCAAAAAATGATTATAACACAACTTCATTTTTAAGTAAATGATAATACATTACGTAAACTTATTTTGATGGCAGTTTATACCGATTTCTTTCAAATGGCCACCTTCTTTCTCGTACAGTGCGTTGGCGAATTATCTAAAGGCCAGACGTCTGTATCTTGCGGCATGCAAAAGATCGCCAGTGTTATTTATGCCTGTCCAGTTTTTTATGTTTCGTAGCCCCGACTTTTGTTTGCGACCTACTCCTCTCTTGCCTTCAATCCTTCCCTCGATGATTAGTTGAGGGAGTGTGTATTTTTTTCCTCTTATAATATGGCCGATTTTTCGTACCTTCATCAAATTGAGTAGTTCTCTCCCAGTATTTGCCTTTGCGAATAATGGGAGGGCCGTATAAATTTTCCGTGGGTAAGTTAGTAGTTGGCAGATTCGATCTATTTTCTGCTGGTTACCAGCTGAAGTCCGTTTGAAGAGGTTTACTCTCCGGACGCTGGAACTCACTTAAGGCATGGGTGTATGTTACCTAAAGTAAAATATAATTAAATATTAAACATCAAATATTAATAACAACAATATATACAATCTTTGGTAGCCTCATTTATTTTAAAGGGTTTTCACCCTAATATTTTGGTGGCTCAGGCATGTTAATTTGCATTTTTAACTTGTTAATGTAATAATATAATTGTGTATGATAAATATACATGATAAATATTTGTAATAATATAATTGTGTATACTATTCTCTATACAAATTATGAAATTTATAATTTTTTTGTCATTTTAATAATTTTAAGAAGGATTTAAAAAAATTGTTATTTTTATGAACAGGCTTTTAATAAAATCAAAACAATTATAACAAAAAAATAATAAATTCTGGTTCCACTAAAACATAAATCAGTTACTTGTATGTTAATAAACAGAGAAAATAAAATTTGACTCTTAAAATTTCCACAGATTACTGAAACTATTCCAAATTTTGGGCACCATTATTTTCAAAACAATGCCTACATAATCCCGTCAGATGTTCTAGACACAAATATTTTTTACAGTTTGCACAAGAATATCTTGTTCTTCGACTTTTTGTAGTGCTGCAGTACGTACATCCATGAGTTTGATTCTGGTGAGCACTATTCTCAGTTTCTATATTACATATTTCAGAAAGAAGTAAACAGATTATCCTGGAAATGTTTTGCTGTTGTGCTCGTTGGCGACTATGTGGGCTAAGTAACTGAAATCCTAAACTTTCTAAGAATTTTTTCTATCGATTTTTGTTTGGGTGTTCGAGGTGTAAATGATGTAACTATTTATTTTAGTAATGTGCATGGCACTATAAAATATGATCATTGGCCAACGACGAGTTGCACGAGCGCAATTGTAGGCTTCGCACATTTTGTCAACAACGTCGGCACCGCCTTTTGTTTCGTTTTAGTCCATGACTATTTTCGGTTTGCCAGTTTATTCGTCAACAGCATCATCATAATGCATAGTCGATACTAACAGGCTATTTCTTTTTCGTTTCGGAGAATACGAAACGAGCGTACACTTATCTGTAAAAGCAAACATAATGGATTTTTCTGGTCTTGCTAGTAACATTTGAGGAGATATCTCATGTTTATTTTGACGTAATGTCCCAACTGTAGTAAGGAACAAAGACGAGGCATTAATGCTAAATTCGAAGTATCCATTTGCAATGGTCCGGCAGGCTGTTACACTTCCAAATTTGCAGTGTAAAACATTTTAGCGTCCACTAAGGCATATATTTTTATTCCGTAGCGATTCAGTTTTTTAGGCATATAAATTTTGAAAGGACATTTACCTCGAATTGCTTCCAGTTTTTGTCAATCGTGGTGAATGCTGACATATTGTAATATTGGGACAAATTGGATACAAACTCGTCGTAAATTTTCATAATTGAAGTTAATTTGTCAACTTGTACTCTTTCTTGCCTGGTAGCTTTATCGTCGAAACGAATATGTTTCAACAAAAACTGAAATCGTATCCGGGACATAGTAAGTCTGAATATGTCCATAGCCATTTCGTCTGTCCTAAATAAATCTTCTCCGGTTATTGTTAATAGCACCAGAAATACAGTGCTTTTCAAATAAAACTATCCACCTTAAATAACTTTTGAACCTCTAATTTTTTGGAAAAACGCAAAAACACGTCAATTAATATTTGAAGGGGAGACATAATATCAAATTTAAGGTTGCTGGGAAATGCACCCTTTCACCCCCTGTATGAACCCTTTATTTTTTTTAAATTACTTTCCCCCTTTTTTATTTTATATTTGGATTCTCCTTTTTGTGTTGATTTCAAAAATGTATAACACCTTTGGCTTGAAGTAATTAGTTTATGACATAGACAATTTTCCTGGTAACAAGGATAGTATCTCCCTCACCTTAAATGACTGTAACAAAATAGGTTGTAGCATAATTTTAACTTTTTAAATATTTAACCTTACTATTTGTAGTACCTTCCAAAACCAAGAAATAAAAAATTCACTTTTTATTAAAGTTTTATCAAAGGTTAAGGATAACCTTTCCGAAGATTTGGTTGTATTTCAACATGATAGAGCTTCTCCACACTTTGCTTTACCTGTCTAATAGTTTTTAAACGAAACGTTTCTTGTCCTTGGATAGGGTAAAGGCGATAGATGATCGATTAACCAGCTAGGTCACCGGATTGAGCACCCCTAGACTTCTTCTATCAAGGGTATTTAAAAACAAAAATTTATTCTACTCAACCAGAATCTCTAGATGATATACGACAAAGAATAGAGGATGAATGTCGACACTTAAATGCAGACGTGTTAAGCAATGTCAGAGAACAATTTCAAAATAGATTATAGATGTTATTGTATGGAAGTGAAGGGCAGTCATTTTGAACAATTATTATTGTAAAAATTGTTAGCAGTGAAATGTTCATTCTTAGTGTGTGTAATAAAATTGTTAAAAAAAAATTTTTTTTCAATCCAATTTTCTTGCTTTTGTATCTATTTTTCTCATAAACTAATCACTTCAAGCATCATGTATTATACATTTCTGAAATCAGTACAAAGAAGAGAATCCTCCCCCTTCAAATATTAATTTACGTGTTTTTGCGTTTTTCCTAAAATTTAGAAGTTCAAAAGTTATTTAAGGTGGATAGTTTTATCTGAAAAGCACTGTATATAAAAGTCCCAATACTGATTTTATTTCTAATAAATCATTCGGTCTAAAAAAACGATTTTGTGAAACGTCATAAGCTTGCATTTCTATAAATTTGTTGGTGTAAGTAACAATTTTTTTACAATATGTTTGGAGAAAAGAACCATTTCCATATTTCTGAAGCTTTATTTTTATGTCTTATATCTCCCTTAGGTCCAGGTAAATATGTGAAAATATTTTCAGCGCGTGTTCGAACATTCCGTGCTGATGCAGGATATTTTCGTTACCTTGTAGTTCTATCTTTACCGATAAAGCAGGGTATTCTTGAGGTACAAGGAGTTTCTTCAAGATGAGGTAAGTTTTGTTGATTTTCAAACTCCTCTTCCGAGTCTATATCCTCAATAGTTTCTATAATATGGTCGTCTATCAAACTTACATCATCATCATCATCTGGTTCTGCCTCTAAATCATTTAAAACTTCTCCATGAAGCCACAACAGCTATTCTTGTTCCCTCTCGTAATTCATTATAAACGTATGCCCTAAAATATAATATATATCAGTACGGCAAACAAAAAATCAAACGAATTTGTGTTACCTCAAAATGCAACGGCAACTATAACGTCGGTTTGTGGGACCGAATCGTGTATAATGTTCAAAATTCTTATTAAACGATACACGCTGTCCACTTGCTAAACTACAACTGAATAGATACAGGCACGTTCGAAAGGTACTGTGCAGTGTTGTCGATGTCACGATATGGAACTATGTTAAGTCGCTGCTAAAATTATCAGATTTTGCCAAAAATTATGTTAAAATTTTTGCAAAATTATGTTAAAAAATTTTTTTCTTGGTAGTTTCTAAAAGTAATAAAAACACCTGGAACGCTTTCAAATAAAATTTCCTCATTATCATCTTGGGAAGATGAAGAGTTCATGTGATTAAAATAATTTAACATTTTTTTGTCTGTTTGAAACGACTAACATTCTTTTACTACTTTACTTGCTAACACTAGTCCATTTACTGTTTGGGTACATAATTTGGGAACTAATATCTGTAGATTCGTCTATTATCACATTAAATTTCTGTTTCTTCAAAATGTTCACGATTTTTTGAAACTGAATTTCTTCCAAGACGTTAGTAATGATAATTGTCGTTTTGGTTCTTCCCATTATAATAACACTTTTTTTAAAATTTATCAATCTGGAAAAGCGGATTGTAGAAGTGGAACTAGGTGCTCACATAATCTTATTGGAAGGTTATGCTTTTCAGTTAATGCTGCTAATTTAATTTCCGCACTATAAACTTGCTCTTCTTCATCGTTATTTAGCTTATACATTTTACACAGCTTTTTTGGTCTTTTTTTAAAACACAGACTCTAATTTTTTATGTTTTTCGCCTTAAGAGTGATTTTTTATTACAGTAAGATCTGCACTAGATTCTGCATCACAACTAGAGCATTTTGCTTTCGTAGGTTTATCTGTAATTGACAATATTTTAAATAATATAGAATCACAATTTTGTAAAATAATTATACATTTACCTGGAACAGCTTTTAGTCATCCTTTAAATTCTGGTTTATTTTCCCATTACATTCTAAATTTTTGTGGATTATGTTGTCTTCGACCGGCACCGTATTTAGATTTTTTCGTTTCTTTTTCAGAATCAGAGTCAGAATTATGACTCTTCTTAAGTTATCTAATGCCTGGTTGGACCAATAGATCTTAAGCTCCAGCTTAGCCAAGCTCTGCTTATAGCTAGGGCTGCCTTAACTCTCACTTACGTTGCACCATAATTTTTGATTCTAAAATATTCTTTATATTCTTAAAAATAAAAATACAAAATTTGGTTGATCGCCGTCGGACGGTTTGGTCGTGGTCGGTCAATCAGTCTGAGCTGAGGCCTACCTAAGGCACGTTTTAAGCTTAAGATATGTTGGTGCAACCAGGCATAAATTACTCGAAATTTGCATGTTAATTATTAAAGTATCAAATATAATACGTTAACTAAACTGTACAACCAAAATCCAGTAACAGAATTACAATGGTTTGTTTATGATTTATTGCAATCCAATTTATGATTTGGTGAATCCCTGCGCGATGTAGCGATTCTTCAAATTATACTTACTGTACTTTCCCGAGCTACATATAAGAATCAAAGTTATGTTAGGCAATTCTACATACGATTGTCAGCTTTTATTTTGATTTTAAATCTTATAATACGCCAATGTATCCAATTATCGACATAATTTCTAGAGGCATACGTATAAAATTATGTTAAAATTATCAATTATGTTAAAAAAATATTTATTATCAGAACGCCATAAAAATTATGTTAAAATCTGATAATTATATACAAATCGGCAACTCTGGTACTGTGAGGTGCAGATTAAAATAAAAATTAACAGCGCTTAAACCGCGAAAATTTAAATGAGTCAATGCGAGAGACATAACGTTGTCAGCCGAAGATTAATTAAAATTTCAACTTAATTTTTTGTTTTACTTTTTTGGAATTGAAAAAAATCGTAAATATTACAAATGGTTAGTGTCTACGGGAGTGTAAATTAAGGTTACTGTTCTAAGGATAAAAGAGACGTAAGTACGGCCAATTATTAATAGAATTAATAACTTGTTTTGTTTCCTTACTGTTTGTTTATTCGCTAATTTCTCAAAAAGTTAAAATAATGTTGATAGTTACAGTATACATATACCAGTGTTACCAGACATCAAAGCTTATAATATAAGAGCTGTCACATATCTAAAACTAAGTATTTGGCCATTTTTAACCTGCCAGTCTTTCGACACGTAGGGAGAGAATTCTTCCTGTAGAGCATAAGTCGACATACAATATTGACCCCATATCTCAGCCATCACCGACATATCACCGGGGAGAAGTGGCGCGACTCGCGTGTATGTGAATGAAGAAAGACAAAAAGTCTTGGAGAGCAAGTATGGTCGTCCCAATTTTATTAAAAATATAAATCACGCACAGCACAAAGAGTGCGGTGGCGTGGATGGTGATAAGTCACCGTTGAGTCGACGTCGTGGCGGAGTCATAGAGGCATCTATGCTGCAAACCACTGTCGACTTTATTAATCCAGTTTTACGCTTAACGAATTATTTTAGCTACATGATGATTGGGACGAACAAGATTTTAAAAAATAGCAAGGAAGAAGAGTTTGTGGATCTCTTATAATTAGGGCAAGGAAAGGTATATTGGTGATACAAGGAGTTTGGTGATAATTTTTAGATTACCACACAGTTCCCTATGCAAGCACATTTATGACACAGCGCTAGTAAGTTGCTACGAGTGTAAGCAGGACAAACTATATCCGATTTAGCGATGCGCGCACCTGCGTTTAGTAAACAGACTGTTTTGACCATTGTGCGATAGTGGAGTCATTTCTTATTGAATGTGAAAGACTGTTACATATTTGGTTACATTTTTATTGGAATAATTGCTGTTTTCTTTTTAAAACTTTATAAAACCATTCCATAAACTAATTATCAATAAAAAAAGCTGCATTGAATTCCTGATTTAGCCAAGGTAAGCTTTTATTCCTTAAATTGCGGTTGTTGTTTCTTAGTGTTTTTGCTTTTTTCACGAACTCTTGAGACGTTAACTTTGGATATATTTTGTTCTTTTATTTAAAATAATACAGAGAAGTGTAGTATACTGTGCAAAAAAAATTGTTTTGAGGAATCCATAAATGTATTTTATTTTTAAAAGCTGTTAACTTTTTTTATCACCAAATTACCTACACAAGATTCCGATATCACCAAATAACCTATCTCATTTTTACTTTTAGATTGACAATAGAAAAAGAGGGTAAATATAGAAAATATAATCAACAAAAACATCAAAACGCTGTCAAATTTGTAAGAAATGAAGGTAAGACTAATATAAAGCTGCAAAGGAAGTAGAAGTCCCATAGAGCACTTTGAAACGTTACCTAGCAAATGAAGAGGATTGGGTAAGAAAACTGGGGAGGCCTTTTGCATTGTCATGTGATTTATAGTTGAGGCTTTACAATTATATTATAGAAATGCAAGAATTGGGTTTTGGACTAACTGTGTATCAAATTAGAAAATATGCTTATGATCTTGATAAAGTGGATGGTCGGAAGAAATTCTTGCCGTCAACTAACTGCATTGCAAGCAGATGGTGATGGAATAGTTTTAAAAATAGGTGCCTTCATATGCCAGAAAATATTTCGGCCTACAGAGCTTCCATGGCTTATGAATTTATGATCAAATATTTCTTTTCAAAACTGAATGATGTTCTTACGAAACTCAATATAAAAAGCAAACCAAATTTAATTAGGAATTGCGATGAGACTGGATTATTGTATGTAGTGAAACCTTCCAAAGTTGTTACCGGCATTGGTAAAAAGTATGTTTATAAAAGATCCTAAGCTGAACGGGGTCAAACTCAAACTATGTAAGCATGCATTAGTGCTTATGGAACATGGATTCCTTTTATGGTAATCTTTAAAGTTATTAGATATAATGATACACTTAAAAATGATGCCTTTCCCAACGCATTAATAAAATTTTCTCCTAAAGGATCGATAAATTTTGAATTGTTTTTGGAATGGTTAAGTTTATCTATCACTACGATACCGACTGAACGTCCTGTAGTCTTGTAGTCATTGTATTCATCTATTGCAACCACTTGACGTAGGACTATTTAAGACACTTAAGACTTACTGGCGCGATAGCATGAATCAGTATATGAGCAATAACCCTACGAATGCTCTAAATCGTAGCAACTTCCATTCCATTTTGATTCCAGCTTACATAAGCGCTTTACAAAGAAAAACATAGAGAATGCTTTTAAAAAAACAGGAATATGTCCTTTAAACGGAGATGTTATTCCAAAAGAAGCATTACGGCCTTCATCTTTAACTAACATAGCTCCTGCTTCTCCAGTTTCAACTGACGCAGCACCTGTAACTTCTATTTTAAATCCCAAAGCCACAGTCGATCATATTTTGAAAACACCAACAGCTTCAAAACGTCCAGAGAGGCCAAGAAAAAGGAACTCGAGTGCGAAATGCACTCAAAACCGACAAATTAAAACACTTCAGTAACAAAAAATCTTCAGCAACAGCCTTCGACTTTATATAAATCTGTCCAAAAAGCAAAAAAAATAAGATAGATGATTGGGAGTGTGGCTTATATGGAGTCCTGTATTCAACTGATGTTAAGAAAATAAATGGAGCCCAATGGATTCAGTGCTCATCTTGTTTGACACCATAACACGAGTTTGCATATCTATCGAAGATACTGACGTCGATGTAAAGCTTTATTACAGATGTGATCGTTGTCTGGAATAAAATTTTTAACGATCTGATTAATATACAATTTCCATAATATCACCAAATTTCCTAACCACTATCACCATTATACCTTACCGTGTCACTTACTTACTTAACATAAGTTTTTAAGTCAATTTGACATTTAATATCATTATTAATAATTTTTTGTTAAATTAACTCTTCTAAACATTTACTTCAAATAAGTAAAATAACGTAATAAAGCAAAATTTATTTCTTGCTTAGTTTTCGAATTCCTATATTATTAGTATTTTTCATTTTTATCACCAATATACCTTTCCTTACCCTAATTACTTATAGGATACTACCAAATTAAAATTGCTGTAGATCTAGCTTTAAGAAAATTTCAACAAATTAAACTTTAATGTCTAACACAGTTTTACCCCACACAACACACTAACTTTTTTCTGCCTGCAGAGTTAAATATTTCGAAGATGCATAAGAAAAGTATGAAAATAAAGTTTTCCAGGCATTCAAAAGAGGGGAAGAATCTTATCCGAAATTTACCTACGACTTCTACAATCGCACTTTTGCATTAAACTGTAACACTCAATAGATTACAAAATCTTATACTTGCTTAAATAAATCCTGAAGAGAATAAAGCACGTCTTACTAAAAAAGATCTCCATATTCGTGAATCTGAGATGTTTTACAAAAAATTAAAACAAGTTACCATTCTTAGTAAAGAAGAAGAATCCATCGAAGTATTATGTTTCGACTTCCAAGGAGCAGAATCAGGAGCACATATATCACAGAAAGTGATGGAGTCGAAAAGAGAAATGAAGATATTAGAAGAAAATGTAACACACAGTGTATAAATAAGTGAACACAAAATAGAAAAAAAGAACGGAATAACCACATAAGCAGAATGGAGGAGACCCCTGTAGTCAAAATAGCAAGAAATAAGCCACCAGTCGGCATAAGAAGTATCGGACGAACGTGCAAAAGATTGAGTGACATCCATAGAGGTACTAATCCGCCAATGAACAAGCAGAATTGCTTATAAACGAAAGAAGAAGACTTTCAGCAGGATTTTGGTTTACTCCATGTTCCAGCAGGAGAGATTTTTTATAAAAGGCAACTTTGGGAATTTAATTTGTGTATTCATTTGAAAAAATTGAGCACGTGACCTTTCTACAAGTATGATGAGCAAACCGGTAAGAAAGGAAGTAACGAAGTCATATACTATCTTGGTCATTATATATATATACACATATTTGCCTGGTTCAGTGCTCAAATACATTTTTTCTTACAATGCATTTGCACTGAACAAAAATTTAATACCTATTGGTAAAATATCTGTTTACTTTGGTAAATGAAAACAAAAATTAGTCCAATACATCACCAGCATTTCAAACCAGGACACAGTTTTCTACAATGTGATAGGTCATTTTAAATCATAGAAAAAAAATAAAAGGAAGAAGGAAAGAAGACATCTACCATCAGAATAGATAAAGTTACAAACCAACTTCGAAAAAATTTAAGGTAGTTCCTGCAGAATATGATGCTAAACTTTTTGGATCATTTTAAACAGCTTTTTAAATCGGCCGCCAAAGGGCGAAAAAAAGTTTGCTGTAATCATCATCATCACCTTTGGCTCGACAATCCTCTGTGGATCTTGGCCTGCTCTAAGATTCTTCGCCATTCTGTTCGGTTTTTGGCAACATGTTGCCATCTTCTGATTTTTAATATTCGTAAGTCGGTTTCCACTCCATCTAACCACCTAATTCGCGGTCGGCCTTTGCTTCTTTTTCCTGCAGGTGTTCCTGTGGTTAGCTTTTTAGCAATCGTATTTTCTGGCATTCGTATTATGTGTCCAGCCCATTTAAGTCGCTGTGTTTTAATGAACGTTATGATATCTGGCTCATCAAAAAGCTGATACAATTCAAAATTATATCTTCTGCGCCACTGCCCTTGGTCGTTTACAGCTCCAAATATTTTGCGGAGTATTTTACGCTCAAATATTCCCAAAAGTCTTTTATCTTTCTGCGTTAGAGTCCATGTTTCTGCTCCATATGTGAGGACTGGCCTCAGCAATGTTTTATATATAATAATTTTAGTTCTTCTTTGAATGTTTCTTGAGTGGAAATGCTTTTGGAGTCCATAGTATGCCCTATTTGTAAGATTTATTTGTCTTTTGATTTCTCCGCTTGTTTTATTGGTAGCAGTCAATAGCGACCCAAGGTATGTGAAGTTGTCAACACGTCGAAAGGTATGACTTCCAAAGACTGTTTCTCGTTCCTAATTTGCTATCGGATCCTTTGTAACCAACATGTACTTGGTTTTGTCTTCGTTGATGATTAGACCGACCTCTTTCGCCGCTGTTTCCAATTCTAGGAGATATTGCTCAACATCTCGCTTGCTACGCCCTACTATGTCAATGTCATCAGCATATGCTAGGACTTGTATCGATCTATTGTAAATAGTACCGCCATCCCTAATTCGTGTATCTCGGACTGCCTTTTCTAAGGCAATATTAAATAGGAGGCAAGCCAGAGCATCCCCTTGTCTGAGTCCATCCTTTATCTCAAAGGATCTAGAACTCTCTTTCTGTATTCTAACAGTGGCTTCTAAGTTAGACATTGTCATTCTCGTTAGTCGGATAAGTTTTTCTGGTATACCAAACTCGCTGTAATCAACCTATATACTAATGGACATACTCAAAGGCCTTGGATATAAATCCTAAAAAAAATTTTGATTTAAGGGACTTAAGTACAAAAACTTGTACCTGTATACCTTGAAATGACCAATGTTATTACTACAGCATGTTTGAAAATATTACAGATAATACTGAAGACTTAAATTATGGAAATGTGAACGAAGATTGCGACTAAGCGTTAGTGATTCTTATTATTTTTAAAATAATTATTTGATTATTTATATTTTCATTTACGTATTTCATTTGCAATACAAAATCCAAAAATAGTACATTGTTTTATTTTTATTTTTAACTATGTTGGATTTTTGGAACAAAAAAGAGACAACTACATTTTTTCAAAACAAAATTTTTGTGTCTATAATATGAATGACACTTAGAAATTGAATAATAATTAATTTCACTGAGCATAATTTATTCACATTTTCTAAAAATATCTATTTTTTCCTATTTCCCAACACTTCAGAAAAGTGGAGTTGCCCGGTTCTTTCACCGAGGTTTATTTGTTCTATAGCTAATATCGTGGCTATTATAATATAATAGATAATGGAAAAATGCTGTAAGTTTGATCGTGATCTTCATCAGATGTTCATATATTCTAAACAAGGATTTCATTCAGTATGCAGGGACAGACTGTGGAGAGCGATGCAGGAACTTGGCTTTCCAAAAAAACTAGTCAGGTTGATACGGATGTGTATGGAATGGTTTCGATGTAAGGTGAGAATTGGACAACAATACTCGGAGACATTTGAAATAAACAATGAACTAAAACAGGGAGATGCAATTTCACCACAACTCTTCAAATTAGCTCTGGAGTACATATTCAGAAGTGAAAGAATCAAAAAACCTAATACAGTATTTCATTCAGAAGGACCAAACTTACTACTGGCATTTGCAGACGATACCGATCTAATAGGAAACACACGATTAAGGATAAACGAGACTTTAGTGAGGTTCGAGAAGGAAGCAGAGAAGATGGGGCTCCAAACCAACAAAAACAAGACGAAATATATGTATATGAGCCGTAATAACCAAAGCAGAGACAACATCACCATCGATGACTTTAACTTTGAGCGCGTTAGAGAATTCAAGTATATTGGAACAACAATAACTGAAGACAATAATGGATCACAGCAAATAAACAATAGGATTCAGGGCGGCAACAGATGTCTTTTTGCCCTCCAAAACCTTATAAAATCGAAACAACTAACACGACGTACGAAGATACAGGTCTATAAAATAATCATACAACCCGTTGTGATGTATGGAAGCGAAACGTGGACAATAACAAAGGCAAACGAAGAGAGACTATGTGTTTTGAAAAGAAAAATCCTAACGACCCACGAAGGGTTGTAACGCCACGGAGAGTAAGTTAGTAAGTAGTATTATTATAATGGCAAAATATAGTTTACAAGTAAAACAAGAAAAATCAGTTGATGTTAGAAAATTGATAGGAAAACATTATGATTTAAACTGGAACAGTTTTGAAGAATTAAGCTATTTTTAACACGTTTTAGAACAAGACAACTTTGGAAAACATCTACCTGCAGACAGGTTCATAAATAATTAGTTTACGTTCAACAACAATTCTAGTAAAATAAACAAAAAAAAGTACCCATGTTTTCCTGTTTATCGATATGATATAAATAATTATAAATAGTATTGATCTCTAATAGTCTGATTTTTTTGATAATCCTTTTATTTTTCTATTTATTAGTTATTTTTTTGGATTTTTTCGTATTTTATTATCACTTTTTATGATGTCTTTGCTGGAGGTTGAGATTTTTACTTAAAATAAATGTTAGAAAAAAACGTCGACATCTCGTGTGTATTCAGCTTTAGGGCTGTAAGTTTTCGGGGGCAGCACAGCAATGAAGGCCGTCATCCGCATGATGGACGTCCGCCCATAAAACTGACGAGTGAGTCATGGCGCCTTCACAAATGGCTCTGCGGAGCCTCGTATATCACTTTTATTACAGCCATCTTCATTTTCATATTTCATATTTGCATTTTCTGTGCCGTTATAAATCAGGGAGTTTATGGCTAATTAGGCCTTTGTGAGAGGGGCTCGGGCGACGGAATAACGGCTTATCGGACGCTGCCGTTGTTGTTGCCGGTGCTGCTGCTGCTGCTTTTGCTCCTGCTTTACTTCGAGATTGCAGGACCGGTGTTATTGATAACAGATTAAGGTACCGTCTCGATTTTAACAATTCTTAGCAATGGGTAAAAAATTGCGAATGTGTATCACATCATTTATATTGATACCGTTTACAAGTACTTGAAATTTCTTATTATTTATGCAATTCTTTGAACTGAAACAAAGTCTTTATCTTAGTAGCGTATCGTTTATATTGTTAAGTAAATTATAAGATAACATATTTCGTGTATTCAGGTATACAGGTATAAAAAAAATGATCTAACTGTAGGGCAGTAAGACAATGCAACAAACTGAGAAAAAATATTATATAGACTTGTTTGTCTGAGAGAATAACATGTAATAACCACATATCTGTGACAGACCCGTAAGCACTACAAGCAGATTTATCTATACATTGTTGCCGAATGAAAGTTTATCTTTTAAAAAGTCTGGTCGGTGGTCTGGTTTAGATTTCAACGATGTGATTCATCATCATCTTTGGCTCGACAATCCTCTGTTGATCTTGGCCTGCTCTAAGATTCTTCGCCATTCTGTTCGGTTTTTGGCAACATGTTGCCATCTTCTGACTTTTAACATGATTACAAGATTTAAATACAGGTTCAAATCTTGTATCATGTAATTTTGTCATTGTATAATTGCCTTCGATTGTTCGACAACATTTCGGGTGTTACGCTTTGAAAGACCTGAATAAATTTTTAACGTAATTCGTCTAAATTTCTGGCACGTTGATGCTTATATGGTTAAAGTCGTTGCTTCATATAACCCCGTACGAAAAAGTCCAAAGGTGCAAGATCGGGAGAGTAAGGTGGCATTTTTATGAAACTGTTTATACTAAGAATTCTATTTGAAAACGTAATGTTTAAAAAAGTATAACACCTCTTGTGCATTGTGAGATTGAAAACCTCTTGCTGCAATCAAAGTTCATCTCTATTAATTGGTATTATTTAATTGGTACGACACAAAGTGCCCACGAAAAAAAAGGGCCAATTACGTTGTCACCTATAAAATACCAGCGAAGACGATGAGTTTCTGATGGTATTATGTTTTGTAAGGAACACTTCTTCTTTTTCTTGTGGTGCCTATCCGGTAGGGATATTGGCAACTAGCATGGCAATTCTAAGTTTATTGCGCAGCTCGAAATGGTCCTGAAGGGGTCAAGGAAAACCATTTTCGTAAATTCTGGAGCCAAGATATTTTTCTTTTTCCTGGTCCCCTCTTTCCGTAGACCTTTCCCTGTAGTATAAGTTGCAGCAGGTTATATCTATGGTCGTTTCGCATTATATGTCCAAGATATTCTAGCTTGCGCTGTTTCACTGAAACATTATCACAAGTAACACTTACGTTAAGCCTATTTTCTGTAGAGTAGTCTAACACATATGTGATAGCCAGTTAAAAAAAAAAAGAAGACTCATCTGTAAACAAGATTTTTTTTATAAGATCTTCATCACGATTCGTGCGTTCCATTATGTCCTTACAAAACAGCATCCGTTGTTCATAATCAGAATGGAAAATTTCTTGCAATTTGTAACAATCGTACGTGTTTCTTTTTAAAATATTTCGTACAGTTCTAGCGCTAATACCAGTTTCAACTCTTGCCAAAAAATATCAAGACCAACAAAAAGATCTTTTCGTTGCGTTTATAGACTATGAGATAGCTTTTGACAAAGTTAAATATAACATTCTCATGGAATGTCTATAGAGAAAAGGACTCGACAAAAACGACATTAACATATTAAGAAATCTCTATTGGAACCAACAGGCTGTGATAACATTAGATGGAAATAGCACGGATACGCAACAGACGAGTAGAGGAGTGAGACAGGGCTATCAGAAGGGATCAAGATAAATGGTGAATATATAAATAACATCCGTTATGCTAACGATACAGTCATTATCGCTGAAAGTGAGACAGACCTGCAGACGTTACTAAATACAATTTGTAATACTGGGAAACAGTTTGATTTAACAATAAACATAAAGAAAACAAAAATCATGGTTATCAGTAAGAGGGATAAAGTCATTACAAGGATCCAGATAGCAAATGAAGATATTGGTCAAGTGGACAAAATAAAATACTTCGAAGGTCTGAATTACGGAAGATCTGAATCCGAAATCAGAAATTCGCTCAAGAATAGAGCAATCAAGAGCACCCTTTTTGAAGATAAGGAAATTTCTGATAATTGAATGACGATGATTTCTGAAATCCGATATCGGATGGTAAAATATTATATCCACTCTATTCTTCTTTAGTGTGTCTAAGTCTAGACTGTTAATGTTGACTTAATGAGAAAACTAAATCTTTTGAGATGTGGATTTTTAGGAGAATTTTGAAGATACCATGTACCCATCATATTACGAACGAAATGGTGTTACACAGAATGGGAAGAGACAGTGAACTGTTGACCATCAATAAAAGGCGAAATACAGCATATTTGGGGCACATACTTAGAAATAAAAAGTAAGAGTTTTTTGCAGCTGATTATGAAGGGTAAAATCTAAGGAAAAAATAGGTACAAGTGGTCTAAAACTTCTCCCACCCTTTCTCGTACACGTAAGCATAATTTAATTAGTCATTTACCTGGTGTTATTGAAAAAGCTCGAGCTAGTATGCCAGAGAAACCAGTTAAAGCTTGTGAATGTATTATTAGTCACAATATATTGCAAGAAATTCTTGAGAAAACCAATGAACGAATAACTAATATGGCTTCTAAATATAATTTACACAATTTATCGTGTCAATATACCAATCATCTTGACATAATTGAATTAAAGGCCTTCTTAGGCTTATTATATTTAGCTGGGGTATTTAAATCCAATAATGAAGATTTAAGGTGTTTATTTGCTACGAATGGTACCGGCCGTGATACATTTCGAGCAACCATGTCACTAAACCGATTTTATTTTTTGCATGGAAGCCTTTGTTTTGACGACCCAGCTACTAGACAAAAACGTATTGCGCACGGAGATAAACTGGCAGCTATATCCAATATTTTTAATATGTTTATAATTAATTGCCAGTCCAATTATAGCTGTGGTAAATATCTCACAATAGATAAAATGCTTATTGCATTTAGAGGAAGGTGCCAATTCAGAATGTATCTCAAAAATAAGCCAGACAAATACGGTCTGAAAATGCAGTGTTTAGTAGATTCTAAGACACATTATTTGCTAAATGTTTTTATTTATACTGGAAAAGATTCACGTAGAGCAAATCCAAAAAGTTATCCATCCCCACTCTAGATGTTTTGACACTTATTCCACCAATTTCTGGTACAAATAGAAACATAACAGCAGATAATTGGTTTTCGTCCATTGAGTTCATAAAAGAACTGAGAAGCCATAAAATTTCATATATTGGAACTCTAAAAAGAAATAAAAGAGAGGTTCCTGCTGAATTTCAACCCCATAAAAACAGGCCACCTAATTCTGCCTTATTTGATTTTACAGTAAGCGAGAGCCTTGTATCTTTTGTTTCTAAGAAAAATCGTGCAGTGTTGTTAGTGTCAACTATGCATCATTCCAATACAATGGTTAATGGAAAGCCAGAGATTATAAAGTTTTACAACGAGACAAAAGGTGGGGAGGATTCATTGAATAAGTAATGTGCATACTATAAAACTGGCAGAAGAACTCGTAGATGGCCTCAAGTAATATGGTTTCGCATTTTGGACATTGCAGGATTAAATGTTAACGTAATTTTTAATGGAGTTCAGCAAAATCAAATATTAGAAACAAGATTGTTTCTAACCACTTTAGGTCAAGAACTTATTAAGGCCCATTTAACTCATTAATTATTGCCATTAATTACTCATTAATTCAATAAGTCATTAACTTCTTCTACATTTCCTGATTTTTGGAAAGTGAGTTTTTTAAAACCCATTTTTAAATCTGGTCAAAATAATAATGTTGAAAATTACAGGGCTGTTTTTTTGCAGTCTGAACTACCAAAGCTGCTTGATTTTTTTGTTAACCATATGTTAACCTACGATTGTAAAAATTTAATTCTCGGTCAACAACATGGTTTCAGTCAAAAGAAATCTACTTGTACAAATCTTATTTTGTATTCAAACTTCATTGTTGATTCTATGGAATCGGGAAACCAAGTTGACTCCATATATGCTGATTTTGTCAAAGCATTTGACAGGGTAAATCACGAAATATTAATTGCTAAAATTCGTGGATACGGAATTGGAGATAATTTATTGGGTTGGATCTCGAGTTATTTAACAGAACGTTCACAAATAGTAATATAGGGTGATTTTGTTTCTGAAGCGATTGATGTTACTTCGGGTGTACCTCAAGGTTCTCACTTAGGCCCACTTCTATTTAATCTGTTTGTGAATGATATATCATCAGTAATTAATAATAGTGAATTTCTATTGATTGCTGATGACCTAAGGATCTTTAAAGCAATTAAAAATACCTCTGATATGGATGCTCTTCAGTCTGACTTAAATAATTTATCTCGTTGGTGTGACATTAATGCCTTATATTTAAATATAAAAAAGTGCTATAAAATTACGTTTTTAAGAAATACTAAACATCAGTTATATAGAACATACATACTTAAGGGAGTATCGATTACAGAAGTAAATCAAATTAGAGACCTTGGAATTACATTTGACCAAAGACTAATGTTTGATAGGCATATTATTAATAATATTACATCGCGGGCTTATAGAATGCTCGGCTTTGTTCAAAGGAACTCCCGAGAATTTTCAATATTTACTTTCAAAATTTTGTATTGTTCTCTAGTTCGGTCCATTTTGGAATATTGTAATATTATTTGGTATCCATATTATAATATGTATATTGATCAGTTGGAACGAGTTCAAAATAAATTCCTAAGAATTTGGGTTTTAATAGAACTAACTGTGATTATAACTATATTCTTTGTCAACTTAATATGAAAACTTTAAAAATAGAGAATCTGAGTGTGAATTGCGTTTTTTGCATATGTTGATTGTCCGGAACTGCTGGAATTAATTGTTTTTAATGTAAATTCTAGAAGAACACGCTCTCCTGACCTGTTTAGACTAAAGTTTCATCACACTAATTATGGTAAAAGTGAGTCAATCACAAGGATGTTGAGAACTGCCAATAATTTGCAAGATAGTATTTATCCGTGTCTTCGTTCAAGAATAGTTTAAAGAAATTGAAACATTAATGTTATTAATACTTTTTAAAATTGTAATTGTAATATGACTACAGTTTATATGTTAATTATATGTGTATGTGTAATTTTTGTAAGGAAAAAGGGTTCATCCCGTTAAATAAACAAACAAACAAACAAACAAACAAACTCGTAGAGCTCAGCAAACTTGTTTACTGAAAGAAATTCGTAGTTGCCGGACTTCAGGAACCAATTCCTGCCGCAAATTCAAAGCCACGACAAAAAAAAGGGGGGAAGGTGTAAAATATGTCCATATTCCAAAAACCAAAAGAAAGAAAGCTCATTGTGCGATAAATGTCGAGATTTTATTTGCAAAACTCAATCCCGCATACAGACGTTATGCATAAGCTGTGTTGAAAATTAAAGTAAAATCATGCTTGTCATTTTTGAGATACAAAATCTAAATCGATTTTTTCTTATTTTAGGTAGGAGCTATGATACCTAGATTTCACCATTTGATATAAAAAAAACTGCACATTTTTATTATTTTTCTTATAATTCCAGAAAGTGCATAGCTATGTTAATTTGACTGAATACAAAAGTTTTTTTTTAATAAAGTTATAACTAATTAACCAAATTCGTTTATTTTTGTATAAATGTAAAAGTAGCTGTAAACAAAATAATATAAAATAAAACAAGTTAAAAAAAGAATATTTTTTGATACAAAAAACAATGGGGGTCAAATTCGACCCTGCCATGATACAAATGTTACTATTTTTGGCCGTGGTAATTAAGGGTTAAGAAAAGCATAAGATAGAGACGAATTAGTAATGGTTATAGCCAACCTTTATTAGTTGAGATGGCACTAGAAGAAAAAAGATTCTTTTGGTTATTACTTTAATGATATATACCGTTTTTGTCATTTTTTTTTGTATTTTCGATCAAATCATAAAATATAAAAAAAAATTGAAAAAACATAACATTCTGAGAATATTTTTATCATTTTTACCGATAAATTATATATCCATTGAAAAACAGTCTGACTTAAAAGTTATATTAGAGCATTTTAAAATTTAAATAGGTCACGACACGTAATTCAGTAAATTTGTACTGTAAAGTGATACTAGCAGGAAAGTTTTGGGGAAGTTCTGATTTTTTCATTCCATATGTGTTTTGGGGTGCTAAATCTGAATCTGAGGTTTGCGGATAAAATTTCGTGACGCAACATTTAAAAAACCAGAAGAAATCGGTTTTTTTTGCTTTTTTCCAGTTTTTTGCTTAAAACTCGAAAACTGTTAACTTTTAGTAATTGGTCTGTTTATAGAAATTAAAGTTCTTAAAGTTCTGTACAAATGTCACTATTTTGGTTATTATACAGACGAACCGTTCGGTCTCAAGTACAATTTGAAAATTGGCAATTTGTACCAGTGCGACTGCAAAACCCACTTTTTAGATTTGTATTGAAAGGTTTTCAGTTAATTTTCCCTAGTATTTAAGTTAATTAAAATAAAGACCGAGTCACACGGATAATTCACGTTTTGACTCAAATATTATAGCTAGATTGCAAAAAATCAAAATAACTCAGTTAAAAATCAGTTAAAGCCGCTTTACATTCCAAACGGCAACAATGTGCTAAATTGTTGTACACGTTGTAATATGTGTGTACGTGTAGCGCACACTAGCGCACTATAAAAATCTGTGGAAGATGCTGATATCCTAATTATTACAACAGCTCTTGAGATGGCCCCGTCAAATGAACATGTGCTAGTGGTGGGGGAAGATATCGACCTACTGGTCAATTTGATTGGCCTTTGTAGCCCTGATATAAAAAACGTATTTTTTTGAAGCCAGGAAAAGGAAAGGTTTCGCAAAAGCCTCCACAACCCTCATCTAGCTGCTGAGAAAATCCTATTGGATCATATTTTATTGCTGCATGCGATGAGTGGTTGTGATACTACTTCTGCATTATTTATTCAAGGGAAACTAAAATTTCTTAAAGTCCTGCAGAAGAACAAAGATTTGCAATCGGTAATTGAAGCTTTCAAAGACCCTAATTCAAGTCAAGATGAGATTGCCACAGCAGGAAACATGTTTCTCACGGCTCTATATGGAAAAAAGAGACAAAACTAAACGATTTAAGATATAAACAATACGTATCTTCATCATTCAAAAATAAGACCAACATTGTCTCATTGTCCCCAACTAAAGCTGCTGCACGAGAACATTCACTGAGAGTTTACTATCAGGTGCAGCAGTGGTTATCCGGTCAAGCCACACCTAACGAGCAACAAAAAGACCCAAGTGAGTGGGAAAGGCAAAAAACTAGTAGTGGTCTTGTGCCAGTACCAATTACTTTGGACCCTGCACCAAACTCAATACTCCGGTACATTTCATGTAAATGTAACAAGGGATGTCAACGCAATAGTGGATGCAGGAAGGCGGAACTCCATTGTTCCCCAATATGCGCATCATGCGAAAGACTATGTAACAATGATGAGCCCCCAGAAGACAGCTCTGACATAGACGTAGAAGAAACTGAAGAAAGAGGGAAAGGTATGTTGGATCTGCCAAGTTATTTTGTAGTCATTCATCTCTCCTTGATATATGATATGTGTCTCTCCTCTTTTTATTTTCCAGGAGAACGACTCCCGAAGCGGACGATGGAGCAATCAGACCTTGAGCCAGGACCCGATGCCGTCGAAGAACATCACTACGATGCGGAAGGTATGTTTAATCTCACAATCTATTTTGCAATCTTAATCTCTTCTTGATAGATGACTTAACTTTAAACTTTTATTTTCCAGAGCAAGCAGAACCAGGACTCATCGTTTTCGAAGAACCTCAGCCAGGGCCTTCCAAAAGACAACGGCTCATATAAATTTTGCGTATTATAATTTATACTTATAATAATATATGATCATAAGTAACGAGATTTTAAGTTTTATTTTGTTACGAATTCTACCTACCTACTGAATTTGCATAATTTTTCCCTTTTTTCTTTTTAATTACTTGTGTGGAAAACTAGGTGACATTTATCAAATGACAGCATCCATAAAAATTAAATATTGAAATGTAAAAAGTGGGTTTTGCATAAAATGCTAAAAATTTACAATTTTCAACTCGCACTAGAAACCGAACGATTCGTCTGAAAAAAACAACTAAATACTGGTATTTGTAAAAAATCTTAAGTACTTTAATTTCTGTAAACAGACCATTTACCAAAAGTTGATAGTTTTTGAGTTTTAAGCAAAAAACCCGAAAAAAGAAGAAAAAAAAAACGGTTTATTCTGTTTTTTTTTTTAATGTTGCGTCACGAAATTTTGTTCGCAAACCCCAGAGTCGGATTAAGTACCTCAAAAAACATATGGAATGAAAAAAATCAGAACTACCCCGAAACTTTCGCAGCAAAAATACAATTTAACTGAACTAACGAGGTTTTTAGAAATGAATTCCATACCGTATCCTCTCGTACCCACTGCATATTTATATCCAAATTAGTTCTTATCGCAACTTTTGAACATTCTTAAGTAAAAAATGTTTAGGAATATTTTTGATCATAACTACTTATATATTTAAGTCATTTAGATACTATTCTTTCTCTATGATATATTTTTAACATTTCTGCATAAATGATATCTTTCACTGGCGTCATTCTCTTTTTTAAATCTTTGATGGCATCTATTGGCCTATCCCTCGTAAACTCCAAAGCAAATTTCTCACTGCTATACCATTCCAGAAAATACTCATCTCTCGTAAACCTTAACGGAAGTAATAACAAAAGGATATCGAAATATCACAATCTAAACTAGCAATATTCCGCCATTCTTAAAATATTGACAAACGCTTTGTATTCCGCGTCGGAAAAGAAACGTCAATCGGCCAACTTGGAAATCAAACACATCTAAACCATAAACTAGAAGAAAATGCCAGTATTCGAAAAAGCTATGCATACAAAACTAGTCCTTTTTTCAAATAAACACCATGTCGCGGTGGTAGTGGCGTTGGCGGCGAAGGAATGCGTCGTGGCTGGCGGTGGGAGGGGTTAATTCCGCAAGGGCTCGTAACAACACGCATCGACAGCATGTTGATCCCTTTACGCATTTTTTACGAAATAATGGTTATCGTATAGTTATCGTTATTGTGTAGACATAATTGTAAAAGGGAATCTAGGCCGTTAAGGCTTTAGTTGAGTTAATCCAATATTAAAAATAGCATATAGCTCTGTTAAAGATTATTATCTATTATATTTGATCAAGATTATCTTGACGGTCCAGAAATCATAAAATCATTGGTAAAACGCTATTAAAAATTCAAAATAGAAGAGCTATTGGCCCACATGAAGTACCGACTTAATGGAATATTCCTAGTTCGTAATGAAGTGGGATTGGATGTACTTCTTCTCTACAATATGCAATACATTAATCGCATCCTTAGCCTGTTCCACTGAAATTGACCGTAACACAAAGAAAAAAATAACAACATATAATGGGACCATTGCAAAGTTTTATGCTTTGCCAAAAATCCACAAACCAATACTATCGGTTCGTCCGGTAGTAGCTTCCATTGGAACTCCCACTGAAAATATCTCAGCTTTTGTTACGGACATACTTACTAATGCATATAATTATGAAATTCAATAGTACATTAAAGATTCTTTTGAAATGGTAAATAAATATAACGGTTACATACTACCATCAAATTATGTCCTCGTTAGCCTTGACGTTGTATCCTTATTCAGCAAAGTTCATATAGGAATATGTTTAAGATCAATAGAGATCAACTGGGACCGTATTAAAGGTTGTTGTTTCATGTCTTATGACAAATTCATCAGAATCGTCAAATTTCCCTTTAACAACACTTACTTCTCATACTCATATCAACAAACTTTCGGTACCCCTATGGGAGCAAAGATTTCTCCTATCATTGCAACTTACGTTATGGATTATTTGTTAGACTCAGTCATTCCTTTACTATCCTTTTAAATTCCATTTATTAAAAAATATGTTGATGATATCATTTTGGTATACCCAATGACAAGGTAGATGAACTATTAGATACTTTCAATAGTTATGATTCCTATATCCAGTTCACTATAGAGAGGGAAGATGGTAATTGGTCCGTTTCCTTTCTCGACATAAGGATGATCAGGGAAAACAACAACATTAAAATAGATTAGTATCAAAAACCGACACATTCTGGTAGATACCTAACTACCACTCTTACCATAATAATTCTACCAAAGTCAACTTATTCAAACAGATGAAAAATAGAGTAATAAAACTATCAGATCCTTTCTGATAGTTTGATAGTTTCCTTCACAATTCTGATCCTGATGTCTTAAGTGGGAACCCAGTCTCGGATACCCCTATCAACAAATATTTTTCATTACCATATTTCATAGATATCACTCCGGGGTTAACAAGGATGCTGAAAAGTGTTATATATGTAAAATAGCTTTGGTAATAATAATAACAACATTAAACTTAATGTGGCTTGTAGATCAGCCCTAACAATGAATAATCTTTATTCTAAGATAAAAGATAAGGCTCCCATCTTCTTCTTCTTCAAGTGCCCTGTCCGTTGCGAACGTTGGCTATTAACATGGCAATTTTGATCTTGTTTGCGGCGCTTCTGAATAGTTCGACCGATGTGAGCCCGAACCACTTCCGCAGATTTTGGAGTCACGAGTGTCTTCTCCTGCCTGGCCCTCGCTCACTGTCTATTTTTCCCTGGACAATCAATTGTAGCAGATGGTACTTATCGTGTCTCAATATGTGGCCTAGATATTCAAGCTTTCTTTGTTTAATTGTATTCACGATTTCTTTCTCCTTTCCGATTCTTTGGAGTACCTCTATGTTGGTGACATGTTCGGTCCAGGATATACGAAGAATGCGTCGGTACACCCACATTTCGAATGCTTCTAGTTTTCTCGTTAGCGTCTCCGTCAGCGTCCAGGCCTCCACGCCATACAGCAAGATCGAAAAAATGTAGCATTTAACTAGACGTAGTTATAGGGGAAGAGACAAATCCTTGCTTATGAGGAGCTTTTTCATATTGCTAAATGCTGCTCTAGCTCGTTCTATTCTCGCCTTAATTTCTATGGTCTGTTCCCATTTTGCATTTACGTTGGTGCCAAGATACACATAATGGTCAATTAGTATGTTACTTATTCGTAATTGTCGAGCGGGTTATTGCTTTTTGCTTATCAGCATCCACTTTGTCTTCTTGAAGTTGAGGCTCAGGCCGTATTCCTCACTAACTGAATAAAGTCTTTCCATTACTTGTTGTAATTCGTCTATGGTACTGGCAAGGATCACCGTGTCGTCGGCATATCTTATATTGTTCGTTAACTCGCCGTTTATTTTTATGCCCTTATTTGCATTTTCCATACATTTGTTAAATATTTTCTCGGAATACATATCAAATAGGAGTGGGGATAATGTACACCACTGACGGACACCTTTTTTGATCTGCACGCTTTCATTAAGTTCGTTGACAATTTTTGCTCTTGCTGTTTGCCCCCAGTGTAGGTTTGCCACAATTCGGATGTCCTTGTCGTCAATACCTGTCTTTCGCAGAATACCTATCAATTGTTCATGATTGACATTGTCAAATGCTTTTCTAAAATCTACAAAGCACAAATACACGTCCTTATCAACGTCTCTACACCGCTGTATAAGCACCTGGAGAGCGAAAATTGCTTCTCTAGTTCCAAGTGCTTTCCGAAAACCAAACTGCGATCTATCAATATTTGACTCACATTTATCATATATTCTTCTATGAATGATCTTAGTGAACGCTTTAGTGACAAGATTGATCAAGCTTATAAACCGGTAGTCATCACAAATCTGGGCATTTGGTTTCTTCGGGATTGTAATAAATGTTGACTGCAGCCAGTTCTCCGGGATTTTACCGCTATTATATATGTTGTTAAAAAGTACAACTAGATTATCAAGGAACTGTTTGTCTGATTTACATAGGATCTTTAATATTTCGCAGGGTACATTGTCCGGACCTGCTGACTTATTGTTTTTTAGTGCTGCAATGGCATCTTCTATCTCCGTTTTAAGGATTGAGGGTCCTGTTTTTCCTTTTTCATATAGGTGATCATCAGTCCTGTCAGATGCAAATAATTTTTCTATGTATGATTTCCATGTTTTTAAGATAGTTGATGGCTCTGAGATAAGATTTCCATCGCTATCTTTTATGCTGTTGGGTGACTTATTGAATTTCCTCTTGTTTGTCATCGATTTTATTTTTTTGTGCATATTGTAACTGTCGTATTTTCGTTCGTATTGTTCTATTTTCCGGCATTCGTTGGAAAACCATTTTTTTTGGCTTCTCGAATTTTCGTTCTAATGGTTTTGTAGATCTGCTGGTATTTTTCTGCATTTCTATTAAGCCTACCTAAGGCTCCCATAGATAGGCTTAATAACATTGTCTACAACATTCCATGCCTCTCTTGCAGCAATTGCTACATCGGCTAAACATCTCAATTATTGAAATCACGTATTACGCTACACCAAAGTGATTCTCGACTTCACCCTGACCGCTGTGCATTAGCCAAATATGTCCATTTCACTGGTCATTTCATGGACTATACTAACACTACAATTCTCCACTGTGAAAACAATAAATCTAAAAGAGAGTTTATTGAAATGTTTTATATTTTCCTTAACGATTTTTCCATCAATATTAAGAGTGAAATTAAGAATCTAAGCGATATATATCACTTCTTACTTAAATCAGATACCAAGAACAATAAAACATCACAGATAACTAACTTGACTGATATATCCATTAACAACTAACCTACTTTAATAATAATTTTCATTAACTAAAAAAGATAACATTCCCTTGATTTTCTTAAATACATCTCAATAAGATATTATTATAACAATACATGAACAATATAATATAATTAAAAAAAAAATTCAATTAAGAAAATCTAAAATAATATTTCCCTGTACTGAAATTTAACTTCATTCTGTTTTACCAATGAACCTTAACGACATAAAGATTCAAAGGGTTACTTGGATTGTCAGCACATGCGTTCTGATAAAACAGAACCTCAAATTTAAACTTTCTAACAACCAAAAATTTAGTTATTGCCGACAATTCAAAGAATTACTTCCTTTTAAATGTAGTTATATTTGGTTTTTTGATTAATCTTAGGTAAACCCTTGCGTTTTAAGTTCAAAGCTACCACACATTTCCAACGTTACAAAAAACACCACTATGTTGTTACTAGCTAAGTTTTTTAACATTCCAACTTTACAATTCTAAGTTACAGTAAGATCAATGATGTTTTTTAATAGATAATATATGGTAGCTAATTATAATTTATTCTCTTTCAGCCCTGAAGAAGCCAAATTAATTCTCTTTGGCGAAAACGTTCGACGAAACAATTGATACTCATTAGAGTCTTTCTTGCAGATTTCCCCAATATTTAAGAGTTTACTATATATATATATATATATATATATATATATATATATATATATATATATATATATATATATATATATATATATATATTATTTTAATAAATGTTCCATTTCTTCCCGCTCTTGAATTGATTATTGTTTCATAACCCTGTAATAACTATAAATTTAGTAAGCCAATTGTCTAGTTGTAATACCATATTTTAAAAAACCACCTAAAAACGGAATGTGCTTCTGCTTTAAATCTGAATGAACCAGAGTTGAGCCGTTAACGGCCATATATCCGTCATCGTCGAAATCAATTCATCATCTCGGTAGTTATTTCGATCAGGTGATGTTCTGTTCGTCGTCACTTCCAAACATACCCATCACTTTCCCGGCCGCCAGCGTAAACTTTGACTCGTTTTTATTCAGCTTTTATAGATACTTGGAAATTTGGACGTGGCGAGAGAATTATTAATGTAACTTATGTTTCCGTCAATAACACCAATAAAAAATAACTTGTACGTAGGGGGTGAACAATGAAAATAAATTTGTTTGTGACTGTCTGTATCTGTTTGATTTAACATTAAATTCTTAAATCAAGTGCAAGATTTATAAATAAAAATAAAATAAAAAATAAAAATAAAAACGTTTGCCTTAGTGCAATTGACATTTCACACTTAAATATTTCAACCTAAGATATCATAGCCTTCTTTCTTGACTTGCTTGTTCCGATTTTTCACCGCCTACTGATTGAACTGCTTCCTCTCGGACCTTAAATTTTTCTGCTATGAACTCCTTGGCTTTTTTTCTGTAAGTACTTATCCATCATGACCTACTCTAAACTGATTAACATCTATCTATGCCATGAGCCCCTGTGACACCTGTCCCATGTCATAGTCCTGTCAGGACTTTACATTCATGAGCTATTTTTATTTATATCAGTCTCATGATACCTTTTCCTTCCAATAGAACATAGAAATTACAACAATGAACTAAGAATAAAAACATTCTTAAATTAAACCTAATAAAAATACTGATTGCAAAACTATTACATCTTAAAATCATTATATCTAGATGGGGGTTTAACTACTTCTGGTAGGAAACTGATTCAGTATTTCTCTCTCACAGGCTGTTGATGTTAAAAGTCTGTCATTCTGATTGTGATCAAAATCATCTGCTGGGTTAATATGATATTTAGTCATATTATTAGATGGTCTCAAGTGATAGTTATTTCTTCTTACAAGTGTCCCATTGTCTTTCTTAACAAGATATGATCTTGGCTCTTGTAAACCTCGTCTAACCACAAGAGGTTTCCATTGCCTATCTTTTCTTATAACCACATTATTCCCCACACTTAATTCTTCTTTTGTAGCTGTATTTACATTATACTAATGCTTGTTTAATTTTCTTTTATTATCCAATGTATTCTTTTCCTTTTTAACGTCTACCTGTTCTGGTAAATATTTTTCATGTAAAACTGGAAGTTTGCCTCTAGGTCTACGACTGTTCAAGAGTTGTGCTGGGGATTTGTCTGATCCTAATAGTGGTGTGTTCCTATATTCTAATAAGGCTAACTGAAGATCTTTACACTTTCTGAAAATAGTTTTAGCTATCTAGGCGACCCGTTCTGCCTGCCCATTTGCTCTAAGATAACTAGGGCTAGATGTCACAAATTTAAAGTTCCATTCCTTTGAGAATTCTCGACAGTTCTTAGAGCCAAAAGGCATATTATCAGATACGACTTCCAAAGAAATCACATTAGTGGCGCACATAGTCTTAAACGAATTTTTTGTTGACTTAGATGTTTTGGACTGCAACAGAATCATTTAAATCCACTTTGTGAGATAATTCATTACAGTTAAATAAGATGCTCCACCAAATTCACAAATATCAGCCGCTAGCATTTGAAATGGAAGTTCTAGAATTTCTCCTAGTATTAAGGGCAGTTTAATATTATTTCTCCAATATTTATCACAATCAAGGTAGAGGTTCTAACCAAATCCACTATGTCCTTATTCATATTTGGCCAGAACAATACCTGTCTCGCTCTTTGCTGTGTTTTTGTAACGACAAAGTGTGTTTCATGAAGAAACTTTAACATCCTATGTCGCAAAGAACGAGCCGCTTTCTTCTGTTATATTTAATGTATGCACAATTTCCGTTACAAAAGCATCAACCTCTACATTTCCTTCAAAAAATTTCGAGACAATAAATCAGCTATCAGCATTTCCTTGCCTGGCTTATATTCTACAGTTAAGTCATATTTTATCTTTATACGTTGTAGTCTATTCTACTGTAGACTGAAAATCTTTCGTAGATCACATTCTTTTTAGTGGTGAAATAATTCTCTCATTCACCCAATACTGTATGTATCTCTGTGCATCCGTTAACTTTAAGGTATTAAACACATCAATTCTTCATCTTCCTTCATCTCCAAAAAAATTTAACAGTAGAGCAATTTTACTGTGTTTTTCTTTTTGGCCTTGTTACTGGCCAAGAGGTAAATCTCAAATGACTGTTTAAATTGCCGAAAGTTTAGCCACATTACCTTCAAATCATAATGGTTGAGGTATTCTAAACTCCATATTGTTCTAATTTTAACAACTTCTTGTTTTCATTTACCTTGGAAGCAGCAGGCTTCATTAACCATAAGACTGCGCCATGTATTAATGTTTAATACGGACTGTTGTAAATCTTTATTATTATTATTTTCAGTAATACTGTGTCATCATAACCTAATCTAAATTCTTAACCTTTATTTATACCATGATACCTTGTGCCGCCTGTCCCGTGTCATAGTCCTGTCAGGACTTTACATTTATGAGCTATTCATACATACATATGGTGGTATCATATGTCCAGATCATAGTTTGTATTTTGATCTGTACATCCTCTGGATCCGATTCTTGGAAAGAATGTCCTTGGTCTTAAGGAGTCTTTTGGGACGTGGTGGAAGAAACATCTTGTCCTATTGTCAGCCAGCTCCCTCAGTGGTGTATACTTGAGCTTTTCTTTTGTGGAGTGGACCTAAAAATATACGGAAGTATTAGTTTCTTTGCAATATTGGCTTTTACCTTGATTTGTTGCATGTTCTTCGTAAAGTTGAGTTTCCCGTCGAAATGTACTATTAGGTACTTGACTGAATCTTCTGATCGGATCATGTTTCCTCACATTGTGACCTCTACTACTTGCGTGTTGATCTTGATTTTCCATTTTTCTGTGGATTATGTAATTCTTCCTAAGTGATTTTCTATGTTTTGGACTAATATTCTGTCATCCTTTGCCATCTCCGTACAGAGCTGTACTTGTTTTTATATCGGAAAGTCTAACAGAACTTCTTGAACTCTGGACATCTTTTGGTCGGCTAAAACTTGGAATGTTCTATTAGCTTGATATGTATCACATATATGCTAAATAATGAAGCAATCTAGCTTTTTCCATTTTGTAGAATCTGATCTTTGGGTCGTTGATGACTATTGCTAGTTGGAGTTCGCAGTTTCTTCCTCTTCCGAATCCAAACTGGTCTTCTTTTTGCATGTTTCATCAACTTTCTGTAAATGATCTTCTTTAGTATTTTTCCTATTGTTTTCAGTAGTGAGATTGGTGTGTAGCGTTCTGGTCTTCTTCCATGCTTTCTTGGTTTTAGTAGAGGAATGATCTTGGCATGGTTCCAGTTGTTTGAAAAATGGGCTTTTTCCAGACAGTATTTGAAGATATAGGGATCTTAAAACCATAAATATAAGTATATTTATGAGCATAAGAACATTGTTAAGCAGGCCAAGACTTACAAAGGGTTGTAGCGCCATTAGAAAAAGAAGAACATTCGAAGATATAGTAGAGTTGCACTATTGTCTTCTTTCGTAGTTATTTGAAAACTATGTTGTAGATTCCTTTTGTTCCTGGTGCTCAGCTTCACTTTAAGCTTCTAATGATTGTGGTAACTTGTATTGTGTTAATGTAGTTTTCTTCCTCTACTGAAAATTCGTCTTTTCTTTTTATCCTTTTCTATTCTGTGTTAACTTTCTAGATGGTTTTGTGCCAGATTTTACCACAAAACGTTTTTTTCTATACCATTTTTATAATAAAATTTGTTACAATCCATCTCAAAGTCAACATTAAGAAAACTGAAGCCATGTGTATTGGAGGGACAAAACAGTCCATTATATTAGACGATGGGGTAGAAATTAGAAACTGTGATGAATACAAGTACCTGGTTATGAAGATAATTCAAGATGGAACACTCGATGCTGCTATAAAAGATAGAAACATACAGGGTAGAAAAGCCATATCCATGATGAACAGCATTTGGTGGGACCAAACAATATCTAAAGCAAACAAACAACTTATATACATACAACACCATACTTAAAAGTGTAATCACATATGGCAGTGAAGTTTGGCCAATAAAACAAAGAACAGATAAACTGTTACTAGCAACAGAGATGGACTTCTGGAAAAGAGCAGCAGGCAAATGAAAAAGAGATCGGATACCAAATGAGAGAATACGAGAAATGATGGGAGTCAAGCATACAATAGTTGATGACATAAAAACAAAACAGTTAATATGGTACGGCCATGTACAGAGAATGCCAGATGACAGGATTCCAAAACAGATTTTGACGCGGACATCACAAGGGAAAAGGAAAAGAGGAAGGCCGAGAAGAAGCTGGAGAGAGGGAATTGAAAAAGAACTAGAGGAAAGAGAAATCCCTCCAGGCCTATGGTTGAATACAGAAGAATGGCGGTTAGGAGTGGGAAGGCGTCGGAGAATGCTATAAACCGATAGTAGTAGTAGTTATAATCCATTAATTAACAACTGGCAACACTATCACCACTTCAGTACTCGGGTTTGACAAATCTGAAAGTTAACCTGTATTGCACAACTGTTAAAAAAATATTCTTTAAATTAAATTTATTTATGGTTTACTCAATCCATGAGTTAACTATTGAATTAACAACTAACCCCTAATCAGTTGCGTTCCCTCGTTTTTTCAAAAAATCCGATAGTTTATATCTCTTGACCCAGACCAAGTCAATTATAATTCTTGAGCATCCCTCGTAATGTAAGATTGTAAATATAAAAAAAAATTGAATAAAATAATAATAGTGATAAAACAGGCAACATTGCACCTGTTTAAAGTGCACCTCAAGAAAACATGGAAGTACACAAGTCGACGAGAGAGAAGAGGAATTACCGACCTGTCAAGCCATTCTCCTCCGCCTCATTGTCTAAGTACTATAGAGAAAATGAGATGTGAATGAAGAAAATCTGCAAATAAAAGACCTGTCAATTTCCAAAGATTTTTCATCAAGCACCATCTGAACGCTAACGTTGATGTTGCTGTAATGAACAAAAAGTCCCGACCAGTAATGATGAAGGACGCGCCGATAAGCATTTGATTAACCGCAGATGGGATTTTCCAAGCGGTTTTCCACTATTTTCTTTTTATTTAAACCGGTTCCGCAATCTTAACAACAAAAATTTGCCTCGCTATTTTTACTAAACGAGTAATTTTGAATCGTGTATTTCGAAACAGTTTCGTCACTTTAAGCACTTTAAAAATCTAAATAAATTATTAAACAAAAGATTTTTAAAGAAAAGAATTCCATAAAAATTATACAAATTGGCGATGAGTTCCATTTATCCAAATATAAAAGAGAAAAAAATAAAATTTAGCTGTATACAATGTAACTTGCGATCGAAAATTTTTTAAAATTTGTCGTTTATACAGTTACATAATTTTTGTTTTTTCTTTAGCATTCTTCCAATTTAATTCAAAGACTTTTTGTTTACTTCTTAGTAGTCACCGGTGCTCAGTAAAACTTAGTAAATGGCGCATATATAGGCATAGATTTTTATTAAAAAGAAATACACCTTTAACGGATTCTCAATGAAATATTTTTTCATAAAATATTTAGAATCATTCACCAACGAAAACATACTTATTTTTTCTGCAATTTGATATTACTGCGAATTGAATGGTTGCAATATTTACTGCGAAGCTGCTTGGATAGAAGATTTCCACTTCAAAATTCCAGCTCCTTGTGTACCAAATCAAATAAACGAAGCTACAGTCACCATTTCCAGAGAATACTCCAATCTAGAAATACCATTTGAATAGTGGGAATTAAATCGTGAACTTAAAAAAAATAGAGTGGTTCGTCTATAATAATAATAATAATAATAATAATTCCCACAACATGGAAGGACTATACTGTATTGCCTATAAAAAAGCCAGAAAAGCCAGATAACAACGTTGAGTCTTACAGACCTATATCTTTAAGTTCCTGTCTACTAAAATTCAGGTCAGATTTTTATCTGACCAACTTCAGAAACGCAAAATATGTTCTACCTGTCCACCTCAGAAAGAGAGAAAAACATCATACAGATGCATAAAATGTAGCGATCTTATTTGGGTGCAGTCCAGCAAAAAAGTATGCAATAATTGTGCTGTATTGGGGGTTTAACTTTATAATTAATAGTAATTATTGAAAATCGGTCTTTACTTTAAATATAAGTTTTTTTTAATATTTTTAAAAGTAGGGTGAACTATACAGTTATTGGACACTTAAGAAAATTTGTGAATGGGACATCAGTGATTCCCAGTTCGGGTTTAGGCAAGGTTTAGAAACACGAGAAGCAATAGTAGCAACACAGGTGCTGGTCCAAAATTGTTACGATCAGAGGAAGGATGTGTTCCTATGCTTTTTAGATTACCAAAAAGCGTTTGGTTGTGTCCAACACCACTAGTTAATGCAGATTCTCAAGAAAGTTGATATAGACCAAAAAGACATAAGATGCATTGAAAACTTGTACTGGCATCAAACGGCACAGTTAAAAATAGACAATTCTAGAGAAAAGAGTCAGAGCAGATCCTTAACACAATGCTTAAATGTCACTTTACTTACATAACCTAAAAATATTTACCGCCAAAATCACAGAACCCGTTAAAGGCAGAACATAGACATAAGAATGTACGTAATATAGACGCGAGTAGTGCGCCACCTAGTGAAATATACTCTTGTTAGCACTTGCAGAAATCTTATAATCGTAAGGTAACACTATAATGTTTAATAACCATCGAGTTAGAATCTATGGAGAAGCTATGAGCATATTAACGTATGTATTAAAAACGGCATAGGTAGGAGTGGCTAACGATAATACCAATATGGCGGTGACATCAGGGCCAGACTCAATAATAATAAAACTACTATACAAATATGACTAGTTATTCAGAAGATTTAATCATAATCTAAAAAAATGCAATACATTTTTAATAAACTATGATTTATTTATCCCGCGGTAAACACTAAAAACACGATATATTATATATAAAGATAAATTAATACAGTCAAATAGTATTAATTTATTCTCTGAAGTACGGGCCATTACTTTGTTTACATATTTGTATACTAACCTGTGGAACGATATTCCTGAAGATTTTTTATTAACATTACTTCTGCTACTGCAACTACGTTGAGAACAAGAAACCATTATTATGCACTATCACAATATATTACAGTTTCTATAAAATTATTATAAAACTGAAAATATTCGAATAACAACAAATATAACCAAACATATACGATCTGTCAAAAGTTTCAAAACAATAATACCAATATGGCCGAAGTTAGGTCGTTTTTAGTTACGTGATGCCCTCTCCATAGATTCTAACTCGATGATAATAACTGTCTCGTGTCCAATATCTGACGTTTTACCCTATCCTTATGTTAAAAATAAATTTTCAATATAGTTGCAGCAGTATTTTCTTTTATGAATAAAAATATAAAATTAGGCATTCAAAATCAAACTAAATATTTTTGCGCAGGGTTTTTGAGACAGTTTTTAATATTTTGATATAAAATAATTAGGAAAGAAGTAATTCAATTTTTTTTTTCATTTTAATATCGCATCAACCACGCCGGGTCATTAGTGTATTTAGATTAATGTGACAGTTGATATAATTAGCGTATAAACATTAGTTTCCAATAATAATAATATAGGTATGTATGTGTATTTTATAATGTATGTTATAGATCTTTTGAAGAAGTAAATTATACTTTAACATTGCGTATTTGTATTCTATTAAAAAATTGAAGCATTCAAAAGCCTCATATAAAATATTTTATATGTTATCTATATATGAAATAAATGGAAAATATATTACAAATATTTGTTCGATATCGACGAAAACTATGATAAAACTTATAAAATATACAAAACGGAGCGATAGAGATCGTCGCTTTCAAAACAACAGGATCAATTCTCATAAACAAGTCTCATTTCAAATCCTCTTCGAATATTTGTTGGTAGGTTCTCCAATAAATATTCTTATCCGGACGCCGCTGTCCAATTTTTAGCGGCAATTTATGCAGAAATAACCCCCACATATCGATATATTGCTCATATACGTTGCAGAAAAAGTTTCTTGAAGGAAAAATACATGTAATAGAAATGTTGAATAAATTAATAATTAAGTGAAAGAAGGCTTAGTGTCAAAAATTATAATTAATAATTTTGATAGTATTCTAAATCAAGTACAAGGTAAGTCAAAATGCCTGTATATTAAATCACTATCATTATTTGCCTACCACATTGAGATCACATATTGTTGAAAACTGCGAATGACTATTCTTGGTTTGTGTGGAGAGCTGTGTTGCGGGAAAGTGAATACTAGGGGGGACTGGAAAAGTAGTACTACAAAAAGAGAACCAAAAGGTTACTTCCATGGATTTTCTAGACAAAACAATACAAGAAGTTTTCTAAGCTATTTAAATTGGACGCCGCTTACAAAAATCTTTCTGCTGGGTGGAAAGATAGGCTTTTCTTTCCTAAAAAATACATCAAAAGGATTAGAATCTTTTTAAAGAAATAATACTCTTGGTTTATAAGAGTAACATTATATAAGAATAACAAAATAACAAAAACAACTTACAATGTTGCTATCGGTTCACAACTCTAGACGTTGGAACACTATAAGAAACTTTAATTACTTAATAATATTACTTAATACTTAGTCCTTAAATTATTAAATTGAAATCATCTAGATCTTTCAATGCAGTTTACATTAAAAAAAAAACGAAACTAAACAAATTCAAAATATATGTTTAGGCATGTACCAAATGCCAAGAAAACACTGCTAATATGTCACTGACATATAATACAACATATAAGCTAATATAACACTGTCATATGTCAAGAAAAAATATTAAAACTTTATAAGAATAATTAATACGACAGTTAGCCACTCCCTAATTTTTACAATTTTACTTATTACAATTTTTTAACTTGTCACTGAATATTTCACTGAATAATACATCTCCTTTAAAAGTTCTGAAATTGGACCTAGATTCAAAATTCACTGCAAAACAAACAAATTCGTTTCATAGGTTACAAAATGGTCTGAAATGACCAGGGACAACAAAATGACGAAGAAACTTGGCCTTTTAGAAACTCAAGGTACTGCTTAAAACCATGTGGATATCTTTTAAACTTGTGTGGAACGCCGTTTCACAAATCCCTCAGGTAAAATAATATAATATAGGTTCTTGAACTTCTAAGTGGAGCATAGAGCTTCAGTGAAAACGCGCCATCGGGTTCTATTTTGCGCTAAGGCCTTCAACTCATTCCAAGACTTTCCTTGGCCTCTTATCTCGTCCATGATGGATCTTCTCCAAGTTTGTACTGGGCTACCTCTTTTTCTTTTCTCTTGGAGATTCCACTCTAGGGCAGTCTTTACGATACTGGAACTATTTTTTCGGAGTGTGTGACCGATCCAACCCCACTTTCTAGACTTAATTTCATTTTGTACCCTCTTTTGTTTGGTCAGGTGTAGCAGATCTTCGTTTCTGATGGTGTTAGGCCAGAATATACGGACAATTCTTTGTAGACATTTGTTAACAATGACCTGCAGTTTGTCTGTAAGGGTATTTGTCACTTTCCAGGTTTCACATCCGTAGAGTAGAACAGACATTTGATCGGAATATTTGGATCTTTGTCCTTGTAGTATACTCGCCAGATCTCCAAACAGGGTTAAGCGTGCTGAAAGCTTGTTGGGCTTTTCGTATTCTCATACGAATATCGTCTTCTCTACCTGCGTTTGCTGTTATGACACTTCCAAGATACGTAACGTTTTTCACATTTTCAATCTGCATATTGTCGATAGTAAATAGGGCGTTGTTCCTTGCATTTATTCTCATGGACTTGGTTTTACAAATATTGATTTTCAGACCTATTTTATTGGCTTCAGTGGAAAGTGTTTCCAATTGGTAAGCCACATCTTGAAACCTCTGACCTAATAGGCAGATATCGTCCGCGTATTCTAGATCGCTTAGGCGTGTGGTTAACGTCCATTGTATCCCTCTTGTGTCGGAGTCTAGTTTGGAGAGAACATAGTCTATAGCTATGTTAAAAAGAAACAGAGAAAGCACGCATCTCTGTCTAACTCCAATAAGTAGGTCGAATTCGTCACTGTTGATCCCATTGTGTGTCACGCTGCATTTCGCATCAGTATATAGTGACTTGATAATAGAAATTATTTTTTGCGGGATGTTTCTTAGCTCTAAAATTTTCCATACAGCAGCATGAGACAAGCTGTCAAAGGCACGTTCAAAATCAACAAAAACTATGTATAGGGGTGTGTTCCATTCAACCGAATGTTCCATTATTACCCTCACAGTATTAATGTGGTCTATGCAGGAGGATTCTGGTCTAAAGCCTGCTTGATTAGCTCTAAACTCAACCTTGTTTGTTAATCCTTTCAGTATGATGGTCGTGAAAATTTTATTTATGACAGTAAGCAAGGTTATTCCTCTCCAATTTTTGCAAAGTGTGGGGTTGTCTTTTTTTTGGAAGCTTGATAATGTTACCTTTTTTCCAGCCCGCTGGAATGTGGTTTGTTTCCCACACCTCTCGGATTATGGGGAGCAAAAGTTCAGCAGTTAGATGCGGATTAGCTTTAAGTATTTCAGCAGCAATGTTAACGATTCCCGGTGACTTGTTGTTTCTCGGAGATTTGATAGCTGTTATTATCTCAGTTTTGGAAGGGACCTCGCAAGAAATATGCAAGAGTATATTCTGCGGGTTTTGCGGCAATTAGAAGTAAGAAGAATACAAATTTGGAAAGTGTCCCATATTCCAAGTACATATACAAAATATTATTGCCTACATTTTTTTTAAAGTTTTTTGTATATTCTGTATCATAATGGAATAAATATCGACCGATGTCGCACTAAAAGCTGACCCGTATAAGCACTTTGCATATTCCGTTCACTAGTTATGAAAGACCGTGTATATTTTTAACTATTTTTAAAACATGAAGCCCAAAACTACCTTCTATTTTTATAATTTTAGTCTCTTTATGTAACTGATCTGTCGAACGCTTTGATAAGACAACCAAACAGAAATTTGTTAAACTTTATTAATCAATATTCTATATTTTTTCTTTGTTTTCTATAGTCGGATAATTTTCAATTAAAGGTGACTAATCTACAAATTGAACTAAATGGTAACGGCAACCATGTAAAATTTGATTAGTAAATTCTTAGCGGGATCATTTTTATTGTGTATGCTTCGCTTGTAAATATGTAAATTTGTAACCCATATAAGATAAATTTGCCCCCGTAACAATATAAATTGGTGCGATTCACGAGTGTATAGTAAGACAAGTTTATTGAATCGTTTGAAACATCGGTAAACTTAACAATATTTTGTTGGTCTATATATATATATATATATATATATATATATATATATATATATATATATATATATATAGACCAACATATATACATATATATATATATATATATATATATATATATATATATATATATATATATATATATATATATAGACCAACAAAATATTGTTAAGTTTACCGATGTTTCAAACGATTCAATAAACTTGTCTTACTATACACTCGTGAATCGCACCAATTTATATTGTTACGGGGGCAAATTTATCTTATATGGGTTACAAATTTACATATTTACAAGCGAAGTATATAGGCAATGGCATGCAAAGGATTCATTCGCGAAACGTCTTCAAAATAGATAAAGTAGCATATCAGCTTTGTCTTTTATTTCTCCATCTAGACACGATATAAGAACCCACCACTCGTCTGAGTGATCCTTATATATATATATATATATATATATATATATATATATATATATATATATATATATTTACGTTCTTAAAAAGAATGTTAATAAGAGAAATATGGTATCTTAGTTTATTCCTTCCAGATTATATACATATGTGCCTAGGCGTAGTGTGTTATTGGGAATATATTTATTAAATACACTTTATTATTAACTTTAAAATAGTTTGAAAGTAAGTGAAGTAAATTAGAGGCCAGTTTATTCTTTATATAGTATCAAACCTTAAGCCGCTCAATATACAAAGAGAACTTTGACAATTAATTTATTACATGGTATTAAAGGCACACAAATTGGGACTAATTTACAACCAAAAATTTTTTTTTCTCATTTTCAAGGAAAACAGTACAATTTTTAATACAGGAACATATTGTATCTTAAACGTAAATTAAATTTTAAGGTGAAAATTTTCGAAACATGTAGATTTTCGTATAGATGCATTCTAAACTTTTTACATAAATAAATAGTATTACTTTTGTACATCATGAGGACGCATGGGGAAACAGCATAATGTTACCAATGTTCAAGAAAGGAGATAAAGAAGACCCCAACAATTATAGAGGTATAAATCTACTAAACACCGCAGTTAAGCTTACCACAAAAGTCCTAACCAACAAAATCAATAAATTAACAACTTTATCAGATGAACAATAAGGATTAAGATCCGGATGATTCCGCGTAGGCGCCCTATTTGTACTAAGACAAATCACAGAAAAGACCATCGAGTACAATAAACCAGCATATCTATGTTTTATAAACCTGGCAAAGGCTTTCGATCGCATACAAGTCGAAGAAGTCTTACACCTATTGTATAAAAGAAACATACCAATCAATATTAAGTATACAAACCATTAAAAGCATCTACCTCCATAATCGGATACAGGTAGAGATAAATGGAAAACTACAACAGTGTATATCAATACAAAGCGGAGTCAGACAGGGCGACTCGTTAAACCCACTTCTCTTTAATATAATAATGGATGAAATAATACAAGCAGTACGTAAAGGTCATGGCTACAGAATGGGATACAAAGAAATCCAAATATTATGTTAAGCAGACGACGCCGCATTAATGGCCGAGACCGAAGACGAGTTCTAAAGATTAACACATATCATCAATACAACAGCTAAGAAATACAATATGATAATACCAGCAGAAAAATCCAAATGTATGACAACATCTAAATACCCACTACGGTGTAAAATCGAAATTGATGGAAAAAATAGTAAAGCCGGAAGCAAAGTTTAGATATAACTAGTTACGGAGATGTTAAAGAACAAGTACGACAGCAAAGCTTAAAAGCAAGTAAAGCGGCGGGTTCTCTTAATGATACAATCTGGAAGAACAAACACCTAAGACAAGATACAAAAACCAGAATCTATAAAGCAACAATTGGACCTATACTAACATACACGGCGGAGACAAGACCTGACACATCTAAAACAAGACGACTGCTAGACTGCTAGAAATAACAGAGATAAAAATACTCCGACGAATATTAGGGAGAAGTCTGTTGGATAGGGAGAGAAGCGAAAACATAAGAAGAGCGCAATATAGAAGACATAAATGGATGGGTGACAAAACGAAAACAGGAGTGGAACGAAAACATCAGTAGAATGGCAGAGGATAGAATAGTACGAATAGCACGAGATAAGTCACCAAATGGACGAAGAAGTATTGGCAAAACAAGAAAAAGATGGTGCGATAATTTAAACAATTTAGGAGGCTAATATTAATGATGAAACAGGCTTTAAAGTCTACATACTACAAGGAAGAAGAAGAAGAAGAAGAGGTATAAACAGCTCCAAAAAATAATATTGTCAACAGATTTTCTTAATTATTATAAACACATTAATTATACTAAATTCAAAAAAAAATTGTCGAGATCCCTTTCTGTTCCACCTTTGGCTATCGTCGTATGTGTGTATATATATTGGGATATGCGGATAACTGCACTCGTCAATCAGTCGAAAACGCAGATTGGCAAATGCTCGTTGGCTCTCTGACACTGATGTCGATGTCGATTTGCGATCCGCGGTTTTTGCGGTATAAACATGTAGTTTACGAGTGTAGTCGGACAGGACATGAGCAGTGGGATTGCCCTCGGTGTATATGATCGTTTCGGGGCTTTAAAATACCATCAGGCCCGGTGTAAATCCACCCCGTGACGGCCGGGCGGCGGCGGTTATCCTCTCCCTGCCTCCGGTTCATGTCGACCCCGGCTCGTCAAACGCATATAAACTCATTTACCGGGGATAAGTGGGACTTTCTCTTCAGAATGTTTATTGTTATTGGCACGGGGATCCGACGGGATACCACGGTGGGTAATATCGACTAATCGTCTGGATAATTAGACTACATAAAGTCGTTTAGTATATCTATACACGCAAAGATGTTTAATACAATCATTTAAATACCAGTCACTATACTTATGAAACTTGAAATATGCGGCAAATATGCAGAAGAGATATTTTAAATATTGTGCATTTCCAATACTTTGCATATTCATACCAACAATTGCAAAAAATGAATAAAAACTAAATTTATTTTAATTTATTTAATCTGTCTATATAAAAGGCTCTGGTGACAAGTCACACCGTTTGTCCAGTAAGGTAACGACGCCATCTAGGGTAGAAATCTGAACTACCACCATTTGACATTTCAATCATATTTTGCTCTTGAAACGATACGTTTAATTAATAATATATATATATATATATATATATATATATATATATATATATATATATATATATCTCGGAAGAAAACATTTAACTTCCTGGCACCCAAACATTCAGTAGAGCAACTTTATCTTTCATCTGTTTATTTCTTGGTGGTTTTCTTGTCATTAGTTCTTATATATTACGGTCTCTGTAGGGCATGCAAATTGGCCGAATCCCTCTTTGAGTGTCGAGTGGTCATTCTCCTGCATAGTCGCTAGCCAGCATTAATTTTATTATATTTTAAATATTTATATTGACCCTTCATTTATTTCTTTTACATAATTTATTTCTATCTAATCCCTTCCATCTTCTGTTATTTCATATATTAGTCCGTTGGTGTATCAAGGTACATTTTAGAGTTTACCCTATTGCTACACTCCACATTTTTGCTACTCATTCTTGTTACATTGGCCAATTGAAACGCTCAATTCTCCGGGAGTATTGGATTTTAGGAAGTGTAGAACTTCCAAATTCCAGAATAACTGGAAGAGAGGTGATGAAAATACTAAAGATATGGCTAAGCTCAGAGGAACAAATTTAAATGGCCAAAGAGACACTAAATCTCAAGTGAGTGTTCGGGCTAGCTTCAATGCACTGGATTGTGACTTTAAAGATATAAACAGATAGCAAGGATACTGAGCTAATGAGACAAGAAACGAAATGAGACCTGGTAATATCAAACGTGATACAACTAAAGAAGGTCACTGGGAATAAATTTATAGAAAGAGAACAAGAAGAAGAGAAAAAGAAGGGCGCCAACTCAACGATAGTTGAGATTTTAAAGTAACAAAGGACAGGAAACAAATGATACTAGAGATAATAACCTGAAATACAAAATACTAAATACTTATCTTGTTTTGCTATATTATTTACTGGTTAGTAGAACTGAAATAAAACTCAAAATAGTAACAATAAATATATTTATAAAAAAAATGTATATAGATATATATATATATATATATATATATATATATATATATATATATATATATATATATGTATTAACAATTTACATATAAGGCAAAACTAAATAACAGTGGTAGTGGGTGTGTAAAGATACAATAGGACCAAATAGCCCCTCAACAAGCGAATAGTCACTACCACTGGCCAAATAAAGTTTAAAATATTAGTAAACAACAAGAATAGTCCGTATTGTAGCCAAAGTCTTAACACAAAAAGGTAGTAATTTAAATTTAACTAGTTCAACTAAAATGAGATACAAATTACAATATTGTAAAGATATCAAACTTGATAAATCTATTACAATTATTATATTACATCCAAAAAGTGAGTCTTCAATACTCTTTATATAATGTTTAGAAAAAAAAAACACATGAAATTTATTTCCCTTCCCAAAATCAAAATTCTATTGTATCAAAATGTATTGTATTAAAGAAAAAAAATATTATATCAAAGAAAAGTGAGTTTGGTCAAACCCTTTACATCCTAGTAAAAAAAAACCTAATAAAACATGAAAGATATTTTCTTCTCCCCAATATTTTAGAATTAGATTATATCAAAAATTAAATTATCACAAAGGTATTTACCTTATCATATGCATATGAAAAGTTAACAAAATAGACAGTAACAAAAAAATTACACAGTCAAACAACTTATCTTTACAGCACTATAAGTCCATAGGAAAAACTCCTCTTAGCACGGCTAAATCAGTTTGTTGCTGTAAAGGACAAATCCCAGGTGAATCTGGGCATAAAACCAGTCACTGGTCTATCTGGAGTGACGGCAAAATCCAGGAGAGTTGCTAACCATTTAAGAAATTTTGTTACTAGTCCTTGAGGAAATATTCTTAAGAGAATATCCTCAAGTGAAGTGAAATAATAATATTAATAAATAATTTTAATTTGGAAATGTGACAATGCGCTTTTAAGCATGCCGAGAAGGCGTTTTATCGGAAACTTAACTCCACTGTCAAAAGTGCCAATATATCATACCCAAGCCAAGAAGACATTAAGAAGTTTTGGGGAAATCAACTTTCCACACCAGCTGCTCTTAACACCAATGCTGGATAAATAGAAGATACGACGCACAGCTTTCAACACTACCGCATAACTGTCTATGAACCCTTCACCACAGAAGAAGTCTCTAATATCATCAAAGAGCTTTATAACTGGAAATCTCCTGGACCAGATGGAGTTCAAAACTTCTGGCTTAAGAAGTTATGGAGTGCTCATGAGTGCTTGTCAACATTAATTAATCGTATTATTTCTAATCCGCAGGAAATACCATCAGTCCTAACTCAGGGAACTACTTATTTAATACCGAAGGATCAAAATAATACCCAAGATCCAGCCAAGTACCGCCCAATTACGTGTCTTCCAACTCTGTATAAATTGATCACATCCTGTGTAGCCCAGCGTATCTACCAACACTGCACTCTAAACAATATCATTGAACCTCAACAGAAAGAATGCGCTAAGGGCTCCATGGGTTGCAAAGAACAACTTATTATCGACTAACTCATTTCTAACCAGGCATACAAAAAAAAGAACCTGTTGACTGCCTTTATTGACTATAAGAAAGCCTTTGACTCAGTGCCGCATGAGTGGCTGGTTGATATATTAAGAATATATATATAAAGTCGATCCTTTTAATATCGTAGGTATCTGGGATAAGTGTGATTAAAGTCATTTATTTTCATTTATTTTATTCACGTCATCATACTAGGATCTCAACAAACTGTTAAAATATTTGAAATCATGATTATGATCTTTATCAATTGTTGAGCACTATATTACGACGACGTCCAAATATTTTCTGGAACAGTCATTAGGGTAAATCAGTGAATGTTAGTGCAAAATTGCAAGTGCTCCGTGTGTAAGGGAGTGTTAAGTTCGAAGCCGGCTCTGCCACGTTATGGCCGACGATGAAGTAGCAACGCTGCAGCGTTTTATTACATTTGATTAACATTGTCCGTAAGAGCCACCACTGAAATCTACTGGTGAATCCGAGTTTAGCTTAAAAAATTGACAGTCCTTAATTTTTCAGTATTAATATTTTAATAACTTTCCTTTGGTTTAATAGTTCACTTGATTTTACTGTCATAGAGTATATGGGTTTACATTACTTTTTTTTGGTTTGTAGCGTTTTATATTTAATGTCTAAATAATAATATAAATTCGATTCTATATTTATCATAGTACGCCCCTGGTATGCTAGAAATGTGTTGTCTGTAGAGATTTTTAAATACGCAATAATTCTTCAATAAATAAAGACGTATTTGCTAAAGAAAACAATTTATGGCTTTTTAACTTCAACGTTCCCAGAAAAATATTGCAAGCCTGGTATTCTTTTTTCTAAAGCGTAGTAACGCCGGAAGTTTGAACGAGTTTGAGTAAAGAATTTGTTGATTTGACAAGATAGCAATGGTGGTGCGGGGAAAAGAGGGGGTATCTATCGAGGAGATCGACTATCGAGGTCAAGAGAGAGAGAGTGATGAAGAATTACTCGAAGGAAAAGGTCGTTTAATTGTGATGTGGTAAGCCGGCATTAATTCGCCAAAAATGGTGGAATTTTCAATCTATGTAATATGTCGTTTTTGAAAGAGTGACCACTAACCACTGTTTTGATTTTGCTGAAGATTTATAATGTTTGAAAAGTGACCAAGTTTAGTTCCTGCTTTCTTTTCGTTTTTTGAGAAATCCAGTTCCTTTCCAAGATGCCTCTTCACCTCACGTAGAATAATATTGGAGCAGTTTTGATTTGAATGTGCCAGTGTGCCAGTTTCAGCCTCCAAGTAAGTTTTCCGTTGATGAATGGTCAGTTAGATACCCCACAGATACCTATTAGCCAGTTGTTCAAAAGTTTAAGTTAACATGTGTGAACTAAGGTAACATTTACGTTATTAATTTTTAAAGTAAAAATAGACATTTTCTTTTAAAAAGACAAAATTTGCTTTCTTTTATAAATTATTTAAAAAAAAAAAATTGTATTTAAAATACATATTATGTTAGGGCGTGGTTTAAACTGTCATGTCATAATTTTATCCTGTTTTAAAAATGTTTGTTTTGACGTATGACAGTTTGATTTTTAATCTGTTGTAAAAGATATTTTGATTTTATAGTAAAGATTAAATTTTATTTTTCACAAAAGTGTATCCATAAAATTTTAATCTAATTTGGCCACTTTATTTAAAGAACCATTTCGAAGGTTTTTGTAACCTCTTTGTAAACAGATAACATGTAAGTTTCTTTATTTGTATTTGACTACTTTTATATAGTATGCCTTTTGTATAAGCTGTATTTAAAAAAAAACTGTTTGAGACAATAATAAACGTTAGATTTGTTTCTCTAACCTATTTTTTATTTTTATTTAGAAAAATCTCCTAAACCCTTTTTATGTATTTTAGAAATTAAGGAAGAAGAATTTTTTCTTTCCTTCAGTAAACTAGGATCCTTCAAGTGGCGCCCTATATTAAATTCCTTGAGGTGTTCCCAGTCTATTTTTGATTTGTTTGTTATATCAATTGCCCAGGAGATTTATGTAAGTATCCCTTTGTTTTCATCTTAGTAGATACCCCAATCCAACCCCCATATTTCAACTTATCCACGACCCAGCTCTCCAGCAACCAACTGAGTGTCGTTCGCACTTGTTTCGATTATTTTGTTTGCCCAATCTTCTACCCCTTATGTTCTTACCCTGAGGTAAGCAAAATATTGTTGTTACAGGTTTAAGGTTAAGACCCCTTAAAGTTGTACTCTTCTTTGCACCCATAGGATATTTCGATTTTAATAACTGTTCATTGGTTTAATATATCGCTTAAAATAATTATTGAGAAAATGGTTCCCTCACATGAGGCACAAATCATATCAATCTTAAAGGTGCAAAAAATATATCAAAATCACCCTCAAGATCCCACCCCTCACTCCCTCCCTCTCCCCTCCCCTTCTTTCTATCCCCAGGATAAAAAAAATTCTGGGGATCAGCTACTGAAAGGTGCAAAAATCTAAATCATATAAATCAAAAAAAATTTCTGGATCCGCCACTGGTTTTTGCCAGGTATTGAAGTGCATTTTAGTTTTTCAATCTGTTAGTAAATTATTTATACATTTCCTTAATAATGGCTTAATGGCTTTTTCATTTAAATAGTTATAAATCATCTTATTACGCCTTTAGCAACTTACTACGTTTTTAAGAAAACTGACTGTTTCCACAATTCAATACAAAACCTTTTAAGACATTATTTACAGAAAAATTTCTTGAAAATAATAATCATTACACAGCTAGGATTCTTGCAATACGATGAAAATCGTTACAGACATTTCGGTTCTGAGACTATATTTTAAAGTTGGGGTATACTTAAGTGTTCTTCCCATCGATAATAAGTGGTCTTATATAAACATTATTAACATTTTAATTGTTTTTCTGGGAATTCTATTATATTTCCTTGAGTTTTGGTTTTTATCTTCAAAGACTGAACCTCTCTACTCAATATTTTTTATGTATCATAATCCATTTACAATGTACTATATAGTCTTAACCAGCTTTCACCTTTTCGTATGTTTGAACTACAACAAAGATAAACACGTTAAGAATTTGGCTAAATATACTCAATATTTAGGCAAGAAATACAAAAGAGATATTAATGTTTTTGTGCATCTAGCAAAAGATTTCTGTGTAATAATATTTGCTGTTAGTTTTTTTTAAGTATGGCTAGAAATTGGTATAAATTTCCTATTGAACGAAGAGTGTTCGCAGCCGCAACTTCGATAAAAATGTGTACTTTAACTTTAGTTATATATCACATTTGTAGTTTTCTGTGCAAGCGATATAAAATACTACAAGAGTTAGTATCAAGAACATGTCGATCCATTCGTCAAGACAATGATATATATTTAGATACTATTAGAGACTTGAAACGATCTATGTATTGCATATATAATGTATTAACAATTTTGGACGATCTGACAGGAAATTTGGTGTTTATGCTAGTCTTGGCAATATTTATTATATCGCTAGCATTTTTTAAATATGTTATATATATTCAGGAATGGAAGCCTTATATGTTTATTTTAGTGCAATTTTTTGTGTTATTTATCCTTGAAATGTTGGTAAGTGCTTTGTTTATTACTTTAACTTGAAAAGAAAAATAGCAAAGTAAAAAATTAAAAGTATATCTGTTATAAAATGTACTAAAACAAACAAAAAATATAAAGTCGATGCTAAAATTGACTTCATAACGATTCTGGAACGCCAAAATTCATAAATATTATTCCATTCAATTAATAACAATAAAATGGTCTATTTAATATCGCCTGATATCATAGTCAATTTAAATATGAACCTTAAATAAATTACAAGGACACTGTAAGTGTAAATTTTACTTTTCTTTGAATTAATCTAAAAATGAATTTATAATATGTAGGGGAAGGACGTCGAAGATGACGCACCTAAGCAAAATACATTTTATTTAAGGGTAAAAAATATTTAAGCTAACTTTGGATGCTACGAGCCTGTAATTTGGACATTTCTATAACCAATTTCATGAATGAACAAACGGACATGATAGGACGGACAAAACAGGATGAACAAACAAAAGGAGGTCGTATTGAGTGTTAAAATGAGGAAACTACAGTACCTGGGACATATTACACGTGGGAATAAATATCAACTGTTGCAACTTATTATGCAAGGAAAGATTGAAGGTAGGCAGCATAGGTAGGAGAAGAATGTCATGGTTGAGAAACCTCAGGGAGTGGTTTGCTTGCACTTCCATACAATTGTTCGAGCGGCAGCCTCCAGGGTCAAAATTTGCCATGATGATAGCCAACCTTCGTAGCGGAGATGGCACGTGAAGAAGAAGAAGAATAACCAATTTCTAGGATTATTTTTAAATTCAATAAAAGAAAGTATTTTTCACAGTGATGGTGAAGATGGCGCATGTAGGTATCTATATTAAAAGCGCAAGTGATATGAAAATAAAATTTATTTTTTAATACTGAAAGTAAGAAAATGTAAACAAAGCTTTTTTAACATATTAACAAAAGTCATAAATGTAGTTTTCGGGACTTTTGGCTCCACTGCATTCTTGATGCACCCATTGTCCACAACTTGTGCATCTGAACCATGTTTCCGTCTTTTTGCCGAAGTCTCCACATAATATGCAGATATCAGTTTCACCTTCCTCGTTGATTATGTCATCCAACTCATCGTCATTGCAAAGACCTTCTTCATCAAAATCGCTTTCTTCAGTATCGCTATTCTCCAAGATTTTTTTGTTTATTTTTTGTTTGATTATTTTTTGTACTTTGGCTTTCTCTTTATTTTTATTTAGTTTTAATCCTGCATCATTAACCAATACTTGTCTGGTTACTTTTTTTCTTTCCTTCTTCCGACTTCGCCAGTTTTTCTTTTTTTTTATTCTCTTTTTTCTTCTAAGAATTCTTTTAAAGAGGTACTTGTTAGAATTTCAGAATGTTGCTTTTGTCGTCCATATTTTCTTTTAATTTTTTTATTGGGCAAAGGAACTGAAGAAATAAGTGAAAGAGAAATATGTGGACGTTTGGTTATTTCATTTTGTTTTGTGGGGGTTGTGTGACGACTTTCAGGAGACTGTCGACTGGTTGATGGACGTGGTAATTCTGGTTCTCTTATAGATGGTGTTGTTATTAGTGGAGGTGTTCCCTGAGGTGCAGGTTCAGGAGAAACATCTCTATCCAAGCTATCATTGTTTAAATTATCAGCAGGAAAAAAGTCATCTTCTGTGAACTTATCAGAGTTTAACGGAAAAATTCCGCACGTTCCGAAACCAGAAACGGCCTTATCAATATTTGCCACCTGATCATATGCTAACTTAAAAATCTCGGCGACAATATATAGAGTAATTTTATCGTCAAACTCTGAGTTGGTGATCTTAGATTTTAGAAAGGAATTGCAATGGCGACTATACGCATATTTTAATACAGAAAAAAATGACACATCAATAGGTTGTAATTTGTGGGATGTGTGGGGTGGAATACTAACCATTATAATCCCATTCTCTTTGCAGTAATTATAAATATCCAGTGAAATATGGCTCGAGTGATTATCTGATACTAACAGCACGGGATTATCTGGACTAGACAGGACTTTTTTTGAAAATGCTTCAGCCATAATAAAAACATAGACGTATTACTCCATCCATTATCCGTGCAGTTGTAAATCGCACCGCTTGGTCCATTTTTCTGAAGCTGTGGGCTCATCCTCTTCCTGAGAAAATTTAAATAATGGAGGTATGTAGTTACCGGAGGCACTGAACGCCATTATTACCGTGATATTCTTCCCTCGTTTCCACGAAGAAATGATTCCAAACTGCTTTACTCCTTTGGGTCCAAGTCTTTTACATGATTCTTTAGGAACCGTAGATATACCGGTTTCATCAACATTGTAAATGCGATCTGGCAGAAATATATATTTTTCTTGCACTGTTTCCAAATTTTTAAAAAAGCGGTCTACTTCTATTTTATTGAAGGGTGTTATTCTATTAATGCTTGTAGCTTCTGGCTTTCTCAAGGAAATTTGAGGATTTCGTTTTATAAATCCTAGATACCAGTCTTTTCCAGCCATTTGTTTATTCTTATTAAAATTGTGTTTAATTTCATTGCGTTCTGCATAAGCAAATGCCATGGTTCTCAGCTCTATGCAAGTGATACCAAAAAATAAATTGGCCAGCTTGAGAACATGATCTAGTATCTCCTTTTCATGATGTGCCGAAAACAATGGAGCTCTACCAAGAGACTCTGATTTTGACTTCCTTTAATAAATTTTTAACCTTAAGTTTTCTCCTCAGTGTAGCTTCTGGTATTGAAAATGCCCTTGCCACTTCCCGAATTTTACGACCATCTCTACAAATTGCATTCAATGCTGCATTAAGAGCTGCTGCAGAAAATGATCCTCTCTGTGTTTTTCGTATATATTTTCCCATTTCTAAAAAAGAAAAAGATGCCTCAAAATGCAAAATAGACACTAAATAATAAATATTCTATACTCCATTGTTATTTAAGGTAATGAACTGAAAAGGCAAAGATGACGCACTATAACAGCAAAGATGACGCAGTCTGCGTCAACTTAGCCTGTTCAGCATAACCTACAAAAAAATGGTTATCAAAATTATCCATCATCAAATATTTAACAGATAAATCCTCGCTAACTGAAAATAAATATCACCTACTCCCATGAATATGAAGAAAAGCCAATGGAACCATTTTTAAACAACTTACCATTAATATTCGCAGTGTCAAAAATAACAAGAAATCAACGTGTATCGCGTTACTCTGCCTCACAGATACTAAACAGTACGAAAGCTGACCGATGAAGTTTTAAAATAATAGTAGTTTCTAAAAGAGGGCGCCACGGGTATAAAAACTGAATTTAGTAAAGTACTTGATAAAAGACAGAGGTGCGTCATCTTAGACGCTGCGTCATCTTCCCCGTCCTTCCCCTACGCCACTCAAAATATGTCTATATTTTAACAGACCACAACTTTAAAAAAACTTCATAACAAAGACGTAAGTAATATTATTAAGGTATAACAAAATTTTTCATCACATTAACATTAGTAAATAAAATATCATTAAAAAATCAATCCTTCTTCTTCTTCTTCTTTAGATACCATCTCCTCTAAGGAAGCTGCAGTTGGTAATCATCACAGCTATTTTCACTTTTGTGATTTCAGGTCTGAACAAGTCGACGGAACTGCAATTATACCACTTTCTCAGATTGTTGAGCCAGGAGATGCGTCGTCTTCCAATACTTCGTTTTCCCTGTATTTTTTCCTCAAAGTCAAACCAACCAATATTAATGTTCTTGTGTTTATAGAGAAAATCATAATCAGCACATATTTTTCGGGGAAAGTTATATTTCAAGTAATTTTGGGTTGGTATAACTTGTTGTTTATTGGTCCTAAATGTCGAGTATAAAACGGATGGTGTTCTGCAATAATAGTCTAAGGCACATATACATGATTCAGAGTAAATAAGCATATTGTATTTACCTACTTTAAGACATTCACTGATAGAAAATAAGGCTTTATTTTCACATTTTTATATTTCAATAATTACAGGCTATCTAAAAAAACATACAAAAGTAAAATAAGTAAAATGAGTTTATTGCAAAAATAACTTAAAGCGGGTTAGACGGTTTTTGCAAAATTGTAAAAATATAAATGGTCATTTTGCAATAACCGTCTATCCCTCCGAAATGGTAAATAGACAAAAAAAAACTTTGAATTCGAGTTTATTAGTAAAAGTAAGTAACTGTTACTCATTAAATTCCTACTTGATTTAATCTTAATCAATCTCGAAGTCAGGATTTAACTTAATTCCTTCCAAATCATATCTCTAATGTTCCTATCATATTCTGTGAACATTTTGCTGACCATAATTTTGGTTATCAAGCAAAGGTTCCAATATTTTATATAATGAATAACTGGTTTCGTTATTTGATAAATGCAATTTTTTGTCGGCATTTATGGCACCAACATTCGAGTAATCGCAAAACATATTATGTTATCTTCTCGGTAAACTAAACTATCTGCAATAAAAGGAATTTAAAAATTTCTTAAGTCAATTGCCAAACTAACAACACAGAAAATTCAGAGTTTTAAATAATATACTTTCGTATTTTACCATTAACGATAAATCCTCTAGTTTGGTGCAATTTTATTTATTTAAATAAAATTGTAATATTAGTGTAATAATAAATTTCTCGTCTTTTAATAAGTCAAAATAAAGATTTCTTCAATTTAATATTTTGTACCTGGTGCACACAATGAAAAGACCCTTACAAAGATTTGCAACAAGCGTTTAACCCACATATTTATAATGAAAACATAGGTTAGACTATTTTTACAAATTTCTGTTTTATATTATTTGACGAATGTGGTTTAGAACTTAGTTCACAAACGCCTCCATGAGTATGGATATGGCTTATATCATTTTTGCTTGATGTAGTATGCATTATGATCGACAGTTTGACACGTCTAACCTCATTCGTAAACATTTGTGGGTTAGACGGTTGTTGCAAAACACCGTCCTCTATGAAAATGTAGCTTACATCTAAAAATTAGTTTTTAAGTCATCAAACTGTTTTTTTAATTGCTTGCTCATATCTCTAAATACTCACCTTAAAACTTAAAACCACGGTAATGTTGTTCTTACTACTACACTACGAGGTTGATGGTGAGGAGTATTTGAACTTTTACATAGTTAGAACAGTTAATACAGTTAACAGTATACTAAAACGAGTCAGTAGAGTTTAATACCTTTTTTACATATTTATAAAGAGAAGAAGGAAAGTCTGCATACAGACACCTATTACTCACAAACCAGAACAGTGTTGGGGTCCTAATACCCTAACAAAGTTCTGCCAGGATGAGATACCCGAGGGAGTTAGACCTTTGACACTTCGTCTCGTCACCATTCCGAGTCGGTCAGCGTCCAACTAAAAACTCTCCTCTGTCACGCTAGGCGTCAGAATGAAAGGGCTGGTTAAGAAAAAACATCTCTTCTGATGCCCTGCTATCACCTAATTCGCACACATTTATTGGGGAAACCACAGCCATACCAACCACCAAAGACTTGCCCCCTGCCTTGACGAGGCTGCCATCTCTCGCGCGTCATCTGTCTCTCATTCACTAATACTTCGGACAAGAACTACTAGCTCGTTTTAAAATTCTGTTGCGAGTTACTTCTGCTCTCGTTCCTTTGAAGAGAGCAGCTCCCTGATAAATTTGTGGATCCGTGTTCACCACCACTCATCACACATAATTTTCTCTACTATTTCTCACGGAAGCAGAGTATGGGACTGTTGGGCCAGACAGTGTGACGTCACTTGCGCCAATGTCGGTAAGCATTGGATTTACATTACCGACCAACGCGGAATTTAGCATGGTTCCAAATCTTTAGTCGTGACCGAAACCATATAGGGAAGGAGCCAACAAAGAGGTTAACACAAAAACAAAGACAAAGACATTACCAAAACGGCACTATACTGTATCTTCGTTGCTCGTAATGGGAGTGAGGTTTAGCCAAAAGTCCATCTTCATATCGATGAAGGGGTTTTTGACCATCAGCATAGGCAATGTATCTCAAAACACCAATACAATGATCCAAACAAATAATTTTTCGAAATTTACTTTTTAGATGTAGTCTTTTCCCTGCACGTTGATTTTCTTCTTGTAAGCAAACATTGTAGATTCATCTGTAAAGTGAATTAATGCATGGAGGTTTTCGTGTGCAGTACTTCCGTCGTCTGTTACTAAATGACTTTGGCCAATAGAATACCATTTTACATTAGGAGCACATACCAGAAGAGAAAAGTCACTCTCATTTAAGAGATGAAATGATATCATTCCCTTGGTGACTCTTCGTAATACTTTGGCTTATCGTCTAGCGCAAGAGCATTAATGTCATTGACACTCAAAAGAGCCAGATAGTCACTTTTTGACAAACACGACATATTTTAACTTATATTAACTTTAATTTAAGACATATTTTACGAGAGTATTTAAGAATTTATTAATTGACAGAAGTCAACAATAGACCAGATATTTGTTCTGCGACAGATCCTTGAAAAAACAAGTGAATCTAACATCGACACACATCATCTCTTCATAGACTTTGAAAGCGCATATGACAATATAAACCGAGAATTCCTAACAAAAGCAATGAAAGAATTTAATATACCAACACAGCTAATAGAATTGATAAAAGAAACACTAAAAGTAGAAAGTAAAATCCGGATACAAAACGAATTAACGGAATCAATAGATGTGAAGAAGAGACTACGCCAGGGAGACGCTCTATCATGCATATTATTCAACATCATACTTGAAAAAATAATAAGAGACACAACAGTTACTACCCAAGGAACAATAATTAATAAAAGCGTGCAAGTACTAGCATTTGCAGATGATGTTGACATAATCGCAAGATCAAGACGAGAAATGATAGAGGCATTCACTCAAATAGAACGAGCTGCAAAAAATAGTGGTCTTAATATCAATCAGACAAAAACAAAATATATGCCTGCAAATAAAAACGCACAAATAAGGCAGCTGTCAAATTTAACAATAGGAGAATACAACATTGAGGCGGTAAAAAACTTTACATACTTAGGATCCCTAGTTACGTCCGATAACAACGTTGCAGAGGAAGTGAAGAGGAGAATATTTATTGCCAATAAATGTTACCATGGCTTAATTAGGCAACTAAGATCAGATAACGTCTCGAGAAAAACAAAATGCCAAATATACAAAACCTTAATAAGACCGGTACTCACATACGGTTCAGAAACCTGGACACTCTCTACAAGGGAGGAAACGTTATTAGCCACCTTTGAAAAAAAAAATCTTGCGACACATATATAAGGGCACAAAAGAAAACGGGATTTGGCGGAGAAGGTATAACTTTGAACTATACAACATATACCAGGATCCGGATATCATAACATTAATTAAACTAGGAAGGCTACGTTGGATTGGACATGTGGAAAGAATGGAAGAAGGCAAAATACCAAACAAAATATTCAAACAAGTGCCAGTAGGAAGAAGAACAAGAGGAAGACCGAAGCTGAGATACGTAGAACAAATAGAAAATGATATAACAACATTAAAAATTAAAAACTGGAAAAAAAAGCACGAAACACGTCAGAATGGAGAAGAATCCTTGAACAGGATAAGACCCAAAAAGGGTTGTCGAGCCAGTGATGATGATTTAAATCAGAATGGTTGCATTCGAGAGGAAAGTTCTGTGCAGGTATACGTAATGAAATTTCTACCCTAGCGAGCAGACGCGTTAACAATTTAGAAAAATATACATCAGAACATAAATTGCATGTAAAATCAACCTGCATGTGTAAAAAACGTAAGGAAGGTATTAAAAAAAAAGATGAAGCAAATAAAAATCAAAGAAAATTTTAAAAAGCTGATCGTGGGATGGCGATACAAAGAAAAAAATGGTTAAAAAACGTAACATAATTGCTGAACTAATGAATTTAGGTTTAAATAAACAGGTCCAACTGCAAAGAGAAACTATTTTAAAATTGCTAGATCTATTATTAAGATCTATTAAGTTTTTAATAAAACAATATATAACATTTTGGTATTTTATTTCATAACAAAAAAACACTTTTTGAATGTGGCACTAATTGGAATTGTATTTAGAATAGCTCAGTCCAAGCTAGACTGCATCATGTCTAAGAGAGAATTGATTAATTTAATTTGTATTGAATTTTTTGTCAAGGTTGACTCAAATGTCCATTACAGGATTCAACTGTCCAAGGTAGACTTTCCGTTTTACATGCTTTTTATATGGGTGTCCAGGATGTGTGTTACGTATTTATCGGTAATGTAGATCCAATGTTTACCGACATTGGCGCCAGTGACGTCACACTGTCTGCCCAACCGTCCCATACTCTGCTTACGGAATGAAAAATTTAAGCAAGCAAGCAATGTAATTGAACTCAGCCTATGAGAAATGTTCACCCCTAAGAATTACGATCGGGTGTAACAATTCATTTGAGCAAGGTGTGTTAACTCGTGTATAAACAAAAGTCACCCCACCGTGCTCCAATGATCTAAACCATCCCTTTCCCCCTATAGCACTCTGATGCGCTATAGGGGCACAACAATCAGCCAAATGCTCTTCATGTGGAGGTCCTGGGTAATAGAACCCCAACATGGTTTCCTAACCGATTTGCAAAAACTCAGGACAGCGCATTGTCGCTATATCCCTGTTATTTTAATGTGGCTTATCCGCGAACTAGAATTGCTTACAATTACAACCACAATACAGATTTTATCCTTGTTTAGGCAACCGGGCTCACTTTGTGTTTGGCGATATCCTGGGTGTTTTGAGCTACGAACTGTCTTCCTTGTTTTATGTTTTAGAGTTTTTAGAATTTCTTTAGATTTCTTCTCTCTCTGGTGTTTTTTTAGGGTTTCGTTTCCATCGGGGTGTTTTTTAGTTCTCTCTCTGCGATTTTATTTTTATTCTACTGTTTGTTGTTTAGGTCTTTTGTAATTCCATCTATGGAAAGCGTCATACCTCATTATCTCTCGTAGTAGAATGAAAAATTTTGTAGTTACATTCGCTTTTATACTTTTTTCTTTAATTTTCCCAACGCATACACTCCCCCATCGTGTGTATCACATTATCTATGCGACCACAATAAAGGACTGAGTCCTCCTAAACCTGAAAAGGTAGCTGCGAAAGCAACCATGCCCTGTGAGCATTTGCGTCAGATAATAATTCAGCTACAGGAGATAGTAGAGAGAATAGTAAAAGCAGCAAAGAAAATGGGACTTTACATAAATGAAACTAAAACAAAATGTATGCAGTGAACAGATGATCAGTTTAGGGATGGACAAAAGTTTAAAGTAGAAGTAGAAGAAAGATCATCATACGAATTCGAAATGGTAGAAAGATTTATATACCTAGGTACAATAATATCACGTAAACCTAACATTAAACAAGAAATACAAGCTAGGATAATGGCAGGCAATAGAAGTGTACATGCTCTTAGTGGAATGTTGAAAAGCAAGTTTTTATCAAGAAAGGCAAAAATACAGTTGTACAAAATAACTATACAACCAATAGCAACATACTGTAGTGAGACGTGGACAATGATAAAAAATAAACAAAATTTACTGGATATATTGGAAAGGAAAATCTTGAGGAAGATATATGAAGCAATAATAAGGGACGGTTCATGGATAAGAAGATCGAATGATGAGTTAAAGAAATTATATAATTAACCTAACATAATAGGAGTCATAAAGGCACATACACTAAGATAGCGAGGTCACCTAGCAAGGATGCCGAACACGAGGACTCCAAAAAGGGTACCAAACTACACTATAACTTCAAAAAAGAGAAAAGGATGGCCAAAAACTAGATCGAATCAGGAGGTAAAAACAAGATATGGAAGAAATTGGACTAGACGGCCAGAAAAGAAAAATGAATAACAAGAAGGAATGAAGAAAAGTCACATATCGAGCCAGAGATCTCAGTAAATAAAGGAAAGTGAAAATAAAGAAAGAACAACATTTTTTTAAATCAATATAAGGTTGAATGTTCGAATAAATGAACTTTGATGGTACACAAGGCAAATATCGAACACAGTATTTAATCAAATCTTGCCCAAGTACTTTCGATCACAAGATCATCTTTAGGGGCATCTGAAATAAGCCAAGAAACGTTTTTTAAAACAGGAAAATTAATTCACTTGGATAAAAACTCCAAGTTTATAGTTGAAAAAAGTTTTTTTATGTGATTAACGTTTATAGACTTACTTCGTCAGTTGTGGCCTATCCAGCAGTAACAGAATGTCATAAATGTAAATTGGGACATAACAAATACACTAAAAAAAGACAAACAAACACTTTAAAATTTAAAATTGGAGAAGCTATATTTTATATAGAAGCCGGAGACAGAATGGCTCCCAGCTTGGCGGAGGCGGAAATTTTGAGATGACATGTGACAAATGACAGCTTGTGAAGGGCAGTTACAATAGATAAGTGATCTGCGCCTTTCAAGATTTTATGAAACTAAGTATTGACCAAAGGTCCAACTGACACCACTATAGGAAATCAACTGAAGAAATATAAAATTATATCTAATATTTTTATGTAGATTGAATAATCCAGATCTCACATTCAAACCTGTCTATAATAATTAGGATGTTAGTTTGATAGCAATTGAAGATGACATAAAGTATGAATGTAAGAAATAGACTAAACAATATAATTAGACAGTGGATAGTTGACTACAATAAAATGGTCCACTAAGCGCTACCAGTACTGTAAAAAGAAAAGAAAATCTGAATATTCAGTTGAATTGCTAAAAATTAAAATCAAAAATTAAAAGCAAAATATATAAATGGGTTGTAATCCAAGTAGTTCAGTTGAATCCACAGTCAATGGAAGAACTTTCAAATTAATATGTAAATACTCAGTGCATGAAGTCTAAACAGTCGAGCTGGGCCCTCTACGAGGTAGAGCTGTAATAAAGTTTTTAAATATAGGATTAAATTTAGTACAATTTAAATTAATTTGAGTATTAAGACAGTGAGAGTTTTCATTGGTTTCCCATGTAATCTCCAAATCTTCCATAAATCCAACTCTACATGAAACGTCTAACCACCCAACTCAGCACGTCACGTTACATGAAACGTCTAACCACCCAACTCAGCATAAAATGGCTGCTTTCAACAGTTACATTCATCGATTACTTAAATTTACTCTTTCTGATGATAATTTTAATACAGAACTCAATACTCTTAAGCAGATTGCTGTCAATAATGGCTATGATCCTAACATTATATACAAACTTCTAAATAGAGCTAAACTAAAAATTGCAGAAAAGCTTGCATATTCATTACAGTCTTTTCAACATAATGTTTCAGATAACATCAGATATTTCTCCTTCACTTATATTAGCAGCATTTTCAATAAAATATCTAAACTTTTTACTTCTACAATTGATAACATCAAAATCTCGTTTAAATCACATAACACTTTAGGCTTCTTCTTAATGAATACCAAAGTAGGATGAATACACTTGATAAAAGTGGTATTTACAAATTAAAATGTGATGATTGTGATGCCTCTTATGTAGGTAGAACCATCAGAAAGTATCCACTAGAGTCTCTGAACATTTGAAAAGACCAAACTCTTCAAGTTTTGGTCAACACTTAGTATCCAGCAACCACAATTTTAACATCAATTCTGGTTCATCCATCTTACATGACATCAGTAAAAAGAAAAACTATCTTGAGTTGGATTTATTGGAAGATTTGGAGATTACAAGGGAAACAAATGAAAACTCTCACTGTCTTAATACTCAAATTAATTTAAATTGTACTAAATTTGATCCTATATTTAAAAACTTTATTACAGCTCCACCTCGTAGAGGGCCCAGCTCGACTGTTTAGACTTCATGCACTGAGTATTTACATATTAATTTGAAAGTTCTTCATTGACTGTGGATTCAACTGAACTACTTGGATTACAACCCATTTATATATTTTGCTTTTAATTTTTAGCAATTCAACTGAATATTCAGATTTTCTTTTCTTTTACAGTACTGATAGCGCTTAGTGGACCATTTTATTGTAGTCAACTATCCATTGTCTAATATATTGTTTAGTCTATTTCTTACATTCATACTTTATGTCAACTTCAATTGCTCTCAAACTAACATCCTAATTATTATAGACAGGTTTGAATGTGAGATCTGGATTATTCAATCTACATAAAAATATTAGATATAATTTTATATTTCTTCAGTTGATTTCCTATAGTGGTGTCAGTTGGACCTTTGTCAATACTTAGTTTCATAGAATCTTGAAGGCGCAGATCACTTATCTATTGTAACTGCCCTTCACAAGTTGTCATTTGTCACATGTCATCTCAATATTTCCGTCTCCGCCAGGCTGGGAGCCATTCTGTCTCCGGCTTCTATATAAAATGTATCTTCTCCAATTTTAAATTAAAGTGTTTGTTTGTCTTTGTTTATTGTATTTGTTATGTCCCAATTTACATTTATGACATTCTGTTACTGCTGGATAGGCCACAACTGACGAAGTAAGTCTATACACGTTAATCACATAAAAAAAACTTTTTTTTAACTATAAACTTGGAGTGTTTGTATCCAAGTGAATTAATTTTCCTTTTTTAAAAAACGTTTCTTGGCTTATTTCAGATGCCCCTGAAGATGATCTTGTGATCGAAAGTACTTGGGCAAGATTTGATTAATACTGTGTTCGATATTTGCCTTGTGTACCATCAAAGAACATTTTTTTAAGCCATAGGCCTCTAAGGCCTTTAATGCTATTGTATATATAATAATTCAGTTGCCTATGTTCATAGTCTACCCAGCTTCGAATGTTCGGGATTCGCACTCTGCAGTTTAATACCTAGGATAGCAGAATTATTGCAAGCCAAAACCACCATTGACTCAACAAGTGACCTGTACACCTTCACCAGGTATTTGAAGTGCATTTTAGTTTTTAATCTGTCATTGTATTTTGTAAAAAGGTCACTATATTATATCAACTTTTATTTTAATCGTTTCCTTAATAATGCACACTTAATGGATTTTTCCTTTAAATAGTTATAAATCATCTTATTACGCCTTCAGCAACTTACTACGTTTCTAAGAAAACTGTTTCCACAATTCAATACAAAACCTTTTAAGACATTATTTACAGAAAAATATTTACAAATAATAATCATTACACAGCTAGAATCTTGCAATACAATAAAATGGTTAAAGACATTTCGGTTTTGAGACTTTATTTTAAAGTTGGGGTTTACTTAGGTGTTCTTCCCCTCGAGAATAAGTGGTCTTATATAAATATATCAACATTTTGATTGTTCTTCTTGGAATTGCATTATATTTCCTTGAGTTTTGGTTTTTATCATCCAAGGTTTTACCCCTCTACTCAATGTTTTTTATGTATCGGTATCCATTTACAATGTATTACATACTCCTAACGAGCTTTCACCTGTTCATAGCTTTAACTACAACAAAGCTAAAAACGTAAAAAGGATGATAAGATATGTTCAATATTTAGGCAAAACCTATAAAAGGGACATTAATATTTTTGTGCACCTCGTAAAAGACACGTGTGTTGTATTATTTACTGTTAGTATTTTTTTAAGTATGGCTAGAAATTGGTATAAATTTCCTATTGAACGAAGAATGTTCGCTGCTGCAACATCGATAAAAATGTGTACTTTAACTTTGGTGACATATCAGACTTGTAGTTTTCTGTGCCAGAGATACAAAATACTACAAGAGTTAGTATCAAAAACATGTCAGTCCATTCGTCAAGACAGTGATACATATTTGAATACTATTAGAGACTTAAAACGAGCTATGTATTCTATATACCATATATCAGCAATTTTGGACGACCTGACAGGAAAGTTGGTGTTTATGCTAGTCTTGACAATATTTGGTATATCGTTAGCATTTTTTAAATTTGCTATATATGTTCCGGAATGGGAGAACAGTACAGGGCTGTTTATTTTTGTACAATTTTTTGTATCATTAATCCTTGAAATGTTGGTAAGTACTCTGTTTATTGCTTTTGGTTGAGAAAAATATGTGCCTTAACCGTTCAGCCAGCGCGTGCATACTGTGAGAATTCATACAAATACTTCTTCGTCATCGTGGTCCATTCCCTTGTTTCCATAAAAGTCCATTTCTTTTCTTTCCAGTCTTAAATTTTATAGGGAATAAGTGGTTTATCGTGTTTTTAATAAATTTTGTAATTAAACTTTATAGAGTAATTTTCCCGTGACAACAAAAAAACAAAACAACCTTATAAAGCAATTGGCAAACTTTTAAAAATAAACAGAATGTTTTGGTACAAATAAAACCAAAGTAACTTTGATCTTAAATGAGTTCTTAGCGTAATACTATCATTAATATATGTAGTAATTTTATTTCAGCTTTTAATACAAAAATTAGAAGGTATTGGGCTGCTTACAATACTTTCTTAAGCCACGCCTCCATCCAAACCCATCCGAATCAGTCCGAAACCTTCTCCTCTCAAATCCAGCCAAATCCTTCCTTTTTCAATCTGTGAAAGTAACTGCAAAAGCTCCCATATCCTGTAAGCACCTGCGATATATGGTAATAGCGACAGCCCAGGCAGCTCCGAAGATTCGGTATCAGTGACTTCGTCAACTGTGTTATATCCCCCGTTGCATTCCACTCGTGCTGCCACATTACAATGGATTTGTCCCTCTTCTCGCTTCTGACATTCTTACTTTATATATCACTATTTCTTCGCTGAAATATCTTTGTGCTCTCTTTCACCAAGACATTTAAGGAGACAAAGCCGTTGACTAACACAGGACCGTAGCAGAAACAGTCCTGTAAGCACTTACTATCCGCAGCAGACTATTTTATCCCCGCGTACTCCGTTGGGTCCCCCGATATTCGAGATAACCCTCTCCCAAGATCTAAAAATCTGTAAAATTATTAACTTATAACAAATCAAAGAAATTATCAGAACAGAGAAAAATCCAGGAAAAAACCCAGGATGCACAAAACGTTGTTGATCTTCTTCTTCTTTAAGTTCCATCTTCTATCGAAGGTTGGAAATCATCATGGCTATGCGGACTCTGTTGACTGCCGCTCTAAAAAGTTCTGCACTACTGCATTCAAACCACTCCCTTAAGTTCTTAAGCCAGGATATTTCTTCGTCTTCCCACATTTCGCTTTCCTCGGATTTTGCCCTGCATAATAAGTTGTAATAATGCGTATTTTTGCCCTCTCATCACATGTCCCTAGTACTCAAGTTTCGTCTTTTAATAGTTAATATTACTTCCGCCTCATTTCCTATCCTTCTAGTTACTTCCATGTTTGACATTCTTTGAATCCATGATATTCGTAGGATTCTTCTGTAACACCAAAACTCAAAGGCGGCAGCTTATTTAGATAAACTTGTTTTAGTGTCCAAGCTTCCAGACCATAAAGAAGAGTAGAGAACACGTAACATCGAAGCATTCTCAGGCGTAGTTCTAACCTTATATCCCCACAACAAAGAAACTTTTTAAGTTTAATAAATAATGTACGTGCTATTTCAATACGTGTCTTAATTTCTTTGGTTTGGTCTACATCTGATGTTATTCATGTTCCTAAATATTTATAGTTATTAACATTCTCAATTGCAGTATCTTCAATAGTCAATTGGATATTTGCATGTGCAGATTTAGTCATGATCATGCATTTAGTTTTCTTTAAATTTATCTTCAGTCCGTACTCATGACAGCGTTCACTAAGGCGTTGCATTAGGTTCTGTAAATCATTGTTGATATCCGTAATTATTACTGTATCGTCTGCAAAACGTAAGTTATTCAAAACTTCTCCATTGATAGATATACCCTCTATTGAGTCTGAGAGCGCTTCTTGAAATACCGCTTCACTGTAGACATTGAAAAGTAGTGGGGACAGCACGCAACCCTGGCGGACTCCTCTCTGTATTTTGATATTTTCGGTGTACTGGCTGTCAACTCTTACGTTGGCAGTTTGATTCCAATATAAATTAGATATAATTTTCAGATCACGACTGTCAATATTTTGCTTTTAATATATCTACAAGCTTTTTATGTTGAACTTTATCAAATGCCTTTTCAAAGTCTACAAAACATAAGTACATATCCTGATTCATGTCCATGCATCTCTGAGCCAGCACATTTAAGCCGATCAAAGCACCTCTTGTACTCATACCATTTCTAAAGCCAAATTGTGTGTCACTAATCTCATATTCAAGAGTTTTAACAATTCTGCTGTGAATTATTTTCAAAAATGTTTTAAGTGTGTGACTCATTAAAGCTATTGTTCTGTGGTCTGAACAAGTTGTTAAACTTGGTTTTTGGGAATTGCTACAAAGGTTGATTGCAGCCATTGTCTGAGGATTGTGGCAGTCTGATATATTAGATTAAAGAGTTCAACCAGTATATCAATAACATCTTCATCGATGAGTTTTAATAATTCGATGGGTACCTCATCTGGTCCAGTAGCTTTACCCTTTTTTGTGTTTTTGATGGCATAGATGACTTCTTCTCTTAATATTGGTGGTCCAGTATCCTCGGTGATTTCTAATGACAGTTCTTCTCTTTCATCATTAAATAGTTGTTGAATGTAACTGGTCCAGTGACATAATCTCTCCTTCATATCAGTAATAATATCCCCTTTATCATTTTTAAGGATATTCGTTTTGTACGCTTTCTAGAACCTGTCATTTCTTTGATTTTTTTGTGTAAATTAAAGCTATCGTACTTTTTATCCAGATCTTCTATTTCCTTGCATCTATCGGAGAGCCACCTCTCTTTTGCCTCTCGAATTTTCTTTCTGATGTTTCTCTGAATTTCTTTGTATTTATTCAAGTCTTTTGCTTTATGTTTTCTTCGTTCTTCCATGAGTTCAAGAATTTCTACTGTCATCCAAGGTTTTGTTTTTTCTTTAAGTGGTTTGAGGGTTTCTTTTCCAACTGACACAAGGGCATGTTGAATTTTTCCCCATTTTTGGTCAATAATTTGGTTGTTGATCTAATGTCTGGCAAATAAATATTGAAAATATTCAACCAAAATTACGCGCCGTGAGCGGCGAAATGTACTCGAAATTGATATTGGTATTTTTTCGCAAAACCTTATCTTGTCGTGGGTCTGTAAGGGATACAGTCACTGTTATTCAATTTTTCCAACTCTGCCCAATAGCGTTCCCCTCCTAACCTTTTCTCTTTCCAAATTACACTTCTAGAACAACTACTTCTAGAATTTAAATTCATCATAGTTGCTCTTTAGCTAATCTATTTAATATAGAAGTATTTCAAAGCCCATTTTGTGAGTGTAGCAACACTTCAGTAGGATAAAAAATAACTTGGTGAAATGCTTTCTGAATGACACTAAGAATATAAAAAACAACACGGAATTTTGTGAATTGTTGGAAGTCAAGAATGAGTTACTGAAAGGTAAAGATACTATAATTATGGAATTAAAGGCCAAGGAGGTTCTATTATATAAAAATATTCAGCTACTGGAAGAAAAAGTTGATTTGTTTGTGAAGAAAAATAAAAATTCGGGACATTCGGAAAGTCAATCTGGCAACAGTGGAGCTGTCTTAGCTTTGACTGCAACTTTGACGTATGCTAGGATAACACAACAAAAACAAAACGAAACCCTTGGCAAATCATCTAAACAACAAGCACCCAACAAAGTACATTAAAAAATGCCACTCTCAAAAGTCAAAAACAAGTCTCAACCTCCGATAAATTAATTTCACCTCAGCAAGTAAGCGCGGCTATAATGCAGGCCCAAATAGCGCGCAAAATTCATAAAATTCAGCAGCTAAATGAAGAAGTTCACGTCGAAAGCAATACGGAATGGTAACAGGTTAAAAAACGGTCAAATCGACGGTATATTGTAGGGAGGAATCAGGAGAACTCACAAATTAAAACGGTACCAAAATATGTATCACTCCATGTTGCAAGGCTGCAATTAGGGACAAAGGGACCAACTTAAGGCATATCTACAACCCAACTTTTATAATGTTACCTGTGAAGAGCATGTGTCTAGACATCCAAGTATATACTCATCAATAAAAGTTACTATCCGCAAAGAAGACCTTAGAAGAGCATGGAATCGAGAAATTTGGCCAAGCGGTACATTGTTGTCCGATTTTTTATTAACCCCGCTGTTCTGTTCGGGTCTATTTGACCCAAAAAAAAATTATTTCTTATTTTACAAATTATTACGCGGCGTAACGTTTTGGTGTTTCGTGACTTTATTACTTAATATGAGGTCTTTCAATGCATAAAAGATAAAAAATCAACTTGCTCATTTTTTTGATAAAAATTAAATTGTTACCTATGGTACGCTCGGGTCAATATGACCCACTTTTTTAAACCGTTAAAAATTACCTGTATAGGTATGTTTAGTTGGTAGTATTTTATATTTTCTAATAGTGTTTGTCAGTCAGGTACGTCTTTAAATAAAAACAAGTTTCTACAAGCTAGAACTTGGTAAATATGTGTAGTGTAGCTGGACGATGTCAGGTAGAATGGCATGTCACGTAAAAGGAAGTGGGGGTGATAGACAAGTGGTAAAACACTAATATTCCAAGGCCAAGCGCATTCATTTATTCGTTTATATTTCAAATTTCAGTCTATGTTTGCATGTTGATAATGTCGCACCGTAGAGCGCTAACCGAAGATGAACTTCGCGAGCTCGCGAACGTGTCAGAGAGTGATGAGTGCATATCAGACACAGAAAACAATACAAGTAGTGAGAGTGAGGAAGAAAGTAGTGATGAATCCTTTGGTGTTCCATTCTACGTACAACATCCTGTAGAACCTTCTGTAACGGTTCCTTCAAAAGACGATACTATCCAATGGTCGCTCGATCCTCCTTATCAACGCGGTTCTTTTTTCTATGGCCAATGTTATAAATAATGCTCCAGGAGTTACAAGGTACGCATGTGCACGAATTTTCGATATTAAAAATTCATTTGACGCACTCTTTTCTGACATAGTTGCAAACCGAATTATAAATATGACCAACATGGAAGGACAGCGTGTTTTTGGAAACAACTGGAAAGACTTAGATAAAATTGGTTTTCAAGCATACATTGGTCTGTTATTGTTAGCTGGAGTTTTTAAGTCCCATGGTGAATCAACTAAAAGTTTGTGGAATGAAGAAACGGGTCGTAGTATATTTCGAGCAACAATGTCCCTTGAAGTATTTACAAAAATTTCGCAAGTAATACGTTTTGATAACAAGAATACTAGACAGGATAGGAGACGTACTGATAAACTTGCTGCAATACGTGAAATTTGGGAAAAATGGGTTAAAAATCTACCAAAATTTTTTAACCCTGATGAAAATGTTACCGTCGACGAGCAATTAGTTGCCTTTAGAGGCCGCTGTCCATTCAAACAGTACATTCCAAGCAAGCCAGCGAAATATGGCATAAAAATTTGGGCCTTATGTGACAGTAAAAGTTCTTATGCTCTAAAATTGCAGATCTATACAGGAAAGGAAGCAGGTGCCGCGCCAGAACGAAATCAGGGAATGCGTGTGGTGTGCGACTTGAGTAGTGATTTGAAAGGCCACAATATTACATGTGATAACTTTTTTACATCGTACAATTTAGGACAACTTCTTCTAAAAAGAAAAAATACAATGCTGGGGACTATAAGAACAAATAAACGAGAGCTTCCAGCACAAATTGCGAATAAAGAAGTTCATAGTTCGTCTTTTTACTTCACACAAGAGACCACTGTTGTTAACTATATTCCTAAAAAGAATAAAAATGTTATTCTTATGAGTACTTTGCATCATGAAAAGGCTATTAGTGACAGAAATAACAAGAAGCCCCAAATTATTTTAGATTACAATTCCAGTAAGGGGGCAGTGGATACTCTAGATCAGCTTGTTGGTACATATACATGTAAGAGGAAGACAAATCGCTGGCCCATGATTGTTTTTTACAATATGCTGGACATTTCTGCCTACAACGCGTTCGTTTTATGGACATCGATAAATCCCCAATGGAATACCAATAAACTTACAAAACGACGAATTTTTCTTGAGGAGTTGGGAAAAACACTGGTGAAACCACTTATCCTTTCCAGGAAAAATTTACCGAGAACTAAAGACTCACAAGAACTGGTAAAAAGAACACGAGCAGAAGCGAGTAGAGAAGATGGAAATTCTAGTGAACCGTCTATGGACCATCCAACTCCGCCTGCTAAACGAGCACGCTGTAAATTTTGCTCTAAAAGGGATTATGTTTTATGTTGTATATGTCATAAACATATTTGTAAAACCCATTCTTTCTATTACTGTCCCAGTTGTAAACTGAATTAAATTTTGTAGATATTTGTTCTTAGGGTTTTCTGGGAAAGAAAAAATGCTTTTTATTTTTGTTAATAAGGTTTAATTTACAGTAACAATATAATTATTGTTTAATTAACTATAATTTTTTATTAATACAGTTTTGTTTAGCACCATTAGCTTATTTTATTTCTATTAGGGAGCGTAAATCATAGTTGGGTCATATTGACCCGAACAGTACATTTGTGTAGTTTACTCGAACGGTACAGCAGGGTTAAAGAGAAGGGTGCCACAAATTCACACGGATCCTCAGGAAGTGGAGCAGGAAGTAGCTCTAACAGAAACCTTAAGTTTTATTATCAAAATGTCGATGCCACGATTTTTTTTGCAGTAGTTGCAGTAGGAAATTATAATTTTATTGCAATAACTGAACTTTGGCTGAAAGCAGGAATAAAGGATACTGAACTGGTATATCAATTACATACTGTATATAAGAAAGACAGGAGTAATGAAAAAACCAGAGGTGGTGTTTTAAAAGAGGTTAAATAAATAAGAAAATTATATTTTGTATAAAATTTTTTAATATAACTGAAATCACATTTATATTAAAAAGTACGATGTTGATTTTGTAAAGCTAATAGTATTTAAAATCATTTACATTTTTTTTTAATTATATTCATAAATACATTGCCGCAAATTGTGAACCCAAAGAGGGTTTTACTTGTAATTACGAGCATTAGAAACCAACAAAAGACAACATTAGTCCACATAAACTATAAAACATCATTAACGGCCATTTAACAAACCAAATACATTTATTATACAAAAAGTAGCTGCCGAGAGAACACGCATTACAGAAATATGGTTCATATAAGCGATTTAAACTTTCTGAACTTTATTTTTAAACTGGGCGGATATTTGGGGGCAATTCCACAAGACAGCATGTCTTCGTGTAACAGTTTCTGGCTAGTAGTTATGGTTGGAGCGGGTTTTTTAGGGATGTTTTTCCAATATAAAGAGTTCATGTACCGACTACCGATATTCCAAGCATCCAGCCCTTCCGTGATATATCCATTTGGAATACAGTATGTAGCTTTAGACATGTTCTATTTTGTATCTTTAGCTCTCTCAGCTACGAAAAAACTTTCTTGGAAGTTACTGATCGAAAGAGTTGCTGATCTTGAGAATAAATGTGTAAAAAATGACATTAATAACTACTGGTATATTCTAAAAATAATTTTATTCTTATTTTTTACTATTGGGTCCAGGTCTGACGTAATACACAGCTTGATCAGTAATGACTTCACATACATAGCAACTTACGGCATTTCCAGCATTCTTATAATTCACATCTGCATCATCACAGTAACAATCTGGGACATTTCAAACGTTATACGTGCTAGATATAGGATTTTATCCAAAGATATTAAGAATATCTTCACTAAAAAGGTGCATCTACAAGGAGATTTCAGCAGAGCGTTCAATGACATGAAAGGATATTTGAAGTGCTTACACGAAACAAGCAGTCAAATGAACAGCACTTTAGGAAAGTCGATGCTGATGATTTTTGTGCTGACTTTTTTGAATGCCCTTTGGATTTTTTACCTGGAGCTGAATTTTTCTGGCGCGGAAGCGTTCAAAGATATATTTCCTTATTTAATCCTATCTACCACTATGTTAGCAGTAAGTAATATTCATTCATTTAATACTCAATAAATTTAACAAGAATCTCTAAATATTTCAGTACCTTCACCCTTTAAAAGTATTCTTTATCAATAAGACCGTACGAACGTAAAGAGAGTTTACGCCAAAGTTAATAAGTCCAATTTAACCAATTTTGGGAAACCAGTTCTTTTGTTATTGTCTTTTTAAAGCAACTGCATTTTTTGTGCGGATAAATACCTAATTAAAATGTTTTCTTGAATCTTGTGAACTTAAGTTTTGTTTGAATCTTCCTCCCTCCACCTCTATTCTTTATTCTTCGTAAGGATGTGGTGACATTATGGTATTTGACGAATGGCTGCTATCCATTCTTCTCTCTCCTGGGCGCGGTGTGCTGCCTCAGATAGAGAGTAACCGGTAGCGCACTTTATTTGGTCTGATCATCAGAGTGGCGATCTACCTCGAATTCTTTTACCATCTACCTTGCCTTCATCCACCAACTTCTCCATGCCTTCCGTTTGTCTGGTAATATGTCTAAATTACCTCAATATATTTTGGTTGATGGTTGTGGTAAGCCTAGTATTGATGTTGCAGTGATGTTGTATTGATGATGTATAGTTGCACAAACAACTATAGAACAAGTAAAAGAATATGTATATTTGGGACAACTAGTTAAATTAAATAAAGAAAATCAGACCGAAGAAATAAAGAGAAGGATACGGTTGGCTTGGGTATTCTTTGAAACGCTTTCCTATATACTTTCTTCTTCTTTATCAACCAATTTCCATCCACTCCTGAATGTAGGTCTCTCCCAATTGCTTTCATCTTTCTCTATCTTGCGCCAATCTTATCCACCGTTTGCCTGCCACTGCTCTTATGTCATCTACCCATCTTTTTTGAGGTCTTCGCATGCTTTTGGTTGTTGTCCTTGGTCTCCATTCTATAATTCTCCGTGTCCACCTGTTGTCATTATATCGCGCTACGTGACCTGCCCAGCGCCATTTCATTTTTGTAATTTCTTTCACAATATCCCTAATCTTCGTTCTACGTCTTATCTCGGTGTTTTTAATCTTGCCTCTTAGTGATATTCCAAGCATGATTTGTTACATTGCTCTTTGCGTTGTTTCTAATTTTTTAGCAGATTTTTTGGTAAGGGCTACTGTCTCCAAGCCGTAGGTACAAACTCGTAGTATGCATGTGTTATACACCTTTTTTTAAGTTTTTAGGAATGGAAGTGTTTTTCAAGATATGTGCTAGTTTGCCGAAAGCGCCCCATCCCAGTTGTGCTCTTCTTTTAATTTCAGCATCTTGATTTAGTTTTCCTAGTTTGATAACATGACCTTCTTCTTCTTCTGGTTCCTATCCGTTTCGGATGTTGGAAATCATATTGGCAATCATAACCTTGCTCGCTGCGGCTCGAAACAGCTCCGTTGAGGTTTTCTTAAACCATGTTCTTAAATTCCGCAGCCATGATATTCTCCTTCTACCGGTTCCGCGCTTACCTTTGACTTTACCTTGCAATATAGACTGTAGCAGGGAGTAACGGTGCTGATTTCTCATAACGTGTCCCAGATATTGCAATTTTATGCGTTTGATCGTAAACACAATCTCTGGTTCCTTCTTCATTATTCCTAGAACTTCCTTGTTCGTGAGCCTTGCTCTCCATGATATTCTCAGCATTCTTCTATAAAGCCACATCTCAAATGCTTTAAGTTTTTTAATGGTGGTGTCTGTAAGCGTCCATGCCTCCGCCCCCTACAACAACACAAAGAAAACATAGCATCTCAAATGTCTCATTTTTGTATCAAGGGATATGTTGTGACTTTTGAAGATGGCGCTCATTTTGTTTAAGACCGTTCTTGCCTTTCCCATGCGGCACGGCACTTTATTTCCTGTAAATTTCTCCACTGTTCGTTAATAATAGTTCCCATGTAACAATACTGTTTTACTCGCTCTATCTGCGTCCCATTAATGTATAGATGAGCCCGGTTTATATTCTCCTTGCTGATAATCATTTGTTTCGTTTTGTGGGTATTAATGTTTAGTCCGTACTGTTGACTGTACTCGTTTATTCTGTCCATTAGCCTCTGAAGTCCCTCTAAACTATCTGCTATCACCATGGTGTCGTCGGCATATCTAACATTGCTTACTCTTTCACCATTTAGAAGGATGCCTTCGTCTATTTCGTAAAGAGCCTCGTTAAAAATTTTCTCTGAGTACATATTAAATATCAACGGCGATAGGATACATCCCTCTCTAACTCCACGTAGTATTTTTATGTGATCTGTTTCTTCTCCGTTAATTTTCATGTATGCGGTCTGATTCCAGTAGAGTTCTGAAATTATTCTTAGGTCTTTGTCATCCAGGTCTGCCTCTTTTAAAATGTTTATCATCTTTTGATGTTGAACTTTGTCAAATGCCTTTTCATAGTCGATCAAGCACGCGTATACGTCGCAGTGCCGAAAAATGCCTTTCTGGTTCCCACTGCGTTAATGAATTTGTTCCTCGCACTTCTTATAAATTCTTCCATGGATGGCTCTAAGAAACAGTTTCAACATATATCTCATTAGGCTGATTGTTCGATATTCTTCGCACTTTTTAGCCCCCTGTTTTTTAGGTATCGCTATAAACTCTGATTCTAGCCATTTATCAGGGATGATTCCTGCATTGTATATTTTATTGAAGACAGCCGTGATCCAAATTATTCCTTCTTCCTCCAAGAGTCTTAAAAATTCAGCTTCGATATTATCAGGCCCTACAGCTTTCCTGCTTTTCATTTGTTTTATTGCTTCTTCTACCTCGGATTTAAGTATGTCCGGGTCCGTCATCCTCTCTGAAAACGGATGCCTATAATCCGTTCTTTGATCTTGAAAAAGTGTCTCCAAATATATTCTCCATTTGTCTTTCATCTCTTGGGTGTCAATGATAAATTTTCCATTGGTATCTATGAGTTTCATTTGTGTTCGCTTTTTAAAAGTACCCGTTATTTCTTTGACCCTGTTGTGTACATTAAAATTGTCATGCTTGGCTTGTAGTCTTTCTATTTCTGTACATTTCTCTACAGCTTCTTTTTCTTTAGCTTCTCTTATTTTTCTTCTGATGTAAGCCTGCATTTTTTATACTCATCTTTATTTCCTTTAATTAACCTTCTGTGTTCCATTAAGTAAAGGATTTCTGGAGTCATCCAAGATTTCTTCTTTGTTTCTGTTTCGCTTTAGCAGATCTTGTTTAGTTTTCTTAATTATTTCTTCGAATTGATTGATTTCTCGTTGGATGTTATTTTTTTTTGTTATTTTTATTTTTTTCAAGAGATTAAAAGCCGTATAGAAATAGCAAGGGCAAAATTTGTAAAAATGAAACATCTATTGTGTAGTAGAGACCTAAGGATGGATCTAAGGATAAGGTTATTGCGCTGCTACATTTTTACAACTTTGCTCTACGGATCTGAGGCATGGACATTGAAACAACTGGAGATTAAGAAATTGGAAGCTTTTGAGCGTTGGTGTTATCGAAGGATGCTACGAATAGCATGGGTAGACAAAATTACCAATATTGAAGTCCTTGATAGGGTTAATAAGAGGGAAGAAATTGTACAGACAATTAAGAGGCGGAAACTTGAATATTTCGGTCATATATTAAGAGGTCCTCGTTATGGGCTACTACGTTTGATTATAGAGGGCAAAATAAAAGGTAAAAGAGATGTAGGAAGAAGACGAACCTCCTGGCTACGAAATCTAAGGGAATGGTTTAGTCTGAGCTCTAGCCAACTATTTAGAGCTGCTGTAAGTAAAATAAGAATTGCCATGTTGATATCCAACCTTCGTTAGAAGATGGAACCTTAAGAAGAAGAAGTTATTTTTTTCTTTTAGTTGTTTAACTTGGTTGTTAATATATGTTCCTACTTGCTTTTTAACTTCCGGATGTTGGAGGGCTGTCATGTCGTAGTTAGGTCTAGATTTTTTCTTTATTGTCTTCAGTCTCACATCCATGACTCCCACTAAAGGTATCTGGTCAGATTCAATGTCCGCTCCTGGATATGTTTTGACATATTTAAAACTGTTTCTGAATCTTCTATTTACCAATATATAATCTATCTGGTTTCTAATTACGTTATGGGGTTTATCTGCTGGTGCCTTCCATGTATACAATCTCCTCGGCGGTAGTTACCTAGACCTAGACCTAGATATACATAATGTTCAACATTTTCTATGATATGATTTTGTATTGTTATATTTGTTTGGTCTCGGCTCAGTATTTTTGTTTTGCTGTAGTTCATTTTTAAGCCTACCGCTCCTTAAACTGCATTTAATTGTTGTAACATATCATTTAGTTCTTGGATATTATCGGCTATTAAAACTATGTCATCTGCGAATCTTAAGTGGTTTAAGTATGATCCGTCGACGTTGATACCCTTATTGTTCCATTCTAGTTTCTTAAAAATATCTTCTAGAGCAAGGGTAAATAGTTTGGGAGAGAAGGTGTCTCTCTGTCTTACTCCCCGTTGTAGTCTTATGGGATTAGTTTTTGTGCTTTCGTCCAGCTTTATATGCATGGTGGCATTTTCATATATGTTTTTAATTATATTAGTGTATCTTGAATCTATGCGTGCATTTTATAGAGATTCAAGAATTGCCCATAATTCGATGGAATCGAATGCTTTTTGGGAATCGACGAACGCCATGTGAATTGGAACATTACACTCGGTGCATTTTTCTATCAGTGTTCTTACGGTGGGCAAGTGGTCTATGGTATTAAAATGTTTTCTGAATCCAGCCTGCTCGATAGTTTAATAGAAATCGACTTATGTATTAGGCGGTTGGTTATGATTTTAGTTAGTAATTTATACAGATGTGATAGCAAGGATATTGGTCGGTAATTCTCGATGTTTGCTTTGTCTCCTTTCTTGAATAGTAAAATGACCTCGGAGTTGTACCATTCTTGAGGAATCTTTCCTTCATCTATTACTTTAATAAATAAAACACTTAATACCTGTTCCATTTTTCTGCCACCAATTTTCAACATTTCAACTGTAATCTTATACTCTCCCGGACATTTATTCGTTTTAAGTTGATTAAGGGCCATTCTTATTTCATAGTCAGTTATGTCCGGTATTTCTTCTGAGCCGGTGTTAATTATTGTTCGTTGAGTACATCGTTGTTGTTGTTGTTGTTGTGTATTTACCGAGTATAGTTCTGTTAATGTAGAATTTTTCAATTGCCTCGCTTATTTCCTTTCTGTCTCTGACGGTGACGTTTTTCTCATTTTTTATTTCTATGATTTTTGTTGCGCCGCTTGAGTTTTTTGCTTTGAGTACTTTCATGTTGCAGTTATCTTGTAATATATTTTTTATTAGATTGTTATTTTAGTTTCTATGATCGTTCCTGATTTCTTGATTCACGTTTTTGTTTAAACTTTTAAAGCTGTTCGAAGTTCGATCTGTTCTGTTTCGTCTTTCTTGGAGTAGTTTAATTGTATTAGGTTGGAGTTTAGATGTTTTGGCTGTTTTTGTGTTTGAGCATAGTTTTCCTACACTAAAGAATAGAAAATACCCCAATATTTAAAAACAAAAGTATTCAACCAATGTATACTTTCTGTTCTTACCTACGTCTCTCAAACTTGGACCTTTACAAAGGAAAACATGGAAAAAATAGCAAAAATTCAGAGAGCTATGGAAAGGCAAATGCTAAACATCAGGCTGTCAGTCAAGAAAAGAAATACTTGGATCCACAACAAAACAAAAGTGACCGATGTATCAACTCAGATAGCAAAACTTAAGTGGAAATATTCGCTGGACATACCATAAGACAGAAAAACGACAGATGGAATAAGATGATTATACATTGGAGACCATATACTTACAAACGAAAAAGAGAAAGGCCACAAATGAGATGGTCAGATGACTTAAAGACACACGCAGGTCCGAAATGGATACAAACTGCCTACACAAGAGAGACGTGGAAGAAGAAAGAGGAGCCCTATGTCCAAAATTGAACAGCAAGGGCTGTATAGATAGATACATAGAGAAAAAAACATGAAAACAACATAGATACAAGACATCAATAGATAAAAAATGCCTGATGTGTTGATGAAACTAAGAAGAAGAAGAAAATTTATTACTTGAATTTAGATACAAAACTATAAAATGTTCAAATATTTTTAGTTCTTTTTAACAATATACTTAATTATTTAAAAACCTATTGTAGTAAATAAATATATTATTATAGGTACAAAAAAAACATTCGTATCATCATTACCTCACCTATTACTTGGCTTAAATACTATCATTATCACTACCTTGAATGTGGGCCATAAATTTGTGTAAAAATGAAACAATTATACCTTCCTATTTTTTTATGCGCAACAAAATAAAAATGTTTCATAACTGCTTGTTCCCTAACACAGTCGCAAACTACAAATTAAAGCAACAATGAAAAGTGATGTGTACTTTTTAAAACTCACATACAAATGGGGAGGATACTTGGGAGTTTTTCCTCTAGAAGATAAACCAACTTTGTCCAAAACTATACTCTCTGCAAAGGTTATTTTCTCGATAGTAGCTATAGTTTATCAAATTTATTATTTTAAATCGTTTGAGTTAAATGTAAGGAAAGTTGGGCCGCAAGGAATCAGATTTATCGCAACAGATGTGTTACAATTCTGTTGTATATTTGCATGTACTAAAATAAATAGGTACTCTTGGGGTTCATTAGTGGAAGATTCCGCATTACTGGATACAAGATCTATAAAAAATGCAATAAGCACATTTGGACATGTTACAAGGATCATTTTGGTATTAGTTTTATTAATACTCTCCAGATGTTACATATTTACAATATTCCAGAACACAGATGTTACGTTTTACATCATATTTGCATTTGGAAGTTATGTCTTGCTAGATTTGTTGTTTATAACTATTTTTATCTGGGAGATATCTATCATAATACGTGCCAGATACGTAGCAGTGACTGAAAATGTTCAGAAAATATATTCCAAGCAGCTATACAATAATATTAATGTAGAAAAAATCGAGAGAGAAATTAGATGGTTTATGGTTTACTTGCACAGAATATGTGTGGTTCTTAATAAGGCCGTGGGAAAATTGATCCTGATGGTTATAGTCGTGACCTTCTTTGGTATGACTTCTCTGTTTTTTGAAATATATCAAAATTTTGCTGAGGTTAATTTGACAGATAGTTTTATATATTTTATTGGAGTTAATATGATGCCATCGGTAAGTAGCTTATTTGTTGTTTTTATGAGTTCTTTAACAGGAAGAATATTTATCTGCAAATTTAAGTATCTAATGTCGGGTCCAGACCAAGCAGACAAAACGAAAACACAATTCTGAAACAAAAACACAATAAACCGGCGACAAAATTTGTCGTCAAAAGACAAAACAAAATTGAGACAAACTGTCCACACCAGAACAACAAAATATAAAAACAAATTCAGTTGGTGACGTTGTTGTTGTGATTAGTGTTGGCGTTTTAATCAAGAAAAAAATGAAACTAAAGATTTATTGCTAGCCCAAGTTTTTTTTTGGTCTCATCATCATCCCAGGTTGCTAAAAGAAAACCCAAACGTTTTTGGATTAGACTAAGCCTAAAAATGCGAGAAAGTTGTTCGATAGACAAATTGTTAGTTCAGCTGCGAGCAGATGATATTGGACTAAGTGGTGAAATTCGATCAAGCTTCAAAAATTTTTTAAGAATGTCCACCGAAGATTTTGAGAAACTAATATGCCTTGTTGGTCCTGCAGTAGCAAAGAGACATACTAACTTTAGAAATTCTATGAGTGTAACAGAAAGGTTAGCAATCACTTTAAGATTTTTAGTAACAGGTGATTCCCACCACAGCCTAATGTATCTTTCAAAAGTATCAAAGCAATCAATATCTGTAATAATACCTGAAGTATGTAAAACTTTAATTAACAGTCTTAGTGGTTATGTACAGGTATGTTAAACTTTTTTCATTACTATTTTTTTGTTAATACCCCTTAAAAAAAACTCCATATTTATTAATTAAATGTTTAATACACAAGAAGTTGACGATAGGTACATACTACATGCAAAATAATGACCAGTCTACGTGTTTTTACATTCAAAAAGTTCATCATCAATTTCGTTCGTTTTCTTGATCTGAATATTGAGAAAGCTCTTTGTCAATACTAGGTGGATGTGAAAATAAAGGTTGTGTGTTGGTGTTTGGTGGATTTAAGTAATAGTTTTGTGGGTCAGCACTGGGTGGATTTGAGTATGAATGTTGCGTGTTGGGTGGATTTGAGTATAAATGTTCAATGCTGGGTGGATTTGAGTATAAATGTATGTCAATGCTGGGAGGAGTTGAGTATGAACGTGTGTCAATGCTGGGAGGATTTGAGTATGAATGTTGTGTGTCTGTGCTGGGTGGATTTAAGTACAAATGTTGTGGGTTGGAGTTGGATGGAGTTGAGTGAACATTTGTGTTGAGACTAAGTAACAGAAAAATACACTTAATTTTGATAAAAATTGTACATTCTATTTCTCCTACTGCTTAACTCGTTTTGGCACGCACACGCATCCACACTGCGCCGACAACTTGTCGTCAAATACATAGATAAAACACAGACTTTTTGGTTTTTACCGACCTGAGACGGGACCTGAAAAAGTTTTCAAATTTGCAAACAAAACAAAATTGTTCAGAAATGTCTCAACAAATGTTTTCGATTTGTCGCCACTTTGTCGCGAAACATGAATGTTTTTGTTTTGTCTGTTTGGTCTGGACCCGGCATTACACAGATTTTTAACATCCGTACAAAATCCTAATGAAAACACATATATGTGATAACAAAACACCAGAATATACCACAAGGATAAAAGTCGAAAACTTACAGGATTACTCCACAAGAGGCCTATTCCAAAGAACCGAAAAAGCAGAAACACATCTATCATAGAAAGCCATGGAATCGAAGAAAGTTAAAAATTAGCAAAAAGTTAAGACAGTTAAGTTAAGAAAAAATTAAGTCTAATATCTTAGCCTCGGGCTAAAAAATTCTTAGTGAAAGAAATATAAACAAAAATAAATCGTTCTTAAGGCAAAAAACTCCATGGTATTGTACAGAAAAAAAAATGTAAGGAAAAGGAAAAAACTTACCTGAAATACATATCAACTAAAACACAAGAGGCATACCATAAGTTAATAGAGACATGGGGAATCTAAAATTTACATTCCACGACATATCTCCTCAACTTAGCAAAAATCCTTAGCGAATTGGTTTCTTGTACTCATACACAGTATATCCGAATAAAAAGAAGAAAAATACAGTCAAGATTTGATTTCATGTCCAATGCGTCTGTGTATCTGCTTATACGTATTTCGTCCTAATAGGGCTCACCAGAACAGCTATTCACAGGTATTCTGAACGTGAAAATAAATCTTTTCTGTCTTAAGAAGCAACTCTAGCATGGCTTTGTATAGACGCAAATAGCAACATCTGATAATAAATCCGTAAACTGTTGATCGTGTGTGATCGTGGAAGATCGTGTACAGATACATGATCTTCCACTACGAAAACCCTGTTGTTCATCTGCTAAACCTATCCTCTAATTTATTAGCACTTGTAAAATTTTAGTTTTAAGTTGTAGCGTAGTATTTAACAAGTTTATACCTCTGTAGTTTTCTGGCTGTTTTTATCTCCTTTTTTAAATAGTAGAATTAGTTTGCTTATCTTCCATTCTTCCGGTATTTTATTGTTTTTTATAATTCGATTCAGTGATATTGTTAATTAGAGGCCACCAGAACCAGAGTGGCCCAAGTGATAGAAATCAAAACTAGAGATATGGGCCAAAATAGTTAAGTGAAATTTTCGAGTTAATGTAGAACATATTAGAATTAAATATTTAACACATCGCTTAGTTCGCAGCATAATACTTTAAAAATTACTAAGATTCTAATGGGCTATAGCCTGATGCTAATTTTGTAAGTATTTGTAATTTTTTTAATAGTTAGGCCACTTTGGCGTTGGCTGTTTGAGACAAACATGTCAATAAAAGTAAGAATAATAGGCCATCAGGTATGAAAACAACCCATCCCATAGAAATTAATTAATGTAATATACCAGAAATAATGACTTTTATTAAACTGAAAAATTACAAATTAAAACTTAGTGCTAGTTTTTTTTACTTAAGTTGTAATCAAACTTTCACTTTTATTGTTTTTAAATGTTTTCATTACACACTACTCCACTGAAAAATCGCTCATAACTTCGTCTAATTAATTTCTTACAGTGTTAGAGTCTGCTAGTTGGTCTTTCAGAAGGTCTTTCTTTTTTTTCAGGGTTGATTTTTCTTCCATCCGGATAGAGCGTTTCGAGCTCTAGGTTAGCAGCATCTTGAGAATTCCTATTGCTGAAGTTAACTTCGGTAAAAGGGACTTTTGGATTATTCGAATATTTACAATATATGGAGAATAGATGCATTCTACTATACAGCATCCACTGCATTTTTAGCCACTCTACTTAAGACCTATCAACGCTTATCTTTCTGTTCGTAATGTTACTTTCTAACGCTTTCGTCGATATGAAATCGTCTCGTTTCATCTGTACTATCTTGAATGGATTCTTTTTTCTCGCTGCTGTTATCACGGTGTTCCAATGCTCCGGAATGTATATGTTTGAGAAATACCTCCTCTGCTTTTCTATCAAGCCGAAAGCTCGGTCACAAGATGAGTAGGAATGGCCGCTCACTGAAAATTTGTGATCAATCTGTTCCACAGTATAAGCTGGATTTGATACAATGTACATACACAACACCGCAATTTTTATATTGCAGTTCTGACCGCCACATTGGTCTGAGTACATTATTAGTTTCTTTGTACGTACATTATCTCTAATGAATTTTAATAAACATGAACCTATTTCCCGTGGCCCTCTGGATGCAGTCGATTCGTCCCAAACGTACATAAAAATGTCATCGATAGCAGCATTGTGAATACCTTCACAGTAAGTCCATAACTGCCGTTTATAATAGCATATTCCAGTTGAAATTACCGGAGTTGGAAGAGTCTTTATCAGATCAAATATAATTACTGTAGTGTCATTGTTTTCTTTTGCATACTGTATATCAATTTTCATATTATTCATGGCACTTTCCGCTTTTCTTAAATGAATCTCCTTGGCAGTGGTAAGTTCGACCTTCTTGGAATGTTCATTATTTTCACAAGCCTCTATTTTTACTTTGAAATTATCGCATTTCTTACATGAATCTGTTATAGGAGCATGGAATGATAAGTTGAACTTCTCGTTGAATATTTTTTCAAAGATGTATTTAGAAACAGGTTCGCTGACTTTCTTTTTATATTCGGAACACATTATTGTCAAATTCAAGTCAGGTGGCAAATACTGTCTGATCTCACTTTTACGTCTGGTGTAATGTGAATCGTATTTTGAAAAAGTATTAATGAACTCCTTTACGTCATTTTCTTTCAGCTCAGGGTTTTGTTTTTTGGAACATGTTTACCTCGCTTATCAATAGAGGGTGTATCACCAACTGATTTATTTTTCAAAACCCTTGTTAGACGTCCATCTGATACTTGAAGGTCATGTTTGAAAAATGACTTGCAAACACGAATTTGTCTTCCGTTCATATCTGGTAAATGATACAGTCTGGAAAATTCTCTCGACTTTGTTGTGACATCGTTTGCATTTTGTTTACATGATCTTGCTTTAATTACGACATTTACGAGTAAACACAGGTATGAGCTTTGCAAATTGAAATTTGATAATCTTTAAAATTTGGAAAATAGTATTTTTTGTCTTTCAGGTTCGATCTTCTCGTGGCATTTTTAGTGTTAGTTTATTCCTCACCTTTAGCTCGTTTGTTTTTTCTTACATTTTTTTTCACGTATGTTCCTTGCGAATGCGTTTCCTTGTCGTATTTGTAGAAACTGACGACTGGTCTTCTTCATTAGACAAATCTTTAAGAATAAGTTGCAAATTTGGCGAAGAGCTCCTGCTGCGATGATCTGGAGCATACTCGGAACCTGAATCCTGATAGGGCTCCTCTGGACTTGATCCAAGTATATCTCGTAATTAATTTTCGATGTTATCAGTAGTTTCAGCCCCACTCCCTCCATCATGTGCAGTTGCTGCAGCTCCAGGAACATCTGCAGCAAACAAACACAATAATAATTACTATTTATGTAAGATGTAAGCATTGATAAAAGTAAAACAGTACAAATAATGTTTTTGTAGTTTATGTTAACTTGACAAAGGTTATAACAGTTGGATTGTTGGTTAAATAACAGAGAAACTCACCTTTTACGTTACATGCAGTGCCTTCTGCGCCTTCACTCTCACTTTCATTCATGTTTTTATTCATTTTCTAATTAAAACACTGTTATAAAATGAGAAACACGCAAATAACCTCTCAATAATAATCACAATGACAGTTAAGCTTTGCCAATGCCAGAGTGGCCCAAGTCACCTGGGTCACTATGATTTTTAAAATGGAGTATAAAATTACAATGCCAAAACAATACTAGTGTCGCCATCTGTTATTCTCGGAGAAAACTAATTTTGGGCCACTGTGGCTTTGAAAATATTATTATTTCACATCGTTTTTTGTGATAAAGTCTAAATATGAAAAAATGTCACTTGGGCCACTCTGGTTCTGGTGGCCTGATATTGTTCTATCACTGTTGCTCCACAATATTTTAGCCATTTGTTTGGTATCCCTTCTTCACCTGCTGCTTTTCTGTTCGTCAGGTTTTCAAATATTTTTCGGACTTCCTGTATTTTTGTAATTTTTGATAATTTCTGGTGTTTCTGGTTCTAGCATCGTTTGTTCTTCCTCTGCATAGAGCTTTTTTAGGTAGCAATCCACGTATTCCTTTTTATGAGTTTTGGTTATATGAGTTCCTTTACCGCCGTACTTTGACCTCTTATCAAGCGCCGTGTTTTCTTTTAAAGACCTTAAACCCATTTCTTTCAAACAGCGTTACCAGTGATCATTTTTTATTTTTCTTACAAGTGCATATGTTTCATTTCTAATTGTCTTATAATTATTGTATACCTCTTGTGTTTTAGCTGACATGCATTTCAGTTAAGTTTTTTTTTTCTATACATTTTTCCTTCACTTTTGTACAAAACCTTAGAGTTCTTCGCCTTGGGAACGATTTATTTTATTTATATTTCTTATACCAAGATTTTCCTTGACCGAGGCTAAGAAATTGGACTTAACATTTTTTTTTAACTTAACTTTAATTAATATATACATATACTTGTGAAATTACAGCAGTTCTTTCAGATATCTTTTAAAGCGTATTTTTTAAAAATTGCTTACACCTTTCTTTAAAGCAATTAGGACATAAAAATTCTAATTCTTTGATGTAGATATTGTAAAATTTACCTTTTAAATAATTGATTAAGCAAATTAATCCTGCTCACATTTCTAACCAATACATATTTTTCGATTAAACTAGATCGAAATATTTTTTGTGTACCTTCATTAATGGTATTATAACGTTAAAAGCAATACACTAATAAAAAATGCATTATCGGTAATATAATGCAAAAAATAATATTGTAAAACGTATTTTCATCATTGGTTGACGAGACTTTTACAGTTTTGGCCAGTACAGAATAAAATGCACATCGACGACATCGTGCTTTTAAAGCTCCTTCTAAGAATAGGAGGAATTTTCGGTATTTTCCCAATTGAAAAAAATAAAACTCTCACCACTGTAATAATACTTTTAAAAACATTTCTCAGTATCGGAGGAATGTATTTTCAATATCAAGAGTTCCAATATAAAGCTGAGGCACTCGGCTTTAACACCTCTGTAGTGGTAACCTCTTTTGCGATTCATTACCTAGCGATGGACACATTCCACTTTACGTGTATGTATATGTGCTATAGAAGCAAATATTTCTGGGACCCCCTCTTAGAAAAAATCTACAAAATGGAAAATAATTTTGGTAGGCATAGAGTCAACGTGTTTTTACATATTGTACAAATGGTGATACTCTTGTCATTCACAGTATCTACTCGAACTGATATAACCGACAATTTCGAGCTTGGAATATCCTTCGTCTTGGCTTTCGTTTACTGGACCACTATTATTCTGGAAATATTTTTTATAACAACAGTTGCTTGGGAGATGTCCAGAATACTATGTTGCAGATACGCGGCTATGTCACAAAAAATTATCGCTAGTTTTGCTCCGAAATATTTTGCTACCAGTGCGTTAGACAAAAAAGAGATGGATTTGAAATTGTGCATTAAGTATTTGCATTCGATTGGAGAACAAATGAACGATGTTGTTGGAAAGTTGGCATTTTTAATTATTATACCCACGTTTATACACGTTTTATGGTTATTTAATTTGATTCTAAGTAGATCAGAGTTACGGAGGTCAGATATATACCCAGATACTTTTAAGTATTTTATCACAGCTGTTTTGATGTTGACTGTAAGTATTATTGCTAATTATGTTTATCAGGTGGTCTTAATTTTCGAAAAACCGTACGAAACACAATAAACAATTCTGAAACTATTTGTAAAAGATAAAAATGTATACCAGTCTTTATAACAGAAAAAAAATTAACTTATAATTAAAGAAGATGGTGATAGTTGGATTATTTGTAGGGATTTTTGTTCTACTCTTCTTAATATAGTACTATATAAGGAATCTTGCACCAGTATCTTATGAGTCTGAGTCAGGACTGTCAACCTGGTCCTCTCTAACTTTAAATTTTGTCCATTAATACAGTTTTTAAAACAATATATTTGTCGCCTCTTAAAATATGTCCTAGTTATGAGAACTTTCGCTGTTTAATATTGTTTAGAAAGCTTTTTTTGGGTATTAGCTATTCTTAAGACCTCTTTATGTGTAATAGGGTCTATCGGTGTAATTTATTCAATCTTCAGAGACACCACATCGTGAACTTTTTAATACGGTTTCGCCATCTTACTTTAAGTGATCAGATACATTAGCATGTAACATTCTTTTTTCTGAAAGAATTTTATTAACATATCTTCTCATAGCAACCAAGATCTAAAACTAATTAGAAACAATAATAATAATAATAATAATAATAATAATAATAATAATAACGTCGAACTATTGGTTGACATCAGGAAAGAAAGATGTTTCCCGAGACTGAAGGTTTCCTACTTGCCGTTCAGGATCAGGTTATTCCAACTAAAAATTACCTAAAATATATTGTTAAAGATCCTCAAGTCCAAAATGACAAATGCCGATATGGATGCCAAGCCCAAGAAACCATCCAACATCTTACAGGTGGCTGCCAGGCATTTGTCGGTACTGATTATAAAGAACGCCATGACTCAGTAGGAAAGATTATCCACCAAGAACTAGCTGACAAACTGGGACTTCTCCAAACCGACCATCTTCCTTATTATCAATATGTCCCTGACAGAATGCTTGAAAATGACAACTACAAGCTATACTGGGACCGCACTGTGCTCACAGACCAACCAGTGGCCCATAATAGACCGGATCTCATACTAGTGAATAAAATTACCAGGCAAACAACACTTATTGATGTGGCGATACCTAACACTAACAATTTGCTTGTTAAATACAACGAAAAGATCGCCAAGTATAGAGATCTGGAAATACAAATCAAGAGACAATGGAGAATGGAAAGAACCCAGACAGTACCTATTGTTCTATCTACTACTGGTGTTATTCCCAAAAACCTCCTAGCGAATATAAAACAGCTGGGTCTAAATGAACATCTTTATAAGGCCATGCAGAAAGCTGTACTCCTCGCGACCTCCAGATGTGTACGAAAATTTCTGGGAGATACTCCGACATACCAAGTCACCTAGGGCTCGATAACACGGAAAGAGTCCCACCAGAGCTCAATCCTTTTGATACCGTAGGTATCTGGGATGAGTGAATTTTCCCCTTAGAGGGAGTGTGAGCCGTATGGCTAAATCGGGATAATAATAATACTAATTAGCTGGCGCTCACTTAAGTGAGATAAACGAGGCAGTGTATCAAATGAAGTGTGTCTATGAATAAAAATATTTTGTGCTTTTGTTACAAGGTGACAAAACTCGGCCAAGAAACGATCGGCTATAGACAAAATCTGTATGCTGACAAAATTTGTATGTATTGCACAGAGTACCTAGAAATGTAAGTATCTGAACAACGAGTAACAGATCAATACGGTATAATTATCTAGACTAGATATATAACGAATCAAAAAGTCAAACGGGAGATTCATATTAAAGAGTTAGATGGAAATCAAGCCCCTAATGAAATATAAAAAGCCGAGAAACTGGGTGCGCTGTTAAAAATTGTAAACACTGAAGTTCTCCCAATTATGTCGTAGAAGCCCATACATTGGAGTATATACACACTCTCATTTAATGGGCAGCAACAACAATTACTAATGTTATGGACATTAAGATCAGAACACCCTCAACATACGTCGGTAGCACACATTTCAAACGCCTCCAATCTTTTTATGGCATTTTCCGTAAAGCTCCAGCTCCAGTAAGGCTCTACTCCATAGAGGAGGACACTAAAGACGTAACATCTAAGAATTCTTATGAGTATTGTAACGATACTATTTTGCCTACCACATGGGGTATTACTGTGGGGACTAAAAGTTGGGGGCAGAAATTATTGGGGTGGAGATAGGGCAAGCAAAATAATCGAAACATATGCGAACGGCACTCAGGGTTTATTCAGAGAGCTGGGGTCGTGGATAAGTAAATAAGAAAGGGTCGAATTGGGCAACTACAAAAAAATTGAAACAAAAGGTCATAAATTTCTTGGGACAAACAAAACAAAAAGAAACAGGGAACACCTCTACTAATTTAAAAAGGACGCCACTTCGAGGTGCCTAATTATAACCATTACAACAGCTAGTTGTAATTATCGAAATAATTATTAAAAATGAAAAATAAATCTTTTTCATATGAAACTCAAAAAAATGTTTATTAAAAAAATAAAAAAAATGTTAAGAAACAAAATTTAACATTTATTGGTGTCTGACCACAAACAGTTACACAAAATAGACAATATTAAACACTATACTAATAGTCACAAATTACGAAAATACAGGGAAAAAGTTACATGTGTCCTATCTGTTTACAATGGGGAATTGCTACAAAATCTTTCAAAATTGTTGTTACTGCAATACCTGTTTTTACCTTTTTTTTTTAACAAACAAAACAAATAAAAATCAAAAATAATAAAATTAGCTGTCCTACGTAAACAATAAAATTATAACAGAAAAACTTAAAATGACAGCTAAAGTCAAAAGTACATTGCTACAAAACTGGAACAACTGCACGTAACGTAACACGTAGTGCACAATTAACTGCAAAACCACTAATCTTCCATAAAAAAGGGCAAAAACAGAAAACTTTACGAATTCGACGTGAATTCGGACATAACACTAAACGCTCTTGACTGCGGCTCCAACGAGAGTGATGAAATTATCTTTAAAATTCGTTCACATAACTTGACAAACAATACACAACGGAAATTAAGACGTAAATTATTAATTTGAAAACGCAGTACATCATTAGTAAAAATATAATAAGGTCGATAATTTTATAGTCGCCTTTTAAAAGCATATAATGATGGAATGGAAGACTAAAATTCATCTTTAAATACCCGGTAAAAACAACATCGAAACTCAAGTTATCTCAATTTACCGAAACCTTTTCCAGAGGGACTCGTGTATTTCTACACTTTCCGTGTATGCACTTTCTTTCTCTTGTTGTTCTCAGAACAGCATAACCGCGGTATTGAGGAGGAAGAGGACTCATGGACATAGGTAAGCAAAGGAATAAGCAGATAGTTAATTTAAAAAACTATTTTTAGATGCAGACTGAGACATGTACTTTACATCGAGCAATTTGCGGAGTAGATGACACAACACCGCTCAAACTGAGGGAAAAGGAAGATCAGTCAAGAATTTGTCGACAATATAGCGTCGAACTATTGGCTGACATCAAGAAAGATGTTCCCAGAAACAGTAAGTTTATTACTTGCCATTCGGATTTAAGTTATACCAACAAAAAATTACCTTAAATACATTATTAAGGATCCTCAAATCCAAAACCTCTAATGCCAATATGGATGTTCAAGTCCAATAAATTGTCTAACATCATAATGGGGACTTTTAGGTAATAGCTACATTTGAATTCAAGAAACGGCATGATTTAGTAGATAAAATACTTCATCTATCAAGAAATAGCTATTAAACTGGGACTTCCCCAATTAAACCATCTCTCATGTTATCAATATGCCCCAGAGTGTATTTACCCAAAACGTAATTTTCAAGCTATATTGGGACTGCACTGTGCTCAAAGATCAAACAGTAGAACACAATAAATAAGATCTCGTACTAGATAATAAACTTTAGGAACAGACAACACTAATCGATGTGGCGATACTTAACAACATATTTTACGTGTTCAATATAACTAAAAGATCGCCAAGTACAAAAATCTGGAAAGTAAATAAGGTGACAATGGATAATGAAAAGTACTCAGACGATAACTATTATTCTTTTTACTACTCATTTCATTCATTTCGAAAAACCTTCTAGAAAAATATAAAAAGGCTGGGTCTAAATGAACATCTGTATATAAGACCATGCAGAAAGTTATACTACTCTCGACGACCAGATATGTACGAAAATTTTTTTGAAATACTCCAGCCTATCAAGTCACCTAGGGCTCGATAACATGGAAAGAGCCAGAAACAGATTTGATGTCTGATTTGATTGTAAATGCGTCTTTTGCAGCAGTATCAGCAGTCTCATTACCTAAAATGCCAACGTGTGAGGGAATCCAGATTAATGTTATGTTTGTTTCAGAAGAAGTAAGACAGTTCGTTGCTTCATGTATGGCATAAAATAATGGATGTTTGGAATATTTATTTTTACTCGAGTCGATGGAAGACATCGAATCTGTACATATAGCAGGGCTCTTGGTTTAAGTTTGCTTACATAGAATGGAGTATAGTTCTCCCGTATTGATGGAGGTGAATTGTGGAAGGCAGAACTTCTAAATGATATTATTTAAAGTTGTTACAAAATATCCAATACCTGTCTCATTTATTTTTAGATTCATCTGTGTAGAGAATCTCGTCATATAAGTTTGCTTGACTAACTCTAGGAAAGATTGCCTCAAAATTTGGCTGTTGGTTTTATTTTTGTGGTAATTATTACGGAAAAGGGTTAAGTTTTGGTATGTTAATAATCCAAAGAGAAGCTGATGATTGTGTATGAGTATATGTTATTGAAAAATCAACAGATCGTGAAAGAGGAAGTAAAATTTGAGGTAATGTCTGGTTTTATTGTTAGCTCCACCATTACAAAATTTATAAATTAGCTTATATATAGGTTTGTTTTGATTCGAAGACATTCTACCAAAGTATTTTAAAAAAAGTTGTTGCTTACGAAGCGAAAGGGGAAGTTAAATATGTTTTTGTTAACGTATATAACGTGTAAGTTTAAAGAAAAATATTTAAAATATTTTAAAGTAAATTTTTTGCATATGGGTTTACATAATATGTTGCTATTTTTTGCCAAACGGTGTACTTTAAATAATGTAAAATCTAAACTTTAAAACCTTGATACTGGGAATATCAATAAGAAAATAGTATATTAAAGATAATAACACCATTACTGTACATTATTTCCGTGTGCAAGCCATTTATATTGAACTGCCATTAAGAAAATAATACCCAGGTAGATCATTTTTAGTGCAACTAGTAATGGTACAAGATGAAAAGTGACATACATTTTCTAAAACTGATTTTCAAATGTGGCGGACTGTTCGGTATCTTTCCGCTAGAAAATACTCCGTCCACAACTCGCACTATATTACTAATAACTACAATTTTAACGATAGTTTCTGTTTTCGCACAATATAAAAAGTTTGTCAGAGACGTGGATTTGGTGCAAATCCCAGCCCCAGCTAATTGTGCTTATGGAGTAGTCATAGCTTCGGTTGACTTATTTCACATACTTTGTGTTTTTAATGTCTTTCGATCCAAGAATTCATGGAAAATGTTGTTTAGTCAGTTGTTTTCCTTGGAATACAGAGATGATTTGGACAGATTTTGTACCAAAAATTACTGGCAATACTCCAAGATTTTACTGTTTATTGTTTTGTTAACACTTGCTAGATCAGACGTCATATACTTAAAGTATGAAAACGACTTAATATATCTGCTCATTGATTTTATATTTTGCACATTGGTTTTTATAGAAATCTTGATCGTCACTTTTGCTATATGGGAAATATCGACTATAATAAGAAGAAGATATGTATACTTAACTGCTACAATACCTACACTGTTGACCCAGAGCGTTGCCTTTAACAAAAAAGTTGTTATGTTCATGTCCACCGATGACTGCAATGAAATAAGTTGGTACATAATGTATTTGCACAAAATTTCCGATAAGTTAAACAGAATTGGAGGAAAATTGATATTATCTATTATTGTATTGACATTTATGCAAAATCTTTGGGTGTTTTACATTATTTTATTTTCCTTGAAAGACGTAGACAAGAGGATGTTACACTATTATATTATTTCCACGGCAACATTATTCGTAAGTTTTTATTTTATGTCAGAAAATTTTTAACGTAATACTTAAGATAATGATATGGGATTTGTTCCGCATCAACAAAACAAGGCATAAGCAAAACTCAAAGATAGATATATTTAAAAAGATCTTTACCTTCTCCATTAATTTTAAATCCTCCTCCTCAGTCCTAATCCCTTATGGGATGTGGTGACACCAGGCCTTTACAGATTTTTCATGATTTCCCTCCATCTTTCCCTGTCCTGGGCTAGTTGTTCGGCTTTATGTAACGCTTGGTTAATCAATATTTTTGTTTGATCTACCTAACGGCTTGGAAAATTTCCCCTAGAAATCGACAAGGAATCTACGTTCCTGTAGTTGGCTGTATACCATATATTAAAAAATTTTTATTAAAAAACCTTTATAAAATGTATATATTTAAAAACCCTAACGAGCTAATTATAAAAAACGTTTTCGGAATCCATATTCCATCATCGGTGTCCTAGAAAGTATATAACCACTTAATTAAAAAGAACATGAGGTTGAAATTTTGACTAAGGTTAATGCAAAGTGTGGTTAATACTTACTAGGAGTACATGAATGTAGCCACTAAATATATGGGTAAAAACCCGTTAACAAATTAATTAGTTACATTTGGTATACAATATTTCTTATAATATGTTATGATGTTAAAGTTACCGTTGGATAAGGTAACATGGCGACATATGACTCCACGTTGAAGTTGCTATACTCTGTTTTTTAACCAGGAGGAGTAAACCAAAAAGACAGATTCACACCCAAAAAAGTTACTAAAAAAGTCACCAAATACATCTTCTTTTTTTGTTGTATATCTCGGCCTTGCGGTAATCGAGTAATCAATATCGGACAACCTTACACGTCAATTCTAACGTAACTTTATGTTTTAATATTTTTTTTTTAATTCACTTTATATTCACTATATATTACAATTATTACAATAAGAAAGGACGTTTTTCACATTTGGTCCCATGTATATATATTTAAATATCGGGTGATCCAGTTTTATAGATCTTTTGAGTCGATGGTACTTAATTTAGAGAATATTTTGATCCAGAGAGTCGATAATGTTACAGATCTAAGTATGGTTTTTCTCAGAAATTTGACTTTTAATTTGCAAATAGATCTTATATGCAACAAAGCTATGCAAATGCATGTATCAAAAAGTTAGAGAAAGTTTAAAGACTTCTGAAATACTGTTCTTTTAAACTGCGTAGACCATATTCTTATTCTGGTGTGATTAATTTCTTGAATCTAGGTTTTTTTTTTACCAGAAGAATTAACTTTGACTTTAATCATTATTTGTAAGCTTAATAATCCAATCTCCTGAATTGCTTCAGCCAGTTTGTATTACATATTCCTCCCCATTCATTGCTTTAGAATTGACTTTTTCATGTTTCAGTTTCATATCACAGAATAAATTATGGTTCAAATATAGGTGTGGTCCTACTTTTCATGCATGGTAATCAGTTACCTCACTAGATAGATATAACTTATGTATCAATATCTTAAGGATCTATTTGAAGCACTAAAATGCAAAACAATAAATTGGTATAAATAAGTGTGTACTTGCAATTTCTTTAATGCTGGATTTTTGTTTAATTTTGACAGTGAGTTTGTCCCATTTGTTATCAATAAATAAAATTTACTAAAAAATACTGGATTTCTGTGAGATAATCAACTAATTCAATCTATTATGTTACATTCTAGTATAATTTTGTAGTTTTCTTGTGATGATCTACAACAAGAAGAATAAAACCAACTGTATCAATACAATTAAAGTAAAACACAACATTACTAATGTTTTTTTATTGTGATGAAAACAAAATGAAAATGCTTCTTAACAAGTATACACAAATTTGAAAGATAGTTGCCGTTTTTCTTATGATAATTAGATATAAATTTATTATATATACTATTTATTATATGTATATATCAGCTAGAAAAATATCACATTAAATACTATTATCGCATATCACCAAGTCCAAGTTATTACAAAAACAACTTAAAGAGTCAGAAATCGATTTATATAATATTCTGTGCATAATATATATTCGGAATGAATGTAAAAATAAAAATTTAATAATTTTAGTAGTCTTCCAAAATCTCTCCATTTATGTCTTGGTGAGATTAATGAACAACTACACAATCTAAAACTATCTAAATCACTAAACAATCTATAGTTATGCTATGTAATATTTGCTGTATTGAATCTGCATATGTAAAGTAAAAATATCCTTTTTTTCCTTTTCTTCTCTTTCCATGTTCTTATATCTGTTGAACCAAAATACTTGACAACATTCCAGTAGAGTATACAAATAAAAACTTAATATTTAATAGTAACAATAATATACCTGATTATAAAAATAAAATCTATAAAATCTTTTAGTTAATTTTACTATATAATTGTAGCTAACCCATATTTACATACCGATATTTGTACTTACTTCAAATTGATTTGCTTAAAGAATTTATATAATAATGAACGATACATATTTTGCAAGATCTGAGCGGTTGTTAATTTCACTTTAAATTTTACCTAAAGTGAGCATTTCATTCTTGAAAAAGAAGCTGTGTACTATCTGTCGTATAGATGTTTTAACTCTTTCATCCTATATTGCAAGAATATAAGGTCGACCTTTAATATTTTTAGGACATTTTACTGCTCCAGTCTGCTTATATTCTTTAATTGTTCTAAATTCTATTGTTGTAAATAGTTGAATTCGCAACACCTAAAATTAGCACATTACTTTAGTAAGTCTTAATTTTAATAATAACTATTCTGTAAAACTAACCTGCTGCCGGTTTTATTTTTACTACCGTGGCTGTTATTTTTATTCCAGAATTATCAATTTTCATGTTTGTATATGTTTATAGTACATTATTTCTCATTTGATGATAAATGATCCAAATCTACTCGGCGTTTTTGAGGTGGAGAAGAATAATTAATTACCCCTAGTACTTTGCATTGAATCCATATTGTTATCTTAATAACACTAATATGTTGCTGAATAGTTCTGAAAAAAACTGTTTTTTATATAAATGCAAACGAAAAATCTAAAAATGTAAGGATTAACCCAGAAAATACAAAAAATCGTCGATATGAATTTTGAATTTTAAAATTTCACAAATGTCATTAGTGTCAATATGTCATAATTTAGTGGAGTAAACTTGCCTGCGCTTCGACCAATTACAAACAAGCATTATGGCGCGGAACATTTGAATTACTCCTCCTGGTTTAAAAACAGACCATAGTCCTGAGACGGTGTGTCTACAAGGACTGTATGAAAGCAACTGATTGGAATGACACTGTTGACAAGTTAGGGTGGACGTTGTAACAGAGCAGTCAATATAACTGTATGCGTCTACTTAAGATAAAAGCCAACGTTGTTTAAACTTGTTAAAGTAAAATAAATTAATATAACAATATCAACCATCATTGTTGTTCTTTTAAAATTCTGTATATAAGATGAGATGTGGGAAAAGAAAAATATGTGGTTATAGTTAGGCAACCAACTATACATGTGTGCAGTAGTGTGATGAAATAGAGATTTTAATATAAGGCCCTTTATGTTTCTATAACATTTGGTACCTGGAAAATACATACTAGACATATGTGGGAAGTTGGGTTCTTGAAATTTTTATTGTTGTAGGTGGGATATGAATGAATATATTTAAAATATAAAAGTGTTCTTGAGTGAATAAAAATAACACTTTTGTAGTATGATGCTCATGTAATATTAATTTACAATATACTTAACAATATAATTAACTTACAATACTTTTATAATTGAGTTGTCTGGGTCATTTTTGGTTTCTCTTATCTCGTCTATTAGTTTCAGGATCTCATTTGTCATCGATGATTTTTTTAATTAATCTATCTGTTTTTAAGTGCTTATCCTTTACATTTTGCACTATTTCTGTAATATGTTTGATCATTTGTTCTTCGTTCGATTTCTCTTTAATTGCAGTCACTGGCTCGTTTAACGTGGCTTCGACTCTTATCCTCGTATCATGGTCTTTCAGCATACGTAGGTCGTATGATTGTGCTTTTCTTTTTTTCACTGTTTTGTGTGTGACTCGAAATACTCCCACCAGCGGAACGTGGTCTGTCTCCAAGTCTGCTGCAGGATAAGTCTTGACTCGAAATCTTTTATTTACTAAAATGTAGTCTATTTGATTTCAAATAATTCTGAGTCTGTCCCTTGAGAGGATTTCCACGTGTAGAGCTTGCAAAATGATAATTGGAAGAATGTCAACTAGTTCTGAGTCGTCTGTGAATTTTTTTAAGTGTTTTTATAGCTAGGTCATTTTTTTCCATCTGCATTACATGATCTATCTTAGACGTGACATATTAATATATTTTACTATATCAGGTTCCTGGTAAATTCTATAAAGTTCAAAGTTGTATCGCCTTCTTCACACTCCATTATCATTCACTGCTCCAGAAATTTGCATTAGTGCTTTTTTTTTAAATATCTGTTTAAAATGTATGTTTTTGTATTACTCGATATAATTGTGAATTTAATGGGGAGATTAAGCCCAAAATAGTAACTGTTGGCCGTGCAAATTCTACAAATTCGTTCACTGCTTAGATGACGTCGTTTTCTATAACAAGTGGTCGTATAATTTGTAGTTGCGTGCTTACTTTCATATATTTTGTTTTAATAAATCAATATTGATATTTTTAGCAGAGGCCAGGATTTGAACTAAATTATATTAAACCAGTGGTTATGATTTGTGTGAGAGAGGGTCTCCCTAGTATAGCCCGTTATTTGCTTTAAAAGATTTAGACAGTTCTTCCTGAATTCGTTCCCCCTACAGTCACCTTTTTCGAAAGTTATTTTTGTTAAATTTTTGTACCAACTGACTTGGTATTCCTAACTCTTTCGTTGCTTTAAACATTTCTCTAGAATCGTAGGCTGCTTTGTAGTCTAAACATATTTAATGAGTATTAATGCCATATTTCAGTGTTTTTTTTCCAAAATTTGTTTTAGGGTTGCAACTTGATGAATGGTAGATATACCAACTAACTCTGAAACCAGCCTGGTATTTTCCTACTATCAGTTCTGCGTAAGGTTCTATACGGTGACATAGTACTATGGAAAATATATAATACTACACGCTGTGTTTCCTCTATGCTTAAAGCGTTTAAAGATACCTCCTTTGTTATGTATTGTGCAAAGCATTCCATTCATTAGAAATAGATTTCTGTGTCCATATTTCTTTTATAAGTTGCTATAATGACTTTGTGGTATCATGGCCACCTTCTTTATATAGATGGGAGATTATGTATTCTGGGTGATTTGTTTCTGGCTAGTTTTTTACCTGCATCTTTACCTTCAATAATAATTCTTCCTCTTGGTGGTTCTTCTTCCCTCTTGTCTCTTACCACATACATTGCCTTCCTCTATATTAACCCATTAGCGCCCACGGTATCTTATTTTAAGAATTAATATATTTTGAATTAGATATTTATTGATAATATGATTTATAACAAAACTTCAAATATGACTGTATTTGAAAAAAAAAACAGAAATACTTAGATATAGATATGTACCCAAATGAGTACACTGGGCACTACAGCGACTTAATAGATAATGTACTTAACAAAAAATTAATTGAAATGAAAAGTTTTGAAACAGTCTCTCTCAATACAAAAGAGTTATATTATACTTTTCACAACTCCATCTGGCTCTTTGATGACACTGAGCACACCTTAATTGTTTAATAAGTTTTTTTAGAAAGTGACCTCCTTTATGTTTTCTAACCGTAGGCAGAGTATTTCCGGAAGGTCTGGATTTCGTATACATTGATTTAGCATTACAACCTAAATAATGTCGTACAAGTATTCTTTGAAAGTTAAGAAAACTAGTTTGTTGATCTTTAGCCAGCTGATACAATCTAAAACTTTTTACAACAGTCATGTTTATAAGATTAGTAAAAAGCACCCACCATCATTTTTCCCTCTTATTCCGATGCAGTAACTGTTTAGTTGCTGATCATGTAAGTCGACATCACCCATGGACTTATTCTAATTTTTATATAAAGCAGGTTGAGAAATATCCATTTTGGCCTTAGCAGTGGTTGACCATCATTTTACTTGTGAGACAGGTTCCATAGAGTCGTAATTTGTAGCCATAGTAACTATGTTAATATCTTTCCATCTAACAAATAATATACCTCGAGACTTGTCATATTGATGTTCAAAATAGCCTCTGCCTTGGTTTTTTAGTTGTTTCACATTTGATAGGGGACATTTTTTTGTTCTATTGACTCTTACAGGTCCAGTAGCTCTGATTCCTATTTTTTTTTCTCCAACAGATCGTAACTTGTAAAAAAGTTATCAAAAAATAATGTATGGTCAGATGTGCAAGCGATGTGGTCTACCATATCTAGAACTACTTGTGATCCTAATGGTATGCTATTTTTCTTATCAATATTTTTGGTTCCACAATAAGTATCTACGGCATAACAATATCCATTGGTACTACATAACAACCAATTGTTGCAGCCGAATCTAGTAGGTTTACTTTTTATAAATTGTTTACTGGTATGTCTCCCAAAAAATTTAACCATAGATTCATCAACACATAAATGTTCATGAAAAATACCCCACTGTCTGTAATTCTGATTCATCTTTGTTAGCAGAGGTCGAACTTTTGCCATTTTATCATGTGCTGGTAATGCTGTATTGTCGGGAAGTTGAATGTAACGCTTTATATCTAGAAATCTATTTCTAGACATAGATGCACAAACAAACGGCACATTTAAATCTTCGGAAAGACTCCAGTACATTCTTTTACTGGGTATTTGGTGATATCCTGTTAGTAATAATACACCGAAAAACGTTTGTATATCTGCTTTGGCCACAAAGAAACTATGGTTGTTGCATTGAGAAGAATATAAATTAGTTTGTGTAACTATGCTATCAAATATGTCGTCAGTGAATAATTTTTCAAAAATATCTCAACTTCATTTAAGTCTTGTAATTAATCCACTCCGATGTTCCTACTATACTATTATTTGTACAGGTTTTTGTCCATTGGGGACCTAAACTCTTTTGTTCTCGTACTCTTTTTAACCGCAGTGCCAAAGATACATCCTCTAAGTCTTCGTCATCATCTGAAGAGCAATAAACATCTTTAGGTAGTGTCAAATTTCCTTCTATAAGGTTATCATCCTCAATGTCTTCCTCATCAGTAAGCATATCTGGGTCTGGAGGAATAATAACCATATCCACTTCATACCGCGAATTAGAAGTACGAATATCTTCTAAAGCAGAAGGTAAACCTTCGTACCTCTTTCCATAAAAATTTCGAACACTAATACTCTCAAAATCGTCTACAGTTGCCATATCTGTAACAAAATTGCAAAATATCAAACATACTCCCATACGCTCATTGTACTCACACGAGTACACCTAATTTTAACAACAAATAAATCCCGTTGTAATTAAAATTATGATTAATTAATCACTTAAGCACTTTACTAAATTTATTATAAACCAACGTAAACCATTTGATCGTAAAAAGAAGTAAATGAAAGAAACTTACTGTAAATTTCTAACGTCGATGTCGAGAAAATAAACAACTCACGTGTTCACCTCATAAACAATAAATCAAAACTAACCAACCAAGCTGAATCATTTAACGAAATCTGTTAAAGTTGTTGTCTTAGGGGTATTTAGTTTCCTGTAATTACTAAGAATGGCAACTATTTTATTGTAGATGGCACTAGTATGTCAAAATAGCAGCTGTACTTAAATGAGTACAGTGGGCGCTAATGAGTTAAGCGCTTGATTAAAATATTCCACCCATCTATTCAATAAAAGTTGAAAAAATGTTTAAAATTAATTTCTTTATATTTAAATAAAGGTCGGCCACTTTTTTACAGAATTAAATAAAACACTTTGTATAATAAATTTATATAAAATTGACAGTGTTGGTATACAATTAGAGTGTCACAGTAACACTAATTTATATTTTAATGCATCAAAGTTATTTTATTCAACAAATGTTCCATTAAGACCTTTTACTGTTGCTATAAGTCATTTAAACCTATTAGCACGTCACTTTCAAAGAAACTTTTACACCAACAAATACATTACGATGCATCGCTTAACTGACATCTTTTTCTTGAAACTGATCTTTAAAATCGGTGGAATTGTTGGTGTTTTACCTCTGTGTCAACCCAAACTTTCGTATTTTGTAGTAACCATTACTATTGGACTATCTGCAATTGCAATTCCAGGAAAATATTTTCATCTACAATTTATAGCACGTGATCTAGAACTATCCGCTGTGCTGTCTGCAGCATACAGCCTTCTGTATGTGTGCATGGACTGTTTTTATTTCACCTGCACATTTGAAGTACTGAGAGGTAACAATTATTGGAGGAATCTTTTTCAGAATATTTCTGAGTTGGAAAATAAGTACGATAAAATATATGTCAATTCTTGCTGGCACAGCTTTAAGATACTTTTATGTTTCCTCCTGGCTTTGCCTACCGCTTTCGATATAATAAATATTAAAAACTTCGTTCAGGGTGTTGTGTACATATTTTGGATTCGCATATATTTCGATATATTCATTATAGTGATTGTAATATGGCAGATATCTAATATCTTATGTGCAAGATATATTTCTCTGTCCAAACTAATACCTGTTATATTTTCTGCAAAACCGATAACATTTAAAAATAAGTTTGTAGATATCAGAGCCTACATTATGTATCTAAATAATCTCGCGAACCAGATGGATTGTGTAACAGGAAAATTGATGTTGATGATCTTTGTTTCCACTTTTCTACATATGTTGTGGTTGTTTTACTTTGTTTTGCAATTGAATGATTCACTATTTGTGCCACGATTTATACTGGGCTACTTTGTGACAGCGGTTATTATGCTATCAGTAAGTATGTCAATATTGTATTATTAAACCGTGATAGTAAGCGGAAAATCGACGAGAAATCTAATCAATTGCATTTACAATAACTTTACTTAATTTTTCTGTCTTTTTCCTATTTAATGCTAGGGCGACAACAGAATAATATTTTAATCAGTTGTACCGGGTGGTCCAATAAGCTGTTCTCTCGGCTATATATCAGAAACTATTCATGTTATAACTTTAAGAGAAAAAATTCCTTAGTAAAAGTGGCCAAGAGAAATCGCTGGAAATCACTTTCAAGATTCTGGATTAACCGCTAGGGGGCGTAACCTGCGATGAAAATTTTGAAAACCAGTTTTTTGGGAAATATGTCCAATTATACCTAGTGTTAAATAAGTAAACTACAAAGAAACATAATTTCTGCACAAAGTTGTTCAAGCACTTTTTTTTATTTTTTCAAATAAAGGGTGGGGGAGAGTGGGAAAGTATTTGTGGATAAATACCTATAACTTTGGTTTGGATCAACCGATTTTAATAAAATTAGTGTCATTAGAAAGAGTGTGGATGAGTTAATTTACATCTACTATAAAATACTTGCATTTAGTAGTCATAGTCGTAGGTAGAGGGGACTTTCAAATAAAAAAATTAAAATTTGTTTTTTTTCAAAATTTTTAATGGAAACACACAAACATGCAAACCCAATGAAACTGGATTAAATTCGTAACAAAATGGAGCAAACCCCATGTTATTAGCTTTTGTTGAACTCGAGATATGAATAAAAACTCATAAACATAAGTAAGTATAGTATTGACACACCCTGTATTATAAATTACAATAAAAAATAAGTCAGTAGGTATTTTTAAATTTTTTATATCAGAAGAATCTTAATGTTAATACCTATTTTGTAAAAAATAGTTTTTTCGAAACTAAGTAGGCTACGACAATGAATTTGACGGGGAGTTCATATTGTTTATTTATTGACAGCAGTCAAAACATTGTTAAGAAGTGCTATATTATAATTCGAATTAAAGATTGCACTTTTTTCAATAGATATTAATATTGGTAATATTAGTAATTAATTATCAGTACAAATAATTCGTGATGAGTATATCAAATTGTATGATATGATTGGAGTTTATTTCGAATGTCACCAAAATGCCGCTATTGCCTCACGTATATATTTTGTAAGATATCCTGACAGGAGACATTATGGCAAAGAAGTATTTGAAAGAAAGGCAAAAAGATTAAGAGAAACTGGTAGTTTTTCTCGTCCTTGTTTTAAACGACGTAGTAGAGTTATGACCGAAGATAATTCAATCAATGTTCTTGCTTTAATTCAACAGAATCCACATATAAGTAGTCCGAAATCTCTACTTCTTTGCCACAATATCTCCTGCCAGGATATCTTACAGAATATTAACGTGAGGCAATAGCGCCATTTTGGTGATATTCGAAATAAACTCCAATCATATCATACAATTTGATATACTCATCACGAACTATTAGTACTGATAATTAATTACTAATATTACCAATATTAATATCTATTAAAAAAAATGCAATTTTCAATTCGAATTATAATACATATAACACTTCTTAACAATATTTTGACTGCTGTCAATAAATAAACAATATGAACTCCCTGTCAAATTCATTGTCGTAGCCCACTTATCATATGAAATAACAATGGTCTAAATAGGTATCAACATTAAGAGTTTTCTGCTATAAAAATTTTTGAAAGTACCTACTGACCTATTTTTTAATTTATTTTATAATACAGGGTGTGTCAATACTATACTTACTTATGTTTATGCGTTGTTATTCATATCTCGAGTTCGATATGAGCTATTAACATGCGGTTTGCGCCATTTTGTTACGAATTTAATCCAGTTCCATTATAATTTACAATAGATAGGTGTTTCCATTAAAAATTTTGAGAAAAAACAAATTTTAATTTTTTCCATTCGAAAGTACCCTCTACCTACGACAATTAAAACTAAATGCAATTATTTTATAGTAGATTTAAATTAATGCATCCATACTCTTTCTAATGACACTAATTTTGTTAACATCGGTTGATCCAAACCAAAGTTATAGGCATTTAACCACAAATACTTTCCCACTCTCCCCCACTCTTTATTTGAAAAAATAAAAAAAAAGTACTTCAACAACTTTGTGCAGAATTTATGCCTCTTTCTAGTTTACTTATTTAACACTTGGTATAATTGGACATATTTCCCAAAAAACTGGTTTTCAAAATTTTCTTCGCAGGTTACGCCCCCTAGCGGTTAATTCAGAATCTTGAAAGTTATTTCCAGCGATTTCTCTTGGCCACTTTTACCAAGGAATTTTTTCCCCTGAAGTTATAACTTAAATAGTTTCTGATATATAGCCGAGAGATCGGCTTATTGGACCACCCGGTAAAACTTTCATAACAAATAAGTCACTTTTGGAGAGTCGCTGAACTTTTTGCATAAAGCCTGTATAAAACCAGCGTAATTCTAGTTTGACAATTTACTTGTTGGGAATGCTCGAATTTTATATATTTTTTACCGATCACCAAACTCGCAGACATATTTTTAAGATCAACAAAATTTTTAAAATAATAAATTTGTTGCATAAAAGGGCCATCTTTTTTAACTCTGACATTTATTTATAAAATGAAATTTACCCGTGTTTTCACGTCAAATTAGGTTGCGATTACTTATATGTAAGATACGTGTATTCATTACATGAATCCACCCTAGTTATTTTTATAGTCATTGAGGGAGCGTTTGATAAAACCACATTCCCAACTATAACCCAACAGCTTAACTTCAGGAATGTTCCCCTGGCTGTAAGCGAATGGATATTCAGTATGCTCTTATACAGAGCAATTACGAGGGTTTACGTGGTGGTGTCTACGATGAGGGGTGCTATCACCACTCCTCTGGAACAAAGTTCTGGATGTCCTGGTAGGCCAACTCAGCAGCAATGGTTTCTACACAATAGCCTATGCAGACGATATTGCTGTCCTGCAAAGCGGTAAATTTGAGAACACTCTATGTAAGAGATTACAAGTTGCTCTCCGACTAATAGAAACATGGTGCAAAGAACACTCACTATTTATAAGTCTTAAGAAAACAGAGATGGTCCTCTTTACCAGGAAAAGAAGAATCACAGGCTTAATACCACCAAGGATTCGAAACTACAGTCTATATTTTTCTGACGAGGTGAAGTACCTTGGTAGTACCCTTGACAGGAAATTAACATGGAACTCACACTTAGATGGTAGAGCTAAAAGAGCATATATATTGCCTATGAGCAGTGTCGACGAACGGTTGGACGCTCCTGTGGCCTTTCACCCAGGGTGATCGCCTGGGTCTACAATGCTGTCATTAGGGAGCTAACTTAGGGAGCTATTGCTTGGGTACCAAAAGTGCTACAAGCAACAGCGATAAACAAAATAACCATACTCAGCGGATGGCTTGCATAAATATAACAGGTGCTATGAAAACAGCACCAACTGTTGTAGTGGAGTTTATCATTGGCATTATGCCTCTGATATATATGTCAAAGAGGTGGCGCTAGTGACAATGATGCGACTGCGCTCAGCAGGTGCAAACCTTGATGTAAGAATGGGCAATGAAGAACTCGTTTCTGATGGGTAGACCTGGATGAGCTACCATTGCTACAAGCAGGCTGCGATTCAATTGAACTTAAGTTTGTCTTTAATAAACCCTACAAAATCGAAACAGGGGAGTATTTTTTTAATGCTGCAATAGCACTTATTTTTTAATCTAAATCTTCTGTTAAACACAAAAACTTTTACACCATCCTTACTCTTATACATCCTCGGCATTTTACAAATTTATTGTCGATAAGTTTGCGCGATATTGTCCGCGTTTCAAACTAAACTAGCAATGAAACAATAAGCAGCGCCGATTCAATCTAAACTTGGATTCACCAGTAGATTTTAGCGTTGGTTCTTACGGACAATGTTAATCAAATGGAAGAAAACGTTGCAGCGTTGCTAGTTCATCGTCGGCCTCAACGTGGCAGAGCCGGCTTCGAACTTAAGACCCCTAACACACGGAGCACTTACAATTTTGCACTAACATTCACTGATTTCCCTAATGGCTGTCCCAGAAATTATTTGGACGTCGTCGTAATATAGTGCTCAAAAATTAATAATGATCATAATTACGATTTCAAATATTTAAAAAGTTTGTTGAGATAGTATGATAACTTGAATAGAATAAATGAAAATAGACGACTTTAATATTCAACTTTTTGCTGACCCTAGTTATAAATGGCCATAATGGCAAATTAGTTTAAAATTGATATTTAAGTCGGGGTATTAATATTACTTTAAAATTATTAAAATATTACTTCGATCCTTATCAATTATTGTTGAGCACTGTTGTACTTGACGAATAGAAAATCTCTTACATCTCGTGTTGTCATATTTACGGAAATAAATGTTTGGAGACCTTTTGAATAGAATTGAAATGAATAGAAAGAAAATGCCACGATTAGTAAATAAGTCAAAAATATATCGAGGATACATCATCTATATTTTAGTATTATTTATACAGAATGTTTAATTAACAGTTATCCATATAGTAACTGGAGATACCTCAGTACAAAATACGAAGATACGTCGATATCAATTAAAGTAAACTCTATACCCAAGCTTAATCAAGTCATTCAGAGCAGTGCTGAGAATAAATTATACTCCACTATGCACCAACAATTTACCCATATAAATTACCATCATTCTTATACTTATTGCGTCGAGTAAGAATGATAAATATACGAAGAAGGTTGCGTTTCGATTTAATTTGAGCCTCTTACCACTCCCTGACACGTGTTTCTGGGTCTACCCGTCATCAGAAGGAGTTTGTAAGAAGACTCAAACCAAATCAAAACGCACCGATTACTTGATTTGGTTTTAGTCTTCTTACAAACTCCATCTGATGACGGGTAGACCCAGAAACACTTGTCAGGGAGTGGTAAGAGGCTCAAATTAAATCGAAACGCATCCTTCTTCGTAAAAATTTAAATCTTTAAATTAGGATATTATTAATCGCCTAATTATGCACCGTTAATGGATTGTGTCAACTGTCAACCAAATGCAATTTAATCATTAGTTACATTTACCAACTCTTAAAAGCACGTTCTATCAAAGTCATTATTAAGTAATAAGTCTTGAACAACACACAACCACAAATGGGTAAAGTAAGTGACGTTCATTTTCTTGAATGGATTTTTAAAATCGGGGGATATTTTGGGGTAGTACCATTAGACCCAATAAAGAAATCATATTTTATTTTAACATTTATAATACCTTACAGTATTTTATCCATATATTTTCAGTATCTGAGAATTTTTAAACTATCAAATATATTAGGACTAGTGGAGCTGCACAATGTCTTATTTTTTTGTTTTCATTTGGTAATGAATTCCTTCTACTGTTTTTGTATATTCGAAGTGCTCAGGTTTAAAAATTTGTGGACTGATCTTCTAAAAACAATTAAAGAAATAGAAAATAGATATAACAAAGTGTATGTTACACTTTTGTCTGTTTTATTAAAATTATTTATATTTCCAATGGGACTAGTAGTTTCAGTGACTTTGAAAATAGACAACTATGCTGCTTTGGTAAGCTTTTCAATATGGTTGCTGACAGATTTTGAAATATGTACGATTGTGCTTATAATCTGGCAGACGTCAGACATTATTTGTGCTAGATATGATTTATTATCCATTGACTATGCCAACTTGGTCCAAGAATCAGACGTTTTGGTCCAGTACATGACAGAATTGTACGATATCGCAAAAAAGTTGAATGAAGTAACTGGAAAATTTATTTTGATCATTTTTGTTAATACGTTCTTACATATAATGTGGTCTTTTCAATGGTTTCTTAACATATCGGGGTCTGCACTGATGCCGACTATTCTGTTTGAGTATTCATCAATGACGTCCACTAAGCTGATGGTAAGTAGTGTTGCACTTCATGAAAAATGTGTCTATAAATGTATATTTGCAGGGTGGTCAATCGTCAAGCGGGCTATAGGAAACTCAATGTAAAATTCTAAATTGTTGAATTCCTGCTTTCCTAATTATTTTACACCAAAAATCAAGAAAAACTATTTGTACAGTACTGAAATCTGTATCGAAAACAAATTGTTTTATTATCGAAAATAGTTCTATTAATTAAACGTTTTCCAAAATTTTGCAAAAATATAATACATTTTTTAGGCCACCGTTTAAAGTCAGGCCACACGCAGAGCACGAATGTGTATGACATGTTGCGTCATATTGATGTTTCTGAAATTTGCAAATCCTTAAATTGCCAAAATTTTTATTTTGTGATTTACTTTTATAAAATAATAAACTTGGTTTAAAAATATACTCAATTGGAGAGAAAGTAACAATAATAAAAATGTTTTATTCAGGCGATAGTGCGCTAATTTGTAGTTCTTTATTTAGCGTAAGATATCCCAATAGACCAATTATAACATCTTTTTCTCCTTAGCCTTCTTTCTATCGTCCATGTTTGGACATAAGTCTGTCCCAACTCCTTTATTCGGTCTCTATCCTGAGCAACATTTCCAATTTGTTCCGGCTATTCTTTTAATGTCATCAACCCATCTCATCTGTGGTCTTCCTATGTTTTATATAAATAAATATGTTATTTATTTGTTATTTGTAATCATTATTGGTTACAATAAATCCATTTGCTAATTACCAATTCCAACGCTTTAATTAAAAAAAATACAAATATTGAAGCATTAAAATGCGAATTATTGAACAGTATGCAAAAAATAACGCTACGCGTTCTGGCTGATGTTGGATGAGAATTTTGCAATCCAGCGGGATACTGCTTAGTACAAAATGTTTTATTGTTTGAACATTTCACACCCTTAGTGCAAGACTGCAGTAACTCAAAATTTTATGAAAATAAAGTAATCATGGAATTCGATTGTAAACATGCCTATCTATCCCCTGTAAAACTTTTGTAACTTTCAAATGCTTAACCGGCTAAATATTACAACAACAACAGTTGAACTATTTTACGTTTTTGTACATAAGTTCCGTGCAACACTGTTGTATGTCTAATGTAACAGTGTCATAACAGTTTTGCACGGAACATTGCAATGGTTTCGATAACCAATTCGATAACAAGCAATGAAAGGCACGAAAAACGTAAAATATTTGTTATTTTAATATCTATATCTGTGGTGTTTAATTTTAATATACAGCATGTCTACGTAATCCATTAACCACTGAGACAATAAACAAAGATTTACGATTTGCCAATTTATTCATGTAAGTTTTATATCCTTTGTGTGACATTATATTTTCCATAAAATGGGTGCGATCTCATTTGGCCATTTATTTATTAGATTGGATTAAAAACCCATGAATTAAGACTAATTATTTACAGCCAAAAAGTATTTTTTTTTATTAAAGGTAAAACAGTTACCTTAAAACTTGTTTATTAACAATACTGACAGGTTAAATATATTTATTCTTAGAAAACTTATATAAAAACTACATCCCAAATTGTATTAAATCTTCATGTAACATTCCGGGGCGATTGTTTTATCATTATCCCCCCGTAACTTTTACTAAGGTAGTGAATTTCTATCCTTTTATTATTCACTGTACTCAAAGTAGCCTGATTTACACATTTTTATTAGTCCTTTTGTTTTAAATTTAAATAAAAATATTGAAAGTTTTACAAATAATTTTTCTACCCTATTATGATATTGTCATTACAAAGCCAAGGAATTGTGGCTATCAGAAACGCGTGCAGAGCCGCTAGTGATAAGCCGTTTTATTAGGTACCCATTTATTCTAGGTAGCTATCTGATTTTTTGGAATCTATTAAATGTAAAGTTTAATACCATACTAATCCCCGATTTCTGTTACGGATTATTTTTTCTTTACTTACCCGATGATTTATTGCCAAGCGAGTATGATACTAGAAGCCCACCATAGTTTTTATAAAAATATTTTGGCCCAAGACGATATACGAGAAGAGGACAACAACTAACAGAAAATGTGTCTACACTGTTTACAATTCTCTCCGTGGAAATGTGTTGTAACTTTAAAATTCTAATACTAAATGTGTAGTGATTAATAATTTTCTCAGTGCAAACAACACTTTGAAATTTCTATTTTTTTAGCATTAATATTATTTTATTTAAATTTCTGTTTTTGGTTAATGTAATATAGGCTGAAAAGCATGCAAAATTATAAATAAATGTTAATTTTTTTAAAACTTGTGCCTTATCTGACCGATATTAGCACGAGAATAAACAAAATCATCTTTATCTCGAAACTTACTTATTCTGACTTACCGCAGTCTTGCAATGAGGGTGCGATTTGTTATAGTTTTATGTTTGTGTAGAAATCATTATAAATTATTTTTAGAAAGTGTTTGGGGGAGTATGAAATTTTCATATTTTTTCATCTAATATTTTTCTCTTATTGTAATGTAATGTGATTTAGTTCAATGCTGTATTCTAACGACTTTATTAAAATAATTTACTTCCTGTTATTTCCTAAAATTGTTAAACTGGCTATCTCATTTGTTATGTTTTAAATACGGAGAATTTGGCTTTCTCTTTTGTGTTATGTGTCAAAAAGGAACCTGATGTAAAGTTTCGTATTACCTTGACAATTAACTTAAATTATCGCCACTCAAAATCGCAATACAATAGAGTGATTTATTGGTATACCCTCTTGGACCACCACGTAACGTAGAGGGTTTTATTCTGTCTCAACTCACTCCTTCCCAAGACAGCGAACGTAATACAAACAGCCATCGAGCCCAGGTGGGCGTCCCGACGTGGTGCCAACGAGATTCCCCTGGCTAAGAATCTTACGACATCAATATACCAAAGGGTAAGTCTATATTCTTTGTACAGACAAAAATAATGAGTAAGACCAGTTAATTTCGTAATTTATTCACAAACAAATATTGCATTTTTTCATTATTATTATTTATTTAATATCATTTAACCAGAGACCTCTTAAGTTTTATACAAAACAGAAAGAATCACAGTAAAACTTTATTGAATTTCATTGAATTGTTGTATAACCTGGAATTGAAAGAGGTGTATTATAATTTCTTGCGTTAAATAAAGATCTGACAATGCTCGCACTACTGTCTGAATACAACATTATTGCGATTTTTCGTAAACTGAGTACACTTCATTAACTTTATTGTATCAACTTTTCTAAACAATATAATTTGTCGTTTACAAAGTTATAGTTATTGTTCACTAGCAAAATATCTGTGAAAATTTGCTGTTTATAATTTAATCATAAAATAAAAATATTGACAGTTCAAATATTGTATTTAAATGGGTGGTAAGTTTTGCATATTAATCCTTAAATTTAGTGTTGTGGTATTGAAAAAAACATTTAACCTAATGTAAATTAAAATCATTTTAAGGCCTTAATGTTTATAGTACGCTGCTGTGTGTAATTTTTCTTTGTCATTGTATTCTACTTGCTAAATCCTGCCATATGACAAATCGCATGGTCCTGCATGTTAAGTCATTTAGATACTATCAACTTTGGGTGTTTTTCACAATTTAACTTTTGACATCAACTCTTTATGTATTTCGTTATGAGCTCCCCTTTTCCCAACGAATTATAATACGTCACGATCCAACCAGCCGTTCTCGAGTTAAACGACGTTAAAGTGGAATTGAAGAGAGTAGAAGAGTGAATCTAAAAGAACAAACACCGAAGACAAGATACAAAAAAAGGAATCTATAAAGCAGCAATAAGAGCTAAGTTAACATACACGATGAAGAGAAGACCTGATACATCTTAAACGAGACGACTACTAAACAACATGACAGGAACTAGAAGAACTAGAAGACATAAATGGATGGGTGACAAAACGGAAACAGGAGTGGAATGAACATATTAGTAGAATATCAGAGGATAGGATAATACGAATAGCACGAGATAAGTCACCAAACGGACGAAGAAGCATTGAAATAGATGGTGCGGTAATATAAACAATTTAGAAGGCTAATATTGAAGACAAAACAGGCTTTAAAGCCTAATAAACTCTTTAATTTAAGATATTGTTACTCGCCTAATTTTGCACCGTTAATGGATTGTGTCAACCAAATGCAATTTAATCATTAGTTACATTTACCAATTCTAAAAAGCACGTTCTATCAATGCAGCCATTATTAAGTGATAAGCCTTGAGCAACACACAACCACAAATGGGTAAACTAAGTGATGTTCATTTTCTTGAATGGATTTTTAAAATCGGGGGATATTTTGGGGTAGTACCATTAGATCCAATACAGAAATCATATTTTATTTTAACATTTATAATACCTTACAGTATTTTATCCATATATTTTCAGTGTCTGAGAATTTTTAAACTATCAAATACATTAGGACTAGTGGAGCTGCACAATTTCTTATTTTTTTCTTTTCATTTGGTAATGAATTCGTTCTACTGTTTTTGTATATTTGAAGTGCTCAGGTTTGAGAATTTGTGGACTAATCTTCTAAATACAACTAAAGAAATAGAAAATAGTTATAACAAAGTGTATGTTACACTTTTGTCTGTTTTATTAAAATTCTGTTTATTTCCAATGGGATTATTAGTTGCAGTGAATTTGAAACTGGACAACTACGTTGATTTCGTAAGCTTTTCAATATTTCTGCTGACAGATTTTGAAATATGTACAATTGTGCTTATAATCTGGCAGACGTCAGACATTATTTGTGCTAGATATGATTTATTGTCCATTGACTATGCCAACTTGGTCCAAGAATTGGACCTTTTGGTACAGTACATGATAGAATTGTACGATATCGCAAAAAAGTTGAATCAAATAACTGGAAAATTTATTTTGATCATTTTTGTAAATACGTTCTTACATATAATTTGGTATTTTCAATGGTTTCTTAATATACCGTGGTCTACACTGGTGCCGACAATTCTGTTTGAGTATTCATCAATGATATCCACTAAGCTGACGGTAAGTAATGTTGTATTTGATGAAAAACGTATCTATAAATGTATATATACAGGGTGGTGAACTGTCAAACAGGCTATAGGAAACTTCATGTGTTTTGTTACTTCAGCGTTTGTTTATTTTCAAGTTATGTGAACGAATTTTTAAGATATTTTCATCATTCTTATTTGGGTCGTTGTAGGCTCAATTATGGATCCAAATTCATCCGTCAAATTTGTGTTTTTCTCTTTTTGATCCCTTTTTATGGAAATATGTATCAGTGAAAAGTAGTTTTGTGGCAGTTAATGGTTCAATTAATGTTTTGAGTGAGGATTGGAAAAATAGTCGTTTCCATCCTCGTTTTGTTTCTCCCTGGTTGTCATCTAAGGCTTTTTGGCAGTTTGGAGATGGAGTTCAGTTCATCAGAAAAAAAATATTTCATTACACATTGACATTAAAAATTTCAAACGGTATTACGTTGTATACCGTCCAAGAAAAAGTACAACTTATAATTGATTTATTTATTGTTGCCTTTAAAAATAGACCCCCACCAAGTGTTACAATACTTAAAAATGCCATCAAACAATTTCAAACTTCGGGATGCGTAAACAGTTATAAAAAGTGCCATAAAGGTAAAGAACTACGTGTTAGACCAGTCAATAAGGAACGTCAAAAAACGGGGATATTGATATGTGTGCTTTTGTGGAAGCTAGTAAACCCTGCAATAGTGTACAAATTGCTAGGGAAGTTAACGTGAATGCTCGAACTGTCCAGCGAGTTCTCAAAAGGAATGGGTATCACTGTTTTAAAATACAACCAACACAAGAATTGTTTCCGGAAGATAACTTTAGGCGGATGGAGTTTTGTGAATTTATGTTAGATAAACAGAATAAATATGTACACTTTAAACAAAAAATTATTTTCTGACGAATATTTATTTTCATCACATAAAAAATACAATCCATGCGTTGCAATGTATTATTCTTGGAAAATATGCACCTCAGTGTTGCGGTACGAACTCAGCATCCGCAAAAGTTTTATGTTTGGACTGGGATGTTAGGCATCTTTAGAAAATGAACAACAAGGATTCAGATCTGGTAGATCCTGCAGAGACACCGTATTTGTACTAAAACAAATCACAGAAAAGGCCATCGAGTAGGGTAAAAGCACCAGTTATTGGCCTCTTAAGGAGAGCACGTCGTTATATATGAAATGTTTTCTCACTGTGGCCTATTATAACTATTTTTAACACCATGGAATTTTATTATTATTTCTACATATTGCAAAATTTTATTACGTTAATATTTCAGGTGTGAAAATATTTTATATGTGTTCTTTTGTTAACGTGCAAATGAACCAGTTATTGGCCACCCTGTTCCAGTTATTGACACCATATGTGTTAGTGATTGGCCATCATTTTTTAGAGAGACATTGTACCAAATAATTCTTAAGTTAAAATAGATAGGTAGGTGTTTTGGTAAGCAAGGATTTTGTAACGAGTGTAGGCATAACAAAGCATGTCAAAGTAAACTTTTATTTTTTATTTTGGCAAGATTCGCAAACATATACTTGATCTGTGTCGCCATAGAATCTTGTTATGCAAGTTAAATGATATGTTCTAAGACACATTTGGCATCTAATGCCTTCTTTACACTCGGTAATATTTAGTACTCATAGATAACACACACCTTTAGAAACTTTTTGATTTTTAAAATGTGATGGAATGTTTGATAACATATTTTTTATTTTTAAAACGCGGAAGAACGTTTGATACCAAGTTTCGATTTTTAAAGTGTGAAGGAATATTTGATAGTAAATTATCAGACAGAATTGTAATTTTTGTTGAGAACTTATCTGTATTATCATCAAATAATTTCCGTTTGCATACAATTTTTTTCTCAGAGCTTGGAGATTTAGTATGGGCGAGAAATATTTTCGGAGATAATCTCAAATTCGCTTCTGGTGTAAGTGAATGCTTGAAAATGTCAATATTATCTTCGTTATTTACAAAGCTTGATGTTTTTGTGTGATAATGAGATTCTGGTGTAGGAACTTTAACAAATTCAGGTAGAAAGAGGAGAAAACACCTTCAATGCTTTTTTTATCTTCTTTTGATATTTTTAATAGGAATGTGAACTTTTAAACCTTTTTTTAATTTTGTTGGGGTAATTTCTATGGGTTGTCTACTTTTCTCTTCAGACTTAAAAGTTTTAGATTCTCATCCAGATTATCTTCAACTTCAAATTTCTTCCCAAGACATTTTGAATAGTCAAGAGCAGAAGAATTCCAAGAAAACATACCGCATGCCCTAAACCCACTTCTGATAATATCTGGATTTAACCTATCTATAGCAGATTTTAAAACAGGTGCAAACTGTACTTTCGTTAACACTTTTTGGGGGTTGTCTCTATTAAAATGAAGCATAGCTTTGTGCCAAAATGTTTTTAGAGGCTTAAATGCAGCCTGTACAAATATATACAAAGTTGACTTGTCTGTACAATTAAATAGATTTTATGTCCATCAACAAAAAGTATCACCGGACGTGTAATATTATTTTGATCTAAATAAGGGTTAAGTATTTATTCATAAAAGTTTTTGTTGTCCATCCAACCATTTACAGTTAAACCAATACCCCACGAATTCGGTACAGCACTTAGTATATCATTTGGCAATCTTTTATGGAGATAAATTATTATAGGACGTAAAATATTGCCTATTGCAGAAAATGTGAACATAAGTGTTAACCTTTGGTTTATGTTTAATTTCATAGACGTTTCTGGAACTCTTCATAGCCAAAACCTTTTAGTTTTTGGGACATAAATAAAAACATGTCTCGTCACCATTAAAGATTCTTGTTGGGTCTTGAAGAACGTCTGAAAACCTTTTTTATCTAGATAAGATTTTATGTTGTCAAACCATTTGGTAATATCTCTTTGGTTAATGTTTGAACTTGCTGGTGTCACTCCCTCTGAAGTTCTTAACGAAATGTTGGGATTGCTCTTTAGAAATGCTGATAGCAATGTTCTACCTGTTTTGTCTATCTATTTTGACAATAAAAAATCCAGAGTTTCAGTTGTTCCTCTTCATCCTTTGAAAAAAAAAAATGGATCTGGTCCATGCGATATCTTGTAATGAAATTTTCCACCTTTCCGGTAATTTATGGTGGCTCTGGAAATATTAAAAATTCTTGAGGTTTCTCGCTCACTCATACCGTTTTTAATTAGCTTTAACGCTTTTTAAATATCGTCTTCGGAATACTATTTTTTAAAATTGTTTTCAGTTTTAGAACGTTTTGGTATATTTTCTAAATCAATTTATAATAATTATTTATTGGCCACATATAAAACACTAGTTATTAACACATGTCAATCACTAGATTCTTACAAAATCTAATGTTTCAGTTATTGGCCATCTAGGCCAATTACTGATACATTGATAATTTCATGCATTAGTAGTTGGCCACCTTAAAATTTACGTTATTTGTATAAATAACGGTATATTCGTTATGCAGTTTGGAACAGGACATATACTATATTCTCACAAAAACATAAAATATAAAGTAGAAAGTAAATTGCAGTATATAGTACTTACCCGTCCACTCAGCTAGTAAAGAATTCTATTCTATATCGTGCAAAGAAACTTTATAATCACCTTCCAAGAGAAATTAAATCCGCAACATCCTTCATTAAGTTTCGTAAGGTGACAAAAATCTATCTCTCAGAAAGACCATATTACTCAGTTGACGAGTTTCTTAATGTATAACAAAGAAACAAAATTAGTATTGTTTATAATTACATTTGGGTGTCTCAAGCAGTGGCTACAATTTGTCTCATTTGTTGTTGTCTGTACAAATTATGTAGGTTATACAATAATTTTACTAATTTAAAATTGTGTTATTTTGTTTTTTACTATATTGTTTTTGTTTTATACTTTTTGTATTATTTGACTGATTTATTTTTTAGCTTTGTCCATAAAATTGTTCAATAATTTTCAGTGACAATAAAGCATATTTCTATTCTATTCTATTCTACCGATCAATACAAGTTTCTGTAGGTAAATAACAAAATTTCGGTTGCAAACTAGCGGCACAGAACATTGTCTCATTCAACATAAAATACCGACTAAAATAAAATAGTTTCCTTGAAACTAGATATGTCATACTCTAGGAGACATGTGACCAAACTTAAAAAAAGTAGTTAGAATTAACAAAATACCAACGTTTTCCTAATTCTAATCAAAACATATTAGTAGGCCAATAACTAGCACATGGCCAACAACTGGTGCATTTACCCTACAATATTTTATAGACCTGACAAAAGCTTTCGATCGCATCTAAGTCGAAGACGTCTTACACCTACTATACAAAAGAAACATACCAATCAATATTATACAAACCATCAAAAATATCTATTTCCATAATCAAATACAGGCAAAGATATATATAAAATTAACACAGCGTATACTAGTACAAAGTATAGTTAGATAGGGTGACTCGTTAAGCCCACTTCTGTTTAATATAATAATGGACGAAAACATTCAAGCAGTACGTAAAGGTCACGGTAAGAGAATGGGGAACAAAGGAATCCAAATAATATGTTATGCAGACGACGCCACATTAATCGTCTAGACACAAGCTGAGCTCCAAAGATGAACAAACATCTTCAATATAACAGCCAAGAAATACAATATGAAAATATTAGTAGAAAATACCAAATTTATGACAACATCTAAATACCTACTACGATGTAAAATAGAAATTAATAAAACAATACTAAAACAGGAAGCAAGGCTTAGATATCTGGGAACAGATTTAACTAGTTACGGAAATGTTAAAGAAGTACGACATCAAAGCTTAAAAGCAAGTAAAGCAGTGGGTTCTCTTAATGACAAAATCTGAATGAACAGACACCCAAGAAAATACACAAAAACAAGAATCTACAAAGCAGCAATTAAACCTATAATAATGTACACGGAAGGGGCGAGACGACTTCTACAAACAACAGATACAAAAATATTTCGACGAATATCAGAAAAAAGTCATAAGAATATAAGTTGTTTATGAGAATATTAAGTCAACATAAGAAGAACATGCAATATAAAAGACACAAATGAATGGGTGACGAAACAGAAATAGAAGTGGAAAGAACATATTAGTAGAATGGCAGAGAATAGGATAGTACGAACCATGAGATAAGTCACCAAATGGACGACGAAGTATTGGCAGACCAAGAAAAAGATGGTACGATAATTTAAACAATTTAGGGGACTTTAAAGCCTATATAAAAGAAGAAAAAAGAAGAACTACTTAATGCACGTTTTTTACAGCTTTGGCTATAATAGAAATTAAAATCTTTAATTAAGATTATTATTACTCGAGTAATTAGGCACTGTTAATGGATTGTGTCAACTAAATGCAATTTAATCATTAGTTACATTTACCAATATGTAAAAGCACGTTCTATCAATGCACTCATTGTTAAGTAATAAGTCTTGATCAACACACAACCAAAAATGGGTAAACTAAGTGACGTTCATTTTCTTGAATGGATTTTCAAAATCGGGGGATATTTTGGGGTAGTACCATTAGACCCAATACAAAAATCATATTTTATTCTAATATTTATAATACCAAGCAGTATTTTATCCATGTATTTTCAGTATCTGAGAATGTTTGAACTATCAATTATATTAGGACTAGGGGAGCTGAACAATTTTTTATTTTTTTCATTTCATTTGGTGATAAACTCGTTTTATTGTTTTTGTATATTCGAACTGCTAAGGTTTCAGAATTTGTGGACTAATCTACTAAAAACGACTAAAGAAATAGCAACTAGCTATAACAAAGTGTATGTTACACTTGTGTCTGTTTTATTAAAATTATGTTTATTTCCATTGGGACTAGCATTTGCAGTGAATTTGAAAACATACAACTACAGTGCTTTGGTAAGCTTTTTAATATGGCCTCTGACAGATTTGGAAATATGTACGATTGTGCTTATAATATGGCAGACGTGAGACATTATTTGTGCTAGATATGATTTATTGTCCATTGACTATGCCAGATTGGTCCAAGAATCGAACCTTTTAGTCCAGTAAATAATAGTAATATCGCAAAAAAGTTGAATCAAGTAACTGGAAAATTTATTTTGATCATTTTTATAAATAATTTCTTACATATTATGTGGTGTTGTCAATGGTTTCTTAATATACCCGTGTCTAGAATGACGCCCACTATTATGTTTGAGTATTTACCAATGACGTCCACTAAGATGACGGTAAGTAAATATATATACACATGCTTTATGTAGTTCCACGTTCGACTACGCGTTGAGGGATTTTTTTTATTAACGCATCAACCACGCAGGGTTATTAGCGTATTTAGATTATGTAACATATGTGAAAGTTAATACAATATGTGTATATATGAGTTTACAATAATGTACGTTTTACATCTTTTGAAGAAGTTGACAGTTTTTAAGATAGGAAAACATTTTTCGGTTATCTGTATTTTCTTCTAGGGCATCTCTTAGTGAGTTGGGTATGCTATAATTGAGTCGTTCACTGTTATATTTGGGACACTGTATTAAAAAATGTTTTACCGTTAGAACACTGTTGCACACTTCACACACTGGTTTGTTTTTGCGCTGTAATAAATAGTCATGAGTAAGTCGTGTATGGCCGATACGGAGACTGGTAATTATTACTTGCTCTCTTCTGTCTTTTATTGTTGGTTTCCAAAGATGTGGGTGTTTGTTGACTTCGTATAGCCTTGATGGGTATAATATGCCTGTTTCATTGATTTTGAGAAGGCATTTGACAGAGTGCAGCATAATCGACTTAAAGAAATTTTATTAAATAAAAACATAGACGGTAGAGACAATAGAATCATCTGTAACCTCTATTGGAATCAAACAGCAAAAGTAAAAGTGGAAAACGAACTAACCAAGGATATCCAGATTCGCCGTGGTGTCCGCCAAGGGTGTATTTTATCACCCTTGTTATTTAATTTATACAGTGACGCCATCTCAGAATTAGCGATCAGTGAGGGCCTTATAATAAACAGTGAGCCACTTAATAACATAAGACATGCTGACGACACCGTCCTTCTGGCAGGAACACTAGAAGAACTGCAACACCTTGCTGAACAACTAAATATATATTACAAGGATTATGAACTAAAAATCAATTTGAAGAAAACCAAATTCATGGTATTTACAAAAGCACAAAACATCAAAGTTAAGCTAGTACTAGATAATACAGAAATTAAACAAATATCTTCGTACAAATACCTTGGAGCATGGATCACAGAAAATAGTGATCAGACAAAAGAAATAAGATGCCGCATTGAAATTGCGCGGTCAACTTTTAATAGAATGAGAAAACTTTTTTGTAATCGCGATATCAACATATCGCTCCGGATAAGAATGCTTCGATGTTATATTTTCTCTACCCTTTTGTATGGAGTTGAAGCTTGGACACTTAAAAAATCCAACATTAAAAGCCTAGAAGCATTCGAAATGTGGTGTTACCGACGTATTTTGAAAATATCATGGATGGATCGCAAAACAAACCAACAAGTTCTCGAACAACTAGGAAAACAATGCGAAGTTTTAAATTTCATAAAAATCAGGAAATTGGAATACTTGGGGCACATCATGAGAGGTGAAAAGTACGAACTACTAAGGAATATAATGCAGGGTAAAATCAAACGTAAAAAAAGCATAGGAAGACGTAAAATCTCGTGGCTACGCAATCTCCGTGAATGGTTTGGATGCAGTTCAATTGAACTATTCAGGCGAGTAACCAATAAAATTATAATTGCCAGAATGATTTCCAATCTCTGATAGGAGTAAAACTTGAAGAAGAAGAAGCCTTGATGGAGTGTTGTTCCAAGTTTGTTGCCATTTTTGAATTATTTTTTGTTTTAAGTCTGGTTTTAAATCGTTTTGTACCAATATGTTGCTTTCTTCGGACATCAGATTAGTTGGTGCGTTTTTAGCCATTTTATCTACAGCTCATTTATGTTCCATTAAATTAGATAGTTGAAAATAATGTGTTATTAATTGTTTGTTGATGCGTCGCTTCCTAAGTCTGTTTGAAGGTCAAGTTGATTTGCTTTAATATTATATATTATTTTTTATTCGAGCGCATTTGACTTTCATTTTTCGGTCCTTCAGGTAAGGGTATATATTAGTTAATAGATCTGTGGCCTCTGCTGTTTCTTCTGTATACATTTGGACGCTACTTAACGGGTCTGGTGAGTTCTCACAGTTTACAAAAATGTCTAATAACTGTTCATAAGTTATAGTTGTTTTTTGTGGTTTGACATTTTGATCTGATTTTACCTTCATCTCTTTGTTTTTTGGTGTACTAAAAGTAGGTTCCTCTGTAGATGTACTAACTGGTGGAGAGATTTGGGAGATTGTGCGTTTGTTTTGTGCCTTGCCTGTGTTTATATGCGTTGCCTTATTTTCTAGATCTATTTTTGGATAGTTTGTGGTTGGGTTTCTTGTTGTATACTTTCTTCTTTTGATTGTTGTTGTTTAGTGTGTGCTTGTGTTTTTTTAGTTGGTAGATTAGTTTTATTTTCAATTGGGTCTACATTTGGAACTGGATTATTTGATGCTGAATTATCTGTTGTGATCGCAGTAGACATTGGGAAATTTTTTGTTAAGTGGTTGGTTTGTTTACATGTTTGGCAATCTTGGTTGTCTAATGATAGGAAATTCCTGTATGACGTTTCCTCATATGTGATAAGAAAAGAATGAGGTAAGGGCTGGTTATTTAGTGGAGATATGTATGTTTGGAGCCTGAATCTCAAAATATGCTGAAATTGTGTTGTTGATGTGCCTATCGTTAAGAATGTCATAGGTGACAGAAGATTTATTCCATGTGATTTTAATGCTGATATTAGGACTGAGTGTGGGATTGTGTGACAGACATTGGACAATACTAATCGCTGACTGGGGCTAATTAGTTTACGAGCTTGTAAGAGTTGTTGGTTTATTTGAATTTTCATTTCTGTTTATAAAATCCTCAGCTAGTTTTTCGTTTGCTAAATAAATACATACCCTATTATTTGATAATTTTAAACAGAATATGATCTGGGTTGGTTGTATCAGACGACTCAGAGCGGATAAGTAATCATGTAGTTTGGCATTTTCAATTGAATCAAAAATAATTGCTTGTTTTCTTGGTGGAAATATATTGGATTGTGGTGTTTGATTTGTTACGGAAGAAAATGTAGGTAATCCAATAAATTGATATGATGAGGAGCTGTTTGATATATTATTATTTGTAGGAATTTCAGATTGAATAGAACTATCCATTTTTAATTAACATTTATAACTGGATTATGGTCCTGGCAAACAACCTTCTTAGTCTGTAGTGGAAAAGGTTTTGATATACCTGTCCTAGATTTTGTAGGTTATCCGAAATAATATTTGAAAATCGTGATAATAGTAGAAACTGTTATAATTAAAGTAACTTACTATCTCTGTTGTATTTATTTTTGTTATTTTACTGCTGGATCACTTATTAACGAAAATGTTTTTAGTTTTTCACTAGTTTTTAAATTAGTTTTAAGAGCTCGATTTTAAAACACGTATTAGCTACTATGTTCAGATTTTAAATTCCTTTTATTCACTATTAACACGTTCAAAATTGATGAAACAATCGTTTAAATATTTAAATTTTCACTTTGAAATGCGTCTAAAAACAACTTTTAAACTTTCTAAACGATCGGGTGGAAATTTCGCACAAATTTAAAGAATGGTAATTCCTTGATGTTTAAATGTATTAATAATATTTTATTTTGTTAATAAAAAAATTAAGAAAATTTATAAATTAATGCCTAAAAACAGCTTTTTTGCGAATATCTCTTTAAATTATTTATTAATCTCATTTGAAAAAACGGGAGAATAAAGACATTCTTGATATAAAAAATGATATAAATATTATTTATTTAAAATATAAAGGTAAAAAATTATACACAAAAAATCATATTGTGACCATAAATTATTGTTTAAAAAAAAACGCAAGGTGAAAATAGGAGTATATTTTCATCTATTCGTCATCTAAACTCTGTTTTTTAACCAGGAGGAGTAAACCAAAAAGACAGATTCACACCCAAAAAAGTTACTAGACAAGTCACCAAATACATCTTCTTTTTTTGTTGTATATCTCGGCCTTGCGGTAATCGAGCAATCAATATCGGACAACCTTACACGTCAATTTTAACATGATTCCAACCTAACTTTATGTGAATAATATTTTTTTTAATTCATTTCCAATATATATTACAATTATTACAATAAAAAAGGACGTTTTTCACATTTGGTCCCATGTATATATATATATATATATATATATATATATATATATATATATATATATATACATTTAAATATCGGGTGGTCCAGTTTTATAGATCTTTTGAGTCGATGGTACTTAATTTAGAGAATATTTTGATCCAGAGAGTCAATAATGTTACAGATCTAAGTATGGTTTTTCTCATAAATTTGTCTTTTAATTTGCAAATAGATCTTATAAGCAACAAAGCTATGCAAATGCATGTATCAAAAAGTTATAGAGAGTTCAAAGATTTCTGAAATACTGTTCTTTTAAACTTCTTCTTCTTCTGGTTCCTATCCGTTTCGGATGTTGGAAATCATATTGGCAATCATAACCTTGCTCGCTGCGGCTCGAAACAGCTCCGTTGAGGTTTTCTTAAACCATGTTCTTAAATTCCGCAGCCATGATATTCTCCTTCTACCGGGTCCTCGCTTACCTTTGACTTTACCTTGCAATATAGACTGTAGCAGGGAGTAACGGTGCTGATTTCTCATAACGTGTCCCAGATATTGCAATTTTATGCGTTTGATCGTAAACACAATCTCTGGTTCCTTCTTCATTTTTCCTAGAACTTCCTTGTTCGTGATCCTTGCTGTCCATGATATTCTCAGCATTCTTCTATAAAGCCACATCTCAAATGCTTCAAGTTTTTTAATAGTGGCGTCTGTAAGCGTCCATGCCTCCGTCCCGTACAACAACACAGAGAAAACATAGCATCTCAAATGTCTCATTTTTGTATCAAGGGATATGTTGTGACTTTTGAAGATGGCGCTCATTTTGTTAAAGACCGTTCTTGCCTTTCCTATGCGGCACTTTATTTCCTGTAAATTGCTCCACTGTTCGTTAATAATAGTTCCCAGGTAACAATACTGTTTTACTCGCTCTATCTGCGTCCCATTAATTTATATATGAGCCCCATTTATATTCTCCTTTTAAACTGCGTAGACCATATTCTTATTCTGGTGTGATTAATTTCTTGAATCTAGGTTTTTTTTTACCAGAAGAATTAACTTTGACTTTGATCATTATTTTTAAGCTTAATAATCCAATCTCCTGAATTGCTTTAGCCAGTTTGTTTTACATATTCCTTCCCATTCACTGCTTTAGAATTGACTTTTTCATGTTTCATATCACAGAATAAATTATGGTTCAAATATAGATGTGGTCCTACTTTTCATGCATGGTAATCAGTTACCTTATTAGATAGATTTAACTTATGTATCAATATCTTAAGGATCTATTTGAAGCACTAAAATGCAAAACAATAAATTTGTATAAATAAATATGTACTTGCAATTTCTTTAATGCTGGATTCTTGTTTAATTTTGACAGTGAGTTTGTCCCATTTGTTATCAATAAATAAAATTTACTACAAAATACTGGATTTCTGTGAGATAGTCAACTAATTCAATCTATTATGTTACATTCTAGTATGATTTTGTAGTTTTCTTGTGATGATCTACAACAAGAAGAACAAAACCAACTGTATCAATACAATCAAAGTAAAATACAACATTATTAATGTTCTTTTATTGTGATGAAAACAAAATGAAAATGCTTCTTAACAAGTATGCACAAATTTAAAAGATAGTTGTCATTTTTCTTATGATAATTAGATAAAAATATCATACATTTATAAATTTATAAACACTGTAAACTCTATTTATTATATATATCAGCTAGAAAAATATCACATTAAATACTATTATCGCATATCACCAAGTCCAAGTTATTACAAAAACAACTTAAAGAGTCAGAAATCGATTTATATAATATTCTGTGCATAATATATATTCGGAATGAATGTAAAAATAAAAATTTAATAATTTTATTAGTCTTCCAAAATCTCTACATTTATGTCTTGGTGAGATTAATGAACAAGTACACCATTTTGAATTTCTTGATTTATTTTTTCAGCAAAAACTGAATCTATTTCAGATATTTAAGCAAGAAAGTTTTATTTTTGGTCAGCAGCCCAATGTATAAACTATTCTTTGAATAATTTCCCCTAAGAAATAACTATGGTAAGACATTCATAATATAGACAATAAATCAATCATCCTATAAACAGTAAGATAAACAATCTATAGTTATGCTATGTAATATTTGCTGCATTGAATCTGCATATGTAAAAATAGTAAAAATATCTTTTTTTTTTCCTTTTCTTCCCTTTCCATGTTCTTATGTCTGTTGAACCAAAATACTTGACAACATTCCAGTAGAGTATACAAATAAAAACTTAATATTTAATAGTAACAATAATATACCTGATTATAAAAATGAAATCTATAAAATGTTTTAGTTAATTTTACTATATAATTGTAGCTATCCCATATTTACATACCGATATTTGCACTTACTTCAAATTGATTTGCTTCAAGAATTTATATAATAATGAACGACACATATTTTGGAAGATCTGAGAGATTGTTAATTTCACTTAAAATTTTACCTAAAGGTAGCATTTCATTCTTGAAAAAGAAGCTGTGTACTCTATCTGTCGTATAGATGTTTTAACTCTTTCATCCTATGTTGCAAGAATATAAGGTCGACCTTCAATATTTTTAGGACATTTTACTGCTCCAGTCTGCTTATATTCTTTAATTGTTCTAAATACTATTGTTGTAAATAAATGAATTCGCAACACCTAAAATTAGCACATTAGTAAGTCTTGATTTTAATAATAACTATTCTGTAAAACTAACCTGCTGCCTGTTTTATTTTTACTACCGTAGCTGTTATTTTTATTCCAGAATTATCAATTTTCATGTTTGTACATTTGATGATAAATGATCCAAATCTACTCGGCGTTTTTAAGGTGGAGAAGAATAATTACAACTAGTACTTGGCATTGAATCCATATTGTTTTCTTAATAACACTAATATGTCGCTAAATAGTTCTGAAAAGAACTGTTTTTTATATAAATGCAAACGAAAAATCTAAAGATGTAAGAAATAACACAGAAAATACAAAAAATTGTCGATATAAATTTTGAATTTTAAAATTTCACAAATGTCATTAGTGTCAATATGTCATAATTTAGTGGAGTAATCTTGCCTGCGCTTCGACCAATTACAAACAAGCATTATGGCGCGGAAAATTTGAATTACTCCTCCTGGTTTAAAAACAGACCATAGTAACCCCCACCTATGTCTTAAAGGCTTCAGATATCTGCGAAACATTTTGCCGTGAAATCAATGAATTTTGCATAACCAGACTGGGCTATTTTTATATTTCTACTAAAAATATTAACGTAAATAAATAAATTATGTCTCCTAATGGATTTAACTAACCGACACATTAAGACCATTTTTTGTTCAAGAAATCGGTTTAAATGTAAGTAAATGATTGGAATATCGTAAATAACAAAAAAGTAGCTCGTATGTGAACAACTAGTATAAAAAATGAAAAACCTAAGCGACGTGGACGTCCTCAAATGGATTTTTAAAATCGCTGGATACTTTGGAATTTTGCCTAGAGATTCTGTACTAAAGGTGTATATAGTTCAAATTTTTATCACGACTCTTCACATTATAACAATGTATGGCCACTATCAATATACAATACATTTAAAAAACATATTTAACTACTTTATGCTGACAGCATTTTTTTCCTTAAGCATTTCTACGAATATTTTCAATTATCTTTATACAGCTGAAGTAGTGAGGATTAAAAATTTGTGGACAGATCTGCTCAATACTATAAAATACATGGAGTATAAATATGGTAAAATAAATGTAACCTATTATTCCGTTATTGTAAAGATACTATTACTTTTTTTATTTACCATGAATTTTACACTAAGTTTAAATAAGTGGGAACTTATGGATTTCGTTGGGTTCGGATCAACGTTGGCGTGGTTACTTGAACTTTTTATAACCATTTTGTTAATTTGCCATATCTCGACTATAATATGTGCCAGATATGAATCTTTATCAAAAAAAATATTAGATTTGTATTCGGTAAAACACTTTAATACTGCCCGTGAGTCGAAAGTTTGTGGTAAATACATGGTTTGCTTACACAATTCTGCTAAGAAACTGGACCATATTATCGGAAAATTTACATTAGCTCTTTTAACATGCACCTTTATACATATTTTATGGTTATTGGAGAGCTTGATTACAATACATAACTCGAAGAAAAAGACGATACCACCTTTTTTGGTTTATTATCTTGCGTCAATGTCTTTAAAATTTTTAGTAAGTATTACCTTTTTTATGTTTATCATTTCTCTACTTCAATACAAAAGGACTACAAATCAGAAAAACGAAAATAGCGTTTATTCAAAACATCTAACGTTAAACAGTCATATTTTTATATACCACTGAAACCCCCACATATTTTACGTTGTTTATTATCGAAATGACACTCAAGCAAGCAATTTGATTAAACCCAGCCTATGAGAAATATTCACCCCCAAGAATTACAATCGGGTGTAACAATTCATTGGAGCAAGGTGTTGAAACCTCAATACTCCGGGAGTATTGGGTTTTTGGAAGTGTAAGACTTCCAAATTCCAGAAGAACTGGAAGAGAGGTGATGAAAATACTAAAGATATGACTAAGCTCAGAGGAACAAAGTTAAATGGCCAAAGAGACACTAAATCTCAAGTGAGTGTTCGGGCTAGCTTCAATGCACTGGAATTTGGCTTTAAGATAATGGAAAAAGAGATCTTTTAAATGAAGAAATGCCTAGGAAAAACTGAAATGGGTGCCAGCTAATTTCTGAAGGAAATTAACGAAAAATAAATAAATGAAGTTATGAATAACAAGAAATAAAGTACTATTGATATAATAACCTGCAATAAATTTGAAAATCCAAAAAAAAACAAACACTATTAACCTTTGCTCTGCTATATTATAACTGTAAGAAGGAACTGAAATAAAAGCTAAACTACTTCTAACAAATATATTTATAACATGAATAAGTAACAAATAACTCACCTATATACACATATATAGAAAATATAATGACAGTAGTGGGGCTACAGTATACGATGACCAAAAAGCCACGACAACATGAAATGTTATATATAATTAAAAAAAAACCTGATATATAAATTTCTTCCCTCCCTTTGTTTTAAATACCACTATACAAAATCAGAAACCCCTTCCCTAACAATGAATCTAATTTAATTAATTAATAACCATTTACCTAACCTTTTATTGTTGATACAAAACTGTAATAAATACTAACCTTGGTATATGCATATACAAAGCTGTAAGTTACAAAAGAAAAAAAAACTTAACCGTACGAAACTAGAAGTTAATGTCCGTCACAACACCACAGCTGTCCTGGTTAAGTCCCCTTAAGACTCGGCGGTCCTTGGGGCTCCGAAAAACGAACGAAGGAGACTGCTGTAGTCCTGGAGACAATCGTTTCTTGGTGACCAATGGGTGGCAGTAGGTCTTTGGTTCAACTGATATTAATATTAATTATTGTCCTAATCGGGCGAAATCTACAAAAAATAACACTTAGAGAAACATCAAGGCACCCCAAGATGACTGTCAATGCGTACTCTCACATTATCTCACGAATTATCAAAATAAACAAACATTTTATTTTATCAGATTATTGCCATGCTGTCAATTTATTGCGTCTGCGCATTTAAAGAATATGTCGTAAATTAGGCATAAAACTTTTTATACCGAGTAAGTATACAAAAAACAGAAAAAACCTAATTAGGTGTCCGATAAATTTACGGTCTAAGCTCAAGGCCACATGATACATATGACAAAACTCGGATTTTATACTTTTAATATTTCAAAAGAAAATGAAGACATCAATAAAATGATATGCTTATAAAATTGAAAGATTTAATTGCTCACCTGGGTTTTAAATAATCACTGCGGCAGATCCGGAAGCCGGGTTTTTCTATCTAGAATCTTTATCATGTATATTTTTTTATCATATATATACTTTATTTTGTGTTGTTGTAATTCCTCCCTGGATGTTCGGGGAAAATATTAGATCAACTCCCAGAATTTCTACCCGATTTTGAGACGAAAGATGCCGGTAAAGGCGTGAAGATGTACCTCTCTGGTTGAGTCGTTGGCCAAAACTGACTTTAGCGCCTCTTGGCCACTTTATCGTGCGTATTGCATCGTGTCGTCAATTGTCCATAAACGTTTCATAAAGGGATTGTGAGGAATTTTAGGATTTTAATAATTAATTATATTAATTAGTCATAGTTGTGACTGCTACAGTGTGTTAACTCGAGTGTAAACAGGAGTCATTCCACCGTGCTCCAATGCTCTAGACCATCCCTTTCCCCCCTATAGCACTCTGATGCGCTATAGAGGCACAATAATCAGCCAAATGCTCTTCATGTGTAGGTCCTGGGTAATAGAATCCCAGCATGGTTTCCTAACGGAACCCTATGACATGGGCCTCTTTCCATCTGTTTGGGAATTTCTTGAACCTTAGTATTGCATTTATGATGTTTTTTAAGTATACTATGGCTCTTGCTGGTAGGTATTTAGAGCTCTGTTTGTGATCTGGTCTGGACCGGGTGCTTTTTTTGACGAGCTGTTTTTAATTTCTTTTTAATTTAAGTTTCCAAATATTTTGCGTATTTGGTCCTTGTTCTTCCATGTCCCTTATGTGGTTTTCCCAGCTTTTATTACGGTGTTGTTGTAGTGCTGTTTTGACCTCTCTATTTATCCGATTTGCTCTATTTGTGTCTGCCTGATTCCTTGTTCTTCTTGCTGTCTGTTTTGCTCTGTTCTTTTCCCTTATCAAGTCCTTTAATGCTTGTGGTATGTCTTTAAATCTCCCCGAATGTATTTCTACTTCTTGTTCTGTAGTGCTATTCCTGATTGCTTGTTGAATGATGTTTTTCAACTCTAGGACCCTATCTTCTATTTCTCGTGGGTGTCTATCACTAAGACTATGTTTATTCTAGTTTTCACGAGTCTCTTGAAGTTTTTCCATTTTGTTTTCTTTATAATCCTTTTGATCGTGCTTTCTTCTTCCCACGTTCCTAGTTCTAGTAGGATGGGGTTGTGATCAGTTAATGTTTGTATTTTTGTTTGCAGTCCTAGGTTTTTAGCAACTACTATGTCTATATGCGTTGAAAGTGCGTTTTTTGGGTAATGCGTTGGGTCTGTGGGGCCCATTGCTTGCTATAACGTCTTCGTTATTTTCGATGTACGTGTTTAGTAGTCTTCCATTTTTGTTCGTAGCTCTGTCGTTCCAGTTAGGGGATCTTGCATTTAGGTCTCCTATTATAATTGAGGGTTCGTCGTTTAAGAACGTATTTAAATCTTCATCGATCAGTAGATCTTGCGGTTTACATAGGGGGAGGTAATTCTCACTTCTTCTTGCCTTATTTGTATTCTTATTGATGTTGCTTGCATGGTATCTAATTGTGGTGTTGGTAGTTTGATGTGTCCTATGCCTTTTTTCACAAGTATAGCTGTGCCGCCTGATCCTGCTGTGTTGTAGTTCCTATATACGTCGTATCCTGGAAATGTGATGTTTAGGTTGTTAGTTAGTTTTGTTTCTTGAATGGCTACAACGTCCATTTTATATCTATTGACCAGTTCATCCAGCATGTTCTGATTGGTTATTATACCTCTTGGATTCTAGAAGCCTATCGAAATGACACTATCGTCCTTTTTGCATTTTTGTATTTAAGAACAAAAAATAATATGGGCAAAACTGTCCTCGTGCGCGACTAGTTCACACTCCGAGGCGCATCGCCCCGCCTCGAATTTTTCTATTGGTCCCTGACCTGGAAATCTCTATTTATCGCTGCATCAGCGGATATAAATATTGGCGATTTTCAGGTCAACCAAGTCAGTCCCTCATGGGCTCTCCGAGAGTTTAGTGCTCCCGGGGCTCTGCTTCTTGATTTTTTTCCATACTCTGTAGCGAGAGTTTAGTTCAACTAAAAATTTGCTGTTATTATTTCGACAACTTTTTTTGTTATGTAAGAAATTACCTTGCCGTTTTCAAGGCAGGTCACCGAAGAAGAAACTTTTACGAAAGTCTACCCAAGTCCATAACCGAAAATGGACTTGGGTAGACGAGATTGCGACGCTATTTTCGAAGCCCTCTACAGGGCACCCGGGGTCATCAGAAAGTGTAAATATCTTTATTTGTTCCCCCGAGGTGACAAAACTGCCAATTTGTTAGTTGCGTTTTGACAGTCGAAGTAAATGCATGTTTCTTTTATGTTAAACAGCCACATTTCAAAAAAACCCAGTCGGTAAAAACCCTTCTTCTCATAGCGCCATCTCCTTGCGAATACATTCCTGTCTAACTCCTCTCCTGATTTCAATTTTAGGACTGGGTTCGTTATCCATTACGATTTGCGCTCTTTGATTTCAGTAGAGGTTTGTTATTATTTGTAAGTCTCTATATTCTATGTTTTGTGTCTTTAGAATTTGGACTAATTTTTCATGTCTTAATTTGTCAAATGCTTTTTTAAAATCAACGTAACAAACATGCACATCAACATTTATATCCATGCATCTTTGAGCTAAGACATTAAAAGCAAATAACGCTTATCTGGTTCCTATTCCGTTTATTAGTGATATTGTTCTGTACTCACTGCAATATTTATCGTTTGGGTTTTTAGGGATAGCACAAAAGGTGGAGAGTAACTATTGTTTCGGTATGTGTCCTGTTTTATATACTCAGTTAAATAAGTTTACTATAATGTCTAAGGTTTCATCATTCATGCATTTTAAGATTTCTATAGGGATTTGTTATGGACCTAATGCTTTACCATTTTTGCTGTTTTTTAATGCCATTTTAATTTCCTCTTTTAATATCTTTAAAACCATATCCTCTTCTACTTCTATTTTCATCTGTTCTGTTTTATTGTCTGTGAACAGTTTATTGATGTGTTCTGTTCATCTTTTTAACTGTGCATTGTTATTTTAACCATTGTTATTTCGCTTTCTTAATTTGGTATTTTATTTGTTTACCCACTTTTTTTTACTTGTGATTATCTTTGTTCTTATATTGACGTCTTTCTTAGATTAAATCTAAAATTTCTTCCGTCATCCATTGCTTCTTTTTATATCTGGTTGGTATTAGAATTTCTTTTTGACTTTTATCTATTTCGATCTTTATTAATAACTATTTTTTCTCCCTCTCAGTATTTTGCAGAATTTGTTCTTTAACATTCATTAATCCGTTGTTGATTTCGTCTGCCAGGCGTTGCCTTATGAGTGGGTTAATTAATTTACTTGTATCAATTTTTGCATTTGTTGTTTTTCGTTTTATTATTTTCATTTTGAGCCTAATTTTGGTCACTACTGGGTTGTGATTTGATCTTATGCCGGCACTTGAATATGTTTTTGCTGATATAATTCCGGTCCTGTATCTTTGTCTAACTAATACTTAGTTTTTTGGTTTCTTACAATTCTCTCTTTTTGATCTGCTGGTGGCTTCCAGGTATATAGTCTTCTCTTTGGTAGTTTAAACAATATATTAGCTATAATTAAAAATGGAACTGGAACAAAACCATGAAGTTTAGATATCCAGTAAAGGCTAGTATACCTGTTGAATACAAAGCACGTGGTGTTCGTGTGTATCAAGGTATAAAAAAAATGCTTATTAAATGCTTAAAACTTTATTTTAAAGATCTTTTCGAAAATAAATCATTCCATCATCAGTTTAATAAAAAGTTGTTAAAACATTGTTGGGCCACAGTAAAACACTAGAAGGACATTAGAAATAAAAAATCCTCGTGGAATTTACAGGTAAAATTAAGGTAAATGCAATAGACCATTAACTTTGGTAATTAATAAAAACTACAACTGGGGGCATTTAAAATGTCCCCCAGAAGCTGGTCAAATTTTGTCGACTTACGTTACCTCTGATCTGTGCTGGAGCCTGAGGCTAACTCAGTTAGCTTAACTTAACCAGCTCCTGGGGGACATGTTAAATGCCCCCAGTTGTAGTTGTTATTAATTACTAATTAAGTTAATGGTCTATTGCATATAGCTTTGTAAATTCCACGAGGATTTTTTTATTACTGATGTCCTTCTAGGGTTTTTCTGTGGCCAAACAATGTTTTTAACAACTTTTTATTAAACTGATGATGGAATGATTTAAATTCCAAAAAATCTTTTTTAAAATAAAGTTTTAAGCTTTTAATAAGCATTTTTAATACCTTGATACACACGAACACCACGTGCTTTATATTAGCTATAACAAAAGTATTGTTTTGGCAAAATTCGATAAGCCTGTCACCCCTTTCGTTTCTGTTGCCCAGACCATATCCTCCTGTACATTCTTCTACTTTTTCTCTCCCAACCTTTGCCTTAAAGTCTCTCATTATAACTGTTACATCTTGCATTTTAATGGATTATAAAATGTTGTCTAGGTTTTCGTAGAAAATTTCAATATCGCTCTCTGGTTTGTCTGCAGTTGGAACATAAACTTGTAGAATGTTTATTTTGGGTTTGTTCTGGTTTAATTGTAAGAGACTTAAAAGGGACGTTTAATAGATTTCGACAAAATGACATATGAAAAATATTACGAGAAAGGGGAGTGAATGGAACACAATATAAATTTATTATAACAGATATCTTTTTATTCTGCTTTTTCTTTATAAGCAATTCCGTTTGTTCATTGCCGGATTAATACCTACAATATGTAAAATAATAGAAAAAAAAATAAATAAACCTTAGATAGGATGGTTTAAAAAAAACATACTTCAACTAAATGTACACAGTTGATTTATTCTACAATAAAAATAATTGTCACAGCTCAATAAATCATTATGGCTAATGGACTTCTTTAATCTGTGCATTAAGACTCCATTTTTTTCATGAACTTAGTTTGAACCTAGATAACAAACATTTAGGTCATTTATTAAACTATATTTCTGTCTCAAGAAATGGGAAGCCTAAGTGATGTGGATATTCTGAATTTCATTTTTAAAATCACAGGATATTTTGGCGTTCTGCCTGGAAATTCAGCGCTAAAAACCTGTACCGTTCAATTGTTTATTACAGCCATTCGCATTATATCCATAGTTTACCAGTTCCTACACATACTAATGCGAGAAGAAGCAGCAATATTTGTTAATTATGTTACGATCCTGTCATTTTGTTCCATAAACGTTTCTGTATTTACGTTGAGTTTTCTTTATACGTTTGAAGTCGTCAGAAATAAAAATTTGTGGATAGATCTGCTAAACACTGTAAAAGACATGGAATGTAAATATGACCAAATATCTTTAACTGGTTATTTTGCCTATATAATGACATTTCTACTTCCTTTGCTAACCATGGTTTGTGGATTAAGTACCAGAACGTGGAATGTTTTAGAAGTTCTTAGGCTTACGTCAGATTTAATCTGGATGTTTCAACTCTTCATAATTCTTCTATTAATCAGCCAGTTTTCGAATATATTAATTGCTAGATATGAGTCATTATCGAAGCAAATAGTCGCTTTATATACAATAAAACACTCAAGTATTGCCCATAAGTCGAAAGTTTTTGGTCAATATATAGTTTGCTTACACAATATAGCACGGAAACTAAACCATATTGTAGGAAAATTCATTTTAATGGTTCTGGTATCTACATTTATCCACGTTTTATGGATGTTTTGGTTCTTAATAAGAATACTTGCCTCTAATCCAGAATCGACAGATCTGTTATATTTTCTAACAACAACATCAATGAAGTTTTTAGTAAGTAAATAATTTTACCGTTATTAGTTTTCTAATTTCTAAAAATCATATAATTTAGTCACTAATGCCTTAATTCGAACTATACTAGTATTTTAGTTAAGTAGCGAGTAATTTAGGAATTAAAGGTGTCTGAAGAACAACAATTGTAATAGAGTAGATTCTTCTTCTTCTTCTTCCTCAGCCTTAAGTAATCCAACATTAATCCAGTGTTTTCTATTTTGCGCAACTTGCTTCCAGTTTTGTCCTCTATGTAGCTCAAGAACTATTGGTGTAATCATATTCGTATTTAGCGACAAAAACCCCGAATTAACAAACCTAAAGTCATTTCTGTCAATATTTTTAAAATTTTCCATTTTCTATTTTTTTGGAAATGCATTTACCTTATGCATAAAATGCAATTTTTATTTTACCACAATGAATTTTGTTCATAAACTTTCTTGAAACTTTCCCGAATCGCATGCAAAAAGTGACAGCGATTTATCTGACTGCGGAAAATTGGTGAGTTTAGTGGCTTTTTGTAAATCTTTTTCTCGATTATGCACTGTGGATACAAACAAGGGATATCTATATCCTGCAATGGACTTAAAACGGGCCAATAATGAAATGAGAGAGGCAGTAATGAATCTTTAATAAAGAAAAGAGAGATCTATAAATAAAAAAAATAATGTATTGACGATAACAATACAAGAAAACTCCGCCTCCGGTAAGTGCTAGGTGGATTGAGTAGCTCAGTAAATGCCGGTGTCGGTCCCAAACCAGGATAAAGAAGAAAAGTTGAGATAACTGGCAAGAAACTCATCCCTTGTCAATGCTAAAAGTTTCGACCAAAAGCCTCGGAATAAAAGGGGATGGATTAAAACAAAGACGACTAATGCAACAAAACAAAAATGATATTGGCTACATGGAATGTAAAAAGACTAAGAACCAAACAAGCACAAGTATTTAAAGAATTAGCGGAAGAAAAGATAGATATTTATGTATTCTGACCGAGACCAAGGAAAAGGGAACAGAAAACGAAGAGATAGGAGAATATATACATTTCTACAGTTCAGTGAGTCAAGATAACAGATCTAAGAGAAAAGTCTCTATTGTCATTTAAAAAATCTTAAAAATAATATTAAATCGTAGACTGCAGTAATTGAGCAACTGCTAATACTGGGAATGAAAAAAAAAATCACAACAATATGATTGTCGGAATGTATGCCTCAAATAAAGATGCAGATCCAGAAAGTAAATACAATTTCTACAACAGGATAAATAAACTACTCTCAGAAGTTAAAGAAAACTGTGAAATACTAGGAGATTTAAACGGCAGAGTAGAGAGAGAAGAAAATAAGAGAGATGTAGGAAGATACAGGGAACAAATAACCAATGACAACGAAATGCGTCTTAGAGATTCTTGTGAAATAATGTCTCATAAAATTGTGAATGGATTTTTTCAACGTTAAGACATCCACAAATTTACATGGGTACAACCTACTAGGAATCTTCGCTCGATAATCCAACGTATGTATACGATATACAACCATGTAATCCAACGTCAAACTTCCCAGCTGAAAACAACTGACGTAAGGGTATACCGTGAATCAGAATGTGGATCCGATCATTGTTTACTTATGGACAACATAATAGTTAACTATCGCAAAAACAATAACACTTGGGAACAAAATATAGAAAAGGGACAAGAAGTAACATATCCTAAATATAACCTAGAAAGCTTGAAAGAAGATTCAACGAAACTTCTTTACAAATTACGACTGGCCACAAAATTACAAAATGTGGATAGAAAAAATATATCATCAAAAGAATTATACCAGCAACTTATATAATCCATTCATAAGGCTACAAGTGAAACTTTTGAGATGGTCGGAGAATATGCAAACGTTAGTAAACGAAAAGAAAACTGCTTATCAGAAAATGATGTCAACGAAAAAGGAGAAAGATTACAAGATATATAAAATCGATATGTGCAAAGGGGAAGTAGTGAAAAGTAAAAATGGGATGTGGGATCGAAGATGTGCAGAGGTGGATAGGTATATTGGTGGAACAAGAGTTGGGCAAGCATGGAACGTGAGAAAGTCTCTCCGGAGGGAATGGAAGGAAAATATAACCTACAGTTAATCTGAAACAGTGAAAACACCATGATTAGGTCTTACTGACAGGGGATAGATGTAAATTCCAAGAGATCAAAGAAAGAAATATCCGTACATACACTAATAATTGAGATAACAATCGGAGAGTTATATATTGGCAGAACAGCAAGGGATACTAAGTAGATGGACAGAACACTTTCTGGAAAAGCTTGAAGGAGATCGGAGAGAGACGAACCCTGACATACCATTAGACAGCAGACAACAGAATAAAGACTTCACCAACAATAGTTGAGATAAGAGCAGCAGTAGACAAATTAAAGAACAATAAAGCACCGGGATCGGATCAAATAGCATCGGAGTTAATAAAGGCAGTAGGAGACGTACTACAAAAATCAATACATAAATTGATACCAAAGATTTAGTCGAATAAACAGCCACCAGCGGAGTGGAATAGCGGTATTATTGTACCATTACATTAAAAAGGAAATCAGTTAGAATGTGGAAACTACCGTGGAATCACGCTGCTGAATGCAGCATACAAAATAATGTCCAACGTCATTTATGAAAGACTTAGACCACACGCTGAAAAAATAGTTGGCAAATATTAAAGAGGTTTCTGTAGACAGAAGTCAACAATAGACCAGATATTTGTTTTGCGACAGATCCTCGAAAAACAAGTAAATATAACATTATCTCTTTATAGACTTTGAAAGCGCATATAACAATATAAACCGAGAATTCTTAATAAAAGCAATGAAAGAATTTAATATGCCAACACAACTAATAGAACTGATAAAAGAATCTCTAAAAGTAGAAAGTAAAATTTGGATACAAAATGAATTAACGGAAACAATAGATGTGAAGAAGGGACTACGTCAGGGAGACGCTCTATCATGCATATTGTTCAACATCGTACTCGAGAAAATACTGATTGTCACAACAGTCAAAACTCGGGAAACAATTATTAATAAAAGCGTGCAAATACTAGCATTTGCAGATGATGTTGACATAATCGCAAGTTCAAGAAGAGAAATGATAGAGACATACAACGAAATAGAACAAGCTGCATAAAATAGTGGTCTTAAACTCAATCAGACCAAAACAAAATATATGCATATACGCAGAAACAAGGCAGCCACCTAATATAACAACAGAATAATACAACATTGAGGGGATAAAACACTTGACATACTTGGGATCCCTAGTCACGTCTGATAATAACGTTCCGGAGGAAGTGAAGGGGCGAATATTTATTACCAATAAATGTTACCATTGCTTCATTAGGCAACTAAGATCAGGTAACGTCGCAAGAAAAATAAAATGCCAAATATACAAAACCTTAATAGGACCGGTACTCACATACGGCTTAGAAACCTGAACACTCACAAAAAGAGAGGAAACGTTGTTAGCCACCTTCGAAAGAAAAATATTGCGACACATATAAAAGGGTACAACACAAAAAAGGAATATGGCGAAGAACAGACAAGTTTGAACTAAACAAAATATACCAGGATCCAGAAATTATAATACTTAATAAAATAGGACGGCTGCGTTGGATAGGACACGTAGAAAGAATGGAAGAAGGCAAAATACCAAACAAAATATTCAAACAGATGCCAGTATCAAAAAGGACAAAAGGAAAACCGAAGCTGAGATACTTAGAACAAATAGAAAATGATATTAACTTTAACAACCTTTAACAACAACAAAAAACTGGAGAAAAAAAGCACGAAACAGATCAAAATGGAGAAGAATCCTGGAACTGGCCAAGTCCCAAAAAGGGTTGTCGAGCCAGTGATAATGATGATGATGACCGCAGAGTTAAGCGATGCCCTCAAAAGATAGAAAAACGGTAAAGCAGCAGAACCTGCAGACATCCCAATTGAGTTGGTAAAGCATACACCAAAAATATTACATGAGATGCTGGTTTAACTATTTAACAAATGCTTAAAAAGACAAAACTTCCCTGATGATTTAAATGTTGGATACATAAACTCAATATTCAAGAAAGGAGATAAACGCAAATGATCTATTTATAGGGGAATAATTGTTATCAGCTCAGTGGCGGGTTGTACGGTCGAATAACAAAAGAAAGAATAGAATCAGAATACGAAGACATAGAAGAACAAAATAAATTTCATGCTGTAAGATCGTGCACTAATGGTATATTCGTTCTGTAGCAGATAATTGAAAAACGGAAGACAAGGAATCTATCTGCCTACCTATTGTTTGTAGATTTAGAGAATGGTAATTTTGCAAAAACTGTTACAAACATTGACGAAAGTAGATCTCAGTACAGGGTATGTGAATGCTATCGCAAATATATACAAAAATGCGACGAGTGTCATTAAAGAAGGAAACTTTATATCTGAATCATTTCCAATAAAAAAGGGGCCCTAACAAGGATGTTGTCTATCTTTGATCTTATTTAAAATATATATTTAATCATCGCTAGAGGATTGGAGGAAACAAGTATCTGGAATGGGAATAGACATAGGAGGTGGTAAATGTCTAACAACTTTATTTTTCGCAGATGATCAGGTAGTCGTAGCGAATGATGAGGAAGACATAAACTACATAAATAGAAAACTTAAGTAAGGCTTTGACAAATGGGGCCTTAATATGAATATGCCAAAGACAGAGTATCTTACAATGAGAGATGATGAAGTAGATTCAAAGTTAGAAATGAGCAACACAAAATTATGCAATGAATATAAATATATCAGATATATATTATCTAAAAAAGGCACCAATAAAAAATACATCGAAAATAGAACGCAGCAGGGCAAAAAAACGGTAAATATTCTAAACTCTCTACTATGGTCTAAACTTACTTTACTTTTTCGAGTCTGAATCTGACTACAGTTTTTGTGCCCAATATCGTGCTACGTCTACAGCCTTTGTATTTGCGAGCCATAAATCATCGAGGGTGCACTGATATGAGCAAAGTCTGCGTACTCTCAGGTGCTCCACGTTCTGTATTTACCCACATTCACAGAGTGCCTCGCTATCTGTCTTGATGCTCCATTTAATGAGGTTCTGTTTTACAGGGGCAACACCTATGCGCATGCGGTTGAGTCTCCGCCAGGTTCTCCAGTCCAGGTTCATTCCATTAGGTCGTTCTGGATGTAGGGGGAACACTTCGGGTAGTTCGACGCTGACATTTCTCATAAACCTTTTCCTTGATTTAAGTCGGCTGATTTCTGGCGGTTCGTCAAACCCGTATAATTGGTGCCGTTCATCGAAAGATTGCCTGAACTTCTCCACGTATGGTGAGGCACAATAAAGGTTTTTCCCTTTACGGCTATACCAAGGTCGTCAGCGTAAACAAAACTCTCAGTCTGAGGGTGCATTGATTGGTCGTTGGTGTAGATGTTAAATAAGGACGGCGCCAGAACGCGTCCTTGAGGTAGGCCATTTTTTGAGTTCTCCATCTACTCTTCTTTCTATTTAGCATCTATTACACAACGTAGAAGCATCTATTAAACAACAGTGATCTATTGATATTTACCAGGTCATAATCAAGCACAGTCTCAAATCCCTCCTCTATGTAATCTGTTAGGTTCAGCACTTGGCTGTGCATGATTTAACTGGTCTAAAGCCTGCTTGTTGTGGGATTAGTTTTGCATCTAATGTTTCCTGAATGCGGTTTAAAATGAGGCGCTTATACAATTTATACAAATAGCATAGCAGAGATATCGGATGGTAGCTACTCGGTAGTTCAGGGTCTTTGCCAGGTTTCAGAAGGGCTATTACTTTTGATTTGCGCCACAGTTTTGGAATCTGGTAGGTAAAGCGACAGTTGTTAAATAGATCGAGCACCCATTGCCTCGATTTTTGCCCGAGATGTTTTATCTGCTCTGTTAGGATTTCATCCACCGCAGGTGATTTTCCGTTTTTCATACAGTCAATACCATTTTTGAGCTCTTCGATGGTAAATGGGTTTCGTAAGAGAGTTGTTTCCTGGTCTTGAGTTTTTATAATATTTGGCGTTTTGCAACGATTGTTTGTTTTGCCATTCAGAAGTAGTTGTTGGGCTATCTGATTTGGCGTTATTGCACATAGCTCTTTCATCTCTGTGGGATTACCATTAAGTTTTTTGATCATATTCCAAGCCTGCTTACTACTGTGCGTCATACCCATTTTACTGAAAGTCTTGCTCCACCGTTGTTGTCTGGACTTAGTATTTGCTGCAATCTCTCCCCTATCTCTGCCGTAACTTCGCTAAATGGGTCTTTACTTTATTCTTTGGTGTACTTTGTCATAATGTCTTTTGCTTCATCGTTCAGACCAGATATGTAATGTTGTTGACATCCTCTGGGTATGTGTTTACATGAGATTCGTTTTATAAGTTTGATGAACGCATCATAGTTTTTGTGGATCGGGACTATATTTTTTACCTGTGTTTCCAATTTATCAGTAAATTTTTCCCAGTTCGCTTTTTTAAAATTAAACGTTCGTTTGAAAGGGATTTTGGGAGCTTTTATAGATCTGTATACGGTTATTCCCACGGGCCTATACCTTCGGTATAGGCTTATATACCTTCCTAACGCAACGGTCCTTTAAAGACATGCTGATGAAGGTGAGATCAGCGTTGTAACCTTTCTTCCATATTTTGCGTTGGAACGAATGGGGCAGTTTTGAGTCATGTAGAAGTGTCTGATTGTTTTGTTCCGCCGACGATTCCACAGGATCTCCATTTTTATCAGTTGAAGCGTAGCCCCAATGAACATTATGACTAATAAAATCACCGAGAATGAATCTGGTTTTTTGAAAAGCGAAATTTTTTGGAGGGGAGAAAACAAAGTCTCTCCAGGGTGGTTTATACACAGATGTCACTGTGCAGGCTCCTATTTCGACGGTCAGGATTTCAATGTCGTTGTAGCATGTTCTTTTAGCTGATGTTACATCAATATCTCTTCTCACGAAGATGGCGCTTCCATGTTTTGCACTTGGATGTTCAATGATAAGCTGCATTCCCTCAACGCTAGGTCCATGTGCCGATATGTTACGGTGAGTCTCTTGTATGCATAATATATCACACTTGTGGATTTTACACAGTTCAGACAAAATTTCCTGTTTATTACAAGTAATACCCTCAATGTTTATGGTCATCATTGTCAATGTAGGCTCTGAGAAGAGCCGTTGATTCTCGTTTGTTTGTTCGGATCCAGTGGTCTAAAGATATTACACAAGAAACGAATTTGACAATCTATCGAACCATGTTAGAGCCTGTTATGACTTATGGGGCAGAAGTTTGGCAGATCACAAAAAGAGATAGAAAAAGAATAGAAGTAGTAGAAATGGATTTTCTAGGAAGAGCGTATGATGTATTCAAAAAATATTATATCAGGAGTGAAGATATTAGAATTAGGACAAATACTGTATATTCCAGTGTAGACAGAATTGAACAGAGACAACTAGTGGAGTATGGTCACATGAAGGGAATTAATGAAGATAGATGGCCACGGAAAGCTATAAATTACATATCACAACAAAGAAAAATAAAGGGAAAGGTTGTCAGTTGCATGCGAAGAAAATGTACGGCACATAATAAGAGGTAGAGCCATCAAAGTAGACGAATAGATGGACAGAAAACGATGGCGGTCGAAATGCAAGAAGAAATGCGAATACACTACAAGCAAAAAAATAAGAAGACCCCAGATAAGTTGAATAAAATTCCATTAATTAAAAAGTACATAAATATATTAAATCTTTTGTTATAAAAATAAATGTCATACTCTATAAATCATTTTTTCTAATGGACTTAATTTAGCAGTGCATTAGGAAAACATTTTATTCCACAAATTGATGTGACAACAGTTTAACTGTTAAAATTGGTTTATGTAAATAAATTGACAAACATTAAGGTTATAGTTACATTGCTAGTCTGAAAAAATGGAAAACACAAGTGATGTAGACGTCCTTAACTTCATTTTTAAAATCGCAGGATATTTTGGCATTTTGCCTGGAAATTTGGCTCGAAAAACATGTGTCAGTCAAATATTTATCAGAGCTTTTCTGATCATATTGATAATTTACCAGTGCCTAGACATAGTACAAGAAAAAGAAGTAACAAACGTACTAAGCTACTATATGATGATCACATTTTGTTCCCTAAATCTTCCTGTGGTTATTTTTAGTTACCTCTATACATTTGAAGTCCTTAGAATTAAAAATTTGTGGATAGATCTGCTAAATTCTACCAAAGACATGGAACATAGATATGGTAAAATATATGCAACTCAATATTTTGTTTGTATAAGGATAATTTTACTTCTTTTACTAACACTGAGTTATCTACCAACTTCAAGAACGTGGAGCATTGCATATTTTGCTGGGTTCCTATCATATTTCATGTTTATGTTTGACGTTTTTATAATTGTTCTGTTAATCAGCCATTTTTCCAATATAATAATTGCTAGGTACGAGTCATTAACAAAACAAATAGTTGCTCTATATTCCATAAAACACTCAAATATTGCTCATAACACGACAGTTTTTGGTCAAAACATAGTTTGCTTACACAGTATTGCAAATAAACTAAACCATATTGTAGGAAGATTCATTTTAATTATCCTGCTATGTACTTTTATTCATGTTTTGTGGATGTTCTGGTTCTTGATACGAGCACTTGCCTTCAAGCCAGTACCGCTAATTTTATTAGATCATCTGATAATTACATCAATAAAGTTTTTAGTAAGTAATTAGTTTTAATAATAATTATTTATTAATTGTGAAAAAGTGTATAACATAATGTGCAATTGCTGTGAAAAGAAAGTGGAGAAATAATTTACTTAAAATATCTCTAAGTTTAATTAGAGTATACTAAAAACTGATACCACTTACACTGTGAAATTAATTTAGACATTTTGGTTGGATCTATTTCTAATATACCTTGATATAGCCGTTAATGATACACAATTCGGTTTCCGCAAAGGCCTAGGAACGCGTGAAGCTCGTTTTTCACTTAATATACTGATACAAAGATGCCTGGATGTCAATCAAGATATATACACATGTTTTATTGACCATAATAAAGCATTCCATAAAGTACGACATAGACAATTAATAAATGTCCTGAAATAAAAGAATATTGACTACAACGACCTCTTCTTCTTCTTCTTTTGGCATCACAACCCTGGATGGGTCTTTGCCGGTCTAACTATGTCCTACCATTTAGATCTCTCTTGTGCCCTACTTCTCCATTGTCTTATGTTCATTGTTTTCAGGTCGTCTTCCACGTCATCCAACCATCTCGTTCTGGGCCTTCCTTTTTTTTGCCTTCCTATGGGCTTCCATTGTAACATTTTCTTTGTTGTTTTTGCATCGTTTTGTCTCTGCACATATCCCAGCCATGACAGTCTTTGACTTTTCACAAATCTTACAATGTCATAACCTTCATTTAACTCATTAACCTCGTCGTTTCTCCTGATTCTCCATGTGCCATCTTCCTCTTGTACCGGGCCATATACTTTCCTCAGTATTTTTTTCTCAAATGTCCTGAGGTGGGCTTCATATTTTTTCGTCATTACCCAAGTTTCACAACCATAGGTTACTACGGGTCTAATCAGTGTTCTGTAGATAGTCATTCTGATTTTTTTGTCTAATAATTTCGATGTCATCAATCTTTTATTAGCATAGTATGTACGATTCCCGCTGGAAATACGTGCATTAATTTCGCTACTTACGGAGTTCTTCTGATTGATTTCTGTGCCGAGATATGTAAAGGCATCCACTCGTTCGATAGTATAGTTTTCTATTGTGATATTATTTTCATTGTCAGTTATTCTTTTGACTGTCATATACTTCGTTTTTGCTTCATTAATTTTGAGACCTCTTTTTCTTGCTTCAGGATCAATTTGTTTGAACACTTCCATCAGTCGTGGCTTATTCCTACTAATGATGGCTACATCGTCTGCATATGCAGTAATTTGTACTGATTTGGTGTTTATATGGCCGGTTATATTGGTTTGGTTATATTGATGACTGCCTCAAGAACTAGGTTGAATAGCATGGTTAATAGGGCATCTCCCTGTCTTACTCCCATGTTGATGTTAAACAGGGGAGTCAGGTCTCCATCTACTCTGACTGCGGCTTTTAAACCCTGCAACGTCATTTTTATGAGGCTGATGTATTTCTTAGGTATACCTAGATTACAAAGGTCTTCCAGCATTCTGTCTATTTTCACACTATCAAAAGCTTGTTTAAAGTCTATATACATATTATATAGGTCTGTGTCGTATTCATAAGCTTTTTCTTGTATTGTTCTTAGTATGAATATGTTATCTGTAGTGGCTCTATTTGGTCTGAATCCATTTTGATAATCACCAATTTATCCCCAAATTATCACCCTACAACGACCTCGGGATCCTATAAAATTTATACTATAAACAGCGAGCAAAAGTACGTGTTAACGAACAGCTGTCAGAAGAAATTAAACATAAATGTGGAGTGAGACAGGGATGCGTATTGTCGCCAATTCTTTTTAATGCCTACTCCGAAGAGATCCTGAAAAAAGCTCTCGAGGGTAAAACAGCTGGAGTAAAGGTAGAATAAAGGTAGGTATAAAGTTCCCATTAACAACATTAGATATGCGGACGAAACTATTATCTAGCCGAAAACATTAAACATTTTTGTTTACAAGAAAAACATTTAAGGCTGTCGGTTGCTAAGAAAATTCTGTATGATGTATTGTCGAAGTTTATTATAAAGGAAGCTGGTAATGTTGCATTGTTTTCTAAAGAAGTAATATAGGTTTGTCGGCGACGACGAGAATATGATTAATTCTGGGCGAGACGCGTTTATTTTAAGAAAGTTCATAGACGATAATAGATTTAGACCTAGCTTTATTACCTTTGTTTCTAAAATAGAATGGTATTATGCTGGGGCATACATTGGATAAAACAATTCTTTGACTTGGAGTGATTAATTTGCAGGCAGTGAGAATTTGATTGTTGACTTTAATTGAACCATAATTTTTTAAGAAGTTATCTACTAGTTGTTTTGAGGATAAGTAAATTCATATTCTATTTTGCGAAATCCGTGAGGTTGACTCTTGAGTTTTAACCTTGTTTAGGCTTGCGCCTCTTCAGTGCCGGGATGGGGAACTCCTTTTTTTTGACGGAGTTGTGGGGGTGTGATAAACGTCAATTAATCGAAACGCGAACTAAGAAGTAGCAAACTACTAAGGAACGGAGGGAAAAGACGGTAGTTATTTGTGTGATTGATAAGAATTGATAGAACGCACAAAAAGAAGTTGGAATTGCCTAGCATGCAGTGTAAGGTACTTCAGGGGTTACCTGCCATACGGTAGGAACGGCTCTTCATTAGCGTTTATGGTGCGCAGTCATTATCTGCAATAGTAGATGGGGAAAGTTTCAAGAATTTCAAAATACTCATCTGGAAGTTCAGGTCCAGCGTTGTGTAGAAGTTTAGCTGAAAGGAAAGGAACTTTCTTGGCAGGGTACCTGGTGAGTATTTGCCCTCTATGCGAACAAGGCGTCTTTAGTATTTGGTTGCTCGGTTGTTCGAGCCAGCTATGCTTCTTAGGACATACTTCCTGCTGAGGGTTAGGATTCTGTCCTTAATTGGCGTGATGTTAGCCAATGCGTATATGTGGGCTGATGGATATAACCAATCTTTTCTCATATAGTAGCGCAGAATTCTGCGCTCGGTAGCTGTAATGGCGTTAAGTTCGTGGCTCCTCAGATAAAGGTAAACGCATGCCTTGTATTCGAGTATCGGCCTCATAAAAGTCTTGTAGGTGTACAACAATATTTTAGAGGACGTTCCTCTTAGTTTTCCGGTTAGCACTTTCAGAAGATTAAACCTCCTTCTCATCCTATCAAGGGATTCATGGACATCAGCCTTCCAATTGAGAGTTCTCGTAAAACGAACTCCCAAGTAGAGAACTGAGTTCATGAGAATAAGGTCCTCTCCCAAAAGTGTCACTCGGCCCTGGAGGTCGCGTCTGTAAGGAGATTTGAAGACAATAGCTTGGGTTTTGGATGGGTTTGAGGTAACAATCCATTTGTTGCACCATTTCACGACTTTATCGAGGTAGGCTTGCGATCTATCGAATACAGACCGTCGTTCTCCCTCTCTGCTAGAGCCTGAGGTGAGAATGGCTGTATCATTAGCGAATAGGAAAAGAGACTCTGATCCTTGCTGTGGGTGGGGGATGTCGCTATTGTAAACTGTGTATAATATTGGAGCAAGTATTGAGCCTTGGGACACTCCCGCTTGTGGAGTGAAGGGGGTGGAAAAGTGGTCTACTATTTTGATCCTAACCGCCCGATGGGAGAAATAGGAATTTATTAGTTTAACGAAAGGTGTTGGCAATCCAGCAAGGTGAAGTTTCTCGACCAAGCCTGCATGCCAGACCTCCAAAGCCTTTTGGACATCAAGGAAAATGCCTACGACGTGCTTCCTTTCGTTAATGGAATAATTCGTGAGGCGAAAATAATATCCTTAGAATTTACAATACTGCCCAAGGCTATTAGATAATGCTTGGCTTGGAAACTAGTCCTCTAGCCACAGAATTGGTATATAAGACATTAGTTTTTAAATAATATTACCAACTTAAAAAAAAGTTACATATTAGTTCGTATATTTCTCTACTATCTAAGGAGAGTAACTGGGTGATGTTTATGAAAGTCTGAATTTTAAGTTTTGATAGTTTTGAATAGAGCTGATCTGTTCCATACCTATGTTTATCACACTTAAAAAGCATATTGTTGATGTCACATTGTGATATATTGCCGCATGAGCATACCCCAGAAGAGATAATATTTAACTTAGCCAAGTGATCTGCGAATGCACCGTGATTAGTTTTCAGTCGTGTAATTGTGATAATGTTTGATTTTTTGTTGCAATTGATGTGTATGATTGGGAATTGTATTGAGTTGAATTACTAGATATGAGAAGGTTCAAAGGAGGGTTAGTTAAATATATGTAAATAAACTTTGTTTACCTACTGGTTTTTGCAGATTCAATCGTTGATGACGTTGATTTTAGATGCATTTGATTATAACACTGTTTTTGTTTAATGAAAACTAATTAACTAAACACTTTTTTTTGTTTGGCTTGGACAATTGTCTTGCAGCCAGTCTCGATCAACATGATTATTATAATAATAATATTAATAATATAATTATTCCTTACTAAGCTAATGTATATACTATGTTAATAAATAGTATATCACACCTTTGTTATAATTTAGTTATTGAAATGCATAGTGTATACATCTTACAAATAAAGATATCTACCTACTATGTTAATAAATATAACTATAATATTTTTTTTTTTCACTACGTTAGGACCTAAACTCGATTTAACACCTCGGAGGTTTATATCCTCTTAGTTATTGTTTTACTATATTTTTATTATCTTTTTTTTCTTTTTTTTTGTTCTGTTTTTTTTTAATATATTTTTTATAATCCTCTTTTTTCTTTTTTTTAATTATTTTTTTTTCCTTTTTAAATCTATTTTTTTAAGTTTTTTTTATATTCCTTTTTTTAATCTTTTTTTTTATTTATTTTTTTTTTAATATTTTTTCAATGAATTTTTTCTAAACATAGGTTACAAATCTTACTAATTACAGGCATACTTTACTATCAGACAAGAAGGTTATCAAGCAGTCAAACATTTTCTTTTCATTGAGCGATAATAGAAAGAGAATATTAACAGGAAGTGGGATGTTCTTGTCTATCAGTCTTTTAATTAGATTATTGGTGGATTGTTTATACTTTTGACATTCAAAAAATATGTGGTGTCACTTTTAATCTGGCATTCTTGACAAATATCCGAATCTAATATATGTATTTTAAATAAATCTGTAGGATAACATGCATTAGTGTTCCATAAATGATGGAATTTTTAGCTAACTGGTCTACGTGTTCATTATATGTAAGTCCTGAATGTGCTTTTATCCACATCAATTGTATTTTTGATAGTGGGTGTATTTATTAATTTCAAATATCTATCTATCTATCTAATTAGCCTTCTTCGGTCCATCTTTGGACATAGGCCTCCCCAATCCTTTTCCATTCTTCTCTGTCTGTCGCAACAGTCATCCATCTAGAGCCCACGTGCTTCTTGATATCATTTGCCCATCTCATTTGGGGCCTTCCTCTGCTTTGTTTATATTCCACGGTCTCCAACTTATAAGAATTTTGTTCCATCGGTCTTCTTTTTGTCTTATATTGTGTCCGGCAAATCTCCATTTCAATTTTGCAACTTCTTGTCTAACATCCCTCACTTTTGTTTTGTCTCTTATCCACTCGTTTCTCTTCTTATCCATTAGTCTTATGTGCAACATTTGTCTTTCCATTGCTCTTTGGGTTTTTATGATTTTGTCCATGTTTGCTTTTGTAAATGTCCACGTTTGGGAGCCATACGTAAGAACAGGGAGTACGCATTGATTATATACTTTGGTCTTAAGATGCTGTGGATATCTTTTGTTTTTAAGAATGTAGCTTAGTTTTCATCTGTATTTGTTATAGTTTTGGTCTTGCTGTAATTAATATTAAGGCCTATCTTTCCAGCTTCTACGTCCAGTTCTTTCATCATTTCAAATAATTCATCTTTTTTATCGGTTATCAATACGATGTCATCAGCGTACCTTAGATGGTTCAAGCGTTGTCCACAAATTTTTATACCTTTTTTTTTCCCATTCTAATCTTTTAAAAGTATCTTCAAGAGCCTGATTGAAAAGTTTCGGTGATATTGTATCACCGTGTCTCACGCCTCTACTTATTTGTAATGATTTTGTTCCTTCATATACTTTAATTTTTGTTTTGGCTTCCTTATATATATTGGTTATTAGTTCCGTATATCTGTCGTCAATTCGGCTGTTAATCAAAGAACTTTTCACTGCCCAATGTTTGACACTGTCATATATAGGGGAATGTGGTATTCATTTGCTCGTTCTATAAGTATTTTCATACTTAGTAAATGGTCACTTGTGCTGAATCCCTTTCTAAAACCAGCTTGTTCTTTCGACTGGTATCCATCGAATTTTGTCGTCAATCTATTGGTTAAAATTTTTGTTAGGAGTTTATACATTACATTGAGGAGTGTTATAGGACGGTAGTTTTTTATATCTGCTTTATCCCATTTCTTGTGTAGGATAATGGTTACTGATTCCTTCTAGTTGTTTGGGATTCTTTTTTCTTTTAATATCCTATTAAAAAGGGATTGTAGAGTATTAATTACCACTTTTCCACCATATTTCAGTTCAGACAAATTGATAACCCTAGTTTTTAAAGCCAAAACCAAATTTGTTTTCATCTTAGATGGATGTTGAGAATAAAAGTTTATGAAACGGTTACTGAAACAAGGTTTACGATACCACTCTGTCTTTAGCATGCCATCATTACCACGATGGATTAGCATGTCTAAAAAAGGAATCATATTATCAGCCTCTCTCTCAACCGTAATCTTTAGGTGTTCACATTGGGCATTAAAGTGTTTAAAACATCGGTTACCTTGTTTTCAGGGACCGATAGAATCAAATCATCTACATAACGTTTGATAAATGGTATGTGAAAAGGTATGTTTTCTTTACATGTTGTTATAAGTTCATCCAAAACAAAATTACATAGTATGGGGGATATTTTATTCTATACCGTGTAGTAACTGTAATAAAATTTACATAGGAAAATCATCTCGTAATTTTCACAGCAGGGTGATATCACATCGCAGTGACATAAAAACCAAAAAAATCAATGCATGTGCATTGACAGAACATGCACTAACTCTAAAACATGAGTTCAAGTTCGATGATTCCTGTATTTTGGCAAAAGAAAAGAACCATTTAAAACGTGTTTTTTTGGAAATGTGTTTCATAAAATCTAGCACACCTTGTATCAATAAAAGTCCGATATAGACAAATTAAGTAACATTTATTGTTATTTACTAGAAAAACACCAAAAATAAAAATAAAATAAATATTTACCTGTACAAAAATTACACCTCTGTATAATATGTTGCATACCATTAAGACAGGTTAAAAAAGTATAGACACCTAAGAAAGGCCTCTAGTATTTCTTGTAAAGAAAGATAACATCAATTTACACCTAATTACATATTAATTACACTGTTTTTTCTTTCCATTCTCTGTATGAGTTAATATACACCAGTAAAACATGCCATCAATCAAGTTTTACTATTTTTACAACAAATTTTAAAAATTTTATGATGTATTATGTCCATAATTGTATATTTTAATGTGTGGTATAAATGTTGAGTGTTCAATGCTTATAAAAATAATCTCAACGACTAGTAAGTTACACTGAAGAATTGTGATATTTTTTTAAATATTTACATAGTTGTCTTTTCCAGTGTCTTGAAAAGAATAAAACCATTCCGAAAGCTCGACAAAAAGTCAAAAGAGTCTTTTTTTTTAACATCCGGCCAATATTTCTGACTGCAACCCTAATAAACTGTGTTGTTTGTTTTATATCGACAGTCAATAATATCCAGTATTTCTTATATATATATATATATATAATATATATATATATATATATATATATATATATATATATATATATATATATATATATATATATATATATATATATATATATATATATATATATATATATTATATATATATAAGAAAAAATAAAAAGACCCCAGATAGGATGGATTAAACTCCATTAGCAAGTACATAACTATTTTAAATCTCTAAGTGTAAAACTAATTGTCATAGCTCTATAAACCATTTTTTTCTAATGGACTCAATTAAGCAGGCATTTAGAAAACATTTTATTCCACTAATCGGTGTGACAGCAGTTGTATTGTTAAAATTGCTTCATGTAATTAAATTGACAAACGTTCAGGTTGCAGTTACATTGATAATCTTAAAAAAATGCAGTACCTAAGTGATGTAGATGTCCTTAACTTCATTTTTAAAATTGCAGGATACTTTGGCATTTTGCCTGGAAATTTGGCTCGAAAAACATGTGTCAGTCAAATATTTATCAGAGCTATTCTGATCATATTGATAATTTACCAGTCCTAGATATGACAAAAGAAAAAGAAACACCAAACTTATTTAATTACTTTATGTACATGACATTTTGTTCCTTAAACGTTCCTGCGCTTAGTTTTAATTACCTCTATACATTTGAAGTCCTCAGAATTAAAAATTTGTGGACAGATCTGCTAAATTCTACCAAAGACATGGAACATAAATATGGTAAAATATATGTAACTCAATATTTTGTCTGCGTAAGGATATTTTTACTTCTTTTGCTCGCACTGAGTTATCCACCAACTTCAAGAACATGGAACATTGCATTTGTTGCTGGGTGCCTATCATATTTTATCTTTATATTTGACGTTTTCATAATTGTTCTGTTAATCAGTCATTTTTCAAATATACTAACTGCTAGATATGAGTCATTACTGAAACAAGTAGGAGCTGTATATTCAATAAAACACTCAAATATTGCTCATAACTCGAAAGTTATTGGTCAAAATATAGTTTGCTTACATATTATTGCAAGTAAACTAAACCATATTATAGGAAAATTCATTTTAATTATCATACTATCTACTTTTATTCAAATTTTGTGGATGTTTTGGTTTTTGATAAGAGCACTTGCCTTCAAGCCAGTACCGCTAATTTTGTTAGATCAACTGATAATTGCATCTTTAAAGTTTTTAGTAAGTAATTAGTTTTAATAATAATTATTTATTGATTTTGAAAAAGTGTATAATATAGTCAATAGAAGATTTGCGGTTGATGTGAAAACAAAGTGGAGAAATATTTTACTTAAAATATCTCTAAAATATCTCTAAAATATCTCTAAAGTATCTCTAAAAGTTTGGTTACCTTTATGAGAAAATATGTAGTATTTATTTTCATATTATACATTTTTTTACTTTTTTTTACCGTATCGCATCCTCAGTACAAGACTGCTAAAAGTCAGAATAACTATGTTTCGAGATAAAGGCGATTTTGTTTATTTTCGTGCTAATATCGCTGAAATAAGACACAAGTTTTAAGAAAAATTAACATTTAATTATTATTTTGCATGCTTTTCAGCCTATATTACATTAAACAAAAACAGAAATTTAAATAAAATAATATTAATGCTAAAAAAATTAGGAATTTCAAAGTTACAACACTTTTGCACGGAGAAAATTGTTAATCACTACACATTTAGTATTAGAATTTTAAAGTTACCTGATAATTGCATCTTTAAAGTTTGTAGTAAGTAATTAGTTGTAATGATAATTATTTATTGATTTTGAAAAAGTGTATAATATAGTCAATAAGAGATTTGCGGTTGCTGTGAAAACAAAGTGGAGAAATATTTTACTTAAAATATTTCTAAAATATCTCTAAAACTTTAATTACCTGTATGAGAAAGTATGTAGTATTTATTTTCATATTTTACATTTTTTTACTTTTCTTTACTGTGCTATAATATCGCACCCTCAGTGCAAGACTGCATTAACTGTCAGACTGTTAGAATAAGAAAGTTTCGAGATAAAGACGATTTTGTTTATTTTCGTTAATATCGGTGAAATAAGGCACACGTTTTAAGAAAAATTAACATTTAATTATTATTTTGCATAATTTTTAGCCTATATTACATTAAACAAAAATATAAATTTAAATAAAGTAATAAAAATGCTAAAAAAATTATAAATTTCAAAGTTACAACACTTTTGCACGGAGAAAATTGTTGATCACTACACATTTAGTATTAGAATTTTAAAGTTACCTGATAATTGCATCTTCAAAGTTTTGCTTTTCAGCCTATATTACATTAAACAAAAATATAAATTTAAATAAAATAATATTAATGCTAAAAAAATTAGAAATTTCAAAGTTACAACACTTTTTCACGGAGAAAAGTGTAAAAAGTGTAGACAAATTTTCTGTTAGTTGTTATCCTATTCTCGTATATCATCTAGGGCAAAATATTTTTATAAAAACTATGGTGGGCTTCAGGTATCATACCCGAATAGCATAGGTATACCAAATCCTTATTTTTGACCATTTGAATTTTCGGCTGTTCTTTGTAGGCAGGTTTAAGTAGCAGTTCTCGTATATTATGTGTAGTCCGTGACGATTTTTTTAGAATAAAAGAATTGCATAGTTCGTAATCAGCGGACTATCTTTTCTACATTGCCGAATTTTTATATCTGTCCACTTTACAATATTAAAAACTACACTACTAAAATGTACCTACTCGTACTTCTTCCCTGAGAACTCGTTTCTAATGAGTTAATCAGGGTAGGTAAAGAGAAAGTATTCTCCAACATCGATAAGAATAGTACTAAACATTACATTTATTTAATTCCCAGAAATCACCTGGTAGATAAAGGGGAAGAAAAAATAATCCCCAACAGCAATCGGGGTTTAGTATGGTATTAAACTTTACATTTAATAGATTCCAAAAAATCAGATTAGGACAAAATGTAACAATAGACCCCTATAACTTTGAAAGAGTGGAGAGTTTTAAATATCTCGGAGCGACTAATAACGATATCACGGAAGAGATAAAAGGGAGAATTCAGGCAGCAAACAGATGTATGTATAGCCTCCACAACACTATTAAATCCAAGAGCCTAACACGAACATCAAAAATCAGGATATATAAAACAGTAATTAGACCGGTGCTCATGTGTGGGTGTGAGACGTGGACGCTGACAAAAGCAATGGAAAGTAAACTCAGATGCTTTGAGAGAAAAATCCTCAGAAAGATCTTGGGTCCCTATCCCCACGATCCGAATACTCACCAATACCGAATGAGAACATATGCCGAGGTCAAACAAATGTATAGTGCTAGCGACGTAGTCCAAGAGATTAAATCCCAACGTCTAAGATAGGCTGGCCATGTTCATAGGCTCCCTAATAACCGCCTTACCAAGTTAATCTGGGAAGAAGTCCCGACAGGGAGAAGGCCCTTAGGACGTCCACGAATGCGATGGAGAGATAATATATGGTCAGATTTGAGAACAATAAGGCTACCCACTGAACTAAACATCATGAACGACCGTTCGAGATGAAAGCAGGTTGTGCAGTCACCCAAGACCCACCCCGGGTTGTAGTGCTACCAGAAGAAGAAGAAGAAGAAAAAATCAGATACCTACCTAGAATAAATAGATACCTAATAAAACGGCTTATCGCTAGCGGCAATTCAATCTTTCTATCTCTGCACATGTTTCTGATAGCCACAATTCCTTCACTTTGTAATGGCAATGTCATAACAGGGTAGAAAGATTATTTGTAAAATTTTCAATATTTTTATTTAAATTCAAAACAAAAGGACTATAATAAAAATATGCAAATCAGGCTACCTTGAGTACAGTGATTAACAAAAGGATTGAAATTCAGTACCTTAGTAAAAGTTGGGAATTACGGGGGGACAGTATGATAAAATAATCGCCCTGAAAGATTACATGAAGATTTAATATTTGGGATTTAGTTTTTATAAAACAAGTTTTTTTTGAAAATAGATGTTTTTAACCTGTCAGTATTGTTAATATACAAGTTTTAATGTGTTTTAATGTGTGTTGAATGTTTTTAATTTCATAAGAAAAAATACTTAAATCTTCGTTTATTGTTTCGGCGTTAATGTATTACGTAGACACGCTGTATATTAAAATTAAACACCACAGATATAGATATTAAAATAACAAATATCTTACTTTTTTCGCACCTTTCATTGCTTCTTATCGAAACTATTGCAATTTTCTTTGCAAAACTGTTGTAACCCTGTTACATTAGAATTACAACAGTTTTTATTGTTCTTAAGCTAGATTCTTGTGGCATTTTAAATTAATTACTATTTAACTGGGAATAAGCCACAATTAAAGATAAAAAAATACTGTTTGTATTTTAAGAACGATTTTCGAAAGTGGAAATTGAAACGTCAATAAACGTATTTTTTTATCTTTAATTGTGGCTTATTCTTAGTCAAATAGTAATTAATTACAACAGTTTTGCACGAAACTTATGTACAAAAACGCAAAATAGTTAAACTGTTGTTGTTGTAATAATTAGCAGGTTAAGCATTTGAAAGTTACATGATTACTTCGTTTTCATAAAATTTTGAATTACTGTAGTACTTCTTTTGGTACCTATCCTCTGTGGAAGTTGAACAGCGTTGAAACCTCGGCGTGGTGTCGCATTTCAGCAGAGAGTCTTCGATGACAGTCAGCTAGTAATGATATCTCGAAGAGCTTCACGGTAAGAAAATGACAGTTTTGTGAAAATTGTAACAATTGTACCGGTTGTAAAACAGGACTAGCACAATCAAAGGAGTGTTGATTCTTCTTCTTCTTTGAGTGCCTTTCCTATTGATTGGATTGGATTTCATTATGTCGAATAAATGTACAATTTTTATTTTGACCCGCTCATGAGTCCCAAAGAATATACAGAGTTTCTATACTTCAAGGGGCAAAATTTTAAAAACAAAATGCCGAAAAATGGAGCATACATCATCTGCGGCTTTTTTTGCCACAGTCTCATCATACGTATAAAAAATGGCTTGCTGCGTTAATGGTACCTTGAAACAATTGAAAGAACATTTATTATTTGTAATGTTAGGACACGGCAGGTTTTTTTGAAAGTCCATGGTCACAGATCCCATCGTGATTGATTTCATGGAACATTTTTGGTAAATTATTTTTAATTTATAAAAATGCTCACCTCTCTTAATATGCGCCTCTCTTTCTGTCTGTTTTGTTTGCAGATTCTGACTTGTTTCCCCTTTCTCAGTGGCAGTTTTAAGGCCGATCCTCGCGATTCTGGGCATAGGTAAATTCCAATGTAAAAGTTTATATCAAATAACGCAAAAACTATGGCAGATATTGAGATGATTCTTTTTTTATATGGAAGGTCTAAAAAAGTTCTAGTGCACTATTTGGTTGTAAATTAATAAATTGTTTAAACAATATTTTTTTTCAAATATTTTTGGTTAAAATAAACGAAAAAAAATTTTTTTTTAAATACGGCACTACAGAATTTGACCCACTTTCCGAATTTGTTTTATTTTTTTAACATAAAGTGTAACACAAAGCAGCTATTTGATATAAACTTTTAAAAATTTCAAATTTTTGCTAAACGCAATTTTCTCTCCGTCAGCACAGGGTGTCCTTGTCGGTAGCTTCTGGATTCTCGCCAGGTAGGTAAAACCCTCGGAGGAGGATAAATTACGTTGAATAACATTATTAGGGCTTATTCCGACTTTTGACAAACCAGTGTGTTTATTGTATTTAAAATAGGAAATGTTATATAAATAAGCAGTAAGTACCTATAATTTTATTAAATTTTTATATGAATAGAAATATTTTCTGTTGATTTTCCATTTTGTTTCTAAATATTTATACTGTTTTTATAATAATACAATTGTTTCAGTATTTGCTTATATAATAATAATTTATTATATAGAAACAGCGTAGAGTTTTGGTCAATCATCCAGTACATTTTTTTGTATTTCAATCAGAATTATTATTTTTCTTTTCTTCTTTACATGAGCTCAGAGTAATAACCAAATTTGCAGTATTATAGTTTATTCGTCTTCCGGGTTTGGACCGTGTCATTTGTGAGTGACCCAAAAGTGAGTTCATCTCGGCGTTTCGCTACAATTGTATGTAGCTTCTTCAGGAGAACAAAGAAAAAGAAATCAAAAGACAGAAAGATGGGTAGTTAGCAACGGTATCTCAGTTAGTTAGCAACAGCTCAGAACACTAACGCGTCGAGAGGCGGGGAGTGAATCCGACGATTACTCCGCTTACTCCGCTATGTGGATTTTTTCGGATCTCTAGAGATTCGCAGATTTTCCTGGAATAGAAGAAGGGGCTCTTAGAAATAATATGGGTTTTTTCGACCAATATGGAATGACCAGTTTCTTGGCAGTGTTCTGCAACTGCAGAATGGGAGAAAATACCTGATCGAATGCATCTTTGATGCTCTTGAATCCGAGTTTTGACGGAACGACCAGTTTCGCCAATATACACATGTCCCCATGAACAAGGAATAGAATAGACACCACAGGAAGATAGGGGCGGTAATGGGTCCTTAGGAGAGGGTAGATATTGTGAGATTTTCTTGGGTGGTCGAAAAGTAGTCCTGATACCTTCTTTGCGAAGAATTTTGCCAATCCTATCAGTGACACTTCGAATATACGAACGAAAAGCCACAGGAGTATTACCCGAAGATTCTGAATTTGTCGTCCTAGGGTGTAAAGGGGGATGTAGATGTCGGTGTGTACTATTTTGAATTGTGGACTTGGAGTAACCGTTGGCGACAAGGGTTTTTTGCAGATGACCAAGTTCTTCTCTAAGGTTGTCAGGTTCAGAAATCGAAATGGCCCGATGGATGAGAGAGTTGATCACAGAATTCTTTTGGGCAGGATGGTGGTGTGATGAAGCATGTAGGTAACGATTCGTGTGAGTCTTTTTTCTATAAACAGAGTGACCCAATCGGCCATTGGGCTTGGAGGTGACTAACACATCGAGAAAGGGAAGGGACCGATTATTTTCTACTTCCATTGTGAATTTTATACTCGGATGTTGTGAGTTAAGATGATCTAGGAAGGGAGAAAGGGTATGTTGACCATGGGGCCAGATGATAAATGTATCATCAACATAGTGGAACCAGACTTTTGGTTTTAAGGGGGGTAAGATTCTAGGACTAAAGACTCATGAGTCGCAATTGGCAATAATTAAAAAACAGTTCCAAATTCAAGGCAAAAAAGAAGTAGGTTTTCTTCCTAGAGGTCTACAATAACTAAAAAGTTGTCAGCGACCTGGATTATTAAGTGTCACGAACATGGTCTATTTTTTGCTTATTTCCCTGGAGTATATATTTGATTAACATCTGTGTAATTTCTTTGTCGCTTCCTCGCTGGTTTTGCATATTGCTATGATAGCAATATCTTCGGTAAATGTTGCAATTGTATATTTTCTAGGACAATAATATAACACGTATACAAAAGGTAAAGACACTTCTTTGTGGCAGCCCTGCTGTAATATCTGTCAATTCCATGTATGTTTCTTCCTGTTTAATTCTGAAATATGTTTCCAAGATGGAGGAGTCAATTATTTGAGAGTATCGTTTTGGTAAATGTAGTCTTAGTTTATAGTTATGGCGTCTTTGCCATACTTTATCATATACCTGAGTCACATCCTAAATTATTGATATAAGGTTGAATGCTCGAATAAATGAACTTTAAAAAATTAAGGCAAATTTCGAGCACAAATTTAATAATCAAATCTTGCCCAAGTACTTTCGCAGCATCATCAGGGGCATCTGCGCTTGCTGGATAGACCAAATTTTTTTTTGGCCTATTTCAGATTCCCCTGATGATGCTGTAGAAAGCGAAAGTACTTGGGCAAGATTTGATTATTAAATTTGTGCTCGATATTTGCCTTAATTTTTCAACGTACATCCTAAAATGTCAAAATGTCCATCATATTATCCTTCATGATCCACATTTCACATCCATATAAATAGTTATACAGTATATTTCATCATCATCATCATCATCATCAATGGCGCTACAACTCTTCGTAGGTCTTTGCCGCGGTTACTATTGCCTTCCATGTTTGTCGGTCCTGTGCCAGTAATTCCCATTGTCGCACTCCCATTTTCTCTAGATCTAGGAGTATATTTACATATAACAAATTAAATCCTTAGTTGTAAATTTTTGAAATAAGTACTCAGTATACATCTAAGTTTCATAAATGCTCCTCATAAATCTCATAAATCTAAACTTTTGTACTCCGTTCTTTGTTGACAATTAGTTGCATAGGGCCGACGTTTACTAACCACAAGCACACAAGTAAATTATCTTATTTCTTTCATTTGACAATAATAATTGTCTGTTAGATTAGCACTGTAAGAAGTAAATTAGTCTCTTACTGAATAATAATAAACAACACATCAAACTTATTCTGAAACTATTTCTTCTGTCATGGTATATTTTATTAGATTTTGGTGTAATAAATCACAACCAACAATCACATCAAATTCAATATCAAAAATCAAAATTGGAAATGATAGCGTGACTAAATTATTCCTTCCTTCAAGAAATTTTAAAAAGAACTGATTTCTATTACTATCCAGTGCAAGGACAGTTATTTTGTTATTTATATCGAATAGAGAATACTGTTAGTTTGCGGTATGGACCCCAAAAAATATTTTATTCGAAAATATTGATAAATATATGGAACTGTGGGAAAATATGCTACAAAAATTTCAAGATTTTTATTATAATTTTTATTTGAAACACCTTCTGAAGAAACATTAGACATAATTCTATATTTATATCGTTTCATTTTATCAATTTTAATGATCGTGATACTAATCAAATTTTTATGATATATAATAATAATCTTTTTTTTATAATTTTTATTTTCCGTAAACTTAATCTACGTTAAACTTCAGACAGCCAATTTTTCCGTAAAAAAAATAACAAATAAATTATGTATGTACATTTGTTACATTGTAAATTTATAAATAGATTATATTACTTTGATCTGTTATTATATTTACTCAAAATACCACTAAAGAGATTTATGATCTTATTGTAAGCCAAAACCTGTCACTGCAGAGGTTGTCTCGGTCGGCTCGAGTAAAAGGTAAACGCATTTTTGACCTGGGCTTGAAAGACATCTAAACGAAGTTTAGAATATTACTTCATGAACAGATTTTGTTTTCGTAAAGAAAGAAATTTTTGAAATAGAGATAGCAAACTGAAATTTACCGTTAGAATTTTAGAGGATAAGCCTTAAGCTTCTCCCATGTACTACAAGAGTCTTTACGTGGATTACGAAAGGAAAGGTTAAAGTGGTTCTCAAAAATCCCATGAAATGATTCATACGAAATGTAATGTTCTGAATAGTTAGTTAAGTACATGGCATGTTGCTTTGAAATATTCAACTTGGCAGGAAGGTAAATTTTGTTGGTGTCTTTTAAATAATAGTGTGATTTTCTCCATTTAAGAGATTTCAAATAAGTAAATACGTTTTGTTTGGTTTCGTGTAAAAGTTTGTAGGGTTTCGTTGGATGTTTCCTCGACAGTCAGTAGGACTTTTATCAGCACTAAGCAGAGCATCCCTGATGTACCTAACCTTATCCTCACTAATACCATGAAGCAACATGAACGCTCTTAAGTAGACCTGAACATCAGATACAACATTGTCTTTTAACAAACGAACTCCATATGAAAGTGAAGCTGCGTTATATCTAGGATCTGCATTTCGAGGTCGTCTTTGATTTATAGGCAACACTGTAATGAGGCCACTCAAATAAGAGTTCTGCTTTTCTCTATCTCCCAGCAGATTATACTCTCGAATAATTAGTTTCCGTACCTCTTCTGGTATATTTTTAAAGCATTAAAGTCTTTTGTACAAAAAATCCGGCTCAAGCTCGTGAGACGCTGCTCGCAAATCTCTCATAACATCCCTAACTCGAGCTGTTGTTTTTCGTATCTTACTACTTGGTTTTTTGAACGAGTCATCAGTTTTACTGCAACTATCAACCTTAAATCCATTTTGAGGATAGACTCCTTAACTATTATAAACACCCAAAATACTTAGGTGTTACACTTGACAGAACGCTAAACTTTAAAGAACATCTTACTAAGGGCCGGTTCTACAATGCTAGTATATACTGAGAATAAAGTTATACTTGGAATAACTTCATTAATGGTGTTTTACAAACAAAGAATAAACTAGGAATAAGATAATCGGAGTATATCTGTAGAATAACTTTATCCCTCCAAAGTTTAGCAGATATACCAGTATAAATTTATACTGCATTTCTATTGGTCGGTCAGGGGTTGTCAAATCTGTAATATTTTAACCTCACTTTGTTTGTTTTTATATATAAAATAAAACTTTTGATATTGCACAAACATTTTAGATTGTAAATCCAAAGAAAATGTTATTAGGCAATCCAAAGAAAAAGAAAGCATTTATTATTTCAATTCTAAAATTTTAGGATATGTATGTAATGTAATAACGTCTACACATATGACTAATATAGTATAGTATAATCTTACCAAAGCAATATATTTTTTAATTTTTTGATAACAGAGACTGTAATTCTAGAATCTGTATTATATAAACATTTCTTTAACTAAAATTATATATTTTGTAATCCAATATTTATACTTGTTTAAAATGTGGTATATTTACATAATTTTGGTTATTATATTATAACACTAATCTCAGTTGATGATAATAAAAAGTTTAAGAAGGAAATTTTACATCTTTTTTTATCCATTTTATATTAATTTTGAAAAGTATAATAATATAAACGTAGATAAAATACCAGATAAAGCGAGTCAATTATTCAATTCCTTTCAAATGTAAACAAATTTTACAGTTATGACAAATGCCAAATGTCGCTGTCAATAACAATTTGAACTAATTTTGAAGATATCAGATCTACTATTTCGTTTTACCTTAGTGTTCTGTGGTTATACCCAGAATAACTATTCCGCTGTCGATTTCACAATGTAGAACGCTCGAAAGGTTATACTTGGAATAAACTCAAGTATAAGTTATACTCAGAATAACTATTCTCCAATTTATACCTGGAATGTAGAACCGGCCCTAAGACTGCTGCAAAACTCCGAACTCGTAGCAACATCCCGCAAAAGCTCTGCGGCACTACATGGGGCTCCTCAGCAGCACCCACACTTAGATCGACAGCAATAGGACTGGTATACCCCGTAGCGGAATACTGTGCACCAGTATGGATAAACAGTCCACATACTCACTGTGTTGATGTCCAACTCAACCAAGCCATGCAAACTATATCGGGCACAATCAAGGCCACACCCACTTACTGGTTACCAGCTTTGAGTCATATAGCTCCACCATCCATCCGCCGGGAACATGCCCTTGTCAGAGAATTTAGAAAAATCAATAATGATCCTGAGCTCCGCTCCCATGTCGGAACTTCCGCCAGAGACATAAATAGGCTCCGTTCAAGACATCCGCCTCTAAAAACAGCAAAAAGCCTAGTAGATCAAAACTTTAATGTAACCAAACGGTGTAGAAAACAATGGGAGAATGACGCTACACCAGCTAACTGGAACATGCCATGTATTACAAGCAAACCTGAGGGTTTCAACCAACCGAGACGAATTTGGACCACACTCTATAGACTAAGGACGAATTGTGGCAGATGTTCCGACTCACTTTTTAGATGGGGAAAAATACAATCACCAAATTCCGACTGCGACGCTGAAAGGCAAACAGTAAAACACATGGTAGAGGAATGCCCGATTAGATCCTATAACGGCAACTCTTCGGATTTCCTGCTGCTACAAAAGAGTCAATCGAATATATTTATAATCTAAATATTTGTTTGTAAAATAATATTTGTGTATTTACTGTTGTTTGTAAATTCTAACTAAATAACTAATAAACTATTCGTTTGAAGCTACTGGATAGCGTCATCGGCCCAATTCTTAAAAAAATAGACTAACGGGGTTTTCCCCCTGTGCCCTTCAAATATGAATTGTGAATAAATTATGAAAATTAGCTTAATGTAACTTATTACTGTTATCTATACAAAGATAATCATAGCAGGAGTAGAATAGTATCTTTGTTCGTCGCGGACCAGGCACAAAAACGACGAAAACCGATAAACTAGGTGCGTTTCGTTCGCTGTCTTGGTAGACAGTGTTGTCTTGAGATGGGCGGAAAACCCTCTGGCCGTGCTTAGGTAGTCTATCTGAGACAAATTACCTATACAATTTAATTAAATTTTGCAATGGATTTTATATTTTATTACCTTTTATTTTGTGATATTGACGATTTGTGTAATTTAAGTAAATTTTAAATTGTTATTGTTATTTTTCTGTATGTAAGCTTTTTAAATTTTTAAATTTTCGTTAAATTTATTGAATGATTTCCATTAAAAATTATATAATTACTTAATTTTACATTAACAATAATTCTCACAGGTCAATAAATCATTTTCGCTAATGGACTTCATTAATAGATGCATTAAGTCTACATTTTATACAACAAAACTAATTGACAGCAGCTTACGACTACGATTAAAATTGCTTTAAATAACAAACCTTTAGCTCATTATACATTGCTAGTTTCAGAAAATGGGAAGTCCAAGTGATGTAAACGTCCTTATCATCATTTTTAAAATCACAGGATATTTTGGCCTTTTGCCTGGAAATTCAGCACTAAAGACATTTATCGTTCAAATATTTATCATAGCTATTCACACCATATCGATAATTTACCTATACTTGACAAAAGTAATTGAAAAAGACACACCAATACTACTTATGACCATGGGATTTTGTTGCATAAGCTTTTCTACAAATATTTTTAAGTTTCTCTATATGTTTGAAGTACTCAAAAATAAACAAATGTGGATAGATCTACTAAACACTGCAAAAGGCATGGAACGTGACTATGACAAAATATATATCACTGGTTATTCTCTGCATCTTAGAACATTTCTACTTTTTTTGCTAACCATGGCATATACATTAAATTCCACAACGTATGTTTTAGATTTTGTTAGAAATATGTCTGATTTAATCTGGATGTTTCAACTTTTTATCATTCTCCTGTTAATTAGCCACGTTTCGGATATAATAACAGCCAGATATAAGTCATTGTCTAAAAAAATAGAGGATTTATATTCAATAAGACACTCAAATATTGCTCCTAAGTCGAGAGTTTTTGGTCAATATATAGTTTTCTTACATAGTCTTGCAGATAAACTGAACCATATTGTAGGAAAATTTATTTTAATGATTCTAGTATCTACTTTTATGCACGTTTTATGTATGTTCTGGTTCTTGATAAGAACACTTGCCTCTAAGCCAGTAGAGCCAGTTCTGTTATATTTTCTAATAACGACATCTTTAAAATTTTTAGTAAGTAATTTTTTTTTATTGAGTTTAATGCGTCGACAACTAATGGTCATTGCCATGGTATAGTGAATTATTACATTCAGGTACCTAGTGTAATGTGTGTGTGTGTGTATGTGTAAAGTAATTGTCTTGATACTTAGCAAAGTCGACGTCATTGTCTTTGCTAAGAGACGCTCATTGTATCCGAACGTCTGCGGTCCCTCCGGTGAGTACCGATCGCACAAGGATAGAAATTATTTTCATTCATTACCTTTTAATAAACGAAAATTTCTCCACCTAGGTGAGATTCGAACTCACGACCTTTAGGTTCAAAGGTAGGCGCTCTTACCACTGAGCCACAGAGGGGGTTATTAGTAAGTAATTAATTTTTTTTTATTTGAATTAACGTATCTCGACGACGAGATCATTGACAACATGACAGTATAATAAATTATAAGGGTATTATAAATGCAGTTTTACATTTGACAATAAACAGTACATAATACACAATGCCTATTTTTTATAAATTTAACCGTTGTACATGATTACAATTCAGGTTTATAAGGCACTTGAGTGTCTTTTAAATATTTAAACAGACTGGCATATTTTTTAGTTTTCTTCAACATTTCTTGTATATTACCTCCCAACTGGTGTTGTTTTCTTTTAGTAAAAATATGTGTGTGTAAAATTAGTGAAACAGACTGGCAAAACTCTGGACAATGCGATATACTTGGATATAAAGTTTACTATGCTGGAAACAACACAAAACATCACAGAAACGGCACTGCAATAGTAATTGCCCCACATATTAATTCGGCAGTAAAATCTTTCACTCCCCATTCAGATAGAATGATGCTTTTACAAATTCGAGCAACACCGGTGGATATTAATATATTACAGGTATACGCGCCAACGGCAGATAAAGATGAGGCAACCAGCGAAGAATTCTACGAACAACTGGGAAGCCTGATAAAAATGACAAAAAAACATAAAGTAACAATAGTGATGGGAGATTTCAATGCAAAGGTTGGCAGAGGCAAGGTGAATGAGATCGTGGGAAACTTCGGCCTAGGGGAGAGAAACGATAGAGGTGATAGACTTATATGCTTCTGCCAGGAATATAACCTGCTGTTAAGTAATACACTCTTCAAGCTCCCCAAACGTCGACTTTACACATGGAAATCCCCCGCTGACTCACATGACAACATCATTAGAAATCAGATAGATTATATAGCAGTACCAACAAGATATAAAAACATGATAAAATCATCAAAAACGTACCCAGGTGCCGATGTTCCTACGGACCACAATGTGTTGGTATGCAGAATGGTCATGAGAGTAAAACGGCTCGAGAAAAGATCTAATTTAAACACAATCGATATTAAAAAACTCACTAACCCAGAAACCGAAATAAAAGTACGAGAACAACTAGAAAAGAAAATAAAGGACATTAACGAGAACACGTCGGACATAATAGAGAGATGGGATAAATCGAGGGAAGCAATCCAAACAACATGCGCGACTCTATTAAAGCGAGACCGACGAAAAAAGAAAGAATGGATGTCTGATGAGATAATGGATATGATGGATGAAAGACGTAAATTCAAGAATAAAAATGCAGAAAAATACCAGCAGATCCACAAAACCATAAGAACGAAAATTCGAGAAGCCAAAGAAAAATGGTTTTCCAACGAATGCAGGGAAATAGAACAATACGAACGGAAATACGACAGTTACAATATGCACAAAAAATAAAATCGATGACAAACAAGAGAAAATTCAATAAGTCACCCAACAGCATAAAAGATAGCGATGGAAATCTTATCTCGGAGCCATCAACGATCTTAAAAACATGGAAATCATATATAGAAAAATTATTTGCATCTAACAGGACTGATGATCACCTATATGGAGAAGGAGAAACAGGACCTTCAATTCTTAAATCGGAGATAGAAGATGCCATTGCAGCACTAAAAAACAATAAGTCAGCAGGTCCGGACAATGTACCCTGCGAAATATAAAGATCCTATGTAAATCAGACAAACAGTTCTTTGACAATCTAGTTGTACTTTTTAACAACATATATAATAGCGGTAAAATCCCGGAGAACTGGCTACAGTCAACATTTATTACAATCCCGAAGAAACCAAATGCCCAGATTTGTGATGACTACCGGCTCATAAGCTTGATCAATCATGTCACTAAAGCGTTCACTAAGATCATTCACAGAAGAATATATGATAAATGTGAGTCAAATATTGATAGATCGCAGTTTGGTTTTCGGAAAGCACTTGGAACTAGAGAAGCAATTTCGCTCTCCAGGTGCTTATACAACGGTGTAGAGACGTTGATAAAGACGTGTATCTGTGCTTTGTAGATTTTAGAAAAGCATTTGACAATGTCAATCATGAACAATTGATAGGTATTCTGCGAAAGACAGGTATTGACGACAAGGACATTCGAATTGTGGCAAACCTATACTGGGGTCAAACAGCAAGAGCGAAAATTGGCAACGAACTCACTGAAAGCGTGCAGATCAAAAGGGGTGTCCGTCAGGGGTGTATATTATCCCCACTCCTATTCAATATGTATTCCGAGGAAATATTTAACAAATGTATGGAAAATGCAAATGAGGGCATTAAAATAAACGGCGAGTTAACGAACAATATAAGATACGCCGACGACACGGTGATCCTTGCCAGTACCGTAGACGAATTACAACAAGTAATGGAAAGACTTTATTCAGTTAGTGAGGAATACGGCCTGAGCCTCAACTTCAAGAAGACAAAGTGGATGCTGATAAGCAAAAAGCAACAACCTGCTCGACAATTACGGATAAGTAACATATTAATTGACCATGTAGAATCTTATGTGTACCTTGGCACCAACGTAAATGCAAAATGGAACAGACCATAGAAATTAAGGCGAGAATAGAACGAGCTAGAGCAGCATTTAGCAATATGAAAAAGCTTCTCATAAGCAAGGATTTGTCTCTTCCCCTAAAACTACGTATAGTTAAATGCTACATTTTTCTGATCTTGCTGTATGGCGTGGAGGCCTGGACGCTGACGGAGACGCTAACGAGAAAACTAGAAGCATTCGAAATGTGGGTGTACCGACGCATTCTTCGTATATCCTGGACCGAACATGTCACCAACATAGAGGTACTCCAAAGAATCGGAAAGGAGAAAGAAATCGTGAATACAAACAAAGAAAGCTTGAATATCTAGGCCACATATTGAGACACGATAAGTACCGTCTGCTACAATTGATTGTCCAGGGAAAAATAGACAGTAAGCGAGGGCCAGGCAGGAGAAGACACTCGTGGCTCCAAAATCTGCGAAGTGGTTCGGGCTCACATCGGTCGAACTATTCAGAAGCGCCGCAAACAAGATCAAAATTGCCATGTTAATAGCCAACGTTCGCAACGGACAGGGCACTTGAAGAAGAAGAAGAAAAATATGTGAACATTCTTTAAAGAAATGTTTAACGGTTAAAGGACTGCTGCAATAACCGCATGTAGGTTAATCGGTAGATGCCATGAGAAAGCCATGTGTAAACCGAGTGTGTCCAATTCTTAATCTTTTTAAAATACCCTTTTGTCCTCTGGACATAGGTGGTAGCTCTAAGGAAAGTATAACTGGTTGTATATCGTGTAAATGACTCGGAGTAGTAATGTTCCAATTAGCTTGCCATTTGTCATATATACGCTTTTTAAACATGTTTTTAATATCATTATACCTAGAGCTGGATATTTTATATAGATATATCCAAAGTAGTAGCTTCTTTTGCGGCTACATCTGCAGCCTCATTTCCTACAACTCCTACATGTGAAGACACCCAGACAATAGTGACAATTAGTCCAAAGAGTAGAAATCAATGGAAGCAAATGGAAAAGGTCTATGTCCAGCAGTGGACAAATATAGGCTAAAGAAGAAGAAAAAATGTACACAAAGCGATAAGAATTAATAATCTTCAGACATAGTTAAATAAACATGTAGGCCAGTAATAGAAAAACTTAACATGTCACAGTTTGAGTGCCATTTTCTAATTTTATGCAACGACAGCCTATTTGATAAATGTTTTCTTTATGGTAAAATAACTATTATCGTTTAATATAAAAAATTATTCTGAAAACTAAAAAAAAACTATTACTGCTAATGCACTACTCATCCTCGTCCATTTAAACGATAATTTATGCAAATAGCGTTTTAACTCAATAAATTGAATTTATTAGCATTTTAAACATTTTTCCTATAAACAAGTAACCAAGAGAATGCAAAAAATAACTGACGTGCAAGTCCTTAAGTGGATTTTTCAAATTGGAGGATATTTTGGAATTTTTCCGCTGGACCAAAAATTAAAATCGAACATCATCAAAACATTGATGTTATGTTTAAGCACTTTAATAGTTCACTGTCAGCTTATACAGGTGCCTCAAAAAATAAATAAAATCAACGAATATATAATTTTGTTAAGTTCTTACATTTCTGTACAACTATCAATAGATTCGTTTCATTTTTTATGTTTATTCCATGCACTTAAGAGGTCTAACTATTGGAAACATCTATTGCAAGAAATAAACGAGCTGGAAACCAAATACAATAAAATATATATAGCTCCTGGAAAATTCTTCTTTAAAACTCTAGGTATATTGCTTGTGGCAGCAACAACTACTACATTTATAAAAGACATCAACTACAAATTTATAATTAATTACTTGATATATGTTCTCTTGTCGTGTGAGTTATTTATAATTGTTTTTACAATTTGGCACGTGTCAAACATCATATGTGCCAGATACGATCAATTATCCGATTTAATAAGAACTTCACCTTCAATAAACCATTTCCACGTTCGTAATAATCGTGAATCTATTAGAAAATATCTGGTTTTCTTAAATACTGTTGCCCATAAACTGGATCGTATTGCAGGCAAATTTATTTTAGCAATTCTTGTGGCTACGTTTGTACATGTCGCATGGGTGTTTTTTTCATTTCTTTCAAAAATGCAATCAAAAAATCATTTCAGGGCAGACATTTTTAACTATTTATTATGTATGTCACTAAAGTTATTGGTAAGTAAAAAATACTTTTAAAAAACAAACAATAGTAATATCTTTTAACAGACTTGTCTTCTTCCCAGTGGTGCGTTTTCGAACCACTTATTTTGAAATTTTTCTTAACCCTTAACTTGGCAAAAGATTAATTTTGAATCTAAAAACCTGAAAATTGGTATGTTTACTGTGTGGCCATCATACAACTATTCTATAACAAAAAATTTTGACATCTATATGTCAAAAATTTGGATTGTATACCAGAATTTATATTGCCAAATTGACCGAAAAATAGGTTTGTACATATATATATATATATATATTATATATATATATTATATATATATATATATATATCATACATTGCCAAATGAAGACCTCAAATGCTAATAGATCTGCCAAAAGTAAAATTGTTGGGAAAAGTAAAAAAACCTGTACAGTTTTTAACAGAATACAATTTTACATTAGACTATTACATTAGATATACAAGAATTATAATTTTCTTTACAAATTTTATTTTATTTAAAGTATGGCAATTACAACACATTTAGAACAAACTTACAAATACTAGTAATATAGGTATATGACAAAATTTAAATAGTTACAGACAAACATCAAGTGTATTAACATAATCAATTGACTCTGAAGTTGCAAACGGGAAGTCTTCAGGGCTACCATTGTAGAATCTTGAGATACATTCTTCAATAATGTGGTCGATCGTTTGGTTCTTCCCACAGTCACATAGAGGAGACGGATTCTTTCCCCATTTATGAAGCATGTATGCACATCTGCCATGCTGGTTCGGATCCTGTTTAGAGTGGACTATGTTTTACGTGGAAGATCAAAACCTGGTGGCTTGTGAGTAATGCAAAGCATGTTATTTTGCCATGCATTCCATTCTTAGGACCATGCATTTGTGAAGTTGACCTCCTCATGTATCATTCTTGGCCGTTTTCATTGGCGGTTTTCTAGAACGTAGAAGGGTATTTCGTGCATCCTCGGTATCTTGGTGGATCGGCAAGTTATATTGTTCATAATCTTTTTGTATTCACGTGTCAACGTGACTCGTCGTAAATGTGGAGGTGGAAATGTGACTAAATACTGGAAGCCATAGGGTGGGAGTTGATTTAATATTACCAGCTATCATCCTCAGCTGTGCTGTGCACTGAGTGTCGACCTTTTTTACGTGTGGACTGTGTAGCCAAACTGGGGCACAATATTTAGCGGTCAAGAAAACAAGGCTAAAGCAGTAGAGCGGAGAGTGGAAGCCGATGCTCCCCAGTTGGTATTTCTTGTACTCAACTTTTGGCAGTTTTTGTAAAATACTCTTTAAATGATAGCGTTCTGTCTAGTGTTACGCCCAGGTACTTCGGTGTTTTGTTGTGAGAAAGTGTGGTATTTTCAAACCGTATGTTGAGTTCCTTTCCAGCAAGTTTATTGTTCAGGTGAAAGCAAATTAGTTCTGTTTTGGATGCATTTGGTTGAAACCTTCACTGGCAAAAATATTTGCTCAATATATATAAGTCTGCCGTCAGAACTTCTTCAGATGTAACAATAAAACACTGAAAACTTTGTTTTCAAACTTCCACAAAATTTATTTTAAATATTATCACTACAGCTGTTTCGGTTGATTGCCTTTCTCGAGTGATCTATTTTGGCTTGGGTTTACAAATTTATAGTCTCTAATGAAATAAGTTGAGGAGGGGAGAACTGTTTGTCTCAAGTTGGTCATTCAGAATTAAATCTGTGTTTTTTAATTTGTTGATTTCCATAGATTCTAACAAAGATAGCTTAAGGCCTTTATTTTGAATGTGAAGAATTTTAAATTTGTCATTAAAAGAATGATTATGATCTAGAAGGTGAAGTGCGTATGTCGAATCTATTTTTCTATTCTTGAAAGCCCTTTTATGTTCTGCTATTCGTTTATCAAAGTTTCTACCAGTTTGACCGATGTAAGTTTTTGGGCAGTCGCCACATTGAAGTTGTACACACCACTATTTAAGTGTTTTTTATTTTGGCTCTTGTTATTTTTAATATATTGCCTAGGTTGTTATTTGTTCGGAAAGCTGGTGTTATTCCTTTCTTTTTTATGTGTTTGGCAATTTTGTTGTTATTTTGCCTGTATTATGTAATCGAGCAGAAGGTACTGGGTTTTTTTTCTGGTGGTGGAAATACTAATTTCAGGGCTTTCTTGTATAGTTTTTGATTTAATATTTATTAATTGTTTGTTCGTTGTATCCGTTGTTCACTGCTATCTGCTTAATTATATTTAATTCTGTCTCAAAGTTGTATTTTGACATCGGAATTTCTGTTAATCTATGTAACATACTATGATAAGCTGCCAGTTTATGTTGTGTTGGATGGGATGACGAATTGTGTATAGTCGTGTCAGTATGGGTAGTTTATGAAATATGAAGAAGTCATGTTTGTTTTGAAGTCTGCTAATTTTTTAAATCTAAAAAATTTATGGATTGATTTTGTTCTGTTTCTATTGTAAATTCAATATGACTATGAAGTGAATTAATATATGATAAAAATTGGTCGAGTTGCCTGTTAGTTCCTGTGAAACATACCAGTACGTCGTCTACGTATCTCCACCAATATAAAAACTGTTTGAAGACGGGATGTTTTGAAATATTTGTCTCTAGATGATCCATAAAAATATCTGATAGCAATGGGCTTAGAGGATTACCCATTATAAGTCCTGCACTGTTATTTGTATAAATTTTATTATTAAATTCAAAGTAGTCCTGGTTTACGCAAACTTCAAGAAGATGTAAAATTTCAGATGTAATTATTGGATTTGTACTATTTTGGTCTAAAAGGTTTTTTACTAGAATAAAAGTTTCTGTAGGAGGGATACTAGGAAAAAGATTTTTTACGTCAAATGAAATTAATCTGGAGTTGTCAGGTAATTGAAAATGTTGTATTTTATTAACTAGTTCTATGGTATTTTTTATGGTAAATTTAGGTGAAAATTTAGTGTGGTCTAAAATAATCTCTAACAGTTTTTTTGAAATTTTATATGACGGAGCTGTATAAAAAGATACTACAGGTCTTATTGGGTGATCCGGTTTGTGTAGTTTAATGAAAAAATATAATTTAGGAGGCTGTGGGTTCATGATACTGAGGTATTTCTGTTCTATTGGATTTAGTATTGATTTTGAATTTTCTAACGCTAGCTTAATTTGTTTTTGATATTTTTCTGTCGGATCTTTGTGTAAAGTTTCAATATTTTGATTATTTAAGAATTCTATTGTTTTGTTATTATATTTTATTTTATGTATAGCAATAGTAGTATTGCTATCTATAGCTATTTTATCTATAGCAATAGTAGTTGCTGACTTCTTCAGATGTTTCTAGTGTTATGCATTGTGTAGTGAGGGCCCAGTCATCGGCATATCCAAACTTTCTTGATTGTGTTTCTAACGTATCTGCTAAATATAAGCTAAATAGTAATAGAGAGAGCACTGACCCCTGTGGTAGGCCATTCTTAAGTTTCTTTGGTGGGCTAATATCTGTGCCCATCACTACTTGAAACATTCGGTCGTTGAGCATGCTATCTATCAAATGTGCTATTTGTTTACAGGGGATTGCATGGATAATTTTGTATATAAGGCCCTCTCTCCATACTGTATCGTAAGCTGCCGAGAGATCAATAAATGTCGCTGAAGTTTTAAGTCTTCTTTGAAAACCCGCTTCGATGTAGGTGGTGAGTGACATTACCTGGTCCGCGCAGCTTCGTTCTGGTCGAAAACCCGCTTTTTCGACTGGGATCACCTGGAACAGTTCTGTATTGATTCTATTATATATAAGCCTCTCTAATAGTTTGTAGATGGCAAAGAGAAGCGCAATTGGTCTGTAGTTTTTTGGGTTGTCAGCGGGTTTGCCTGGCTTTAGTATGGCTATTATCTTAGGGTGCTTTAGTTCTTGTGGATATTTCCAGTTTCCATGATGTCTGTGAAAAATCGAGCCAGCCAAACTTTTGTATACTTGCCACACTTAAGTAGGAATTCAGGGTGAATATTATCAAATCCTGGTGCTTTTGCTGGCTTAACGTCTTTAAGAGCCTCTGATATGTTTCTTCTTTACAACAGGTCGTTTTAATCAAACAAGTTAATGTATATAGATGGTTTTGTAATTTTTGTCTTCTTTTTTTGGTGCCTATCCTCTGTGGATGTCGGCAATCAAGTTGGTCCATATAAACTGATTGACAGCTGCTCTAAATAGATGCATGGTAGTCATTCCTGCCGACCGTCTGATGTTCTAACCACGATGTCCCTCTGCGCCCTTGAGATCTTTTGCCTTCTATCTTGTCAACATGATTTAGAAGAGCTGTAGCATAAATGGCAAGTTAACTACCACAAGGGGTACTCATGACAGTCAACCTAATAATTAGGTTTTTAGGACTTTTATGTTTGCGGTATTGATTGAGCGCATCTTTGATTGTCGAATGGCGAGTTCACATTGAGAGTTCCAACCAAGGTACAACTTTATGTCGGAAGCTAATTGTGGTTTTGCCAATCTGAGTTAATGCTGCTTTAATTATGGCATCTTACAATAGTTTTATAAAATCATCAATATTATTAGTACACAATTATTTTATATCGTTAACTGTAAAATATTTGTTATAGCTATATAAATCGTTTTAGCTAATGGACTTAATTAGGAAGTGCATTTAGAAAACATTTTATTTAACAAAACGATTTGACAGCAGTTTAACGATTAAAAATGCTTCATGCTTCATTTAATTTAATTTACACACACACTAAGGTTGTAGTTGCATTGCTAGTTTAAAAAAAAATGGGAAGCCTAAGTGATGTCGACGTCCTTAATCTTATTTTTAAAATTACAGGATATTTTGGCGTTTTGCCTGGAAATTCAACACCAAAGACATGGATCAATCAAATATTGATCACAGCTATTCTGATTATGTCGATAATTTACCAGGGCCTACAGATAGTAAAAGAGAAGGAAGCAGGCAACGTATTCAACTACTATCATAAGATCACGTCATTTTTTGGCTTAAACATATCTGTGCTTATTTTTAAATACTTCTATATATTTGAAGTTCTTAGGATTAAAAATTTGTGGATTGATCTGCTAAATACGACAAAAGACATGGAACATAATTATGGTAAAATATATGTAGCTAAATATTTTGTTTGTGTAAGGATAATTCTACTTTTTGTTCTATCACTGAGTTTTATACCAACTTCAGAAACGTGGGACGCTCCATTTGTTACTTTGTATTTATCATATTTCGTCTTTTTATTTGACGTTTTCATAATTGTTCTGTTAATCAGCCGTTTTTCAAACATACTAACTGCTAGATATGAGTCATTATTGAAACAAGTAGGAGCTGTATATTCTATAAAACACTCAAATATTGCTCAAAACACGAAAGATATTGGTCAAAATATAGTTTGCTTACACATTATTGCAAGTAAACTAAACCATATTGCAGGAAAATTTATTTTAGTTATCCTAGTATGCACTTTTATTAATGTTTTATGGATGTTCTGGTTTTTGTTAAGAACAGTAGCGTCCAGGCCATTACCTCTTATTTTTTTAGACGATATAATAATAGCATCTATAAAGTTTTTAGTAAGTTATTAATTTTAACTATAACAATTATTTCTTTTTATTTTATTAATAACAGTATCAATCACTTTGGGTTATTAGCTGTACTATAGTTATACATAGTATTTTTTTTCATATATACTTAAATCTAAAATAGTATTTTTGATTAATTGCTAGGTTTACAATAAGCTTAGAATGTCATAATTTAGAATTTGTAATTAGGGTTTTCAATACAATAATAGATACAGTTTGTTTAAAACATTAACAGGTTGACTGCGTTCTTAAAATACGTCAACAAAGAACAGTGCGTTACCGGTCCCCAGGGACCGGTGGCTTGACGCGAACACGGTGCGTTACCGACCGTCGGCGACCGGTAGTGACGTAATTAATGTTTACATTTTTACAGTTTTATAAAATAAATTATACAGCAAGCATAGGCTTGCTATATAATTTACTGGCACTCTTAAATTTGATCTTTTTATTTTATTTTGATCATTATTGCTTCACTTTCCTATGCTCTTTCTTGTTTCGGAACCCCACTATATATATATATATATATATATGTAAATATTCTCCTAGACGAGTCTGTCCTTTACATTTCCTCTTTGTTTTCTGTAGGGCGCAGATATCTATTTGATATTTGTTTTTAAAATATAAAATAAAAATGTAACCCTTTGACTTTTCTTAGTGTATAATAACTAGAACACACACTTTATCAAGTTTGATCGCGACACCCTGGCGTTTGGCGTCTGATTCTGTTAAATATTTTCCACACCTAAATAAAATAGGCGTAATATTCCTATTTTACGCATTATGTAGTGTTTTATCAGTGCAGTAAGAGCAGTTCAAGTTGACACATGGCCATGGAGCCATCACAGCGGGTAGTTAAGAACTCGCAATTCACGTGTTAAATATAACATTTCTCTCCGCCGAATTAGGGCATTTTCTCGTTTTATTCTCTCGTGTTTATTTTTACGTGTTATAAAGAAAGAGTACATTTGATATTGTATAGTAAGTTACGGCCGTGTTGGGCCTCTCTACTCTTAAAAGATTTAATTATAAATCGACAAACTCAAAAGTGATTTTATTTCTCTGGAGCTATATTTGCTCACATTAAAAATCCTTATCCTTCAACGGTCACTGAAGAACCAAACCTATGGAGATGCATCCATTCACAGGTCTTTTGAAGTAAGGCTTGAAATCAAAAGATTTCCAACTCTCATGATGTAGGTAGCCAGTTACAAGGCTCCCTCAATGCCAATGACCATTAGTTATCGACTCATTAAACTCAATCAAAAAAAAATAAAACAAAAACTTATGGAGCAGAGACTTTATAACAAACCAACAAATTAGGAGTTCAAGACGTCATCGAAAGAACCACGACGCTTAAGTGGAACTGAGCAGTGCATTTAGCCAGAACACAAGATGAACGGTGGACAAGACGTATTATGGAATGGAGGCGGAGAAACTATAAAAGAAGCCGAAGATGACCACCGAATCAGATTGGCTGATTGCTGTTAATGATGATGATATTAGGTAATAAAGTCACCAAACACCAAAACGTTACGCCGTTGCAAAATAAGAAATACTTTATTTTGGGTTAAATAGACCCGAACAGATAAGGAGTTGCCAAAGTTTGTAAAGTAGACCAGTATGTCAGACTCTATTAAAGGCTTGAAAAATGTCCAAAGAGGCTGCTTAACAGTATTTCCTTTCTTCTAGAGCTTCTCTAGTGGTGGTTATAATACAGAAAGAAAATATTTATTCGTTTTTTAATCTTGCATAATCAAAATTATTACACCATAATAAATTAAATAACTATTACCGCTAACTAAGTTTTTTTCTAATAGTTTACAAAAAACTATTACTGCTAATGGGATAAATGAATAATAAAGATTAATGATTAATGATAATAATTAATCTGTCGAAATGCTTTTACACTAATTTATTTGCTAGTTTTTAATTAAATTTTAGTAAGCATTAATAACTATCAGAATGCAGTCTCTAACTGACGTAGATATCCTTAAATGGATTTTCAAAATTGGAGGATATTTTGGAATTTTTCCATTGCCTGCAAAACCAAGATCATACATCGTCAAAATATTCGTCATATCTTATAGCATTGTGGCCATGCAGCGTCAATTCATGTACGTGCATCAACAAATAAATGACAAAGTTAATACATTTTTAATAGCAAGCTACATTTCTATACAGATAACTGTAGACTGCTTTCACTTTTTAATAATATCTAAAGTATTCAGATGCACTAATCTTTGGATAAATCTTTTGCAGGCCATATACGAATTGGAAACTAGATACGACAAAGTTTATGTAATTCATAGAAAGATTATTTTTAAAATAGTTATATTATTTTTGTTAGCAGCAACAGTTCCAACAGTTATTTTAGATATTAGTTTCCAACGCATAGCTAATTATTTGATATTTCTGGTCTTTTCGTGTGAGATACTTATAATTTCATTAACCATTTGGCAGATATCAAACATCATCTGTGCCAGATACGATTCATTGTCGGATTTAATAAGAATTTTACCATCCATAAGTCCCCTGCGCTTTTATTATGATCTCAAAACTTTTGGTGAATATATAGTTTATTTAAATATGATTTCCTGCAAACTAAATCGTATAGCAGGATTATTTATCTTAGTAATTTTTGTTGCAACATTTTTACATGTTGTACTGTTATTTTATTTTGTTTTATTGTTAGTGGAATCAAATACAATTTCTCTGGCTGTTTTTAATTATTTGTTATGGATGTCAGTAAAGTTGTTGGTAAGTAAATGTTACAGTATTTTAACATGATAAATGACCCATTTAAATATTATTGGCTAATAGAGGGTAACAGGTAGTTAAAACTCTATAGAAAGTAAGAGAAGTAGCTAAAAAAACTAAGTGGCTCTTCTTCTTCTTTTTCTTATTGCGCCGTCTTCTTTTCGAAGTTGGCGAACCAAATGGTAATTCTAGCTTTGGAAACTGATGCACGAAAGATTTCTTTGGATGAGCGGCCAAACGATTTCCTCAGGTTTTTCAGCCACCAGCTCTATCGTTTTCCAACTGATCTTTTGCCCTGCACTTTACATTGTCCACACTACAGAATCCATTGTCCAACTTTCACAGCCATACAGCAAAACAGAGAAAACGTAACATCTAATTATTCAAAGTTAGAGCTCTAAACTAAGGTCTGATCCTGTAAAAACTGTTTTTATGTTCATGAGTGTTTTCCTCGCTTATTCGATTTTTGACAAGATTTCTTATTTTGGGTTCCTTTTTCTTTGGGTGCCGTCTTCTTAGCGAATGTTAGCGATGACCTCTGCATAGTCTTTCCTATTTTGGGTATAATAATCCAAATTAATTATTATTAAATTTAAGAGAAAAGGAGTGACAACTCAATTTGTTACAGTACAACTTTCTTGGTTATTTGCAAAATGGGTGTTAGATACTTCCATGAAAGCACCAAAAAGCTCGTTGCTTTAAAAACAGTACGGTAGTATTACTATCACACAAGTTGAAGCTATCACTCTCTAAGTAGTACTTTCTTAGGGATCTCAAGTTTGTTTACTGAGCATGTCTTTAGATCTTTTAGCGATTATGTTAAAATAAATACAGATTCCCGAACAGTAGCTACAATTAAGGAAACATTATTGAATAAAACAAAGAGTACTACGCAGTAACTACAACTACTAACTGTTAAAACATCTATTCTACCACAAGGTAGAAAACAAAACAAGGATCAAGAATAAGAAGAAAATAAAACGAAAAATACATGGAGCGGTATGGTAACGAAAAACGGTGGCACGCAAAGCAATAACAATGTTAAAGACATGCTATTGAGTGTAATGCATGGTACAATAAAATTCACAAAAACAAACAGAATTACGAAAGCAAATAAACGAGTAAATGTTCTTAAATCAGTCTATACAGACTATAACACATATATACTATCCAAAAAAAGAATAATATCGCTAAAAACAGATGAACAATACGAGTTTTGCAAAAAAATCTACTACACAATATAGTAATACAATTACAAATAATGGCTCACAGGGACCTTTGCTACGTCACACCCGCTTGACCTTAGCTGTCAAAAGTGTCAAATGTCATGCGCAAGATTCTACCATGAGAGTTTATTGTACCATGAGTGTAATGCATAGGCTCAATAAACAAAAGAAAATAATGATTTTTTTTTAAGTTTGACAAGACTGTCAAAATTAGAAGGTAGTAATAAAAGAGCTCCATGGACACCTATAAATGGCTCTAGAAGGTATTACAATAACAACTTGGAATGCTAATAGTCTACTGAAATATAAAAATACTCTGCAAATGTACCCTGCATAATATACATTTCTTTTGGTCTTTATGAAAAATTATTGCTCCTGGTAGTTGTTAAGTAGCTTGATGGATGTTTCTGCATATTGATATTAATTCCGCGATAGGTCCAATTAAAATTTACAGACATTGGGTTTTATTTCGGTACACAAGGTAGTAGTGCGATTCCAAATTCTTCTTCTTCTGGTTCCTATCTGTTTCGGATGTTGGAAATCATATTGGAAATCATAACCTTGCTCACTGCGGCTCGAAACAGCTCCGTCGAGGTTTTCTTAAACCATGTTCTTAAATTCCGCAGCCATGATATTCTCCTTCTACCGGGTCCCCGCTTACCTTTGACTTTACCTTGCAATATAGACTGTAGCAGGGAGTAACGGTGCTCATTTCTTATAACGTGTCCCAGATATTGCAATTTTATTCGTTTAATTGTAAACAAAATCTCTGGTTCCTTCTTCATTTTTTCTAGAACTTCCTTGTTCGCGATCCTTGCTGTCCATGATATCCTCAGCATTCTTCTATAAAGCTACATCTCAAATGCTTCAAGTTTTTTAATAGTGGTGTCTGTAAGCGTCCATGCTCCGCCCCGTACAACAACATAGAGAAAACATAGCATCTCAAATGTCTTATTTTTGTATCAAGGGATATGTTGTGACTTCTGAAGATGGCGCTCATTTTGTTAAAGACCGTTCTTGCCTTTCCCATGCGGCACTTTATTTCCTGTAAATTGCTCCACTGTTCGTTAATAATAGTTCCCAGGTAACAATACTGTTTTACTCGCTCTATTTGCGTCCCACTAATGTATAGATGAGCCCCGTTTATATTCTCCTTGCTGATAATAATTTGTTTCGTTTTGTGGGTATTAATGTTTAGTCCGTACTGTTGACTGTACTCGTTTATTCTGTCCATTAGCCTCTGAAGTCCCTCTAAACTATCTGCTATCACCATTGTGTCGTCGGCATATCTAACATTCTTCTTCTTCATGTACCATGTCCTTTCAGAACGTTGGTTACCATCATAGCTATTTTAATTTCATTCACTGCCACCCTAAATAGCATGCTTGTATCTACACCATACCAGTCTCGCAAGTTCTTCAACCATGAGGTTCTTCTTCGTCCTGGACTGCGTTTGCCTGCTATTTTTCCTTGCATGATGTTTTGTAGCAATCTATATTTGGGACCTCTCATTACATGTCCGAAATATTCCAGCTTTCTCTGCTTGATGCTTTTTATGATCTCAGTAGTCTTGCTGAGACGTTCTAGTATTGTGGAGTTACGAATCTTCTCCACCCAGGAAACTTTTAAAATTCTTCTATAGCACCACATTTCGAAAGCCTCAAGGCGATTTAGATCGATTTTATTCACAGTCCAGGACTCGACAGCATAAAGTAAGACCGAGAACACGTAGCAGCGAAGTAGGCGGATCCTTAATGCCAATTTTAGGTCTCTGTTACATAACACCTTGGACATCCTTCTAAAAGCAGCTCTAGCCTGCTCTATTCTGGATCTAATTTCGCCGTGATTTTCTGCATTACAATTTAATTGCTGTCCAAGGTAGACGATTTTATCAACTTGCTCAAGTTTGATATTATTTACATATATAGACGGTTTTATATTCCGTTGTTTACTTACTTACTTTACTATCTAACATTGTTTACTCTTTCACCATTTAGAAGGATGCCATCGTCTATTTCGTAAAGAACCTCGGTAAAAATTTTCTCTGAGTACATATTATATATCAACGGCGATAGTATATATCCCTGTCTAACTCCACGTAGTATCTTTATGTGATCTGTTTCTTCTCCGTTATCTTTCATGTATGCGGTCTGATTCCAGTAGAGTTCTGAAAATATTCTGAGGTCTTTGTCGTCCAGGTCTGCCTCTTTTAAAATGTTTATCATCTTTTGATGTTGAACTCTGCCAAATGCCTTTTCATAGTCGATCAATCACGCGTATACGTCGCAGTTAACGTCCCTGCATCTTTGAATCAAAGCTGTACTCCGAAAAGTGCCTCTCTGGTACCCACTGCGTTAATGAAGCCGAACTGTCTGTCCGATATTTGTTCCTCGCCCTTCTCATAAGTTCTTCCATGGATGACTCTAAGAAACAGTTTCAACATGTGGCTTATTAGGCTGATTGTTCGATATTCTTCGCACTTTTTAGCCCCCTGTTTTTTAGGTATCGCTATGAATTCTGACTCTAGCCATTTATCAGGGATGACTCCAAATTAGTGGGTACTGTTTGGTCTCCAAAATAGTGGTTCAATTCTAAATAGTAGGTTCAATCCGTTTCTCAAGCTAGTGACCGATAAACCAGAGGGGCAATATGGCAGTGAAAATTCACATTCGCCGCATATTGCAGCACGCTGTATAATAGTTTTTTCTTCGTTCGCCGAAAATATGGTCTGCCCACTATTTTTTCTTCCATGTCGACCATTAAAGCGGTTATTAAGGGTTCCATAAGGAGTTTTATATTCTTCGACAGCGCGACATAACGACCATGCTTCCTTAAGAACATTCTGGAAAACATTTTCAACTCTTACTTCGTCATAGTCCTTATATGGACGAGCACAAAGTTTTATGTTAGTTAATTTCTTTAAAGAAATTACTAATTTAAAATTTTTTTAGACAAAATATTATTAAATTCGCCACCAGTGGAGACGAATTTCTACCCATAGATTTGATTAACTTGAATTTTTAAATTTCCAGTGTAAATGATGACACCCTGAAAAATTGCATGTGTACATGCACTGATAGAGAATATATAACTATTAAGATAATTAGTTAAAATTGCACATTTTTTTTGTAGTTTTTTTCAGGCATTGAAAAGTTAGGAAGCTGAAGAAAATCAAAAGTACAGCCAAAATTAAAACTAGCTTTTTTTCATAAAAAAATATGCTTACTTCAACTAAACAATCACAAGTTTCACGCTAGTGTTGACCAACTAAAGCGAAGTTGTCAACTGTTTGTTATTCTTGGATTCAGGGAGAATTAAAATATTTAGAATCATTCGCAATCATTGCCTCAGAGCATTACCTCAGGGCTCTGTTTTGAGTCCTATTTTGTTTAACATTTACACAGCAGATCTACACAACATGACTATTACCAATATTGCATTTAATATTGTACAATATGCTGACGATTTCAGTTTGTATACAAAATACAAAAAATATCAGCAATCCATTGAAAACCTGAATGAAGTGAATGGTTAATGAAATTATAAATATCTCACACGAAAAGACCAGAAATATCAAATAATTAGCTATGCGTTGGTAGCTAATATCTAAAATAACTGTTGGAACTGTTGCTGCTAACAAAAATAATATAACTATTTTAAAAATATTCTTTCTACGAATTATATAAACTTTGTCGTATCTAGTTTCCAGCTCGTATATGGCCTGCAAAAGATTTATCCAAAGATTAGTGCATCTGAATAATTTAGATATTATTAAAAAGTGAAAGCAGTCTACAGTTATCTGTATAGAAATGTAGCTTGCTATGAAAAATGTATTAGCTTGACGGTGAATGGCCACGATGCTATAAGATATGACGAATATTTTGACAATGTATGATCTTGGTTTTGTAGGCAATGGAAAAATTCCAAAATATCCTCCAATTTTGAAAGTCCATTTAAGGATATCTACGTCAGTTAAAGACTGCATTCTGATAGTTACTAATGCTTACTAAAATTTAATTAAAAGCTAGCAAATAAATTAGTGTAAAAGCGTTTAGACAGATTGAACTATCATTAATCTTTATTACTTGTTTAGTCCATTAGCAGTAATAGTTTTTTGTAAACTATTAGAAAATTTTATAATAATTATATAATAATATATATTTTTTCTATATTATAACCATCTCTAGAGAAGTTCTAGAAGAAAATACTGTTCAGCAATATTTTTGAATATTTCTCAATCTCAAGCCTTTGATAGAGTTTGGTATACCGTAAAATGGGGTGAAATTGATTCAAATGGGTGAAATTAATGATTGCGATTTTTTTTTTTGGCTTAGACTATCGTCATACAGCCAGACACAAAAGAACTAAGACAGTCATCATTATAATTATTTACCTAAATGCCCTATCAAGATAAAAGATTACATCGATATTAGGAGAACAGGGACACACTCTTCTGGCCTAGGGACCTATCAAGGCATTGATTTATATAAGACATAACAACACTAAGTCACGGAGAGGAGGAAGTTATACAAATGGTTTAAAACAAGGGTAACAAGATTAACTAAATTATTTTTAGAGAATTATAATGATAATTTGCTGTCTTTTAAAAATTTTAAAGAGTTGTAAATATCTACAAAGCCAAGTGATAATAAATGTAGCATATTCCAAGAAGCTGCTATTTTATATTTTAATAAATCATTTATAAGTTTGGATGAGTAGACTCTGTTTTTAGAACAACCAAAAAATATATGATCTAAATCACTTTCCTCTCCACAATGCTCATATTTGTCATCATCCAAAACCTTTATTTTAAATAAGTGCTTTGGATAACATGCGTGTCCGAAACGTATTCTAATAATGGAAGTTATGTGCCTCCTGAAAGCTTTAAAAGACTTGTACCAAGGAAATTTGGGAATATCTGGCTGAATTATCGAGTATCTATTTTGGTTCACAAAAGAGTATTCCTTCCACTGGTAGCTCCACTCTCGAAGCAATGTTGACTTGCAAGAAACAATACTGTCAGAAAGCGTTACTTTATGTAAAATATCAGTATCGGTTAAAATGCTTTCTTTGGCTAATAAGTCGACATATTCATTATGTTCAAATCCTGCATGTGCTTTAATCCAGAGACAATGTACATTGATTCCTTTGGTTAAAAGAGTTTGAATAATATGTTTAATTCTATAAATGTATGGGCAGTCTTGTAAGTTTGGTGGTCCATATTTACCAATGGATTTTAACACTGCCAAGGAGTCCGACCAAATTATAATATGGGCAAAATCAACTTCAGCTACATATAATAAAGCTTCATATATTGCAATGGCCTCTGCTGTATAAATCGAAGTTTCCGGGTTGACTTTCTGTTTGTATACAGAACACAAAAAATATCAACAATCCATTGAAAACCTGAATGAAGTGTACGGATTCCATCACAAATGGTTTCGAATTATCCTGCAGTAAATCACAAGTTTGTTTATTTACCAGACATAACTTTCCTAATGCCAGTACAATCAATTTAGGTGGGCACCAATTTTCCCTTAAAAACACAATTAAATATCTAGGAATGATACTCGACCAAAAATTGACCTGGAAGTTACATATTGATGAGATGTTGAACAGATGCAATAAGGGATTAAACTTTCTTAAATCAATTAATAAAACTTGGTGGGGATCGGATGTTGAAGTAAGTTTATTATTTTACAAAGCTTACATACGATCTATTTTGGAAAACGCAACTGTTTTATATGGATCGGCAAGTAATGTACTACTAAACAAAATCAACGTTTTACAGAACTCAGCCTTACGAATTTGTTTAGGAGCCATGAGATCCACTCCAGTACAAGCTTTATATTTGGAAGCCTTGGAACCTCCTTTAGATATAAGACGAAGGTTTTTGCCCAAAAAATATTTAATGAAAGTATACTTACTGAACTCATCTCTATACGAAAAGATAGTCACTTTGAATTGCCATGACCAGACAAATAAATATTGGCAAAAAAAGAAATCTCCCTTACTTTGCGAAGCGTATAATCAAAATATAGCACTTTTAAAAAATATAGATAGAACGAACTACATATTCAAAAATTACTCTTCTTTCTTTTTACATACAGATATTATTATACCAAATTATAGTGAAAATATATATTTAAATAAAAATATTGTTCCATCTATAACAAGCAAATACAAAGAGGCAATAGCTCTATATACAGATGTGTCTAAATCTCCAGATGGAACCGGATGCGCTTTTTTTTTATACCATCGGATCATATAGAAAAGAAATTCAAACTAAACCCGGAAACTTCGATTTATACAGCAGAGGCCATTGCAATATATGAATCTTTACTATATGTAGCTGAAGTTAATTTTGCCCATATTATAATTTTGTCGGAGTCCTTGGCAGTGTTAAAATCCATTGGTAAATATGGACCACCAAACTTACAAGACTGTCCATACATTTATAGAATTAAACATACTATTCAAACTCTTTTAACCAAAGGAATCAATGTACAGTGTCTCTGGATTAAAGCACATGCAGGATTTGAACATAATGAATATGTCGACTTATTAGCCAAAGAAAGCATTTTAACCGATACTTATATTTTACATAAAGTAACGCTTTCTGACAGTATTGTTTCTTGCAAGTCAACATTGCTTCGAGAGTGGAGCTAGCAGTGGAAGGAATACTCTTTTGTGAACCAAAATAGATACTCGATAATTCAGCCAGATATTCCCAAATTTCCTTGGTACAAGTCTTTTAGAGCTTCCAGGAGGCACATAACTTCCATTATTAGAATACGTTTCGGACACGCATGTTATCCAAAGCACTTATTTAAAATAAAGGTTTTGGATGATGACAAATGTGAGCACTGTGGAGAGAAAAATGATTTAGATCATATATTTTTTGGTTGTTCTAAAAACAGAGTCTACTCATCCAAACTTATAAATTATTTATTAAAATATAAAATAGCAGCTCCTTGGAATATGCTACATTTATTATCACTTGGCTCTGTAGATATTTACAACTCTTTAATAAAATTTTTAAAAGACAGCAAATTATCATTATAATTCTCTAAAAATAATTTAGTTAATCTTGTTACCTTTGTTTTAAACCATTTGTATAACTTCCTCCTCTCCGTGACCTAGTGTTGTTATGTCTCATATAAATCATTGCCTTGATAGGTCCCTAGGCGAGAAGAGTGTGTCCCTGTTCTCCTAATATCGATGTAATCTTCTATCTTGATAGGGCATTTAGGTAAATAATTATAATGATGACTGTCTTAGTTCTTTTTTGTCTGGCTGTATGACGATAGCCTAAGCCAAAAAAAAAAAAATTCGCAATCATTAATTTCACCCATTTGGATCAATTTCACCCCATTTTACGGTATACTGTTGTGTATTTATATAGTTCAAATTTATCTGTCTTTATTCTAATTTATTGTCTATATTCTAATTTGTTAAAACTCACGATAACTAATTACGAATTTATTAAAGTCTTTATTAATTCTAATTTATATTACAAATGTATTTATTTCACGTTTCGTTACATTTTAAATATCGCGTTTACCGATCTTCTTATGACTGCCTGCCAAATAAAAATCTTTCATTTATATACACAACTGTGTCATCCAGAGAATTCGGCGGACTTCTTGAATAGTCTCGTATTTTGGTGAAGGCGCTCGACTCGTTTTTCAACCTCGAGACGTGGATGACTCACTAAAATTAGTGTCTAGAGATTTCTGGTAAACAACTGGTAGCTAAGCTCAGGTATATTTTGACCTACAAATTACGAGAATCAATAAAAAAGAATTAGTCATAAAATATTTACAGTTCTATATGCCATAACATTTAAAATCGTAACATTGCCCCCCTCTTAAAAGATGGTTCCTCCTGGAACCTTGTCGGGACTGGAACTGGAACGACATGCTGATATCGGCAACTGGACCCTCTTTTACAACTTCCAGTTGTATAGAAATGACAAGGGACGGTTTTCTCTCCGCAGCAGTAACTATGCGGATTGCAACAGACTAACACCTGGACTTCGGTGTCTTTAAAGATTTCCTCCACCATGTTTCGTATAACCCTCCAATCTAATTGGCGGCACTCCAACTTTGGCATGGCTAACTTTTGCACGTCGGACTCTAGTACGTGCTCTCTCAACTGAAGTAAGGCTTCCCATACATCTCGGTAGGTAGGTTGGTCACGGGCATTGTCTTTTGTTACCAGGTAGAAAAGGTAACGTGATGCATCTTGAAGTTTCAAGGTTTTACCAGGAGCTGGCACTTGGCATTGAAGTTCTGCAACTCGACCAAACTTCCTTCGAAAGACGGATGCCAACCCTGGTGCATCTTTGATACTGGCCGGGATGGTAAGGGCCAGTGAGTAGTCATCGGGAAGCGCGAGTAGATCTTGCCTTTCTTCAGTGGTAACACCATGTCTTGCTTTACCGGTACCTCCATAGGCACCCATGAATTCCTCAAACGTGAGGTCAGACACATCTTGGACTTGGTTTACTTCCACTTCTTCATCTACGTCGTGGTCACCCTCGAAAGACGCCAGCCGGTTATGGTGTACTATCATCGGCTTTCCTCTCGGAATCTTGCTTATTCGGTAAATAACATCATTGATCTTCTCTATAATGAGGTATGGACCTTCCCAAAACTGCTGCAATTTGGGAGAACAACCTTTTCGCTTTTTGGGGTTATAAAGCCAGACTTTATCGTTCTTCTTAAAACACCCCTTTTCGGCTTGCGTATCGTACCGTTTCTTCATTCGGTCACTAGCGATCTGGAGATGGGAACGGACCAACTCGTGTACATCGTCCATTCTTCTTCGTAATTCGATCACATAATCTTCACCTGCTACATCTTCTCCAGGTCGACACCCAAACTCTAGATCACAAGGTAGTCGCATCTCGCGTCCGAATAGGACTTTGGCTGGTGTCTGGCCTGTTGATTCATTAACAGCAGATCTGTACGCCATTGTGAAGAACGGGAGATATTGGTCCCAGTCTCGCTGATGATCGGACACCATCTTTGTCAAATACTTGCCAACTGTTCTATTCATTCGTTCTACCATACCATCCGATTGCGGATGATAAGCCGTAGTCCTTGTTTTCTTCATACCTAGTCTATCACATATTCCTTGGAATAAATCGCTTTCGAAGTTCCTGCCTTGGTCACTATGGATCTCCAAAGGCACTCCAAATCGGCTGATATATTCTTGGATCAACTTATCTGCAACGGTGGCCGCCTTCTGGTCTGGAAGTGCGTAAATCTCGACCCACTTAGTGAAGTAATCCATTACTACCAACATGTACTTGCCTCCATTATCACTTTCTGGAAACGGCCCAGCAATGTCCAAAGCTATTCTTTCAAACGGGCTTCCAACATTATATTGTCTCATAGGAGCTCTCCTTTTTCGATAAGGTCCGTTACTCGTAGCACAAATAGTACATTTCTTACACCAGTCTTTTACATCGTCGGAACTGTTCATCCAATAAAACCGTTCCCGAACTCGCTGAAGGGTCTTCTTCACACCAAAATGCCCTCCTGATGGACTGTCGTGTAACTGACGAAGTACTTCGGCTATTCTGCTCTTTGGAATCACCAACTGTCTTCTCTTCTCTGAACCGTCATCATTTTCCAGGACTCGTTTGAGCAAGCCATCTTCCATGATAAATGAGTTCCACTGGGCCCAATACGTCTTCACTACTGAGCCTAGGTTCGATATTTCTTGCCAAGGTGGTCGACGGTTTTCCTCTTTCCATTTTCGGATTTTCTGTATAACTGAATCTCTCTCTTGTTCTTCCCTGATCTTGGTAGGCGTCCAGTCGTCGTGGACCACCGTCGTTCTTAGCACTGCTGCTTCCTTGGATTCCGTTTTGTTGCAGTGAGAACACTCTGCTGGGCATGGCCTTCTGGAAAGAGAATCGGCGTTTCGGTGGCTAACTCCGGCCCGGTGCTCAATCTTAAAATCATATTCTTGGAGTCGTTCGATCCACCTGGCTATCTGACCCTCTGGATTCTTAAACTGCATCAACCACTTAAGGGCGGCATGGTCGGTTCGGATTAAAAATTTCCTTCCATAGAGGTATTGATAGAAGTGCTCTACTGATTTTACTACTGCCAGAAGTTCTCTTCTCGTGACGCAATAATTTCGCTCAGGTTTTGAGAGAACTTTACTAAAATATCCAAGGACTCTTTCCTGTCCTCCTTGAATCTGAGACAGCACTCCTCCAATTCCCACATTACTTGCATCTGTATCTAAGATGAACTCTCCTTCTGGCAGTGGATACCCTAAAATTGGTGCTGTGATTAAATGCTTTTTTAAGGTCTCAAAGGCATTCTGGCAGTCTACATCCCAGCGGTATTCTCTTGCTTCCTCTGTAAGTCGCGTTAATGGTTTAGCGATATCTGCAAACTTCTTAATAAACCTCCGGTAGTAAGTACACAGTCCCAGAAAACTTCTCACTTGATGTTTGTCAGTTGGTTTTGGCCATTCCTTAATAGAATCGATTTTTCCCTTATCCACGGCCACTCCTTCTTTACTGACTATATGACCCAGATAATTGACTTTACCTTGAAATAGCTGGCACTTCTTGGGGTTTAACATCAACTGGGCAGCTTTAAGCCGATTAAAAACGTTTTCTAAATTCTTCAGATGGTCTTCAAATGTCTCCCCCAAGACAATTATGTCGTCTAGATAAACTAGGCATGTTTTCCAAGATAACCCTCTCAGCACATTTTCCATAAGCCTCTCAAATGTCGCAGGAGCGTTACAAAGTCCAAATGGCATAACGTTGAATTGCCATAATCCAGATCCTGTGGTGAAGGCTGTCTTTTCTTTATCTACCGGGTCCATTTCTACCTGCCAGTATCCAGACTTCAAGTCCAGAGTAGAAAATAATTTACTTCCAACCAATGTGTCTAATGTGTCATCGATCCGAGGAAGAGGATAACTATCTTTCTTGGTAACGTTGTTCAGCAAACGGTAATCCACACAGAACCTCGTTGTTCCGTCTTTCTTCTTAACCAGGACCACCGGAGAGACCCATGGGCTCGTAGAAGGTTCTATCACCCCGTCTTTCTTCATTTCCTGAACAATCGTTTCAGCTTCCTCTCTTTTCGCCTGTGGTAATCGTCGAGCTGTTTGACGAATTGGCTTAGCATTACCAGTATCAATTTTATGCTTAACAACGGTAGTTCTTCCCGTCTTTCCTCCTTTCGGTACGAAAATATCACGATACTGCCAAAGAAATTCCCTTAATTTCCTTTTCTCAATCTGATTCAGGGACTGTCCAGCAACCGCAACCATTTGATCAAATTTATCGTTGGAATTATCAGACGTTGTCGTCTGACGGATTATGGATGTGACAGGTACACAAGTTCCTACTTTTGTCTCTTTCTTGATGGTTACTGGGTAGTCATTGACATTAATAAGTCTTACAGGAATTTCTTTAGCCGAAGTCACTAATTCCTTTCCAATTATGATTCCACGGCCAACTTCGTCGTCATGATTCCGAGGCTCCATCATAACAGGTGTTCCTTCATCCACAATTCCCTGTAACCGCGCTACTATTATCGTTTCACTTCTCGCAGGCACGACTGTATCTTCTTTAACGGCTGCTTGCATAGTGTTGTCATCATGTGGATATAGAAATACCTCCTCGTTACCAACTTTGATGACCTTATTCTTAAATTCCAATTGGAATCCATGCGTATTCATTACGTCCATTCCTAATATAACATCCTCTTCGATGTCAGCAACTATAACAGTATGGACGAACTTTTCTGCTCCAATTCCTAATTGTACCTGGATTTCTCCATGAATGTTGGCATTTTCCCCTGTGGCGGTCCGAAGTCGCAACCTCGTTGGTAACAGTTTCTTTCGGCTGTTTATAACTGTCGGGCGTATAATGGTTCTGGTCGCTCCAGTATCCACCAACAACGTATGCTTTTTACCATTTATTTCTCCATCTACATATACACTATCTTCACGACATTTCAAAGAAGCTATTAGTATCAGAGGGTCTTTGGTAAAGTTCTGGGTCGAAGCTGCTCCCCTAAGGCCGACGCGTTCTGGTTTTGTCTTCGGTCTTATGGTCTTCGTTTTCTTGTGTGTCATGCTTTTTATCATATTAAAGAGCTGGTCAAGTTTATCTTCATCTCCTTCCTCTTTTACAGTCCTAACTTTGCTATACCCGCCAGAGGCCTGCGTAGCTGACTCGTATTCGAGGGCGGCAGATAAGACATCCATCAGCGTCTTGTGACGAGCTAATCGTAGTGTTATTTGCATCTTATGATCACGAAGACCATCAATAAACGTTTGAACGGCCAACTTTTCCACCATGTCTTCGGGAGCTGTTGGATAAGCATATCGCACTAATCTGGCGATATCTACTTCATATTCTTGAAGAGCCTCATCTTTCTTTTGTCTTCGATTTTTGAGCTGCGACTGATATACATGCTCCAAGTGTTCGTGGCCATATCGCATATTTAACCTCTTCTTCAGTTGTTCGAAATCATCCGTCTCCTCTACGGCTATGGTCTGGAGCACATCTAAGGCATCTCCTCGAAGAGCGATAGTCAGGTTTACAGCCTTTTCTTTTTCAGACCATCCATTCGCTCTTGCAGCTGATTCGAACTGTTTCATGTAGTTGTTCCATGATGATTTTCCGTCGAAAGTTGGGACTTTGACATGAACGGAACTTCCACTTCCTTCACATTTCGGCCGTGTTTCCAACTTACATTTCGTCTCGTCTTCTTTTGTCTCTATGGTAATTGGATTGTTTACTCTCTCTGTTGTTCCTGTTCCCTCAATCTTCCTTTCCAACTCTTTCCATATCTTCTCTTCGAAGGCCATCATATCGGCAGCAACTTGGTTTTTTAATGAAGACACTCTATCGTCGAGAGCAGACATCTCCGAAGTGACTTTAGAGATTTCCAAGGAGATGTTAGCAGAGACTTTGCTTTCTAGAGAAGAAATCTCGTTAGACACTTTGTCTTCTAAAGAGGCGATGTCGCCGCAAACTTTGGCTACATCAGAGGAAACTTTCGAAATATCTTCAGAAACCTTGTTCTCTAATTTCGAAATCGACGAGATGACAACAGCAACCTGCTTGTCTTCAAATATATGAGTTTCCGGATCCAAACCTTCTTCTTTCAAAGCGTTCTTTAGTCGTTGGACTAACTCAGCCTTTTTTCCGGTAGAAGCTAATTCTCTGTCTTCAAGATGTCTTCTTAAATCCGTAACTGTGAGCTCATTAATTGTAGCCATATTTCACTTCTTTTTATTTAAAGTTCAAATTAGATTTATTTAAAATCCCGCTTTTTTATTTGAATATTCCACTTCTGACTCCACTGTTGTGTATTTATATAGTTCGAATTTATCTGTCTTTATTCTAATTTATTGTCTATATTCTAATTTATTAAAACTCACGATAACTAATTACGAATTTATTAAAGTCTTTATTAATTCTAATTTATATTACAAATGTATTTATTTCACGTTTCGTTACATTTTAAATATCGCGTTTACCGATCTTCTTATGACTGCCTGCCAAATAAAAATCTTTCATTTATATACACAACTGTGTCATCCAGAGAATTCGGCGGACTTCTTGAATAGTCTCGTATTTTGGTGAAGGCGCTCGACTCGTTTTTCAACCTCGAGACGTGGATGACTCACTAAAATTAGTGTCTAGAGATTTCTGGTAAACAACTGGTAGCTAAGCTCAGGTATATTTTGACCTACAAATTACGAGAATCAATAAAAAAGAATTAGTCATAAAATATTTACAGTTCTATATGCCATAACATTTAAAATCGTAACAATACCAAACTCTATCAAAGGCTTGAGATTGAGAAATATTCAAAAAGATTGCTGAACAGTATTTTCTTCTAGAACTTCTCTAGAGATGGTTATAATATAGAAAAAATATATATTATTATATAATTATTATAAAATTTTCTAATAGTTTACAAAAAACTATTACTGCTAATGGACTAAACAAGTAATAAAGATTAATGATAGTTCAATCTGTCGGAACGCTTTTACACTAATTTATTTGCTAGTTTTTAACTAAATTTTAGTAAGCATTAGTAACTATTAGAATGCAGTCTCTAACTGACGTAGATATCCTTAAATGGATTTTCAAAATTGGAGGATATTTTGGAATTTTTCCATTGCCTACAAAACCAAGATCATACATTGTCAAAATATTCGTCATATCTTATAGCATCGTGGCCATTCACCGCCAATTCATGCACGTGCGTCAACAAATAAATGACAAAGTTAATACATTTTTCATAGCAAGCTACATTTCTATACAGATAACTGTAGACTGCTTTCACTTTTTAATAATATCTAAATTATTCAGATGCACTAATCTTTGGATAAATCTTTTGCAGGCCATATACGAGCTGGAAACTAGATACGACAAAGTTTATATAATTCGTAGAAAGAATATTTTTAAAATAGTTATATTATTTTTGTTAGCAGCAACAGTTCCAACAGTTATTACAGATATTAGCTATAAAATAATAGTTAATTACTTGATATTTCTGGTATTTTCGTGTGAGATATTTATAATTTCATTAACCATTTGGCAGATATCAAACATCATCTGTGCCCGATACGATTCGTTGTCGAATTTAATAAGAATTTTACCATCCATAAGTCCTTTGCGCTTTTATTATGATCTCAAAACTTTTGGTGAATATTTTGTTTACTTAAATATGGTTTCCTGCAAACTAAATCGTATAGCAGGAATATTTATTTTAGCAATTTTTGTAGCCACATTTGTACATGTTGTACACTTATTTTATTTTGTTTTATTGCTTGTGGACTCAAATACAATCCCTTTGGTTATTTTCAGTTATTTATTATGGATGTCAGTAAAGTTGTTGGTAAGTAAGGGTTACAGTTTTTTTTGATACACTAAAAAACACATTTAAATATTATTACCTACTTATAGAGAGAGAGAGAAATGTATTGTTTTTAAAATGATTTTACATATACCAACTTACTGTACTTACTTCATCGTGTCCGGACATGTCATTCATTAAATTTCGGCCCAGTATCGGACTACGTCAGTTCCATCTTTGTTGATGAGCCACAAATTTTCGAGGGTACATCTGTGAGGACAGTTTCTGCATGTCAGAACATGTTTAATATTCTGTGCTTCTCCGCAGTCACAGTTCTTATCATCTTGATAGATTTTTCCCCATTTTGCCATGTTTGGTTTTACTGGAGCAACCCCCGTTCTTATCCTATTCATAGTTTTCCACGTTTTAAAGCCTAAGGACTAGCTGGTCCATTAAACCTGGAGAAGAGCAAAATATTTAGGCGGTTTATACTGGACTAGTACAAGAAAGCTTTTCCTAGATTTTAGTCGCTTTCGTGGTGTTTGGGCTTTGTATAGGGCATGCCGCTCGTCCGCGATCTATTTAATTTTTCCGTCCGTATTAAGGGTTCTGCAAACCTCGCTGCTTTATATAGATTTGAGAGTGGCGTTGGTTTCATACATTTCGTTACATTCCGTGGTCATTAAGAGTTTCGTGTCATAGGCTGCTGTTAAATCTACGAAGGCAGCTCCTGTTATAAGTTTTCCTTCCTGTTATAGTTTGAAAAAGTGACACAATAACGAAATAGGTCTGTAGCTACTAAGATTTTCTGGGTCGTTTCCTAGTATTAACAAGGGTACTTTAGATTTCCTCCATGATTTTGGAATTTCGCAGGTTTTGCAGTACGTGTTACACAATTACAAGATTTTGGCTTGTTTTTTACTCCTTGGCCTAGATGCTTTATTTGTTCCCTGCATGTATCATCCACATCTGCAGCTTTCCCGTTTTTTAACCTGTTCATACCGTCGTGGAGTTCTTATAGTGTAAAAGGTGTTCATGGGTGGTTTGTCTCCGAATCCAATCTTCTTCTAGTATTTGAGTCCTTATATCGGTTCGTAGTTTTTCCATTCGTAAGGAGTTGAGCAGCGACTTGGTTTGCTCTAACCTTGCTGGGTGGTTTATATTTTGTTAGGGTTAGTTAGGGGTAAAAATCTTCATTCGCCATCTTCAAAAGTCACAACATATCCGTTGATACAAAAATGAGACATTTGAGATGCTATGTTTTCTCTGTGTTGTTGTACGGGGTGGAGGCATGGACGCTTACAGACACCACTATTAAAAAACTTGAAGCATTTGAGATGTGGCTTTATAGAAGAATGCTGAGAATATCATAGACAGCAAGGATCACGAACAAGGAAGTTCTAGGAAAATTGAAGAAGGAACCAGAGATTGTGTTTACAATCAAACGCATAAAATTGCAATATCTGGGACACGTTATGAGAAATGAGCACCGTTACTCCCTGCTACAGTCTATATTGCAAGGTAAAGTCAAAGGTAAGCGAGGACCCGGTAGAAGGAGAATATCATGGCTGCGGAATTTAAGAACATGGTTTAAGAAAACCTCAACGGAGCTGTTTCGAGCCGCAGCGAGCAAGGTTATGATTGCCAATATGATTTCCAACATCCGAAACGGATAGGAACCAGAAGAAGAAGAAGAAGAAGGGGTAAAAATATAAAAGACTATTTTGGGGTTAGTATACCGAGGTTATTGTATATTTTACAATAATAGTAGTTATTATCTCTATACCGTGTACATTTGTTGTTCCCACAGATAAGACTATGGTTTGAGTTCTCACAAATACCGCGCTCCCATGCTTCTTCTTCTTTGGGAGCCGTGTCCGTATTCAGACGTTGGCCGTCATCATGTTTACAATTTCCTGAAACCTTTCTCTGTCGGCTGCTGCGCGAAATAATTCTTCTACTGTGAAACCACACCATTGTCTAATATTACGTAGCCATGAAAGTTTCTTTCGAGCAATCCATCTCTTTCCTTCCACTTTTCCTTGTATTATAAGGCGAAGTAAATGGTATTTAGGTCCTCTAATCATATGGCCGAAGTATTCTGTTTTTCTCCTCTTTATGGTGTTTATGAGCAGACGTTCTGAATTAATCATTTGAAGAACATCTTCATTGGAAGTGTGCGAAACCCACGATATCTTTAGGATTCGTCTATAGCACCACAATTCGAATGCTTCTAACTTGTTTAGCATTGTGGTTTTTAACGTCCATGTCTCACAACCATACAATAGGATCGACACACATAACATTTCAGGACCTTCTTACGAATATTCTGTTGCATAAAACTGGTTTCCAGGTCATAAAAGCCTTACGTGATATTTCGATCCTGGATATTATCTCTTCATCAGAGTCACAATTTAGATTTAACCAGCTGCCAAGGTATTTGAAATGATTTACCCTTTCTATCTCTTCTCCATTAAGAGAAAGCAGACCTTGATCTATATGGATCTTTCCAACTGCCATCCACTTTGTCTTTGAAATGTTGATTTTTAGGCATCTCCGATAACTTGCTTCACTGACTAGATTTAGTAATGTTTGGAGATCTTGTAAACTTTCTGCAAGAATGGCTGTATCGTCAGCGTATCTAATATTGTTGATTACTTCTCCACCTAGTCTTACTCCCTCTTGTCTGTCATCCAAAGCCTCCCTAAAGATTTCTTCAGAGTACAGATTAAAAAGAGTGGGTGACAAAACACAACCCTGCCGTACTTCATATTTGATGGGTATTTTTTCAGTGGGACTGTCTCCAATTTGGATAGAGGCTACTTGATTGTAATATAAGTATTTCAGCAGTCTTATATCATAGTGGTCAAGTCCTGCTGCCCGTAGGCAGTCGAAAAGTGTATTGTGTTGGACTCTGTCGAACGCCTTCTCGAAGTCGATGAAACAAACATAAACATTCTTTCGGAATTCACAACTTTTTTGTAATAGAACGCGCATACAGAATGGTGCCTCTCTAGTTCCTAGACCGTTTCTAAATCCAAATTTCTTATCACCCATCTTACTTTTGCATAGAAGGAATAGTCGGTTTTGTATAATTCGTAAGAGTATCTTCAGTGTGTGACTCATCAAACGGATTAGTCTAAAATCGCTGCATTTGGTGGGCCTGCTTTTCTTTGGTAATGTTATAAACAGTGACTCTAACCAATCATCTGGTATTTTTCCTTCGTTGTAAATTTTGTTGAAGAAAGTGGTTAAGCAGGCAATGCTTTCCTCATCCAAAAGTTTAAGTAGTTCGGCAGGGATTTGATCTGGTCCAGGTGCTTTATTGTTTTTCGCTTGCTGTATTGCCTTTTCGACTTCTGAATTCAGTATATTGGGACCTCTGTCCAACTGGTTGTCACAGGCAGTATTTGGAGCATTTTCTCTAGAAGCATCGTCAAAAAGGTCAGTGATGTATCTCTCCCATTCTTTGCACTGTTGTTCGTGATCACAAATTTTTCCGTCCGCGCTTTTAAGCTCCCATGCTTATTGCGTGGTATATCTCGTGGCAATTATTTTTATACCTGGGACTTTGGAGACGTGCATGCATAATACCTCATATTTCGTGTTCTTGCAGAATTCTGATAAGATGTCTTGTTAGATAGTTATGCTCGCTACTGTTGCTCTTTGGAATACAAAAATATTACTTGATAATCTTATATCGAGTGGTAGCTGATTAAGAGGGAATTGAACGTGGAATAACATACTTTAGACAAGTGGGGAATCTCTCCAAATATTCTCTTTATGTTTTTTTTTTGTAAATTAAGCACGCTAGTTCAAGGATATACATATATATATATATATATATATATATATATATATATATATATATATATATATATATATATATGCACTAAAGTGTCAAGATACCATGTTTCCCGAACAGAGGCCTGCATGATTTACCAAACTTGACCTTACATAAATATCTGAGTGCTCTCTTTTGTAGCATAAAATTTCTACTGCAATGATAATAAAGACAGCTACCTTAAAAGGCAACACTGTATCTCAAACTAGATTCAATCAGGGCCACATAAACACTTTTTGTTATTTTAAAATCTAAATGGTGAGCAATAGATTTGACCGCAAAGCAATCCAATGATATATTTTTACTTAAACATACAGTGTGTTGCTCAAATTTAAGTTTATTATCAATATAGAGACCTAAAAATATTTATTTACGCTGTCAGAACAAATGCCTTCATTGCCTGACAAGTAGTTAAGACTCTACAGAAACATAGAGGAGTAGCTGAAAAAAAAACAGCAGGAAATATGAAAACAACTAAGTGGCTTTAATTATTATTGAATTAAAAAAAAAACCAAAAAAGGTCGTAAAATAGAATTTGCTGCAGAGGACAAAATGAAAGTAGCTAACATAAGTGTTGATCACACAGACATTTATTTGTAATGCCCCGACTTCGACATGGACTTTATGGAGGGCATAGAGGATTTATTGGACATTTCAAAAAGTTCCGCATTGAAAAAAGTATACTTTTGTGATAATTATGCCGAAAATATGGGTCATACGATTTTAAGACTTCCGCCATATTATTGTGTATTTAACCCAATCGAACATAATATATGGCATCAACTTAAGTCAAGAGTTCGAAGAAATAATACTACGCCACATTTAAATGAATCTAATAGACAGGGAAGTACTCAACTTTGATGCGAAGAGTTAGAAAAATGCAGTCTCATATATCATGAAAGCTGAGAATTCATATTTTCTTACACATAATATACAAAATTTTATCATAAATTTAAGAGACGACAGTGATAGTGACACAGATTTGACATAATATATATGTTCTTGTTCTGAAGCTATTTTCTTGTGGCATTTTAAATTAATTACTAAGTAACTGGAAATAAGCCACAATTAAAGATAAAATACGTTTCTTGACGTTTCAATTTCCACTTCGTAAATCGTTCTCAAAATACAAACAGTAAATTAAACAAATTTTGTTTTTTGTTACATAGTGAAAAATTCTTCTAATAATTTAATTTTATCTGACTCATTTATATTGACAATTCAGACATACATTATGCATTTTAAAGTGGACGACTTTAAAATAATATTGCCAATATTGTTGAGTTGCGCTCTTGTGACGACTTTACTTATAAGATAGTTCATTAGATTACATGAAATCAACTTTAACTTGAGAATATCCGACAGAAAACAATCATAACATGTAATTCGTCTTTAAAAAGACAAACACATGACATGGTGACAGTAAAATTCTCCTGTTAGTGATTCCATGGTAAATTATGAGGGAAAAATCAGGAAAAAAACCTCATAATGCTATCCCAACATGGAAAGTATTTGTTCGTGCATTTAGTTTACCTTCAATAAACACTAAAATTCTGATTTTATATGTTTCGTTATTTAAAAAACATAAATGATGTATCCTCTATAAAATATGTTACTGACTTACTAATACTGGTATTCTCTTATTAATAACTTTCTTTTTCAATATTGGTAACCAGATCCTACTACATAGTGCCGAGGAATTTGCGACACAATTGGCCTCATTTAGCATAATTAGAGCCGCCTCTTTGATTTTTCTTTTTTTACCATCCGTTTCTTTTAGGACTATATTTGAATTATTCCATTGAACCCTATGTTCATTATCCCATGCGTGTTTACATATTTGAGATCTATCAAATTCTCTATTTTTAATATAAGATTGATGTTCACTTATTCTAACATTTAATGGCCTTGATGATTCACCTAAATAAAACTGATCGCATTCACAAGGTATTTTATAAATGCAATTCTTTGTCCTTTCTTGTTCATTGTTAGGTTTGGTTTTGGACAAAATAGATCTCAACGTGTTTGTTGTTTTGAATGTTGTTGAAATGTTGAATTTATTTCCTATCCTTTTAAGTTTTTCTGATAATCCTTTTATGTACGGTATTGTTATTTTCCTCATATTATTCCTTGTGTATGCTGTAGGATCTCGTTCTAAGTTGTTCTGTTCTATTCGATCGATTGTTGAAAATTCCTTATTTATAAACGATAAAGGATAATCGTTTTTTAATAAAACAGATGTTAACAAATGTTTCTCGTCCAAGAACGAATTTTCGTTAGAACAAGTAATTTTGGCTCTATCGTATAAGGATTTGACTATTCCCTTTTTTACATTAATATTGTGATTTGATTTGAAATTTAAATATCTATTGGTGTGTGTTGGTTTTCTATACACTTGAGTTTATAAATAAGGAATTTTCAATAATCCATCGAATAGAACAGAACAACTTAGAACAAGATCCTACAGCATACACAAGGAATTTTATGAGGAAAATAACAATACCGTACATAAAAGGATTATCAGAAAAACTTAAAAGGATAGGAAATAAATTCAACATTTCAACAACATTCAAAACAACAAACACGTTGAGATCTATTTTGTCCAAAACCAAACCTAACAATGAACAAGAAAGGACAAAGAATTGCATGTATAAAATACCTTTTGAATGCGATCAGTTTTATTAAGGTGAATCATCAAGGCCATTAAATGTTAGAATAAGTGAACATCAATCTTATATTAAAAATAGAGAATTTGATAGATCTCAAATATGTAAACACGCATGGGATAATGAACATAGGGTTCAATGGAATAATTCAAATGTAGTCCTAAAAGAAACGGATGGTAAAAAAAAATCAAAGAAGCGGCTCAAATTATGCTAAATGAGGCCAATTGTGTCGCAAATTCCTCGGCAGAATGTAGTAGGATCTGGTTACCAATATTGAAGAGGAAGTTATTAATAAGAAAATACCAGTATTAGTAAGTCAGTACCATATAAAGGATACATCATTTATATTTTTTAAATAACGTAACATATAAAATCAGAATTTTTGATGTTTGTTGAAGGTAAACTAAATTCACGAACAAATACTTACAATGTCGGGATAGTATTATAAGGTTTTTTTCCTGGTTTTTCCCTCATAATTTACTATGGAATCACTAACAGGAGAATTTTACTGTCATCATGTCATGTGTTTGTCTTTTAAAGACGAATTACATGCTGTGATTTTTTCTGACGGATATTCTCAAGTTAAAGTTGATTTCATGTAATCGAATGAACTATCTTATAAGTAAAGTCGTCCCAGGAGCGCAACTTAACAATATTGGCAATATCATTTTAAAGTCGTCTACTTTAAAATGCATAATGTATGTCTGAATTGTCAATATAAATGAGTCAGATAAAATTAAATTATTAGAAGAATTTTTTCACTATGTAACAAAAAACAAAATTTGTTTAATTTACTGTTTGTATTTTGAGAACGATTTCCGAATTAGAAATTGAAACGTCAATAAACGTATTTTTATCTTTAATTGTGGTTTATTCCTAGTTATAAATAGTAATCAATATACAATGCCACAAGAAAATAGCTTCAGAACAATATTCAAGATACTTGTTAAATTTTCACTTGCGTTTTCTCAACAGCTCCATTTGGCATTAGAGCCCTATTTTCTGGAGATGGCCTCAATTATAAACCCTAAATAAATTAAATAATTATAATCACCCACTATAAAAAATGATGTCGAAAGTTCTAAAAAATCTATTACTGCTAATGGACTAAACAACTTTGCTATTAGAATGACAATTTATCTGACAAAGTGCTTTTAAAACAATTTATCTACTTGTTTCTAAATTTTTTTTATTATATACTAGTAACCAACAAAATGCAGCGACTAACAGACGTAGATATCCTTAAATGGATTTTCAAAATTGGAGGATATTTTGGAATTCTTTCATTGCCTGCAAAACCAAGATCATATATCACCAAAATATTAATGATATCTTATAGTATTATAATAATCCACTGTCAATTGACGCAGCTGCATGAATACATAAACGACGTCAAAATTGGGAAAGTTTTTATAACATCCTATGTTTCTGTACAGCTTTTAATAGACTGGATTCATTTTTATGGAATGCATGAAGTACTCGGGTGTACTAACCGTTGGAAACATCTTCTGCGAGCCATACACGAACTAGAAACCAGATACGACAAAGTTTATATCATACGCACCAATTTCCTTTTTAAAATATTTTTACTATTTTTGTTAGCCGCATCAAATCCAGTAGGTTTTGCAGATACAAGCTACCTAACCATAGTTAATTATATGATAGTTCTGATCTTTTCGTGTGAAGTATTTATAATTGTTTTAGCTATTTGGCAGATATCAAACATCATTTGTGCCAGATACGATTCATTGTCGAGTTTAATAAGAATTTTACCATCCATAAATCCTCTGCATTTTTATTATGATCTTAAAACTTTTGGTGAATATTTGGTTTACTTAAATAACATTTCTGGTAAACTAAATCGTGTTGCAGGAAAATTCATTTTAGGAATTTTTGCATCCACATTTGTGAATGTTGTATGGTTGTTTTATTTTGTGTTATTGCAAGTAGAATTAAATAAATTCTCTCTGCTTGTATTCAGTTATTTATTATGTTTGTCATTAAAGTTGTTGGTAAGTAATTATTATAAGTTTTTGCTTATAAACTGACATAATTACCGCTCGAAACCCTCGAGCGGACGCGCCTATAATTATTGCGTGAGTGGACGTGTGGTACAAATATGATACCAGCAGCAGATTAAAGTTCTTCTTCTTACGGTGCCTTATCCTTAAGGACGTTGGCCATTACATTTGCCCATTTAATCTTATTTGTAGCAGCTCTGAATAGTTCTATGGAGGTCATGTTCGTCCATTGCCGTAGGTTTTTAAGCCAAGAGTTGCGTCTTCTTTCTGGTCCTCTTTTGCTATTGACTTTGCTTTCGACTATAAGTTGGAGCAGTTTATACTTTTGATTTCTTATGATGTGACCAAAATATTGTATTTTCCGTTCTTTTATTATAAGCATAAGCTCTTTTTCCTTATTCATCCTCTGCAAGACTTCCGCATTTGTCGTATGGCTCATGTAGGATATTCTGAGCATTTTACGGTAACACCAGAGATGTAATGCTTGGATTCTTTTTTGTGTTGCTTCTGTCATTGCCCAGGCTTTAATACCATAGAGCAAGGTGAAGAAAACATAGCACTTAAGTATTCTAGTTCTCAATGAGATGCCCAGCTGGCGGTTGTATAGAACTTTTTGCATTTTGTAAAACATTATACGTGCCTTTTCCAGGTGTATTCTTATCTCTAGTGAGTGGTCCCAAGTTTCATCAAGATTACTTCCAAGGTACGTTATTCTTGTTACTCATTCCAGATCTGTTCAGTCGACATTGGCCTTCAACCTTCTGTTTTGGTGCTTGCTGATGACCATCGTTTCTGTCTTCTTTGTATTCAATTTCATTCCAAATTCTCTACAGGCTATCGTTACTCGGTCCACTAAGCGTTGCACGGTTTTAAGCATTATCTGCCAGTATGACAGTGTTATCATCAGCATATCGCAGGTTATTTATACATTGCCCGTTTATAATTATACCATCCAAGGTGCCTTCCAAAGTTTTCTGAAATATCTTCTCAGAGTAAACATTAAACAGCAAAGGTGATAGGACACATCCCTGTCCTACTCCCGTCTCGATATTGATTTTTCCAGATGTTTCGCTTTTTATTCTGATTTTAGCCTTTTGTTCTGGTAGAGGTTTAAAATGATCCTTAAGTCTTTATCGTCGATATTACATGACTTTAAAATATCTATTAGTTTATCATGTTTCACCAGATCGATCGCATTCTGAAAGTCTATAAAACACAAGTATACATCAGAATCGACATCTCTAGATCTTTCAAGCTCACGTATTAAAAAAAGTGCTTCTCTTGTTCCGAACCCATTCTTAAAACCAAACTGAGTTTGACCAGTGTGCTCGTCTAGTTTATTGTATACTCTATTGTGTATTACTCGTAGAAAAAGCTTTTCCGTTCTTTATCTGATTTGCCGCTTTGATAATTTCTTATTTTGTGATATAAGGTCCAGTCGATGCCTCCTACATGTAAATGTTCGTCGTCTCTCAGACTTGAAACATCTCTTCCACGTATTCTCTCCATCTACCTATTTGATCTTCTATGTTCAGTAGCGAGTTCCCATGTTTATCTTCGATTAAAGATGTAGGAGTTTGTTTTAATATTCCTGCGGCTTCTTTTACTTTTTTATGTAGATTGAAAGTATCATGTCTTTGCTCCAACTCTTCAATTTCTTGGCATCTTTCACTTAGCCAGGTTTCTTTGGCTTGTTGGATCTTTATTCTGATATTCTTGTGTATTTGCTTGTATGTTGTTTTATTTTTACCTCTGCATTTTCTTCTTTCGTCCATCATTTTTAGAATTTCTTCTGTCATCCATGGTTTGTTCTTTTTTCGTGTATCTTGTTTGAGGTGGTCTTCTGTTACTCTTGTAAGTGGTGTCTCAATATAATATCTAGTATTCTCAGCTCCGGGGTGTGTCTTGCATGCTTTTACTGCGTTTTTGTATCTTTTGTTGACCATTATGTAATCGATTTCTTGTGATGCGTTCTTCTATTCCATCTGCCGGAGATCTCCACGTGTAGAGACGTATGGGTGGTAACTTGAAAAAGCTGTTCATTATACTGTACTGATTTTCTTTACAGAACTGAAGCAGTCTATCTCCCCTCTCATTTCTTATTCCGATGCCAAACTCCCCCACCGTGTCATCTTCTCTCCCTTTTCCAATCTTGGCGTTAAAGTCGCCTAATATTATATTGGTATTATGCTTCTTTGTCCGCAGTAGAGTTTTGTTTAGGTCTTCCTAAAATTGTTCTATTTCTTCTTCTGTGCTTTGACTAGTTGCTGCATATACCTGACTAATATTCATATTGACTGGTTTGCTGTCTATTTTTATTAGCATTATTCTATTTGATGTTGGTAGTAATCCAGAAACTAATTTTGCAATTTCATTAGATGTAATAATTATTCCTACACCATTTTTATTTTGAGTGCCTTCATCTCCAGAATAGAATACTGTATATTAATTATTATTTATAACTGGGAATAAGCCACAATTAAAGATAAAAATACGTTTATTGACGTTTCAATTTCCAATTCGGAAATCGTTCATTTGGAAATTGAAACGTCAATAAACGTATTTTTATCTTTAATTGTGGCTTATTCCCAGTTATAAATAATAATTAATTTACAATGCCACAAGAAAATAGCTTCAGAACAATATTAAGAATACTGTATAGTTGCCCATCACACAGGTACCTGTATTTGGCCATCTTGCCTCACCGCATCCCAGTATATCGATATCAAATCTTTCCATTTCTTGAATTAAGTTTCTAAAATGCCTCTCCTTATTTAATTAAAGTTCTAGAGCTGTTTAAATGGCTTATAAGTAGACTTCGGCAAATATGCAAATAAAAATGTAGAAAATATGCGCATAAATATGCACGTGTTTACCCGAAAATATGCAAATATTTTACAAAATATGCATACAAATAAATAAAAAAATCGTAAAATAGTAACAATTTTATTTAAAAAAAAAGTGTACATAACAAATATTTCCTACTATTCATTAAGATTTACATTTATTTTAAGTAACTACATCATTTTTAAGTATGAATAAACTTATTTAGAATTATGGTAACAATAAATAACCAAGTGCTGTTCAAAATTTTCTAACAAAAACTTGTGGCTTCTGTCTGAGTACATATATTTATATATGGAAAAACTTCGTTCAACATCAACTGATGTAACGGGAGCATTTTTCAAACTAACCAAAACATTTGGTTCTAAATTAATTGTTTCCGAAATATTTCCAGCCAGAACACTGACTACTTCAGAAAGAATATGGTAACCTTTATTTTTTTCCATAGTAGCTTCAAATTTTTTTAAAATATCTTTTCCAATATTACCTCTAACGTTCCGACAACATGACGCAAATTTTTTTATTAATGCTGTACTTTCGAACAATGACAGTTTTGGTGATTCTAACTGAGTAATTGTTTTTTGAACAAAACTAAAATTTGATTTTATAAATGAAAGTTCTTGTTGAAGCAAGTTACTCTGAAAAGTTTGTTTAGAATCCAAAAGAGATTGGGAACTTTCATCTGTTAACGTATCAATTATGTTCTTTATTTTAACAAAATGATCTGCATAAAAATTAGCTGCTTCTAACCATGTTCCCCATCGCGTTAAAATAAGTTGTGGTGGAAGAGGAATGTTAGGTAGCATTTCTTATAAAGTTGAATTCTTATAGGAGATTTAAGAAATACTTTTTTGACACTGAATATCATGGTATTTACAAGAGTAAACTTTTTTCGTATTTCCTCTGCAACTCTGTTTAATCCATGCGCTACACAAGTAACGTGTATTAAATGTGGGAGAAATATTTTTAAATTTTGTCCTGCTTTCACCATATAAGGAGCAGCATTTGATAAAATAAGCAGTAATTTATTAGAAGGAATAGTTGTCGGAAGAAAAAAAGTTGCTAATGTTTCTTGTATAAAACGCGAAATTGTTAAAGCATTTGTTTTCTCAAGTTGCTGGCATGAAATAAGATGAAATTTTGGTAAGGTATCTTCTTTAAGAACACCAATCAATAAATGAGCAATATACTTTCCTGAGGAATCAGTGGTTTCGTCTACAGATATGTAAAAATAATTATCTGCAATTTCTTTCTTAATATTAATTAACACCGACGAGTATAGCCCGTTCACATTATTTCTTCTTAGAGACCGATCACTTGGAACATTAAGTTTGCAATATTTTTTTAGAAACGAACTAAAATTTACATTTGCTAATTTTGAAAGCGGTATGTTTGCAGACACTAATGCGCGACACAAGTCTTCATTAAAAGTTTCTTGCTCATCTAATTTTTTTGAAGTAGATTGAAACATTTAGCCATTGAAGTTTGATGTTTTCCTCCTATTTTTCCTTTTTTTGCAATGTGTGAAGCAGTTCTCACATGTTGGTCTATCTGAAATTTCTTCTCACATGCTATCTATAAATAAAAATAAAAACCTTTATTTTAACCCAACCTTTAAAATATAAAAATATACAAGGTGTTTTTGGTTAATCAAATAACTGGTTTGGAAAAAAAACACTCGCTAATTGTTTTAAATGCAGTATTAATCCACAAATTAGTTTTTGTTACTAACCATTAGTATATCATATAACTTATTTTAAAATTCAACAAAAGTTTTTTTTTTAATTCAATTACAATAAAAATAATTGTGTTTTAGAATAGCTGACTTCATAAAAAAAGTAAAGGTGAAAAATTTTTCTAAATACACACCATTGTATTGTACCATGGACAATTTTTTCTCACTAAAGGAAGCTATTTTTCATTTAAAAACAACCTACGAGTACTAAATTTCAAGTAAATACGTTTATTGGTTTTAAAGTTATTGTTGTTATTAACTAAAAGAATTTAATTTTTTTTAATTTTAACACCCTGTATCTAGAAAAGTAAATAAGTTTGACCCCTCATTAACTATATCGTTTTGTTCAATTTTTCGAGAAGTATCTACAGTCAAACGTTGTAAGTGTCATTTGGAAACACCCTGTATGTATGCAATATTAGATATTTAATAGAAAATATTAGATACTTATAATTTTGCCACAGACTGAACAGTAGATTTTTCCCATATCGATAGACAGCTCTTTATAAGGTTTAATCCAAGTTGAAGCACTGGTTGTTTTAGGCATTATAAAATCACAATCTTCCTTTTTGTTACGCACAACGAGTGTTTACGCTTTGAATATCAAAACAAAAATGATTTACAAATCTGAGCATCAAATTAGAAGTTCAATTAATTCAATAATAGATATTAATAATAGATAATTCAATAAACTGGGAGATTTTGGAAAATCTCTAAATTAGGAACAAAACTATCAGCCGTTTACCTGCTGTTAAGATACAATAAATTGTAGATAGATTTGGGGATTAGATCATAAAATGCAAATGAGCGAACCCTTAGCGATTATCCAATAACTTAATGCCTCAGTGACCGAGAATTTCTAAGAATGTTGAGGGCTATTTAAATTGATCTTCTTTGAAATTGTAAATGTTTTGTACCTTTAGAGATTACGTACTTAGATCATTTCTTGATTAAAATGACTACAAAATTTTATACAAGAATTGAAATAAATTGGTATGTTTAAAAATTTTCAAATACAGTATAAAAATCTGAACTTTTATGCACTCTATGCAAACTTTTATACAAATATGCCAAAATATGAAATATTTGCATAAAATATGCACAATATGCAAAATATGCAATATGCATATTTGCCGAAGACTACTTATAAGTAAATAAAGTTTAAGGAAATTGTTTTAAATATTTATTAAACATGTATTTTACATAGCAAACAAATAAACAAACACTGTTAACATAAAAAGTTAGTCACTTTCATCAGTTTCTACTAAATTGGTTTTACATCGGTGACAGGTAATCGTAGTTTCACTGTGCTCTTGACAGACAAAATTATTACATTTGTCACACCATTCTGATGTAAATTTATTTTTCTGTCTTCCACATATATGGTCCCCGCTTTTCTCTAAGTGAGATTTCATAAGTTAAAATGATAAATTTTAAAAGAAATTCTTCTTGGCCTCTTTGCGTTGTTTTGGTTACTGTTATATAAAATCTGGGCATTTATTCCAGCAACATTGAAAAGAGCATAAAATAATGCTGCACAACAAAATTATATGAAAACCTGGCTAAACTCTTTCAAAGATACATCAACGGAGCGGAAATCCCAGAAGAATGGAAGACATCATGGATATCCACCATACATAAAATAGGCAGACGGGATCAATGTGACAACTACAGAGGCATCGCTGTAACGAACTCGATCAGCCGAATATACGGAAAACTGATTAAAAATAAAATCGAAAACGAATATAAAGATATAGAAGCTGAGGAACAGGCAGGATTCCGGGCAGGGAGATCAACGGTAGACCATATGTTTTGTATTACACAGATTATTGAGAAGAAACTGGCCGTCAACCAGGAGGTGCATGTGTTATATGTGGACTTGAGAAAAGCGTATGATAGCATCCCACAAAACAAACTATGGGAAGCATTAGAGAAAACCAATATAAGCGCAAATTTAATAACAGCGACGAAACAATTGTATACCAAAACTGCAGCAAGGGTGAAAGTTGGAAGCAGACTATCGAGAGGATTCCAAATTAGCAAAGGCCTAAAACAAGGGTGCTGCCTTTCACCGACATTATTTAAGATCTACCTCAAGCAAACTCTAAAACTTTGGAAACGCAAATGCAAAAACATGGGATTACCGATCAACAACAATACAATATACACTTTGTCATTTGCAGACGACCAACTTGTACTAGCGCAAGACTACGATGATATAGAATATATGACAAGGAAATTAATAGAGGAGTACAAAAAAGGGGTTTGGAAATAAACATAAAAAAGACCGAATATATGTGTATCGGTGGGACACAGCAGGACCTTACACTGGGGAATGGCGAAATTATTAAACATTGCGACGCATATAAATACCTGGATATGACCATCACACAAGAAGGAAACGTAGACCGGACGATAGAAGAAAGAAACAACCAGAGAAGAAAAGCAATTACCCTTCTCAATAGCATACTGTGGGACCAGGCAATATCAAACAACAACAAACATAGAATATACAATACAATTGTTAAGAGTATAATCACTTACAGCAGTGAAGTATGGCAAATAAAAGAAAGATACAAGAGAAAACTTGAAGCAACAGAAATGGATTTCTGGAGGCGCTCAGCAGGAAAATCAAGATTAGAAAGGGTAACCAACAACAGAATTAGGGAAATAATGAATATGAAACACACAATAGTAGATGACATTAGTACCAAACAGCTTAGATGGTATGGACACGTACAAAGAATGTCCGAAGAACGACTCCCGAAACAAATCCTAACGTGGACCCCTCATGGTAGACGAAAAAGAGGAAGACCCCGCCTTAGTTGAAGAGAAGGCATAAATCGAACTATGAGAGAAAGAAAATTAGATGAAGACCTTTGGATGGACCGAAGTGAATGGCGACTAGGCATCGGAAGACGTAGGAGAACGTTTTAAAACCGATATATATATATATATATATATATATATATATATATATATATATATATATATATATATATATAAAGCTAAGAGCCACCTTCTGGTGTGTCGCGAAACAGAATATCCCCCACATAATTGGTCGACTGTATCGACGCCACCCTTGGTCTTTTTGTAGTCAAGAAGTATCTCGGGCTTTCTAGTATATTCGTCAATTTTTCCATCATCATGCATAGTAGAAAGTAATACTACAGATTTTGACTTTTTCGGAACCTACGCTGTCTTCACTTTTTGAAAGCCATGGCACGAAGATCCAATTTCACGAACTTTGTGGGGCAAAATCTCAGGAGGTATTTCTGATTTATTTTTTCGCAGAGTACCAATGGTTGTAATTTTTTGTTTCAGAAGTGAACATGCCAAAGGATAGCTGGTGCACCAATTATCGGTGGACAGATTTCTATTAAGTAGTACCTTTTATATGCGCAACTAGTCTGTTTACTACATCAGATGGAGAGTTAGATTTACAGTAGGGCCCCTCAGGCTGTTTGCCACAGTAAGCTTCAAAAGCACTGGTATAATAAGTTTCGGCATCGCAAAGCGCAAAACTTTTTTGGGTTTATTCAATACAATATATCAATACAATATATCAATACAATATATCCCGGTTTATTCGGGATATATTGGATAAAGCTTCATCGTCCTCTAAAACGTTCCAATTTTTCATCTATGTTTACATAGTAACTATGATTATATTATATTTCTTATAGTTGTTTTGCAACTTGTCTAAAAATACTCTAATATCGTTTTCGTGTTTCTTTATCACCAAACCTTATACATCGCAGTAATAATTAAAACCGCCTATAGCTCATGCAGGTCCTCAAAATTGGCAAACCTGTGCCGTCATTTGTCCACAGTTCCTGGACATTAGTCCGACTTTCTTTTTTAGTACCAATTAGAAACAATAATCCAAACAAAGCCATCATTTCAGATTTACTTGTAACTTTAACTGCTCTTTCTCTGCTATAATTAACCCCCTTTCTCTTTTTTTCCATATACAGATTTGTAAAATGCACGATATCATTTATAATGCTATCATCAATTTATTTCAAAAAAGCCTCAATCTCAGTGAGAACGTTGTTTGCAGTCTCTTTTGGACCAGAATTCGTTTTTAAAAGAGTTTTTGAACTGGTCGTGGAAGTTTGTGAATAGTAACTAGTTTTTCTCCATATGGTTTTCTTGTTTCTACCGGTATAAAAGTTATTACCGATTTCGCCAGGCAGAATGTCAGAATCTACTTCCATATCAGAACTGGAGTCACTAGCATAAACAGCCTCATTTTCCTCAATGTCTTCCAACTCTATATCTGAACCTAAATTATGGTCTTCTTTGGTTACAATCTCTCCATCTTCTTCGCTCCATTCTCCGTCATCTGAGTCATTAATTTCTTCTATATCAGATATATCTTCTAAAATTTTTCAAGCTCTTCCTCCGCAAGTCCTTTTGCCCTAAAATAGAGTAAAATGTAAGTTTTGGCAATGCTGTAATACAAAGAAACTGATAAACGACATTTTTTTAGCAATCTAAAATTAGTAGTAGCAGAAAAAATATTATAAAGAAACAAATAAAAACTAATTCACTTACATGACTGGACGCGTGGTAGTAAAAATGATCCAATTAAATTTAAGTTGCCGTAGATAAAGACGATTAAAGACGTCGATTCAGACACATCAGTCCCGACGCCGAACCGGTCCTGTTTGGTCACAGAACTATCAACTATCTGACAGCTGGCAAACTGTTCGTCGCCTGATGAATGTGGATGCCGGCGCCATATTTCTTTTAAAGAATATTTTGTATGACGGATTGTTCAGTTCAGCGCCAGGACTGTGACGAGACGTGACTGATATGTCTGAATCGACCTTAACACTTCCTCGTTAATTTCTAGGAAGATACTAAGACTGAAAGGTATAAAAACAAATAACCCAATAGTCACGCGCCACCCACTCATAAGGTAATATTGGTAGCACTATTGCACCTGCGCCCCCACTCGAGGGTTAAAAAAAATCGGCAAACAAGTAAACACAAAATTGAATAATGTATTACTATGGTTTTCACGTCTCTTCTATTTTTTATATTCATTTTAGGTTAGTTTGACAGAGGAAGTGTCTATGTTTATGCAAACCTTCATTGCAAATTTTGACATAATATGTAAAAATGTTTTGTTTGTACTTATTAAACAAGCAACATGGTTTATGTTACTAACTACTTAAAAAGGAAAACCCAAACACAAATAAAAATAGTACATTGTTTACCGGGTAGGAAAAGCTTAACATTCCTGGACGACTGTGAACATTGCTAAGTCGAGGCGCAAGCCGAGACTTAGCAACACAATTTTGTTTAGGTTTTCCATTTTTGCACTAAATTTGTGCTTGCGGTTGCAACAACAATAAGCTGTCTTTAATAATTGCAACTTTTAAACAACTGTAACCAGGGAGACGCAAATCCCACCGACGACTTAATTATTTTAATTTCTAACATCTAGACAATTTTGATAGTTGTCACAATTAATTTCGAGTAAAAGTATTGTATGAATTGTACTATTTATGTTTAAAAATTGCTACATTTAAAGAAAAAATAGTATACTTTATTCGGCAAAGAAGCGACTTTTCTTGACTTGCCCTCTATTACGCGCCTCACTTCGTTCGGCGCGTAATATCGGGCGCGTCAAGAAAAGTCATGCTTTTCCGCCTTATAAAATAATATACTATTATCTTATTTGAAATTGGAATAATCCCTTTAATCTGTGTAACTTTTGAAGAACTTTTATATAGTTGTAGTTCTTTTCTTTAAAAGAAGATTACTGTATATAGCACTAAGATTTTCAATGTCTTTTCTTTTGTTTATGGCGTTTTGTGTAGTTTTAATTAAACACATTTCTAGAAACAGTCTTTTGTTGTCATTTGTTTCCCTTCTCAATATTTCTGCTTGATCATAATTAGGCGTGTGGCCCATCGTAATAGAATGTTCACTTAATGCACAGGCTGGTACTTTATTCAAATTAATGTCACTTTTGTGCGATGTTAATCTTCCGGGCAAATTTCTGGACGTTTCTCCAATATATTGCAATTATTACAGCGTAGAGAGTACACTACATTGAAGCTTTCTTTAATATTTAAGGAAGTTTTTAGTTTGGTGTGTAATTTCGATATTGTTTTTATATTTCTGGTCCCAATTTTGGATATTAGGTACTTCTGTAAATGTATTTAATAGATTATTTGTTAAACATGGAATATATGATAAAGAGTAATACAACGCATTTTGGTTGTTTGTTGAAACCTCTGTTTGATCTGTCGTTATGACTTGTGAGACACCAAAAATAAGTCTATTTAGAAGGTTCGCTGGGAATGAATTCTTTAACGTTATTGGTTTTAGTTTTTTAAGAACAACTGTTCTATATTTAGGATGTAAAAAAGTTATAATCTTACTTTTCATATTTAATACTAGGTTAATCTTCATCGTAGATGTATGTGTTAAAAAGTAATTAATAGATCCGTTGCTACATATTGGTGTAAAAATTATATTAAAGACGCAGCAAATAACATTCTAGGGCCGCAAAGACCACCACCTCACAAAGAGTGGTTCGATGCTGAGTGCAATGACATTACAAGAAGAACGAACATATATGTGCATATATAAACTGATGCAGCAAAAAAAATCCCGAGAAAAAGAACTAAAGTATAAAGATCTCAGAAGAGAAGAGAAGTATATCCATTGGAGAAAAAAGCGAAATTATGAAAATAGAATATTGGAAGAACTTGAGGCATTAAAAAAGGAAAATCAAACAAGAAAATTCTATTTTCCGGTTGTATCAGTTGGACCCACTGCAGTCTTCATCGCGTTCTTCTAGTTGCTCACGCAACTGTTTAACTGAAAGTTCTACTAGCAGCATTTTTGGTCAGGCACAAACGTACTTTTTAAAATGTTCTTTCTCACAAAGATTACTCCCGAACTACGCGGATGTTCCCGATAGACAATACTTTTCAAAAGTCTTTTTCAAAAGTCACTGCTGATTTTTTTTAAATAAATTAATTATCCTCACACCGTGACACCACTGTACCGTTTTTAAATAAATCGAGCGGTTCAAATTTATATAAATATATTTATTTATAAGTTTACAACATGATTATATCTTATCAACTAAACTCAAGTCATAACATCACTGCATATGTATACCAAAAGTATTATTCTAGAATAATTTCGCTATCCAGGTGGGCTTTTTCATTACAATACGCTGCATTTACGAGCGTAATACCTCTGAAAGTTAGAGCATTCTGACAGAGCTTCCACTGTTCCGAATCCGTTACAACAGAAAAAACTGTCTATTACTTATATCCGCTTGGCACTTTATAAATATTCTTGCATATATTTATGTATAATCTTTAAAAATGCTTTTAATAAGTGTGACATTAAGCTAATTAATATATAGTCATTACAGTGCTTGGGGTTCTTGGTTTTTGGTAGCGGAACAAAGGTGGATAGCAGCCATTTTGTAGGTATCTCACCAGATCTGTGTATGTTGTTAAAAAGTATAGTTATTGCACTTAAATTGTCTTCGTCTATACGTTTAATTAGCTCGATATAAACTTCATCTGGCTCAGGGGCTCTGCCAGATTTTGAGTTGTTTATAGCATGTTGGTCTTTAGATTTTAATATTATTGGAGCTTCCTCGTTATCAATTTGTGTTGGTTTAGTTCTTGTGTCCATGAAAAAATCTTCAATATATTTAATCCATACTTGTTTTACTTAAATTGGGTTACTAATATGTTAATTAATATCAGCGCTTTTATATCTTTGCTAAACAATAGTTTTATGTTCGGGTTTGCATTTTTGGTTACTTTTCGTTTACATAATCCTTCCTCTGCTTTTGTAAACTGTTCTTATTCTTAACGTGCCCTATCAAGTCCCCTTGACGTTGGCGATTAACATGGCGAAACTATCTCTGTCTCGAGGTATTCTAAGGAGTTGCTCAGCTTTCCTTATTCCTGACCATTCCCTGATATTCTTTAACCAAGAGGCCTGCTTTCTACCAATTCCTTCGATTGCTTCCCTGCGTCCTTCGATTTTACCCATCATAATAAGTTGAAGAATATTATATCGGTCTCCCTTTACTACGTATCCAAAATAGGCCATCTTTCTACATTTGATGTTATCAAGCAGCTCGCGAGCAGCATTTGCTCTCCCAAGGACTGCCACATTTGTCAGCATAGCCGTCCATGGAATTTTTAGTATACGTCTGTGCAGCCACATTTCAAAGGCCTCCAGACGAATAATGGTGGATATTTTTAATGTCCATGCTTCGACACCGTATAAGAGGACTGAAAAATGTAGCACTTAACCATGCGCTTTCGAAGTTGAAGTTGCAAGTTATCATTACAGAAGAATGACCTCATTTTTAAAAATGTCATGCGGGCTATCTCGATTCTACATTTTATCTCTTGATCTGGATCTAGTTGTTCAGTAATATGGCAACCAAGATAATTAAAACTGGACACTCTTTAAATTATATGACCATCAACCTATAATCGTGCATCTTGATGTGCTAAACGGCTAAACACCATGTATATTGTTTTTGAACAGTTTATGTTTAGGCCAAACTCTCTTCCCAATGCATCAATGGCATTTAAAAGGCATTGTAGTCCATTCATGTCATCACTTAAAATAACTGTATCGTCTCCATATCTGATTGTATTTATCAGAATTCCATTAACTTTCACGCCCCATTCCAAATTATGCAGCGCTTCTTTAAATATTCTATCTGAATATAAATTAAATAACAGTGGGGATAGTATACAACCCTGTCTGACACCTCTTTGTATTTTACATATTTCTGTTGATTTTCCGTTTATGCAAGCTGTCGCTGTTTGACGCCAGTATAACTTTTCTATAAATTGTATTTCTTGATTATCAACTCCTTTATCTTTTAATATTATAGTCTTCTTTAATATATCTTTTAATAGTAATTAATTTGTGATGCTGTACTCGATCAAAGGCCTTTTTATAGTCAATTAATACAGCAAAGACGTCTTTCTGCAGTTATACATTTAGTGCAAAGAGAGCGTCCCGAGTTCCCAGTCCATTTCTGAAGCCAAATTGTGTTTCATCCTGGTCTTCCTCACATTTATGTCTGATTCTACTGTGGATGATGCGTAGAAATATTTTCAAAGTGTGGCTCATAAGGCCTATAATCGCTACAGTTTTTCGGGCGTTGTTTTTTTGGTAGTGTTATGAATTTGGACATTATATTTGTAAACTGTTACTTAATTAAATAATAACAGTAAATAACTATTACCACGCAAGATAAAAAACAATTATGGAATTTTTAAAAAAGTTATTACTGCTAATGGACTAAACAACCTTTTTACATTAAGATCATAATTCATCTGTCAAAGTGCTTTTAAAACAATTTCCGTTGTTAAATAACTTTTTATTTTGTATCAGTAATTAACAGAATGCAACCAGTAACTGATGTAACTGTCCTTAACTGGATATTTAAAATTGGAGGGAATTTGGGAATTCTTCCAATGACTGCAAAACCTAGATCATACATCACGAAAATAATAATGATAATTTATGCTATTGTAGTAATTCATTGTCAGTCTAGACAGATGTATCAAAGAATACATGATGGGAAATTTGGTAAAATTTTGATAGCATCCTACAGTTTGCTACATCTATCGACGGACTTCTGTCATTTTTTAGTTTTATTTGAAGTCCTCTGGTGTAATAATCGTTGGAAGCACCTTCTGGATACTGTTAACGAGCTAGAAGCCAAATATGACAAAGTTTTTATTCCTAGAAAGTTCTTTCTCAAAACAGTTTTATTATTGTTATTAGCAGCAACAGTTCCTCCATTTCTTCGGGATTATAGTTACACACATATAGTTAACCACATAATATTTGTGGTTCAGTCATTTGAGGTTTTCATAATTTCCTTAACCATTTGGCAGATATTAAACATCATCTGTGCCAGATACGATTCGTTGTCTGATTTAATAAAAATTTTACCATCCAAAAAAGCTCTACACTTTTATTATGATCTACAAACTTTAAGCGAATATTTGGTTTGCTTAAATTGTATTTCTGCTAAGCTCAATAATATTGCTGGAAGATATATTTTAGTGATTCTTCTGGCTACATTTGTACATGTTATATGGTTGTGTGTTTTGATTCCTCTGCTAATGGGATCAAATTTGGACCATACGTCTTTTTTTAATTATTTATTATGTATGTCAGTAAAGTTTTTGGTAAGTAATAAAATATTAAAAAAATGGCAATATTTAGGACTTGGAAAAAAAATCGAACCAAGGTGAACCCGTCGAAGTGTATAATAGTTTTCAGTTAGATGATTTTTATAACTTATTTTGCCTGATTTAAAAGATGTTTTAAGTCATGATATTTTTTCCTAGAACCCTTACGGACTTTAGAACATATAATAATAATATACGTTTATTCAAAACAATAAGTATTACATTAATTTACAATTTCAATTTCAGTTTACTTACAGTAACATAAACGTAAAAAAACGTCTTTAAAACATTAACATCCTTGTTGACTTAATCTGTCTAATATTAACAGGTTTAATGTTTTTTTTTACAAATTATTAGATATTTGATTTTTACAGTTTCTAATCTAATCTAATTTGTTACGTTTTTTTTTTATCTAGTATAATTTAAATTTATTAAATTGTTACACAACTCCCTTTTTTCTTTTACCCAAGCATTAACTAATTTTTTATACAAATAAAAATTTTTGATATTTTTAAAATTCATGGGCAATTGATTGTATATTCTTGGAGCAAAATATTTAATTGACCGTTGCGTGATTGTTTTTGTGTGAAGACACTCAACATTCAATTTTCTTCTTGTTTCATAATTTGACACTTTTACTTTAAGAGGTATTTTATCTTTATGAATATTTTTAAGTAGCTCTAAGCAGTACAATTGCCGAACATCAAGAACCTGAGTTTCATGCAAAAAGTTGGTCTGAGGGATATGTTTTTCGTTTTCCATATATTAGTTTAAGAAACCATTTCTGAGTATTTTGAAGGGTCAGCAGATGGCAATCAGCTACGCCACCCCATCCTAAAATCGCATATACAAGATGAGATTGTACTAAAGACAGGTAAAGCATTTTAAGCTATTCAACATCTAAAAACTCTTTTAAATAGCGGAATTTTGGTAACAGTCCTCGTATTTTTCTTATAATATTTTTTATTTGTAAGTCCCATTTAAGGTGCCTGTCAATTAAAAACTCCTAAATATTTTATGTATTCTGCTTTAAATATTTGTTCTTTTTTATTTATTTTTAATGAGTTAAAAGTTGGCAGAGAATTTTTATATATTGCAAAAGGTATATATTTAGTTTTTTCCTAATTTATTGTGAGTTTATTTATTTGCAACCATGTTTTTATAACTTTGAAGTCTTGTTCAACTATAGTTTTAAGATCTTCCCAATCTTCGGCCTTATAAAAAATTGCGGTATCATCAGCAAAGCTTATTATGTTTCCATCAGTTTTTAGTTTAAGCATGTCATTAACTTAGAGTGTAAAGAGTAGAGGGCCTAAAACGGTCCCTTGCGGTACGCCATAATTAATTACTTCAGGATCACTTTCGACACCATAAATTTCTACAAATTGTTTTCTGTCTGTTAAGTAACTTTTTAGTAATGTCAAAACGCGTCCTCTCAGACCATACTTCTCAAGTTTCTCTAACAAGATCCCGTGAGATATCGTGTCAAACGCCTTAGAGAGATCGACAAATATGCATAAACTACATTTATTAGACTCAAAAGGTTCTGATATTTGTGATGTTAGTTTACAAATAGCATCTTGTGTAGATTTTCTTTCTCTAAAACCGTATTGACAATCCGATATTATACTAAACCTATCCAAAAAACTCACTAATCTGTTTTTTAAAATTTTTTCAAATATTTTGGAAAAAACAGACAACAAAGATACTGGTCTGTAAATAATCACGTCTTCTTTATTTCCTTTTTTAAACAGAGGTTTGATTTTGTCTATTTTTAGACATTCTGAAAAACAACCATCCTGAAAATATGCATTAATGAGAAAAGTTAAAGGAGTAATAATTTCTTCCTTAATTTGTTTGATAGTTTCTGTCTTGATCCCACCCCAGCCAGGAGATTTTTTGTGTTTGAAAGATTGTATTGCATTTACCACTTCTTTTTGGTCAACGAGATACAAGTACATGCTGCTTTCTATCCTATCTATGTCCTCAATCTGTTCATTACAAATGGGTATTTTTTGTGCATACCTTTGTCCCAATGTACTGTAATGTGTATTAAATTCATGTGCAATTTCTTTTCTGTCAACTATTTTTTCTCCTGTTTTGGTTTTAATCGATTCAATTTTTGTATTTTCTTTTATTTTTCCACACAATGAATTAATTACATTCCAAAGTGATAAATAAGAGGTCTTATTTTTTTCAATTCGTTGTTTTGTATAATTTCTTTTTGCAGTTTTAACTGTCTTAATTTATTTTTATAGTCTGTATATCGTTGTTTTTTAAGTTATCTGAGGGATCTTGGATTAGCTGATCATACAATCTGTGTTTTTCCTGTACAGACTTTAAAAGTCCCCCTGTCATCCAATCTTTTTTAAAAGTGGTTCTTAGATCATTTCCTTTTAAAATAATTGTATTTTTGTTTATTAAATTTAAAATTTTGTTAATGAAAAGTTTTACCGCTTCATTTTTATTTATTTTATTGTAAATATCCAACCACTTTTCCTGTTTTAAATTGTTTTTTAGATTTTTGTAGTTGATGTACTTCTTTATTATTATTTTGTTTTCTTTGGTTTTGGTTAGATTAGGAATGGAAACTGCGATTGGATAATGATCTGAAGTAGTATTATTTTCAAATATAAATGAAGTTATGTTAGTGTAATCAGCAGGTCTTTTTATAAAGAAATGGTCTATACAAGTTTGACTTCTAGGTCTAGTTGTTTTACTTATATAAGACAAAAAATTTTGTGAAGCTAGAATATTCTGGTATTCTTCAGTGTGATCTAGATCCTCAAACAAATTAATATTGATATCACCAACTAATATATGAAAACACATTCGTTTTTTACTTATGAGGTATTGATGCAAATCCTGATTAAAATTGTTTATGTTTACTATCGGTGATTTATAGATAGCGCTCAAACAGATTTTTGTTTCATTATAATTTAAAATGACTTCAAGTAACTTGATGTTCCCCAATGGTACAACTGAATATTCATATTTTATAGAAGATTTAATGTAAATAATAACTCCATCATTTTTGTTTAAATCGAAATTTATGTATAAAAAATCGTAATTTTTTAACAAAAATGGTGTTTTATCAATATCATCTTGAATGTGTGTCTCCGTGAGAACTAAAATATCAAAGTTGACATTTAGAGTTGACAAAAACAAACAAAAATTATCAAAATTCTTACCTATACTGCTAACATTAGAATGAATTATTTTTAAGTCATTTTTTATTGTCACTGAGTAATCCTTATTAAAACTATCACTACTTACACATTTTGTGTCCACTTTTTCTTCTTCGTAGTCTCTAACATAGATATCCATTTTTTTAACTAGCACACACAAATTTTTACCGCACGATTAACATTACACTTAAATTAATGTTGTTCGTTTGACCTGGTTTTCCTTTTTTTCTTTTCTTCAGACGAAGGATTTGATGTAGTGGATGACTTTTGTGGCTTGGTTGATTTTCCAGTAACAGCAGACACATATGGATGTTTTTTTGAAGTTGGCTTGGGTTCGTTAGTCTTGGGTATTTTTCGGGTTATTTTATCCTCTTCTTCCGAAAAACTTGGGTTTTCTTCAAGTTCTTTGGGCGTATAACTTTGATGGTCTATAAACAGTTTGTTGCCCCGTATATAGCTGTTTTTTTCTGGTTATACTTAATATACTTAATATACTATATATATATATATATATATATATATATATATATATATAATACTTAATATACTCTTCTTTTTCTTCTTCCAATTGCGCTACAGCCCAAATTGAGCCTTGGCCTCCTGTAACTTCTGCCTCCAACAAAGGCGATCCCGCGCCACTCGTCTCCAAGCCCTGACGTTCAGTAAGTTGTGCGCATCTGCTGTGACTTCGTTCTCCCATCTATTACGTGGTCTTCCCTTTGGTCTTCTGCCCTGCATTTTACCATCCAAGGCCTTTCTCGGCAATCTGTCGGCATCCATCCGTACCACATGACCAGCCCATCGAAGCCTTTGTACTCTAGCGAACTCTGCAATAGGTCCTTAATATACTATATTAGCTCTACTTAATATACTATATATATATAATATACTTTATATACTTAAACCCATTTAGTCTTGAAACTTTTTTTTTTGTTTAAACCTGAATGTATACATTGACTAGTGATTAAAAAGGCTTTAAAAGTCAGGGAAAAATAAACAAAAAAATTTCCGACCTCCAGATTGGTCACAATTTGGTGTTCTCTTAAAAGGACAGTAGGACTATAAGTTACTTTAAATAAATTTTTTTTTTTTAAACTATTTATTTATTAACAAGTACAATTTATATTTATTGAGTGTGATAATTAAAAAAACATTCATTAGGATGAAGGACAACATTACACTTATGACAAATAAAATTTTGTTACTGTTCTTGATAGGTTATAAATGATCCAACCTATCATAACGTGAGTATTCACGTTATGATAGGCTCTATAATAGGCTCTTATAATATTCAACCGTTGATTGCTTGGCGCTTTTAAAGGTCCCCTTTTGGTGGTTCGCTTGTGCGTTTCTAATAGCTCAATTGCAATAGCCCTTCGGAATGCTAACTGTTCCAGTTTTCCGCCATCCTGTTTTTGCAAGTGGTATGCATTCTGAAGAAGACCAAATCTAGAACACCAAAGTGAAACCGCACTAGGAAACTACGGCTATGGAGAAAGAAATGAAAGAGGGGCCATGCTTGTAGATTTTTTACACCAAGAAAATCTTTTTTCTATGGACTCATTCTTTCAAAAAAAGCCCCAACGAAAGTGGACGTGGAAAAGTCCAGACGGTTTCACAAAAAACGAAATAGATTTTATCATTGCTAATAAAAAAGAAATTGTATAATATGTATCTGTTGTAAACAGATTTACAATTGGAGGCGATCACAGATTGATTCGATCAAAAATTAGGTTCAATTTAAAGAATGAACGAACAAGAATGATAAAATCAGACAATCGTAAATGGACCCCACCCGAAAATACAGACCACTTTCGTGACATAATTGACCATAACCTTCAACAAATCAACGACGAAACACAGGTCGAAGTTTCAAACGAAAGTATCGTAAAAGAAGTTGCGCTGTCCTAACATGAAGAAAAAACATGAGAAAATAAGTCTCAACACTAAAAATCTGATCGAAGAAAGAAGGAGGCTAAAGGACAGGTATAACACAAACTACGCAGAATTTAGCCAACTCAGTAAAACAATAAACAAAGAAATCCATAAAGACATACGGCAGCATAACATGAGAGAGGTAACAAGGGTGATAGAGAAAAATAGAACTCTGAAAGTTCTAAGACACAACATGTCCACAGAAAAAAAAACATACATAAGTTAAGAATAAACAAGAAAACATTGTGACTGATAAGGAAGAAATAGTGAAAACAGTGAAAGACTTCTACAGAAAACTCTATGAAACAAGTAAATCCGATGAAAGACGCCCTTTACCAAAGATAGAGAATCAAGGCTCAGAATTAAGGCTGAACATAACTGTTGACGAAATTAAAAATGCGCTTCGGGTGATGAAGAACAATAAATCCCCAGGTGAAGACAGGGTAATGACCGAAAGCCTAAAACTAGGAGGAAATAAAGTTTTACTGACACTTGCTAAACTGTTCAATAAATGTCTATGCGAAGCGATAACACCGACGCAGTAGAACAAGGCGGAAATCATCTTACTTCATAAGAAAGGGAGATATCAGCGACCTTAGAAACTACCGCCCCATTAGCTTGTTGTCACAAGTATATAAGCTATTTACAAGAGTTATTACCAACAGGCTAGGAAGTAAGTTGGATTTCTATCAGCCAAGAGAGCAAGCAGGTTTTAGAGCAGGATATAGCACGAATGATCATTTACAAGTAATTAAGAACTTAGTAGAAAAGATTGTTAAATATAACAAGCCATTAGTCATGATATTTGTTGACTACGAAAAAGCTTTCGACACAGTAAGTTATCAAAAAAGTTTAAAACTCTTAACAGAGTGCCGTATAGATCATCGCTATATAAACATGATAAAATACATCTATCAAAATGGGACAGCAAGCGTGAAACTGGCAGATAAAAAGACCAACGTATATAAAATAAAACGGGAAGTGCGACAGGGAGACACAATTTCGCCAAAATTGTCTACAACATTATTAGAGCATATGTTTAAGAACGCAAATCTGAGTGAAAAAAGAATTAATGTCAATGGAGAAATGCTTAGTCATTTGAGGTTTGCTGACGATATTTTCCTTTTTGCTGACAGAATCGATGATGCAGTATCGCAACTGGAGAAACTATACCTAGCCTCCCTACAAGTTGGATTAAAAATCAACCACACAAAAACACAAATCATGACAAATCTTGTGTTAAGCAAAAATATTTCAGTAAATGGCATGCATATTGAAGAAACCACCTCTTATAAGTACTTAGGACATGAGATACGCATAGGAAGAGATAAAATCAAACGTGCAAACTAAGCCGCCGCATAGGACTCACTTGGGTGGCATTCGGCAAGTTGAGCTATGTTCCCTAGATTTGGATATTTTATGTATTTATATTCAAAGTCCTTGTTTGCTTGCTACGTCGTCTTCGTTTTTTCCCGTCCGTATTCCGAGGATAGATTTTAGAATTTTTCGCAGTAAGTTTTTCACGGGTGTAGAGGAGCAGGCCCTACGTCTCAACCCCCTACCAGGAAGACCAGGATTTTCTGTTAGGTTTTACTCCCTTAGTCGAGAGGAGAGTAGTAGAGTGTAGTAGACAGAATTATAGTGACCCGTCCGCCCTCGGATTACCCTAATAGCCACTCGGGGTTGGAAAAACAAGACTTAGCCAAGAGAGGCCGATAGGAAAGATTAAAGACATTTCACTCCAGACAAGTTGAAAAAGAGCAAAATGTGAAGGCCCCTATGATCCGCCAGGTGCGTTTCATAAGCGTATGAATATTGGTTCACTTTGTATTCTCGCTCATACCTGGGGTGTCGACTACAGACAGTATGGCTCGTCCAGCATGCCATAGCATGGAGGATACGGTGCAAGTCATTTTTACAATGTACATTCCTAAAGTCCACGGCCTGACAAATATTGATAATCGTTTGGTGCAAAAGGATGTAGGTCCGAAGCTGCACCCTTCTTGCACCAAATTTGTAAGGAGGCAGATCCATAAAGACGTATATATTCTTTATTTACAGTATTGTGCGAATTAATGGAATCACAGTGAATTTTTTTTTCTTTTTTTCAATATTCACAAGGAAATGTTTTGGGGATGTTTTTCATACATGGGGTTGGATCTTTGGTGCCAATTGAAGGCATGATGAACAGCCAAAAATACAAATCCATGTTGGAAAAGTATTTGGACAAACAACTCCAAAAATGTCAACTCCAAGGAGGAGCGATTCTTCAACAGGACTCTGCTCCTGTCACAAATCAAAGGAAATGATGGCATTTTTCAAAAATAAGAAGATTAATGGTTTAGATTGGCACGGTAATTCGCCCGACCTCAACCCCATTAAAAATTTATAGGCTATTTGCAAAGCTAGACTGCGAAAAATCGACTGTATCACTAAAACAAAAATAGTAGAAGCGGCCATTCAGGTTTGGTATCGAGATGAAAGGATATCTGACAACTGCCAGAAACTCATAGAATCTATGCCAAAACGGGTAAAAGCAGTAATTGCTGCCAAAGGGGGATATATTTCCTACTGAATGATGTAAGTTTACCTTTCTAGTTTTGTCAAAATATAATTTTTTACTAAATAAACTGTTTTTTCAATAAAACAGCTATGATTCCATTAATTCGCACAATACTGTATTATAGGATCTGCGTCGTTCTTATAGCAGTCAATCCGCCAATTTTTTTTTTAATTAGGGCATATGTTTCCACACAAGATGGTCTAAATATCGAGCTGCATCCTTTTAACAGCAAAATCCTCAATTATTTAAATAAATTTCTGAATCATTTTTTTGCCTGTCATAAAAAATGATTCCGAAAATTTAAAAAGCATTACACATAATGGATTCGTGAAGTTTGTCCATTTAGATGGTAATTAATGAAACAAATTGCTTTTAAATTTATTTATTTATATATTTACACATATGTAAACAATTTTTTATACCTTAGTAACTAGCAGAATGCAGCCACTGACTGACGTAGATATCCTTAAATGGATATTCAAAATTGGAGGTTATTTTGGTGTTCTACCAGTGGATCTACATATAAGATCATACATCATCAAAGCACTCATGATAGCTTATAGTATTGTGACGGTTCACTATAAATTTCTACAAACTCAACAATTACAATTACTACACCAAATAATGTTTTTTTGGTTGTATATTTCTGCACAAATACCAATAGAGTTGTTTCATTTTTTGTGTTTGTTTGAAGTTCTAAGATTGAATAACCTTTGGAAAAATCTTCTGAACACCGTGAACGAGCTGGAAACCAAATATGATAAAGTATACATAGCAACCACGAAGATATTTTTTAAAATATTTTTATTATTTTTGCTGACGATACCACTTTATAACAAATTTGATGACATTAGCTACAAATCTGTTGCTGGTTACTTGATCAATCTGATTCAATGCGGTGAATTATTTATAATTTTCTTAACCATCTGGCACGTGTCAAATATCGTCTGTGCCAGATACGATTCGTTGTCCAGTTTAATAAAACTTCTTCCTTCCATAAAACCTTTGCACTGTTATTATAATGTCGAAACTTTTGGTAAATATTTGGTTTTTCTCAACAGTATATCGTACAAGCTAAACCATATCGCAGGAAAATTTATTTTAATGATTTTCTTAAACACATTCCTTCATGTTGCTTATTTGTTTTACTTTATACTATTTATGATGCATTCAAAAGATATGGTGTTTCCCATGGGCGCTTTTATCTATCTTTTATCCATGTCAACAAAGTTGTTGGTGAGTAAACAGCAGTTTTTAAGTTATTAGGGCAGTAAGCGTTATACATTTTTTTAACTAATTTTTGATGAAATTTTGGCCGAGACGTAGGTACCAAAACTCCTTTTGGCTCCAGCAAGGTTTCCTCGCCTTCACCACTTTTTTAGGCCACGAGCCGCCGCTGTAATGTAATGATTCAAATAAACTAAATATGGTACTGTAAAAGTCTTATATTTAAATGGAAAACATCATATATCCAACATGATAGTCAAAAAACACAAGTAAACAATAATACTCTCAGATATATGAAACATTTTATTGATCACACAACTCTACATAAACTTATCCTCTTCCCTAACTCTTATCTTTATTTCTTGGACAAACAGAACATCTACTACTTGTCCTACGTCACTTAGGTCCCAACTGATGTACTTCTGGTTGCTGATTATCTCGTAGTGGTCGACGAAATAAAGGATTTTGTCTTCGTTGGTTTCGAAACTCAGAAATCTACAGCACACCCAGTTTTTAGAAAAAAATTCGTCTTTTTAATTTATGTGTCTATGTATTTAAAACGAAACAAATAGTGTCAAAGTCTAACGAAGACTATTTCTTGATACACTGTAATTAGCAGATAGATCATCCAATGTGTCTACACTGCCTTTGGTTGAATTGTAAAAGTCGATGATTTCAGATAATTTGTTTTCACCAGTTTTTTCAATTATACACTACCGAGCATAAAATTAGGCTCACCCCGTAATTTGAATTTATTTTAGAAATTATTATTCTGTTTTAACTATTTTCGGTTGTAACATAGTTTACTAACGGGTTGCTTAAAGAAAACAACGTTTTTGTCGTTTAAAGTTTATTAAAAATAATAGAAATGAAAAATTTTCCTTCAATATACTAAATATTGGAAAGGGACAATTTTAATTTGATGTGCTTTTTGTTGAAAAAAATAAATTTTAAGAACTTCAGTAGCGAGTATTCCCTCCTCTGGCAGTGATAACAGCTTGCAAACGACAAGGCATGCTTTGGATCAGATTTTGGATCACATTCTGCCGAAGATTATTCCATTCTTGCACCAATATGTCGCGAAGCTCTCTCGAATTTCTGGGGGCCGGCACATGACTCCGTAAACATCTCTTCATCTCATTCCAAACATGTTCTATGGGATTGATATCTGGACTGCGAACAAATCGTGTAATTGGAACCTCGTCAAGATACTTAGTACTTATCCTAGCAGTGTGGCGCCGTGCATTATAATGCATAAATGTTGCGTCGTCTCCAAGAATAACCATAAACGGTAAAACATGGTCTTCCAGAATCTGTGTCAGGTACCTATGCGCTGTCAATGTCCCATTCTCGATAAAGACTAACTCCATGCAAGCAACAAACGATAAGCCTCCCCATGCCATTACTGACCCTCCAACAAATGGAAGAAGCTCGGCAACATATGCTTGAGCATATCTCTCGCCGGGACGTCGGCAAACTCTTACACGTTTGTCTGAGCCCGTAAGACAGAATCTCGATAAACAATACACGATTTTAATCCTGGATTGTCCAAGCCAAGTGTTCTCGTGCAAAATTTAATCTGGCAATTCGGTGTTCACTGGAAAGCGGCGGTCCAGTTACTCTAGTTCGAGAAGATAAACCAGCAGCATGAAGTCGCCTCCTAACTGTCCATTCAATTATGTTTACATTTCTCACTTCTTGCAGATGATTTCGAAGAGAAACTGCAGTAACCATTCGGTTTCTCAAAGCACTAGAAACGACAAAGCGGTATCCTCTAGCTGTTGTAAATTCTGCCTCGACCTGAACCAGATCTTCGAGTAAGCAGACCGGTCTCTTTGTACTGTTGCCATACTCGTTGCACACTCGAGAGACTTCTTCTTCTTCCTATGCCGTCCCCAATAACGGAGGTTGGCAATCACATTTTTAAAAGCTTCTCTGTCTTTTGCAACGTGGAATAATTTGTCTACAGTCATGCTTGTCCAGTCTCGAATATTTCGCAGCCATAACTTCCTCTTTCTACCTATTCCCTTTTTGCCATCGACTCTACCCTGCATGATGACCTGCAGAAGATTATATATATATTATTTCTTAGTATGTGTCCAAGGTATGCAGTCTTGCGTACTTTTATCGTTCTCAACAATTTTTTGACTCGACCCATTCTTCTCAGCACTTCCTCATTGGTGACCCTGGCAGTCCATGGGATTCTCAAAATTCTCCGGTATATCCAAAGTTCAAAGGCTTCAATCTATTTCACTATTTGCGCTTTTAGTGTCCATGTTTCTACCCCGTACAATAATTGCGACCAGACGTAACATTCAACAAACCTCAGTCTCAGCGCAATATTCAGATTTTTGTCACAGAACAATTGTTTGAATTTTAATAACGCTGCCCTTGCCATTTCTATTCGTACCCGGATCTCTTGGTCTGGATCTAATTCTGTGTTGATGTAAGCTCCCAGATATTTATATTTTGTCACTCTCTCTATTTGCTGTCCACCAAGAGTAAGTTGTTCATTATTTATTGGACTCCTTGATACTATCATAAATTTGGTCTTATCTGTGTTGATGTCAAGTCCCATTTGAATGCATTCACTATTTATTGCATCTAGTAAAGTTTGTAGATCTTCTATACTCTCAGCCATAATTACCGTGTCATCTGCAAATCTCATGGTGTTTATGATTTCTCCACCAATTCTTATTCCCTCTTTTCTTTCCCATAAGGCTTTTCTGAATATGACCTGTGAGTACACGTTGAAAAGCGTCGGAGACAAGACGCATCCGTGCCTAACCCCTCTCGCAATCGGTATATTATTTGTTTCTATGTCGTTCACCTTTACTACTGCTTTCTTGTTTTAGTATATAGCCTTAATAAACTCAATGTCTTTTTTGTCTAAATTGATGTTTTTTAATTCATCTATTAACTTCATATGCTGCACTCGGTCAAAGTCCTTCCTAAAGTCTATGAAGCATACATATGCACTCTTGTTATATTCCCGACATTTCTGCAAGAGTACCGTCAACGCAAATAATGCCTCTCTTGTACCCATGCCTCCTCTGAAGCCAAACTGAGTTTCATCTATCTGTTCCTCACATTTCTTATAAATTTGGTTTTGAACAATTTTTAAAAGAATCTTTAAACGGTGGCACATTAGGCTTATCAATCTATAGTCATTACATGATTTGGGATTGTTGCTTTTTGGTAGAGGTAAAAATATCGATTTAAGCCATTCTTCCGGGATGTTGCCCTCTACATATATGTGGTTGAGAATTCGGGTGAGTCTCTTTATATTATCGTCATCTAAGGCTTTTAACAGTTCAACTGCAATTTGATCAGGACCCGGTGCTTTTCCTTGTTTTGCATTCTGTAGGGCATTCTTTACTTCTGAGGGTAAAATTTGTAGGTATTGTTTTTCTTCACCTATATCTTGTTTATTTTCTCTCTCGTCATGGAAAAGATGGATTATATATTGTTCCCATACTTCCTTTATTTTGCTCTCTTCAGTAAGTATTTCTTTATTATTATCTCTTGTTATGAGTGTTTTTCTTTGTCTGGTGTTGCCTGTAAGTTCTTTAATTTTTTTATGTAAGTTTGAGGTGTCATGTTTGTTGCTGAGTTCTTCCAATTCCTGGCATTCTTTGTTCATCCATTTCTCCTTAGCCTTTCTGATTTCATATTTGATTTTATTCTTGATGGTTTTATATTTATTTTCATCTTTGTTTTCATCGAGAGACTTACACAAACGTTTCTCGCAGTTTCGCGCTAAATGTCGCCATCTTCGAACGCCGCCACAATTCTTGCCGCCACAACAGAATTTATGCTCATTGCAATACACTGACAGTGATAACAATACACAAACAATTTACAATTGACGTTAAAACCGTAGAAACAAACACTGTGCTGATAACGGTTTTTAGGAATTAGGCTAAGGGGCCCTTTTTTTCTCAAACGCTTGTCGAAACAACAACGACAACAATGGTTTTATCAAGAAATCCATTAGTAGACTATGTTACAACCGAAAATAGTTAAAATATAATAATAATTTCTAAAATAAATTCAAATTATGGGGTGACCCTAATTTTATGCTCGGTAGTGTAGTATCATCATGATGCAATGTAAAAAAGTGGATTACATTTTTTGACTTTTTTGACACATATGAGACAGCCGTTATATCTTCTTTGAAGGCAAATTTTGCACTGCGAATTTCTCTTTCTCGTGCATTCAGAAGTGCTGTTGGAATTTGCCTTTTGTTTTTCCTAACTGTCCTAACCGATGTAAGATGATAAGTTTGAAGTAGATTGATCATGAGCGGATAACTGGTACACCAGTTATCGACAGTAATATTATGTTTAGTACTAGAAACTGGCCCAATCAAACGTTTAACTATGTTTTGCGAATTTTTACTTTGTAGTAAAGGTTCTTCTGTTTGTGTGACGACGTAAACTTCCATGTTTAGGCAGTAGTAAGTTTTGGCATCCACTAGCGCAAATACTTTCAAGCCATATTTCTCTGGTTTATTCGGTATGTATTGAAGAAATGACACACATCCCCTAAACGATTCCAACTTTTCGTCTAGGTGTTGGATTGGTATATAGTGTGTCTGACAGTTGACAACGAGTTGAATTAATATACCTGTAATTGCTGCCAATTTGTCGATCTGTTTCCGTTCTACTCTATTTTGCAGATTGTCACATCACAAACATTGCAAAAAAAACGGAATATCTTTGATGTGACATTGTTGTTCGAATGAGATCAATACCGCTGCACCAATGTTCCAAAGATCTGAAACATTTTATCAGTTTGACTTCAGTATATAAATCCCGCCATTATAAGGTCCCGTCAAATAAAGCAGGATTATAAACGCTTTGATTTCCATTTTGTCAGTTTCTTTGACTAAATACTGATGTCGTGCATCATACCGTGTTGCTTTCGTCGCTAATTTAACATTTGTTGAGTCAACAATGTCACCTAACATTTCTTCTGTAAAAAATAACAACAACAATCAAGAAGACTCTGCTTTTCTCGTGCTACTTCTTTTACACCTGAAAATATGTAATTAGGTTGTCCAATCTTGTTCTCACTCATTTGTTATTTGAAAGCTTAAACCACTTTGTCTATTAACCTTGTTTAAATATCGTTATTGACATCGTGAAGACTATGGTTACCTATTGTTGGTTTGTACGCTGCTTCCTTTCCAATCTTTGCATTGAAATCTCCTAAGATAATATGCATGTCCTGTTTGGGTAGATTATTTATCAGTTTCTCTAGTTTTTTATAGAGGTTATCTTTTACATGCTCTTCTTTTTCCACTGTCGGTCCATGGGCAGCAACTAGGGAATAGTTATGTAGTTATCTTTTGAGTCTGATATAACAGAGTCTTTTATTAACGGATTTGAAAGTTGAGACTGACTCCACAAAACTTTCCCTGACTATAAAAACAATGCCGAATTGATGTTCCCTTTCGCTTCCTCTGAAAAATACTACTGATTTATTAGTATTTAGTGTACCTTCTCCAGTTACGATTGCTAAAAAGCTAACCACAGGAACACCTGTAGGAAAAAGAAGCAAAGGCCGACCGCGAATTAGGTGGTTAGATGGAATGGAAACCGACTTACGAATATTAAAAATTAGAAGATGGCAACATGTTGCCAAAAACCGAACAGAATGGCGACGAATCTTAGAGCAGGCCAAGATCCACAGAGGATTGTCGAGCCAAAGATGATGATGTACCTTCTCCAGTCCATTTAATATCTTGTAAAGCAGTTATGTCCATGTTTCTGCATCCAAGTTCTTTGACCACCTGAGTTAGGGCTCCAGGCCGATATAGGCTTAGTACATTCCCGGTTCCTATACTCATTGTCCTTTGTCGTCACTTTTGTCGTCTTAAGGGATCCGTCCTTATCCGAGGCATGTGCTTCGTTTTCATAACTATGTTTTTTTACCAGAAGGGATAGTTAGTCCCTTGCTTAACCCTCCTCCTTTCTCATCCTGGACTTGGAACCAGCAACGGCGTTGCTAGAAAAAGATGGTGTAATAATTTAAACAAATTAGGGGGTTAATATTGAAGAAGAAACAGGCTGTAAAGCCTACATAAAAGAAGGAACAAGAAGCAGAAGAAATTCTTGATTTACAAATGCTCATCATCACAGTCATTAACATCTTAGTAGATGTGTTGTGGTTCATAATTGGGCTTCAGCAGCTCGGACAGTTTGATTGATAATATTTCTCCACTGGTCGCGGTCATCAGTTATATGTATTGCCTCAGTATACTGTTTATTGAGAAGCTTTTTAGTAATGTCCGCCCATCGCTGTGGAGATCTTTCGCGTTGGCGTTGAGTCTGAGGCCTTCCTTGGACCACCAACCGCTCCATTTTGTGATCACTTCGATGGATATGGCCAAAGAACTTTAAAATTCTAGAGTAAACGGTACTGGAGAGACGCTGATCCGGTTTAATTTCATCCAGAACCGAGATATTTGTACGGCGAGCCGTCCATGGAATTCGAAGCAGGCGTCTCCATGTCCACATTTCAAAGGCGTCTATACGTCGTCGATCTGATTTTTTGACTGTCCATGTCTCGCATGCATAGTAAAATATGGAAAAGACCAGAGTTAAAACGAGTCTCTTTTTGTTTGTCATAGTAATGTGACGATCAAGCCAGACCCTGTTTAGTTCACTCATTGCTGCTCTTGCTAGTTGAATGCGTCTTCTAATTTCGGATTCACAACTGCCTGTGTTGTTAACTAGAGCTCCAAGATATATCATAGATGAGACTACCTCGCATCCCGCAATAGTTTGGGTTTCAGGAAACTGTTGTTGGTTATCAATAACCTTGATTTTGGTTTTCTTGTAGTTAACCATGAGTCCAAATTTAGCACTTTCTACCTCGAGTTTTTTTAATAATTTAGTAATTTCTTCTGGAGTAGAGGCTAGAAGTGTAGTGTCGTCTGCGAAACGCAAGTTAGATACCTTAACACCACCTAGGTTTACTCCTCCCTCCCAACCGTCCAAAACTCTGCGCATTATGAACTCCGAATAGATGTTAAATAATAAGGGAGATAAAACGCATCCTTGGTGTACTCCCTTCTCCAAAGTGCATTTGTCAGACAGACATCCGTCCATTCGAATATATGCCAGGTTATCTTGATACAGTTTGCTAATAAGGTGAGTCAAGTGTTTAGGTACACCCATTGTCGTCAATAGGTTCCATAGTTTGTCCCATCTAACATTATCAAAGGCCTTTGTATAATCGACGAAACATATAAATATCAGGATCTGGTATTCTCTGGCTTTTTCTATGATGTTTCGTACATTAAGGATTTGTTCTCTAGTACCTCTGCCCTTTACAAATCCAGCCTGCTCAGGTGCTATTTGCCAACTTATGAAGTTTTCTAGAGCTAATAGCCTGTAGTTGTTACAATTATTTGTTGAACCTTTCTTATGAAGAGGTATGATTATGGTCTTTCTCCAATCATCAGGCCAGACGCCTGTGTGCCATATTTCATTGCACAATCGATGTAATATTTTCACTGCACATTCCGGAAGATGCTTCAAGACGTCTGCAGTAATGAGATCATATCCTGCTCTAAATGCTACTTTTTTGATTTTAGTATGTCTAGTATGTTTATTTATTTGTTTGTTTTGTTTACTTAACTGACCCATTCTACACATCATGTTTGTCAAAAAGAAAAAAATTAATTAATGTTAATTTACATTGTCACATTATAAATACCACTTAATATAAAAAATGATTCTGACAACTTTAAATATATTACATGTAATGGATTTTATAACTTCCTCCATTTAGATACTAACTAATGCGTCAATTTGCTTTAAAATCAATTTTTCTAGAATCACACATATTTAAACAATTTGTTATGGATTAGTAACTAACAGAATGCAGCGCCTAACTGACGTAGAAGTTCTTAAATGGATCTTCAAAATTGGTGGAATTTTTGGTGTTCTACCAATGGATCTGAATATAACATCCCATATCATTAAAGCATTTATGATATCTTATAGTATAGTAATGGTTCACTCTCAATGCGTACAGGCATACCAAGTAATTGATCAAATGTTGTCACTATGGTGGTACATTTCTATACAACTATCATTAATATTGTTTCATTGTTCTTGTTTGCTTGAAGTTTTTAGAGTGAATGATCTTTGGAAAAATCTTCGTCAAATCGTAAACCAGCTGGAAACCAAATACGACAAAGTATACATAGCACCAAGGAAGTTGTTTTTTAAAATATTTTTATTACTTTTGATAGCGATATCAGCTCATATTAAAATTGGTGAAATTAGCTACATATCTATCGCTGGTTACGTGATTTATGTGATTGTGTCTTGTGAGTTATTTATTATTTCCTTAACCATTTGGCACGTATCGAATATCGTCTGTACCAGGTATGATTTGTTATCCAGTTCAATGAAAATGTGGCCTTCGATAAAACCTCTGCAACTTTGTTATAATCTCGAAACCTTTGGTGAATATTTGGTTTACTTAAATAATATTTCGCTTAAACTTAACCAAGTTGCAGGAAAAATTATTTTTGCGATTTTTGTAAATACATTTTTTCATGTTGGATGTATGTTTCATTATATTTTACTGTGCCTAATGCATCCAGAAGAATCCCAGGAACAGATGGACATTCTCAGCTATCTTTTATCTATGGCAATAAAGTTTTTGGTGAGTAAGGAATAATTTTTAACCCATGCATACATGAACTATTGCAAACATGAAATAACAAATATTTTTATGTATTGTGATTTTTATTAAAGCATAGGAAAGGCATCAGTAAATTAAAAATACTGTTTTGTCCTATGTATAGAAGTTTTTTCTTTTTATTTATTTACGCTACAATCACAAGGGTTATTACCGACCTTAAAAATGTAATACAGGTCAAGTTAGAAAGAATTACAACAATTAATACAGTCCTAAGTCTTTAAGATAACTTATTGTGTTGTTAATGTTTGTGTTTTTTCCTAATTCTTGCTTTATATTATTTGGGATAGTTTGCTGCCTCATATGTTTTGCGCCGAGTTAGTATGCGCTTCACGGAGAGTGTTACTTGACAATTCTCACACATGGGCGGCACAGTCCGCGCAAAGAGGTGTTATGTGTGAAATCACTGTGTCCCAGTCACAAACGTGCTATTCTCACTTTGTAGCATTTTCAATTTCATTAATTCTTTGAAGTATATTGAAACTTCCTCGTATAATGAAATATATGGAAATCGCCTTATATATGTTTAACAAATAAAACGAGGAATTTTTACCGTGTTTGTTAGTTCGTATCTTTCAAGTTTGAAATACGCATATTTGTCTTAGCATTGCTGGAGGTTAATGTAAACCATTTTAAAGTTGATGGATTCGACCGTTACTTGATGGAAATTCATTTTATGTAACAATAAAACACTGAAAACTTTGTTTTCAAACTTCCACAAAATTTATTTTAAATATTATCACTACAGCTGTTTCGGCTTATTGCCTTTCTCAAGTGATCTATTTTGGCTTGGGTTTACAAATTTATAGTCTCTAATGAAATAGGTTGAGGAGGGGAGAACTGTTTGTCTCAAGTTGGTCATTCAGAATTATATCTGTGTTTTTTAATTTGTTGATTTCCATAGATTCTAACAAAGATAGCTTAAGGCCTTTATTTTGAATGTGAAGAATTTTAAATTTGTCATTAAAAGAATGATTATGATCTAGAAGGTGAAGTGCGTATGTCGAATCTGTTTTTCTATTCTTGAAAGCCCTTTTATATTCTGCTATTCGTTTATCAAAGTTTCTACCAGTTTGACCGATGTAAGTTTTTGGGCAGTCGCCACATTGGAGTGCACACCACTATTTAAGTGTTTTTTATTTTGGCTCTTGTTATTTTTAATATATTTGCCTAGGTTGTTATTTTTTCGGAAAGCTGGTGTTATTCCTTTCTTTTTTATGTGTTTGGCAATTTTTGTTGTTATTTTGCCTGTATATGTAATCGAGCAGAAGGTACTGGGTTTTTTCTGGTGGTGGAAACACTAATTTCAGGGCTTTCTTGTGTAGTTTTTGATTTAACATTTTATTAATTGTTTGTTCGTTGTATCCGTTGTTTACTGCTATTTGTTTAATTATATTTAATTCTGTCTCAAAGTTGTCTGTTGACATCGGAATTTCTGTTAATCTATGTAACATACTATGATAAGCTGCCAGTTTATGTTGTGTTGGATGGGATGACGAATTGTGTATAGTCGTGTCAGTATGGGTAGGTTTATGAAATATGGAGAAGTCATGTTTGTTTTGAAGTCTGCTAATTTTTAAATCTAAAAAATTTATGGATTGATTTTGTTCTGTTTCTATTGTAAATTGAATATGACTCTGAACTGAATTAATATATGATAAAAATTGATCGAGTTGCCTGTTAGTTCCTGTGAAACATACCAGTACGTCGTCTACGTATCTCCACCAATATAAAAACTGTTTGAATACGGGATGTTTTGAAATCTTTGTCTCTAGATGATCCATAAAAATATCTGATAACAATGGCTTAGAGGATTACCCATTATAAGTCCTGCACTGTTATTTGTATATATTTTATTATTAAATTCAAAGTAGTCCTGGTTTATGCAAACTTCAAGAAGATGTAAAATTTCAGATGTAATTATTGGATTTGTACTATTTTGGTCTAAAAGGTTTTTTACTAGAATAAAAGTTTCTGTAGGAGGGATACTAGGAAAAAGATTTTTTACGTCAAATGAAATTAATCTGGAATTGTTAGGTAATTGAAAATGTTGTATTTTATTAACTAGTTTTATTGTATTTTTTATGGTAAATTTAGGTGAAAATTTAGTGTGGTCTAAAATAATCTCTAACAGTTTTTTTGAAATTTTATATGACGGAGCTGTATAAAAAGAAACTACAGGTCTTATTGGGTAATCCGGTTTGTGTAGTTTAATGAAAGAATATAATTTAGGAGGCTGTGGGTTCATAAAATTGAGGTATTTCTGTTCTATTGGATTTAGTATTGATTTTGAGTTTTAAGCTAGCGTTAGAAAACTCAAAATCAATACTAAATCTAATAGAACAGAAATACCTCAATTTTATGAACCCACAGCCTCCTAAATTATATTCTTTCATTAAACTACACAAACCGGATTACCCAATAAGACCTGTAGTTTCTTTTTATACAGCTCCGTCATATAAAATTTCAAAAAAACTGTTAGAGATTATTTTAGACCACACTAAATTTTCACCTAAATTTACCATAAAAAATACAATAGAACTAGTTAATAAAATACAACATTTTCAATTACCTAACAATTCCAGATTAATTTCATTTGACGTAAAAAATCTTTTTCCTAGTATCCCTCCTACAGAAACTTTTATTCTAGTAAAAAACCTTTTAGACCAAAATAGTACAAATCCAATAATTACATCTGAAATTTTACATCTTCTTGAAGTTTGCATAAACCAGGACTACTTTGAATTTAATAATAAAATATATACAAATAACAGTGCCGGACTTATAATGGGTAATCCTCTAAGCCCATTGTTATCAGATATTTTTATGGATCATCTAGAGACAAAGATTTCAAAACATCCCGTATTCAAACAGTTTTTATATTGGTGGAGATACGTAGACGACGTACTGGTATGTTTCACAGGAACTAACAGGCAACTCGACCAATTTTTATCATATATTAATTCAGTTCATAGTCATATTCAATTTACAATAGAAACAGAACAAAATCAATCCATAAATTTTTTAGATTTAAAAATTAGCAGACTTCAAAACAAACATGACTTCTCCATATTTCATAAACCTACCCATACTGACACGACTAAACACAATTCGTCATCCCATCCAACACAACATAAACTGGCAGCTTATCATAGTATGTTACATAGATTAACAGAAATTCCGATGTCAAAAGACAACTTTGAGACAGAATTAAATATAATTAAACAAATAGCAGTAAACAACGGATACAACGAACAAACAATTAATAAAATGTTAAATCAAAAACTACACAAGAAAGCCCTGAAATTAGTGTTTCCACCACCAGAAAAAAACCCAGTACCTTCTGCTCGATTACATATACAGGCAAAATAACAACAAAAATTGCCAAACACATAAAAAAGAAAGGAATAACACCAGCTTTCCGAACAAATAACAACCTAGGCAAATATATTAAAAATAACAAGAGCCAAAATAAAAAACACTTAAATAGTGGTGTATACAAACTCCAATGTGGCGACTGCCCAAAAACTTACATCGGTCAAACTGGTAGAAACTTTGATAAACGAATAGCAGAACATAAAAGGGCTTTCAAGAATAGAAAAACAGATTCGACATACGCACTTCACCTTCTAGATCATAATCATTCTTTTAATGACAAATTTAAAATTCTTCACATTCAAAATAAAGGCCTTAAGCTATCTTTGTTAGAATCTATGGAAATCAACAAATTAAAAAACACAGATATAATTCTGAATGACCAACTTGAGACAAACAGTTCTCCCCTCCTCAACCTATTTCATTAGAGACTATAAATTTGTAAACCCAAGCCAAAATAGATCACTTGAGAAAGGCAATCAGCCGAAACAGCTGTAGTGATAATATTTAAAATAAATTTTGTGGAAGTTTGAAAACAAAGTTTTCAGTGTTTTATTGTTACATTTTAAAGTTGTTTATTTATTTTAACTTTCTCGGCAATCTGTTTTAATGTTCGTTGGAAGCCGCGTTATAATTTCAAATACGTCGCAAAAGGATATTCATTCATACTCGGGCCTTCGTAGTGTTAGGAGGTATGGATCCACAGATTCTCCATCGAATTTGTGTTCTGTTTTTTTGGTCAATTTCGTGGAAATAAGTAGCAGTAGTCGTGAAATTTTATCCGTCATGAAGTGACCGGCATTAATTTGCCGAAATTGGTGGAGTTTTCGCTCGATTTAATATGTCATCTTAGAAAGAGTGACCGTCGTTTTTTTTTTGAAGATGTTGATGTTTAAAAAGTCTAGTTCCTTTTTATGTTCCTGTCCAGCCCCCAATGGATGTTTTCGCTGATGATGTCAATACTCCAGAGATGTGACAAGTTTTTTTGTTAAGTGAAAATCAAGGTAACTGTTTTTTTTGTGTTCAAGATTTAAATAATAATTGCTTTCGTTGAAATTTAAAAATTGTTACTTTTAAAATTGTAAATTTTAGGTTTTGAGTTGAGCTGTCAATTTGTGTGTTTAGTTTTTTTTGAAATTTAATGTTAACTTATGACAGCTCGTTTTTTATTATTTTTTTTTTTGACTGTTATAGTTTGTTTTATTTTTAAACAAGGTTAACCTCCATGTAAATTTGTAAGATTATGTAGTATCTCCAACTCCTGGAGTTTGTAAGCGGATGACACGTAAGTTTTTGTATTTTGTATTTTTCCGTTTTGTAACTGTTTGTGGTGACACAAAAATAAATGTTAAATTTTGTTTTCTTAACATTTTATTTCTTTTTTGAACTAACCCTTTTTTGAATCTTATTTGAAAAAGATATGTTTTCTAATTATTTTCCTAGTTACAACTAGTGGTTGTAATAGGTATAATTAGGCACCTCAAGTGGCGCCCTATATTAAATTTCTTGAGGTGTTTCTTGTTTATTTTTATTTTGCTTATCCCAAGAGATTAATGACCCCTTTATTTCATTTTTTTGTAGTTGCCCCATTTCACCCCCTTATCTTTTACTTATCCATGACCCCAGCTCTCCTAACAAACCCTGAGTGCCGTTCGCGCAAGTAGCGATTATTTTGCTTGCCTTATCTCCACCCCCAATAGTTTCTTCCACCAATTTTCTATCCCCTGTATTAATGCCCCCTGTGATAGGCAAAATATTGTCGTTACAACTTGGTCGTGTTTATTCGCTGTGAGTTAGAGCCACGGTTTCACTAATTGTTTGATTCCCTTATCAGGTGATGCACTCCACTTATTCCGCCACGCACTCAACACTTTATATTTTATTTCTGACATGAAGTCACCAGACGAAAAGTCATTAATAAAAATGAAGTCCTGACTAAAGGATGCCAAGCGCGCTAGTTCATCGGATGCTTCATTTTCTTGTATACCTGAATTTGATGAAACAAACATGAAGTCAGCAGTGATCTTATTATTCTTTAAACGAATTATTTACCGATGAGTAGGAAACTTCTTCTGACAATAAAGTTTTCACTGCAGAGAGTAAACTTATGTGTTTGTCAAGTTCTCGTATTAATTTGGTGTTTTTAGTTTTCATCCTTTTGTCGATGTAGTACGGATGTAATTCCGCTAGAAACTTTATTAGTGCATGAGAGTCTTCTGAGTATAATTTTGATTATGTCTTTTGATCCTTGTATATTTTCGAATAAATCCACTACTTACTATAGTTTATTTTTATGAATGAGAGAGTAATTAGCATAATTTTAACTGATATCTCAGACCACTCCATGGGCGTGCTCAAGATTAATTGAAAAATTACTTTGAATAATTGTAAAAAATAAATGAATTATTTCGGTGTTATAAAGTGTTATGTGTATGTAAACAAAAGTGACCTCTTTTATCACACACTATATTAGAACTGACTGGCCTACATTAAAAAGGATTTTAAAAAATTCACATTTTTTTTTAATTTTTAAAAATTACAAAAGAGAAAAAGAGTTTTTAAAACCGTCTAAGGTATGTTAAATAGATGAATAAAAATATTAATATAAAACTTACAGCTACTTGTTACAAATCCAAATCAGATTCAGAAGATGAACTTTCAGAACCAAGATTTATAATAACTGGCTCGATCATTTTATCAGTAATATTGTCCAGCTTCCACATTTTTTCCTCTTCTTTAATAGTGTGATTTACTGCCTTTTCCCAGTTTTCAGGTTTTACATTATTTACGGCCTCCAAAAACAACTGTTTAACATCATGAATTTTAAAAGTGGTATTTTTTCTTGAAACTTCACTCTTTATCTGTGCCCATACCAGTTCAATCGGGTTTAATTCACAATGATATGGTGGGGATCTAAGTACTGTCATTCCACGATTTTTGGCAATTTCATCAATTTCGTATTTTTAAAATTTTTCTTTATGAAGGGCACACAACGAATAAAGTTCCTTTCTTATAGATCCGGGATGGTACGTAATATTTTTTGAACTCAAATTCTGCAAGTCTTTTTTTAACCACTTGGTTGTGGGCAGCCCTTCTATAAGTCTGGAGTGATAACTTGCATTATCCATTACTATTACACAGTTCTTAGGAAGAAGATCTATCATTTGTTCGAACCATTCTTGAAAGACATCAGCGTTCATGTCTTCATGGTAGTCACCGGTACGAGTTGATTCAAAAGTTAATAAACCACCTTCAACAAAACCGTCTGAGCTGCCAATGTGTACTATTATCAGCCTGCGTCCCTTTCCTTATAATGGGTTTAAACCAGTAGATTATTTACAAAAGCGTGCCTTTGACTTGTAACAGTTTCATCCTGCCAAAATTTATTTGGTGTATGACCCTCGTTGATCCATGTTTCATCAAGATAAAATATTTTTAATTTTTGGTTTCTCATTTCTTTTATGGTTCTTAGAAAATGTCTTCTCCATATGACAATATCGCTTCTTTCTAATAAAATAGCCTTTCTGGGATTCTTTTTCCAGCGAAAGCCTATTTCTTTTAAAAGTTTCCATAACGTACTTCGACTCATTTCTGGGTAATCCTTATCATCTCGAACTGAGACAAGAACTTTATCCAATGTTGGAAATTCTTGTCTAAAGAAGAATTCATGCACTTTCCGTCGAAGTCCTTCTTTAAAATGATATTCTATTTGAAATTTTGGTTTCCCTGGAGCATTACGTGGCATTTTAAAAACTACCACATTTCTCTTCTTTAATAACTCTGTAAATCGTAGATTTCCCAACACCAAGTGTACTGCTAACTAACTTAACGGTCTCATCAACACTTTCACATAAACGTTTGTCTGTAAATGATTTAAAACAATTAAATATTAATGTTTTTTCATTAACTGTTAAAGGACCAATTTTTCGGCGTTTACACGGCACTTCCAAATTTTCCATAACACTAGTATACACAATAAACTGCACCTTGCAACTGAAGTACCTACTTTTAGTGAACTGTTAAGAATTTTGAATACGCCACTTGGACCTTCCTACAAAATGGAAAAACCCACTATCACATTTTCTGTGGAATAAGTTTAGAAGGTAATTATCTAGTCAATTACTGTCGTAGATTCCTGGAATTAAAGAATTAAATGTTTGATTGTTGAAACTCTTACTTCGTGGAATTCACTCATTTCAGATAAAATAAAAAGTTTTATTTTATCTAAAGAATTAAACTTTATTTTGCAAATAGGTAGGAACTTATTAAACTTTTATTGGTTATATATAACCAATAAAATAAACATCTTACATTTCTTGCAAATTCATTAGTACCTAATAACCTCCATCACTCCGACACTGGCAACCTTATTTAGGGATTAGTAACCCTCACAACTATTGTATTATATTCTGCTCCAACCTTTATACCTGGTGGTCATACTCAATTTAAAATTGTTTTCCTATATACTTCTGTAAACTTGTTGACAAATATCTGTTTTTCATTGAGTCACCCGTATCAACAGTTTAGGGATTTGCATACATAATTTATTGTTTTATTACTTTCTCATACATAAAAATACACTATAGCTTAACCATTGCTTTTTCCTGTCTACATACTCTCACACTGATTGTAGTAATCTTTAGAGCTTTAGTATCTCATCTCTTGAGTTTTGTCCTCAGTTTTGGGTTTTTTTTTAATTGAAGCTTAGGTTTTTCAAAGTGTTCTTCGGCGGGTGACGTGATTGCACCTTCTAGGTTGCTTTGTTCGAAGTTATCTGGGGTTCGTGAAAATTCATATGTGTATTGTTATTTGGAGGTAAATGTTGACATGCTTCGAATGAGGTTGATTTGTGTTTTTATTAGGTATTAGAGGATGACTCACACGATGTAGGTGTTGCGATTGTAGTGTTAACTGAAGAATTGGTCAAGTGTATAGATGTATTTTGTAGTGAGCATTGTTGGGTTTGGTTTATTGCTAAATTTGGAATTGCTACGGTTTGTAATCTGGTTTGAGAAGACGTAGTAAGTGTGGAGAGAGTGGTATTTCAGATTGTGGAAATATTTTGTAAATTATCTTGTTGAGTATGATTTATTGATAAATTTTGTCTCATTTCTGTTTGCATTGTATTATCATTGTCAGAATAGTTAGAAGGTGAAATATTTCAACAACTAGCTGCCTGGTGTCCAGTTAATTTGTATTTTAAACATATATGGTGTTTGTTCCAATTCGCTGATAAAAGATTCAGGTAGTACATAGTTGTCTGGAAAAGGTAAAACAAAAATTTGTCTTCGGAAGCTTAGAATATGACTGCAAAGGTATGATACGTCTGAGAGGGGATATAAACCTAGTTTTATTAATTCGTCCATTATTAAGTTCAAAGGTATGCTTGGACATACATTGGACAGAATTAAGCAGACTGATAGAGTTTTTAATCTTCTCGCTTCTAGTAAATTTTCATTTACTATTATCTTACTTGTTTCTGCTATGAATTTATCTATTAGTTTTTTTTAGATTATAGATATATACATATTCTACCGTTTGATATACGGAGGGATATACGGGACGTACTGGTATGTTTCACAGGAACTAACAGGCAACTCGATCAATTTTTATCGTATATTAATTTGCTTTATAATCATATTGAATTTACAATATAAACAAAACAAAATCAATTCATAAACTTTTTAGATTTAAAAATTATCAGACTTTAAAACAAACATGACTTCTCCATATATCATAAACCTACCCATACTGACACGACTATACACTATTCATCATACCATCCAACACAACATAAACTGGCAGCCTATCATAGTATGTTAGATAAATCAACAGAAATTCCGATGTCAAAATACAACTTTGAGACAGAATTAAATATTATCAAGCAAATAGCAGTAAACAACGGATACAACGAACAAACAATTAATAAAATATTTTGTTTTATTAATATAATAATTTGTTAAATCAAAAACTACACAAGAAAGCCCCTAAATTAGTATTTCCACCACTAGAGAAAAAACCCAGAACCTTCTGCTCGATTACATATACAGGCAAAATATCAACTAAAATAGCCAAACACATAAAAAAGAAAGGAATTACACCAGCTATTCGAACAAGTAACAACCTAGGCAAATATATCAAAAAGAACAAGAGCAAAAATAAAAAACACTTACACAGTGGTGTGTATAAACTTAAATGTGGCGACTGCCCAAAAACTTACATCGGTCAAACGGGTAAAAACTTTAATAAACGAATAGCAGAACATAAAAGAACTTTTAACAATAGAAAACAGATTTTACATACGCACTTCACCTTCTAGATCACAATCATTCTTTTAATGACGAATTTAAAATTCTTCACATTCGAAATAAAGGCCTTAAGCTATCCTTGTTAGAATCTTTGGAAATCAACAAATTAAAAACACAGATATAATTCTGAATGACCAACTTGAGACAAACAGTTCCCCCCTCCTCAACCTATTCTATTAGAGACTATAAAATATAAACGCATGCCAAAAATAGATCACTTGAGAAAGGCAATCAGCCGAAACTGCTGTAGTAATAAGTTAAAATAAATTTTGTGGAAGTTTGAAAACAAAGTTTACAGTGTTTTATTGTTACATAAAATAAATTTCCATCAAGTTACGGTCGAATTTATTTATTATTAATAAATTATTACTGTATAAATGTATTCTAAAGCCAGTTTGGACTTAGGATATACAGATATGGGCTATAGCATCTATTTCTCACTTACTGCAACTTATTTTAGTTAGTTAGTTCAAATTTCTTTGTAGACGTTTTCACTGATGATGATCCGATAGGATTGAAAAAGTTCTAAAAATGTAATTAATCAATTTTTGATAGGGTTTAAAATTTTTAATAAATTTAATAAATTTTACTAAAATTTTAATAAATCAATTTTTAATAAACAGTGAGCATTTCATGTAAATATTATTTCATTTTAGGTTTTTTCTGTTATCATCATCCTCTCTTGCGACAGAGTCCAAAAGAGAGCCAACGATCTGGTCCAGACATGCGTCTACACTCACGCCTCCACCAACGATCAAAATGCACTAGTCCTGGCCAACTTAGCCATGGACCTGGTACCCAAGTTTACAGCTGCAGGATTTTTTGAAATCAATCAGGGCCTACTGCCAACGTTTTTCTCTACGTTGTCAACCTATCTTATTATTATATTGCAATTTAAAGCTTCTGTGGAAGAGGTTTAAGATGTGCTATGTGTGTGACATCTGCATTTTGGGCCAACAAGTTTTTAGCAATGTTGTTTGTATTGTACTTTATGAATATAAGAAATTTAAAAATTATCTTTATTAATAAATTTTGTGTGTAATTTATAGATGTTGAATAATCTAATGAATATATATGTTTTAGTGGCACTGTTTGATCAAAATAATAAATGTCAGTTCAGAAATAAACACCATATAAATATTATTACTTAGAAATCTGAAGCGTTTGATGTTAACAAAGTTTTTAGTAGGATAGTAGTTCTTTTCACGGCCATTTTTAGTGCCAAGTTTTTTTCTAATGGATTTAGTAGATAGAGACATATACGTTTGTATACTGTATTTTGCAAATATATTCATATCTCAGTAACCATATTGATGCGTAGATGTTTTATTAGTTGACATTTATCCACACCCAATCCCTAACCAAGTGAATCTTGCGAAAATTCGAATAAGAAACTGTCATTTCGTGAGCAAAGAATCACGAAATAAACAAAAACACACAACCCCAATATATAAAACCACTAAAAAACCCACGAAAAGCTAATACGATAGTTGAGAATCAAGAAATAGACAAAAACACAAAACTCCAATACCTAAAACTATTAAAAAGACCCCCGAAAAGCTGATATGAAAAGCTGACCATCAATATTATAAGATCTGGGACAGAACAATACCAATACCATTCATCATCATCAGTAGCTTGACAACCCTTTCTGGTTCCTGGCTTATTCTAGGATTTTCCGCCATTCTGTTCTGTTCATTTCTTTGTTTTTCCAGTTGGTAATCTTTCAGTGTTTTCAGATCTTGTTCCACTTGTTCCATGTATCTAAGTTTGGGTCTTCCCTTTGACCTTCTCCCTACTGATGTTTGCCTCATTATATGTTTTGGTGTTTCAGTCTCCAACATCCCTTCAACATGCCCCATCCAGCGCAGACGTCCGATCTTTATGGATGTATTGACCTTGGGATCATTGTATGCTGTGTATAGTTCAAAGTTATGTCTTCTGCACCATATGTGATTTTTCTTTACCCCCTTATATATGTGTCTAAGGATTTTTCGTTCAAACGTACCTAATAGGTTCTCATCGCTTTTCGACAGTGTCCATGTCTCTAATCCGTATACAACAGTGGTTCCTAACGGGGCGGTACCACCCACCGGTGGGCGTTAAAGAGAGATAAGTGGGCTTTTTGGGTTTAAATAAAATTTGGGGGGCGTTGAGGAACAGGACGACGTCAGATGATATCATTAATAGGAAAAGACGAAAATGAAATCACAAGTAGAGAAAACATACTGACACGAATAGAAGAATTTTACACAGAACTACAGATCACATCAACAAGATGATGAGATGAGAGCAGCACGGAAATCAATAAAAAATGTTGGATCAGAAATAATGCCAAAAGTAACAATTTCAGAGGTAACTACAGCATTGGAAAACATGAAGAGAAATAAAGCTGCAGGAGAAGATAGTATTACCACAGATATGATATAAGAAGGAGGTAAGGAACTAATTGCAATTGTAACTAAGCTTGTGGACAGTTGTTTACATCAGGGCAAAGTCCCTAAGAGCTGGAACAACTCTAAAGTAATCTTATTGCACAAGAAAGGTGATAGTCGAAAATTGGAAAACTACAGACCCATCAGCCTACTGTCACACCTGTTTAAAATACTCACCAAAGTCATAACTACTCGACTAACAAGGAAATTAGACGAATACCAACCATATGAACAGGCAGGTTTTAGAAAAGGCTATTCAACTTAGAATAGAACACACGGCCGTAATAAACGCAATGCAAAATTGTAGAATAGACAGCAGATATATTAACTTAATAAAAGAAACTATGAACCAAGCTACAGCTACATACTACCTAAATGAAAATGAACACACGAACCCTGTACCATTAAACAGGGGAGTCAAACAAGGAGATACTTTATCACCCAAACTGTTCACCCTAGTTTTGGAGGACGTTTTTAAAAACCTAAATTGGAAATATAAGGGAATAAACATCAACGTCCGCTACCTCAGTAATCTACGATTTGCAGATGACATAATCCTGATAGCTACTGACCTACAAGAAATGCAAACCATGCTTGTAGAGCTTCATACCGAATCTTCTAAAATAGGACTGAAAATGAATTTAAACAAAACAAAAGTCATGGACTCCGAAGACACCGTGACAATATTAACGATACAGTTATAGAAAAAGTTGAAGAATATATATACTTGGGACAAAAAATAATCCTAAATAGGGAAATTCAGACTGAAGAAATAAAAAGAAGAAGAAAGTTAGCTTCGGCAGAATTCGGTAAACTGAACTATATGCTCAGAAATCAATAAATTCAATTACATCTTAGATCTAAAGTTTTTGATGCATGCATTATTCCGATATTAACTTATGTGGCACAAACATGGACAATCACAAAAAAGAATATGAATGTACTTAAAGTCACTCAACACGCGATGAAAAGAGCAATGCTAGGTATATTACTTAAGGACAAGAAAACAAACACATGGATAAGACAGAAATCCAAAGTCACGATGTGGTGCAAAAAGCATTAAAGCTGTTAATGGGAATACGCTGGACATGTAGCTAGGAGCGATCTAAACAAATGGCACAGATCAATTTTATCCTTACCAACACAAAAAACCCAGAGGCAGACCTCCTATGAGATGGACAGATGATCTGAAAAAATCTGCCGGGAAAAATTGGCTACAAATAGCGTACAATAAAAAAACAATGGAAAGGAAGACTTGAAGAGGCTTATGTTCAGATGTGGACGTGAATGGCTAGACGAAGAAGAAAAAGAAGAAGATGAACAGCTGCCGCCCCCCTAAAGTAACTTTTTTTAAGCCGGCATCTGATATTATTAAAAAAATTCCATTAAGTAATAATACGGTACAGAGACGAATTGATAAAATGTCTGAGGATGTGGAGCGTTCTCTAACTAATTATTTAAAGACTACTGAGTTTTCTTTACAGCTTGATGACTCAACTCTGCCAAACAATGAGTCTTTACTTCTTGCGTACGTTCGCTTCATGAAAAGTGAAAAAATCTGTCAAGAACTGTTATTTGTAAGAACACTGGAAACATATACTAAAGACAAATCGATATCTGATGTTCTGGAACACTATTTTACAGATAAAGGTATACCTCTGGAAAATGTCATAACTGTTGCTACAGATGGTGCTCCGGCAATGGTTGGACGACACCGCGGACTGATAGCATATTTGAAAAAAGCGGTACCAAATATACTCGCCGTGCATTGTGTAATTCACAGACAGCATTTAGTTGCAAAAAATCTTAGTGATTGCCTTCATTGTTCACTACAATATGTAATTACTGTAGTTAACAAGATCAGAAGCAGTGCTCTCAATGATAGATTGTTTAGAAAACTGTGTGATGAAAACGACGAGAATTTTAATCGTTTATTTTTGCACACAGAAGTTCAATGGCTTTCGAAGGGTACCTGTCTAAAAATATTTTATGATCTCTTTGACTCAGTTTTAGAGTTTTTTGAAAGCAAAGATGATTCTTTGAGAGACAATAATTTATTAAATTTTAAAAGCGATATTGCTTATTTAACTGATTTCTACGATAAATTTAATGGTGATAATTTGAACTTGATAAAAGCAAAAGGAACTATTTCCTCATTCGTGTCAAAACTTAATTTGTATTGGCAAAATTTGGGTCGGAGACAATTTCATCAGTTTCAAAATCTTTGCCCTGTGGAGACAAATGATGAAGACATTCTGGTATATTGCCACCACTTGGAAGCACTTCAATAAGTTTTTGGGAATAAATTTCAGGATATCCTTGGTCTGAATATTCCAGATTGGGTGCTAGAACCGTTCTCAAGTTTAGAAACAGCAGAATTATCACTACAGGAGGAATTGATAGAATTGTCAACAAATGAAGAGTTAAAAGTGATATTTAAAAATGGATATTATCAAGAATTTTGGCTGCAATGTCAAATTTCAGTATTATATCCAGCTTTATGGGCTGCATCAAAGACGTTTTTCATTGCCTTTCCTTCATCGTATTTAGCCCAAAGAGGATTTAGCATACTCAGCATGTTATTAACAAAGAAGAAAAATAGACTGTCCATAGTGGAGCGCGGTGATTTAAGATTGCTGATGACAAGTATGGAACCAAATATTGACAGATTACTATCATTACATCAAGCTCAGCCTTCTCATTAAAAATGTTATATTATTATTATATTGTTTTTTATGATATGTATTTAAGTTAAAGTTTGATCAATACAATTGAAGACTACAGGGGAAAAAAGCTGTAAATCAATTTTTTAAATTTTTGGAAAACGCGATTTTTAGATTCAAAACTTCATAATTCATAAATAAACATGCTAAACCACTATTGTATTGAGTATTTAACAACTCATATATACAGAGTATGATATTATAAAATTGAAATTGTTATGTACAGTAGGTAACGAAAGAAATTTAAAAAAAAAAACAACCAAAGGTCTGGAGGAAAAAGGCAAAAACGCTGTAATTGACAAAATAATATAATATGAATTCAACGAAAGAAAAAATTAAGCAGAACTAGACTTGTTTAACTTAACTAAAGCTAAGAACATTAATATTATCTGTTAAATGAATCAATAACATTGTAAAATTCTTAATATACAAAATAACTCATGTTTTTTTTTGCTGATCAAAATACATTCTTCCTTTTTCTGAACAATTTTTTTTAAAAACTTGGAGATCTTTGTATTTTGCCATTGGAATTGGCAGTGACTCAGTATAGGATCGAGAAGCAAAAACGAATTCTTTTCCAGTATACGGTGGTTCAGTCACTTTTTTGTTAATGACAGCCGAAACCATTGTTCCATTGTAGGTGTCTCTGAAATAAATTAGTCTGGGATGTTGCTTTGAAATGCTTAATTCTCTTATTGGTCTAGTTTTAAAGGGTGCTTTTGTAACATACATAGGTGCATGAAAAGTGTCCCAGCTACGCACCAAGTAGTTATCAATCACTTCTACTTTATAAGGCACAGGTTTTTGACGAGCCAATCGTAACACTGCTTCCCAATCTTCTGGGGTTTCTGCTGCACTTTTTGATTAACGATACCAAAATCTTTATCCGTCTCCATGTAAGAGTGACCTCTTATAGGAAAGGTCACAGAAATAGAGACAAATCTGTTTATTTTATAGACTAAATAATGTAGAAATGGAATACCGTCCAATTTTTATTTTGGCCTCCACACGAATCACAGAAAATCACTAAGTTACGAACTTCAGGAGGAAGCTGGATTGCCACATAGTCATACAGAAATGAGCAAACTTTAGTCATTGGACACTAAAGGAGTAGAAAGACAACTGCCTTTTATAATACACGTAGTTACGCGTAATATTAGTCATTGGAAGGTTTTTATTATAGTCCATGGCTATGACTTCATATTCTCTTGAGATTCTTGCTCGTAGTTTAGCTTTTGTTTTTTGTTTGTAAAATGTCTGTGCTTTCAGCAAGTGAAGTTTCTGCCCTGTTTTAAGTTTATTAATTAATTTTTAATCTTTACATTCCCTTATTTTTATTTGGGAAGCATCACCAATGCTGCAAGTGTCGGTTCTGGGATACCCAAAGGAGATATTAAAGCGTGTGTTGAATATTTTTCTATATACTTTATAGCACACTGCTCTATTGGGATGTTTCTGAAGGAACATTTTGTACATCTTTTTAATGTTAAGTTCCTCTGGAAGGTACTTCCTGCTAGATTTTTTTAGGCTGTAATGACTAATGCGTCCTTTGAATGATTTTATGTGATTTAATATTAACTGCATAGTTTCTTCAGACAATTTATTGGGTCTTGAGCTATGTTTACCTCTATTGTCCTTGGCGGTTGTACCATGTTTTAGGGTTTTTTGTACAGTTTGTAATCTTCTCGTGGATATGCCATGAAGAGTAACAAAAGGATTTTGACAAACCTGAACGTCTTTTGTAGGTGATGTATGCCCCTCATCATTAGTTACCGCAAGGTAAATTATGTAATAAAAAGAGCCATCTCTTATGTTGCAATTCTCTTCATATCTTCTTGGCCTTCTTTGAGTTACAGGAAGTATGGATATTAGACCACCCAAATACATACTTTGCACGTCCCAATTCAGCATAGAATTAAAATTACGAATAATTGTATTTCTTTGTTTAACCGTTATATTTTCAAAACACTGATAACGTTTGCAACGGCAGTCCTCGCCTGTTTCGTGAGTTTGCACTTTTGGCGCTTTAGCTATATCACGTATTCGCCAAAACTTTTTCGTTTTCTTGTAGTTTTTGACTGTAAAGCCTCTTCAATTTCGCTGTCCTCACTTTCCATATTAATAAACAATAGTTCAAATTTACCAAACGTTAAAAAACAAACTGTGATTATGATAATATTGATACTTAAATAAACAACTTGTATGAATGCTGAACACTGACTGTGATTTTCCGTTGTAAATTGTCCCTACGGACAGGCGCATTGAGCACCTAAATCTGACTTATAGCATTGCTGCCTAGTTTAACTTTGACTTGCAGCGCTCTTCCATTGTACAGCATTATTTTATTCGTTTGTAGCGTTTATCGTATTGCACTTTTATTTTGTTTGATATTTGTGGATTGTACTACGTGTATCCAAGTATCGAAAAATGTATTCCTCAAGAAATCGATAAAAATTGACTTACAGCGTTTTTCCCCTGTAGTCTTCAATTGTGAATGAAGGTGCGTTACTAATTTTAAAAATGGAAGAGTTTTTTAAGGGGGGCGTTAAGTATTTTGTTTTTGGAAAAATGGGCGGTAGGCCGAAAAAGGTTGGGAACCACTGGTATATAAGAAACGGTTTTATCAGGGTCTTGTATATTTTACATTTGGTTTTTCTTGTGATGTTGTTAGATAGCGATATGTATTCTTCTCTAAACTTCTTCCTTAACATTATTATCTGCGGTAGCTAGTGAACCTAGATATGTAAAATGTTTCATGCTTTCGATGTTATAGTCCCCTATTGTCAGATTCTATAGGTTTCTTTGTCCTGTCGATATACTGGCCTTCATGTATTTGTTTTTTATTTCGTTAATGTTTAGGCCAGCTTTGTGCAGCTCTTTCTATCACATTGAATGCTTCTGTCATCTCTCTTTCGCTTCTAGCTATGATATTAACATCCTCTGCAAATGCCAATATTTATACAATTTTTGTTATTATTGTTCCTCTGGTGTTGACTTTTGACTCTCTAATTATTTTCTCTAATGTGATGTTGAATAGAATATAGGATAGGGCATCTTCCTGTCGTAGACCCGTTCTCACTTGGATTGTATCTGTTAGTGCATTTTGAATTCGAATTTTGCTTTGTACTTTAAGTGTTTCTTTTGCTATCAAAAGCTTTTACTTTTTGCTATCTATTTTAGCAAAAAGTCTCAGCATATCTGACTGTGTTTCGCATGAATTACTGTTGGAAAAAATGCATAAGTACGGTATCAGGGGAAACACTCTTAATCTATTTAGATCATACCTAACAAATAGAAAACAGGCAGTTTTTCTTAATAACAGCTATTCTGAGTTTAACACTGTCGAATATAGTGTACCTCAAGGTTCGATATTAGGAGCCACTTTGTTTCTTATTTATCTGAACGATTTATTTCACTACACTTTTCCTATAAAATGTGTTTGCTTCGCAGATGATACAACTCTCATAAATACTGATATTAATCAGAATAATTTAAAAATTAAAATAGATAGTGATACCAAAAAAGCAAAAAACTGGTTCTCACATAATGGGCTAATGCTAAATGAAGAGAAAAATCAGAATTTGATTTTTAGTTCTGATTAGAAGTATATCTTAAGAAATAGTGTTAAACTATTAGGAATCTTTGTAGACGATAATTTGGATTGGAGTGCTCATATAGATTACTTAAGTTCTAGACTTGCTACAAGTATATTTTTAATGCGCAATTTAGTTTATATGATTCCTAAAAATACTCTAAGAATGTGCTACTTTGCACTATTTCATAGCCATTTACAGTACGGAATAACTGTTTGGGGTAATTCTTCTTACGCAGATCGAATTTTTAAATTACAAAAAAGAGTAGTGAGGATACTTGCAAGAGCAGAGTATAGGGAACACTGTAAACCTTTATTTCTGGATTTAGGTATTATGCCACTACCTTCACTCTATATATATATATATATGAGACGCTGATTGAAATTCATGCCAACAAAGGTAAGTTTAACGTAAACTCCAACGTCCATGATCACGATACAAGATTTAGAGATGCTATTAGAGCACAACGTTTTAGGTTGACAAAGAGCGTAAAAAATTCGACTGACGTTAGTTTGTATAACTTTTTGCCAGATGAAGTAAAAAGTCTTCACTTTATCATTTAAGCATAAAATCAAATCACACTTTTTGAATCATTGTTTCTATTCAAAAACGAAGTACTTAAGTACAGCTTTTACACAATAGTACTAGTTTGGTCAGGGCAGTTGCCTATTATAATTATATTTCATGTTTTTTTATAATTCCACAAAGTGTGTTTGTCGTTTTTTTTTTAACTGTTAATATTAAATACATACATGTTTTTAATGTTTAAATTATCAAAAAAAAATTTTATATGTTTTATAAGTATTGTCACTATTCCTTTGACTTTGTCAAAAACAAAACTATTTTTGTATATTGATTAAATAAATTCTATTCTATTCTATTCTATTCTATCTGTTTTATACGATTAAAGAAGCAATGAAAAAGTTGTGTCTTCTTAATTCAAATAATCAAAAGACTGATATTTTTTGTACACACTTATGACAAGTCGAAAGAAAATGTAAAAAAGTATTTTTGAAGTGTCTACTATTCTGTCTACCTCCTCACATCAATCAATGGTCGGGTTCTTACACCCGTACCATGACAAAAAAATTTTTCAATTTTTTAACGTGTTTGTGAAGTCCAGTGTCGGCTTTTTATATGTTTTTTATATGTTTTAAGAATTTCAACAACTAAAAAAAAAATTATAATTTTGAAATATAAGGAAATGAGATCTCTCCTTTGTAGTGGTATTTAAAAATTGACCATAGCTCTGATGATGGCTTTGTAAAGCCGAAAGCGCTCAGCTAGGAATTGCCAAAAATATGCACACTTCAAAAATACTTTTTTACATTTTCTTTCGACTTAATTCAAATATTTAAAGTAAAATTCTATAAATATCAAATTCAAATTGTTCAGTAACTTAAACAGGATAAATCGAAAATACATATTTTTATTATATCGATAAAAAAAGCATTCAAAGACAGAAGCTTTTTTGTATATTTTATTCAGCGGGATTTGTACGTATAAGATTTTGTTGATATTTACATCCTCATATCTCCTTGTAATTCTCCATCTTTGATCTTACGACATCACGTCCCGCCAACAACCGTCGACTTTGTCGTCGAACGCTTCTCGCTTTCTGTTTCTGTTCAGTGCGAATTTGAATGTTGTTGAAGGCATGAAAGCAGCAAATAAAAAATCATTGCCTAAGTTCGCATAGAAAAGCAATTTTTCACACGTCGCACACGAAATATGATTTTGATCTCTGGCTTCTCTCCTGAGAATCGTCGTTCTTCAATAAAAACATCTACTTTATTACAGCCACCGAAATCCAAAGAAACGAAAGTACACGGAACTACTTTTCAGCGGCGGGCAAAACAATGTAGGTGGATGTAATTAATTAAACGATGTATTTTTAATTTTTTCAAAATCTTTGACACAAAGGGCATATTCATACCTACCATTTAAAATATTTCTTGTTAAAAAAAGAAAAAAGTACGTTCTTGTTACGCTTTTCTTTTAATTGTGACTTATAGTTATGTTTTGGGAATGTCACGAGTTATTACATGTCATTTTACTGTGTGCCATTTTCCTATGCTAAGCCAGTTAATCTTAACATCATTCAGACTTGATGTTAATCTTGCCGATCAACCCGTGGAGGAGCATTAAAAAACTTGGATGACTTTAACGCTAAGTAAGGTAAAAAAAATGGTTTCTAAAATGATTTGAGCGTTTCTACTTGGACTAAGTAACGATAAGGTAGAGAGAATCGTCAACAACACAACATGGTAGATACAAATACATGGTTTAAGTTTCATCATCGCAGATTTTACACTTGGACATTACTACAATATAATGAAAACAAAGTAATTCATAACCAAATAAATTATATGTATATTCGTCAACATAAGATATCAAAAAGTGGCGACCAATACTAAAAGACCTATAGCTAATATTTCAAAAGAAATTTTAGTTGCCTACTTCGAGAATCTACGTAAAGAATTAGAAAATATTTCACCTAATAACATATTTAAATACGACGACACTAATGTAGAAGATAACCCCGAAAATAAGAAAATAATATTACAAGACGGCACCAAATGTCCCAAACGAGTTTTTAATTTTACTAGAGCAGCAACGACTATTTATAATGACACGTGCTTCGGCTTTTGGATTGCTGTTACCACCATATATAATTTATAAAGCAGAAAAAATGTGATAACAATGGATTGAAAATGGTCCAAAAGGATCACCTTGCTGTACATCCAAATGCTGCTCTGTAGGTTCTCGATATAATCGCACCCATCATGGATGGATAGATTTACAGACATTTACGGATTGGTTTACTTTGATCTTTTTATCACATGCAAAACGTCTTAAAGAGCAAAAAGTCATCATACCAGATGAGCTTTCCTCACATGTTACCGATAAGGTTATAATAATATTTTGCCTACCTTAGGGTAAGACTATGGGGGTAAAAAATTGTGGACTAAGAAATTAAGGGGGTTGAGATAGGGCAAGCAAAATAATCGATACTTGTGCGTACGGCACTCAGGGGTTTATTTGAAAACTGGGTCGGGGATAAGTTGAATCAACAAAGGGGTCAAATTGGGGTAACTACAAAAATGAAACAAAGGGATATTTACATAAATCTCCTGGAAAAAACGAACAAAATATGACAGACAAGAAATACCTCTAGCTATTTCAATTCGGACTCCGCTTCGAGAAGACTTCCTGCTGGAAAAAAGAAAGATTCTTTTTTCCTAATATCAACAATACACACAAGGGTTAGAAGACTTTTCTAAACTAAAAACAAAAAAAAATAAATTAGAGAAATCAAACATTTATTTTATCTCAAACAAACAGTTATCAAAAAAAAACAGATGGCACAAAAATCTACTATATAACAGTTTTAAATCTTTCAAAATTGTTACTAGGTTATTTATCACTGTGGCCAAAATAGATTACTGAAATTAAGGAAATGCTTATAAACGAAAATATCGTAAAATTTAACCTTTTCTATAAAACATCTTTTCTATATAACCAAATTAAAGTTTATCAAAACAAACAAACAGATTAAAGCTAACTGTCATATGTCAACACAACATTTTAGGACAGAATAACATTATGACAGTTATAACCACATATAATTTTAATTATTACAGATTCTTAAATTTTAAAAGAAAGCAATTATTGTTACTTAGGAAGAAATGTCTATTTTTGCTTTAAAAAGTTCAACAAAAAAATATCTGATTTTCACTAAATGTTATTTCTCCTTTAAAAAATTAAAAGTGTTGGGGTTGGAACTGGACTGAAAACTTACTGCAAAACAACAAATGCATCTTACAAACTGCGAAAATAGTCTGGAATTACCGGGGAAAACAAAATTAGGATGGAAGCTGAACACTGGGACGTAGTCTTCAAAACTTGGGTATATGGGTATATTTTAAACTTATTTGGAACGCCGTCTTACAAATACCTCAGGTGAGACACGGCACGAAAACAAAACAGAAAACAGTGATTACTCTGACAAAACTTGACATATTACATTCGAGTATAATTCACGTTTTTACAAACAAATTTGCTGGTTTCTTCAGGCGACCCACGCCGCGTCTTGTTTCTTCAAAATCTTTTTCCAACCTGCCTAAATTCTTCTACTCTCAATTTAATACCGGCGAGGAGGACCCTTTTTCTTACCTTTCCAACATAAATTTCTTGTTTTTGAAACAGGCCTCGACTATGTCACAGAGCGACTTTGAAACAAACTACTTTTAAATATGTAGAAATAACACGTATTATATTGATTATTTTAACGTCCTAGTTTTAACCGGAATTTGGAAATCTTCTACCTGACAATGTATAGAGAATTGGGGGATTTGAATGTAAATAATGACAAAAATATTTATATAAAACTCAGGGGTAAACTACAAAATTTAAAACGCTACAAGATGATATCTTAATGTGAACAAAACAATGTGGGCTTTATATGTTTGGTCAAAAAGTCAACAAATTTAACCCAACCACTTAATGTCGGTTTTTTCCGTCTCTTTCACACAGCTTGGAGCAAAACTGTTAGTGATGAAAAAACTGTCACCCCACATTAATAACAATAGATAAGAAAGATTTTCCAAACTTGCTGAACACTACCCTTCAGCACATGAGCAAAAAAAAACAGCGTACGAAAACAGCCATATAAAACGAATTATTGTTTCCTCCTTTACAATCACGAGAATTTACTTATTTATAAATAAAGGGCCAAATCAACAACCTTTTGGTATATTATGTAAAGGAGAAAAGATATTTAGCTGCACCATTCAGACGAAATATTACGCAAACCAAACTAAATGTCGAGTTAGGAAAAAATGTTATAGCTCAGCAATCTGATGAAACTGAAGGTGATAGTGAAGAAGAACCACCAATAAATAACATAACTTAAATGAGTCTGACAATGATGACAAGGTTATTTGGCTATAACAAGGATGACATTAAATGAGTTTTTGTTAGTAAAGATATTGGGGGAAAGAGGGAAGAAGCAATACAATCCTATGTTGCTAAAATTCAAAAATCCAATGAAAAGGACCAAGACGTTGTAGGATATAAATCTACGGATGAAATAAAGAAGGCCTTCAAACTGGTCGAACATGATAAATTTTCAGTTGAAATGAGTGATACTATTGCCATTTAAATACCTGAATTCAACAGAAACAGCTTGTATGATACATATTTTTGTTGTTTTGTGTGAATAAAATAAATCTATAGAAAAGAAAATTTTAGTTTACATTACAATGATTAATTGCGCCCCAGCATACATTTTTCAGAATGCTTACAGTTTTTTACAAACTGACATTGTAAAATGTATAAAACTAGCCTTCTATGGATAGGACATGTAATTAGGTTAAGTGGGATGAAGACGCAACGATCAGAAAAATGTTTGACCAAAGAGGACCAGTGGAAAGACGATCCACAGGATGACCAAAACTAAGGTATAAAAATAACATGGAGGATGATCTAAAATCCATCGGAATTAAAGCATGGAGAAGAGTTGCCAGAGACAGGGGCGAATGAAAGATTGTTTTGAAGAAGGCTTTGGCTCATAACGAGCTGTAATGCTACTGATGATGATGAACATGATCGGAAAATTTTCATTCACTTAAAAAGGGGTGATTAATTTTGCCCCATTCATGGTATTAAATTGTTTATCCAGTTGTTGGTTCTTGTTATTCATAATATTAATCAAAAAAACTTTTTTATAGAGAAATATTTAATATAGATCTTGTTGAATCGTATTAGTAAAAAATTTGTAGTAAATTTTATATTTTACTCTCATATTTTTGAATGAGTAATTTTATCATAAACAATTTACGACATCACAATTTAATCAACCTCTCCAACAAGTTGTAGTTACTTAAGAAGTATTGCCAATCCATTTAGAGATTATTATGGTGGCGATACGAGAGGTCCGTAGCAGTAAAAATTAAGAAAGGAGCTAGGCAAGGATGTGCTTTTTACCCTTGTTATTTAATCTTTATTCCGAGTTCCTATTTAAACAGGCACAGGTGGATTCCAAAGTCAAGGTGAATGGCATAAATATCAACAGCATCAAATACGCCGATGATTACAGTATTGAATGCGGTTTCCGACTTGGGTCTACAACGACTCCTCGGTAGGATTAACTCGGTCTGCGAGCAATTTGTTATGAAAATAAAAACATTAAGAAAACCAAAGTGATGTAAATCCAAAAAAGTCAAACTGTACTTCAACCTTGCATAATAAACGGACACATTTTAGAACAGGTCAACAAGTTTAAGTACCTGGGATGTTGTATCGATAGAAATAAGATCAAAAATAAAGCAGGCCAGAAAATATTTCAAAAAAATTAAAAAACTGCTATGTGATTTTCGAATAAAACTCGAAGTTCTACTACCTTTATTAAAATGCTAAGTCTGATCGACTCTTTTCGATGCAATTCTAGGCGGTAAATAAACTAGAGACCTTTAAAATGTGGACCTACCGGAGAATCGTCAAGATGTCATGGACGTCGCATAACTTAAACAAAGAAGTGCTGCAGAGCAAGGCAAGGAAAAGACTTAACTGGTATGGACACCTTCAGAGAATGCCGGAGAATAGACGGCCAAAAAAAATAGAAGAATGGACTCCGCCAACTAGAAGAAAACGAAGTAGACCAAGACGATCCTGGAGAGACGATGTTTCTCTATTAAACTATGGTTTATATTCTCGAGCCGACATAAGAAGGAATTGAAAACATATTTGGGTTTTAATACGTACGAATAGGAAACTGAAATGCATTAAAATACTCTTTAATGTTTTAAATATATATGAGGGGATTTCAATATATTACATATACGAGGGCATTCCAATATACACCAAATAAATCAATGAATTTCAAATGCTACCAGGGAACATAAGGACTAGGAAGGAAAAAACTATCGTGGCTAAGCAACATCCGACAATAGACAGGGCTACATTTTCAACAGGTAATAAGAAGGGCTAAAAGCAGGGGAGAGTTTCCAAAGGTAGCAGCCATCCTCCATTGAGGAGAGGACATTTTAAGAAAATTATAGATTAAATATTAATAAAAATTAAGGTAAAAACCCTAAAATAGTGCTCATGTTCTGCTTAAAATTCAATAGAAATATTTGACTCTTATTGAATTTTTGGTACCCTTTGAATACTGTAAGAAAACTATTTAAAAAAGTAAAAAAATACAATCGGCGAAATATTGACTGATCTGTCACATCTGTATACACACACAAAAGCTTTATATCTCTCTGTTAAAAAGAATTTTAAATTTACGAGGTCAAAATCGAAACTGAACTGTTGGTAATCGTTTTTAATAGGAAACGATAATAGTATCAAAGAGATCTACATGTAAAGTAGTCGAAAAATTTATTTTTATATTTGAAATGAGTAATTTAAATTCAAGATTAATAAAATATTTAGTTTAACTATTGGAAAAATGAGTAATTTTTATTTAAAAAATGCAGTTTCTGAATATAACTTTTATAAAGTACATTACACTTAAAAAAAAAACAATAAGCAGTTTTTCCAATTAGCAAATTATCTTCCCAAGTAGAAATGATACCGTAAAACAAGAAACAATCAGAGCCGAAACAAAAAATTAATGCAAAGAAGAAAGGCGATAGTCCATTCTTCACAGATTTGACCATTCTATATCAGACGATCAAGCTGAATTTTGTTGGAAATGTCATTTTGAAATAGAATAGAATAGAATAAATATGCTTTATTGTCACTGAAAATTGTACAATTTTATGTGCAAAGCTTACAAAAAGTAAAAAAAAAATAAATAAAAATAACAATTAAAATTTACTAAAATTACAAAAATCGCCAATATCACAAAATAAGAGATAATAAAATATACCATCCACTGCAAAATTTAAATAAATTGCAAATTGCATAATAAAACCTTACGAACTAGTTTACGAATAAGTTTAAGTTGCTGCAAAAGCATTAATATTTTGAAGGCACTGTCAAACATCACCTGGGGCAGCGATACGACAACTCTTCTACGAATCTTTTCATCCTTAGTTTGATCAACAATTGACTACGGCTCAGTGGTATATAACTCAGCCAAAAAATCTGTTCCTAAAGAACTAGATGTAATCCAAAACACGGGACTGCGAGTCACTTTGGGTGTCTTTCGAACAAGCCCCATACCAAAGGAGCAAACCCCTTTAGAATTTAGAAGAGATTTTTTAAGTATGTCATTTGCTTGTAAAGTTCTATCCTCTCTAGATAATCCAGTCTACCACAACGTTCATAGCAATCGTTTTAGCCGCTACTTCTCATCTCATCCTCAATGTAATCCGCCTTTCAATGAACGAATTAACCGATTACTTTATAAATATAGCATAATATTCCCGAAAATATACCGCCCTTCCGAAAACCCTCCTCCTCCATGGACTGTAAATAAACCGCCAGTAATCACTGATCTATCAAAATTTAATAAACATGAATCCACACCAGCCATATTAATAAACCACTTCAATGGATATAGTGACTACCGATAGATCTATACAGATGTATCAAAAACAACAATCAAAGTCGGCGCAGCCATTTTCTGTAATACTCATAATGCTAAATTTAAGTTGTATAACAACTGGACTATCTCCAATGCAGAACTATACGCAATCCGTGAAGCTCTAAAATTCCTTAACAAAACGAACCAGAGAAATTACACAATAATAACTGACTTAATGATTGCCCTTTGTGACATCCAACACATATACTCCTGTTCATACAGACATTTACAAAGAACTTTAAAATGCCGCAAAGGAAAACAAACACGTGGTATTAATCTGGGTTTCATCTCATATTGGAATACACGGTAACGAGGTTGTGGACCGTCTAGCTCACGAAGCAGCGATAAGTGATGGTCAAGTGGAATTAAATAAAATAGTGCCTTCTTCTTCTTCTAGTTCCATGACCGTTATCGATCGCTGGATATCATGTTGGCTACCATATTCGCTATCGTGACTTTATTGACAGCAGCTCTAAATAACGATGTTAAATAGTGCCAAGTAATCTTAAATTGTGCTTAAAAAAAGTAATTAGCTGTAAGTGGCAAAACAAAAGGTTGCAGTGTTCCGAAAAACTAAGGCAAATTAAAGACAATGCTTTACAAAAACAAGCCTTTGTGTTACCTAGAAAAAAACAAGTCATCTTTTCTTGACTTCGACTTGGTCATACGCGCCATACACATCTTTACCGAATTACAAGAGACAATCCTCCATACTGCAACCAGTGTCAAACTAACAGTACAGTAAAACATATTTTAACCGAATGTCAAATTTTCCAGGAAACGAGAAGTAAACTCAACCTTTCCAGTGACATAGGCGAGCTTCTTACGGACAATAATGATCTAAACAATATTATAAAGTTTTTAACGCCTATAGGCATAAAAGATATTTAAATTAAAATCTAGTCTGTATCACAAATTACTGATGGGAAACTGCATTGGTCTGCAGGCTAAACTAAGTGAGCCAGATATGGTGAAACAAAGCATCTAACCCAAACGCAAACTAAACATTGGCAGCTGGATGTTTAAAACTGAGCATGAGCAGAGGTAATGGGGACTGTTATGGTTATGGATCAGACATCAGAGAGCGCAGTGGGAACCACATACACGGTCTCTGCACAGCGGTGAAGTAGGCAAGAGGAAACCACTTCACTACATTCCTAAGACAATTTTCTACAATATGGAGTGTTACAAAATTAGATTAGGTCAGTCAGGCAAACCGATTGACAATCGGCGTCTTTTCACGTCCGGGGTGGGAGATGTGGAATGGGCTACCGGGCTCAATGCGACAGAGAACCAGGTCGCAGGTGCACAAAGGACTACTGGAACACTAAATAAAATCTCTCTTCGGAAAACCAACAGATTTGGAACTTGGAATATACGAGGTTTGATCCAACATCCTGGAAAGTTACATATAATAGAGAGAGAAATGGCTGATTATCGAATTTCTATGCTTGGCATCAGTGAAACTCATTGGAAGAGTAAGGGGCATTTCCGAAGCTCCTCTGGCAATACCATTTATTTCTCAGGCCACCAAACAGAGAGCATCAATGGGGTTGCAATTATAATACCACCCACATTCCAGAACTACGTAAATGGATATGATGCAGTTAATGACAGAATTATACATCTGAGACTAAAGTGCTCAAAATCCATTCTCCACATCATACAAATATATGCCCCGACATCCACGGCAGAACAAGCAACACTAGAAGACTTTTATATGGCTCTCGAAGGTGTACTTGATAAAATACCAAACAAAGACATAGTGGTGATACTAGGCGACTTTAATGCCAAACTTGGAAGAACGAATCTAGATGACCACATAAAGATAATTGTAGGGCCATATGGTCTAGGAGATAGGAATGAGCGAGGAGACCGACTACTAGAATTCTGCAACCAAAGGAAATTTTCTGTGATAAACACGCATTTCAAACATCATCCGCGTAGACTCTATACCTGGAAATCACCTGGAGATAGAACAAGAAATCAAATAGACTTTATTCTGATCAGTTCGAGATGGAAGTCTTCAATTACCAACGCAAAAACATTTCCAGGAGCAGAATACGGAAGCGATCACCAGCTCTTGATGGCAGATTACAGAATGCGTTTCATGAACATACGCAAAGCTTCTCCCCGTTCTTTTGGGCTAACGGACTCCGAATTAGCTACCTTTAAAGAGAGAATTGAACCAGCACTAACCAGAATAGGGAACAATCAGTCAGAACAAAGCGTGGATGAAGCCTGGACAGATATTAAAGAAACCATCGTAACAACAGTGAACCAATGTCGCCAACCATCTATAAATAATAGCAATAAACCATGGATCAGCAGAAACACGTGGAAAGTGATTGAACAAAGAAAGCAACTTAAAGTTGGCCCCTGTGATAAACAGACATATAAAGCTCTCTCCAGAGATATTCAACGAAAATGCCGAAAAGACAAACAGTAATACATCTCTGAAATCTGCCAAGAAATAGAAAATCACGGATATCGAAATGAAACCAAAGACCTCTTCCGGAAAGTGAAAATTGAACCCAAGAACTATGCAATAGAGGACAAACATGGTATTATCATAAGTGATATCGACAGAGTGTTGGAAACATGGAAAAACTATTGTTCAGAGCTCTACAGGGAAGAACACGTAAATCTAGGCCACACTTCAGCCCTCGAAAACACTGAATACAACCCTGAACCTGAAATTCTGCTGTCCGAGATTGAAGAAGCTGTAACTCACCTCAAGAAGAATAAATCCCCTGGCTGCGATGATATCACGGGAGAGCTCCTTCAAAACATGGGAGACAAAGGATGTTACATAATGTGGAAACTTTGTAATAAAATTTGGAGATGTGGAAAGTGGCCCAGAGAATGGCGCACATCATTGTGCATACCAATCCATAAAAAAGGAACAACTACAAAGTGTAGTAATTATCGTACCATCTCACTGATTTCCCATCCAAGCAAAATATTACTAAGAATCATTAAACGCCGTTTGCAACAGTACTTAGACAACCAAATTCCCCAAGAACAAGCAGGCTTTGTCAAAGGGAAGGGTACGAGAGAGCAAATCCTTAATATGCGGCAGCTCATAGAAAAGGCCCGCGAATTTAAAATTCCAATAATAATCTGTTTTCTAGACTACCAAAAGGCATTTGATTGTGTAAAGTGGGAAGTTCTCTGGACAGTTCTTGATGAGATGGGAGTTCCAGATCATTTGGCAATATTAATTAAAAACTTATACGAAGATAACTCAGTTAAAATAAGAATTGAAAACCAGCAATCTGATACCTTCAAAACCAGCAGAGGTGTACGACAAGGCTGCATACTATCTCCAGACCTGTTCAATTTATATGGAGAATACATAATGAGGAACGCACTCGATAGATGGAGAGGCGGCATCTCCATTGCAGGGAAAAAGATCTCAAACTTAAAATTCGCAGACGATACAACACTGATAGCAACATCTGAAGAGAAGACGTCGAGACTGATAAAGAGAGTAGAAACCGAAAGCAACAAGTGTGGGCTCAAGATTAATAATCAGAAAACAAAAATCATGATTGTGGACCACGCGAATGTCCTCCAAACAACAGGCGCCCTAAATCAATTCGAGAAAGTAGACGAGTTCACGTATCTAGGATCTTCCTTAAGCAATGCAGCCTCCTGCCATACGGAAATTCGCAGAAGAATAGGAATGGCCAAGAACGCGATGAGTCGACTGTCAAAAATATGGAAGGACCGCTCTTTGTCCAAAAAACTCAAAATGAGACTGGTACGGACACTCGTTTTTTTAATCTTTAGTTACGGTGCCGAAACATGGACAATAAAATCAGAGGATAGGAAAAGGATTGACGCATTCGAAATGTGGTGCTGGAGACGAATGCTACGCGTCTCGTGGACGGAGCACAGATCCAATCAGTCGATTCTCGAAGAGCTAAACATTCAGACCAGACTCTCCTCTCAGTGTCTTGCAAATGTTTTAAAGTTTTTTGGCCACATTGCGAGAAGAGACAATGACAACTTAGAAAGACTAATTGTGTGCGGAAACGTAGAAGGACGTAGAGGCCGAGGACGCTCACCTATCCGATGGTCAGATCAAGTACAGAAAGCCACTGGAGAGACGTTTTCCGAGTCCATGAGAGCAGCCCAAAATCGCAAGAGATGGAGAGAATTGACAGCCCGCATTGTAGGGAATCACGATCCTCAGCAATGAGGAAACGACAAGAGAGAGAGAGAGAGATCACAAATTACATATATCAATCTTCTCCCATGTTAGTATGTAATTAATATTTACATTTCTTTATTCTAATATGTATTTTTCATTGTTGTCGTCTATAACCTCAGTGGTACGGACGACATTAAATAAATCAACAAAAAAAAAGTTGCTGCAGTTAGTTAAAAGTACAATAAAAACTAGAGCTAAGATTAATATTATTACTAAAATTAATATCAAACTCACCAGTCTTCCGGGTTGAACCGCGTCGATGTCCATTTTGCCAAGCTTTCGGCATCCTCTCTGATGCCTTCCTCAGGGCTTCCGAGGTCTCAGTCTCCCGAGCCCCCAGACACTACTACACTGTTCACTATTCACGGCAGTAGTGACAGCTTTCCAACGCTGCTAACAATAGAATTATTGATTCCTGACTATCCAACATGTTACCTAAACAATACAATGTATGGTGGATGCCAGATTTAAAATTGCACGGTATCTTAAGAAGAAGAAGATATTTATCTCCTATTATACACATAAAACAGTCCTGTTAGCAGTCGATTAAGACCGTTGGAATATTCTCTCATATAAACGAAATATCGAGTACATAGAAATATGGAATATCCGAAATGCCTTTTTATTAGAAAACTTTTTTATATTAGAAACTAAGAATTATTAATTCAATTTTCTCTTAAACATTCAGCTACATCAGCCAAAAACAAAGTATTCGTATAATTTAGCGTCCGTCATTTGCAATAATAGTATGGAGGAGTCACATTTCAGTCAAGCTTTTATGAACCGTCGAGTTGTGTCATAAATAAAAAGTTTTCTCTTTTACTTTGTCAAGAGAATGAAGTCGACCAATAAAACAAGACGGAACGACTATGGATTTGCATAAGAGCCGAAACGCTATATCTACAAATTTCTGATAGAGTCCCTGCTATAAAATCAGATTTATAATTATAAGAGTGACGTAAGTGTAGGCAAATTGTAGTTATTTATGAATAATTTGTTTTGAGATATGAAAGGGGAAAGCGAACGGTTGAATCAATACAGGATGCTGGAAGAGATACAGAGGTTTGTGAACCTATAAATAACAATAGTATCTACCTAATTGTGTTCAACAAATATATTATAATAATTATTATAGTCCTGCTAGTAACGATATAGTTATGAAATATCAAAATATGTAAAAGCAGCAGCAATAACAGACACTGGAGGAATGGAAAATGCACATATAAATAAAACAGAAATCACATACTTATGCATACTTGTAAACCAGTTATCAAAATATACCAGTATATCTTATGGCAATCATTTTTTGGAATTGTTCTGGCCAATCGAAGAACCACATTTTCGCCGATTCCAACATTTGGTAAAGGTTCTGGATGCTCTTCTTTACCAGTATATAGTTCAAAATTATATACAATTCCGTTGGTATCACATAGGAGAAACGCTTTATAGGCCCACTTTTTTGGTTTATTTTTATATACATTTTTAGACTATGTTTTCCTTTGAAAGGAAGTTTTCTATAACTGGTTCTAAAAGCGGTTTGATTTTGTATAACTTCTATACAGCCCTAAACATCCATCCTTGGATATAGGCCTCCTCCTCCTTCTGCCATGCCTTTCTATCTTGGGCAATTTGCATCCATTTTGACCCGGCGTGTTTCTTCAGGTCATCTGACCATCGCATTGATGGCCTTCCCCTTTTGGGTTGTGATTCCATGGTCTCCAATGTATAATTGTCTTAGTCCATCTTTCATCTTTCTGCCTTAGGGTGTATCCGGCGAACTTCCATTTAAGCTTTGCTACTTCGGTTGAGACATCTGTCACTTTTGTTTTCTTACGGATCCATTCGTTTCTTTTTGTGTCTGATAGTTTAATGTTCAGCATTTGTCTTTCCATGGATCTTTCTGTCTTTGCTATTTTTTCCATATTTTCCTTTGTAAACGTCCATGTCTGAGAGCCATATGTGAGGACAGGGAGTATACATTGATTGAAGACTCTCGTTTTTAGGCATTGGGGATATTTTGAATTCTTTAGAATATAAGACAGTTTTCCAAATGATGCCCAGGCCAATCTTATTCTTCTCTTTATTTCTTCGGTCTGATTTTCTTGATTTAATTTAGTGAGTTGACCTAGATATATATACTCTTTTACTTGTTCTATTCTTGTTTGTGCCACTGTAATTATTAGTTCTTCTGGTTGATTAGTCATGGTTTTTGTTATACTGTAATTCATCTTGAGTCAAATTTTTGTCGATTCTCTATCTAGTTCTTCCATCATTGTTTGTAATTCTTCACTTTTTTCTGTTAATAATACAATATCATCAGCATATCATAAATGATTCAGATTTTGCCCGTTTATGTTAATTCCCAAGCCATCCCAGTGTAGTCGTTCTAAAAACATCTTCTAGCGCTTGGTTGAATAGCTTGGGCAAGATGGTATCTCCTTGTCTTACTCCTCGGTTTATTTTAATAGCGCCCGTTTGTTTCATTAGCTTAATAGTTGTTGTTGCCTTGTTGTATATATTTGTAATTAAGACGGTATATCGGTAGTCTATTCTGCTGTTTTGTAGGGAATTCTGTACTGCCCAGTGTTCCACACTATCAAATACCTTCTCGAAATTAATAAATGCCATATATAGCGGGATATGATATTTGTTAGTTTTTTCGATTAAAATCTTCATCGTTAAAAGGTGGTCACTTGTACCGAAGCTCTTTCTAAATCACCACGTCTTTTCCTGGCGATTTATTATTCTTCATCTCTTTGAGTGTTCTTCTTATCTCGTTTTTACTGATTTCTGGTTGTAAGTCGGAATTAACATTTTTTTATTTTTATTTGTAGTTGCTTAAGGATTTCTTGGGTTGGTTTCTGTTTTGTATTGTGGTCTCTGTACCTTCGTTGTTCTTTATACCATTAATTTGTATCGTTTCATGTTTTTATTTTGTTCAATTGCTTTTTCTATTTTTTCTTTCTGTACGCTCCTTTTATATTCCTTGATATTCCTTCTGATAGCTTTGTTTACCTCTTTGTAATCTACTGTGTTTCTTTTATCTTGTTCCAGTAATGTTTTTCTTTTACTCATGAGATTTTTTGTTTCCTGGGACACATAGTTTTCCTTTTTTATTTTTGTTTGTGCTACCTCTTTTTCCGCCTTTGCTAATGTATCGGTTAATAGCTGATTTATTTCTTCGATATTTTTGTTTTCCAAATCTCTAGTGACCAGTATACTTTCCCTTATGTTTTTTTATATTCGTCTTTTGAGTGCTTAAGTTTGTATAACTTATCACCGGGAATTATCTGACTATTGTCATTGAAGTGGATATTGTTTTTTATTTGTTCCCAGCGATTCCGACTTATAGTTTTTGCAACAACTGAAATTCGAGTAGACGCTTTCCAGTAGATTCTAGTTGAGGGTAAACCATACACTGACATGAACAAACGTACACTGAAAAATTGTTCTATTTCGTTCTTGTCCACATTTAAAGATTTTTCGGTGTTCTTTTGGGTAGAATACAGATTTGTTTCATAAACGATATTGTCCAAAATATTGTCATCTATCATCGTTCTAAATTACTTGATGGGAGTATACAGGTTTTCAGGTTCTGGCGGTAAACTACCTTTTCAAGGTTGAATTGACTGTGCAGAACGACTAGTAATTCGTTTCCATGTGATATTCTGATGATTGAGCACGTCATTTTCGATGTCTTTGTCATCCTCTTTTTTATTATCATCTTCCTGGTTCTTATTATTGTCTTCCAGATCTTCCAGGCTCACTTCTTCCGGACAAACATTTTCTGAAATATGTAGCACTTCACCATCGTCACTGTCGGATTCTAGAATGGAATCTTCAGAGTGGTATCCACCAATATCTCTTATTTGAACATTATTTAGTCCTTTCTTGCATTAAAATGATTTTACACAGATAAGTTCCATTTCTATTACGACCTGCAAAAAAAATATGTTATATATTATGGACCATTGTAACTTTAAAGATACACAACATTTTTTACTCACAAAATACCTAATATTTTATTATCAGAACATATATTTGCTACAAAAGTCAGATTGTAATCACTTTTAGTTTTATTTTTTTTTTTTATTTTGTCAGTTAGTATAGAAAGTACTTGAAAGTACGGAAACAACGGACGTTTACGAAAATATAAGGTTAAGAAATAGTACGGGTAGGAAAAGCTTAACATTCCTGGACGACTGTGAAGATTGCTAAGTCGAGGCGCAAGCCGAGACATAGCAACACAGAGTCCAGGAATGTGGCTTTTCCTACGAGGTAAATATACTATTTTTCCGCAAATCGTTTAAAATTCGACAGATATTGATAGAATTAAAAAAAAAACGAGATAATTTTATTCCCAAATAAATTGTGCTTTGAAATTCCTAATAAAATTACTTGGGTTACTATGGATTACTTACTATGGTATTGAGGTTGAATTGTCAAACTTGACGCTTATAAATTCAATTGCTGGTGTTCTCGAAAGTAAAATGATAAGTGATGATGAAATTTCTATTCCTGGGATTCCTTCAGAGCTGGTTGAGGCAGTGAATACTGCTTCATTAGAATTATTGCCAAAGAAACCAAGAGAAAAGTACGAAAATGCATACAGACGTTTTATGGATTATCGCATGAGTAAAAATACGAGTTCTTTCTCAGAAAATGTTGTAATGGCATACTTCCTAGACCTTTGTTTAAAGATGAAATCTTCAACATTATGGGCCAATTATTCAATGCTGAAGTCAACCCTTGCACTTAAACACAATGTAGATATATCTACATACTCAAAACTTCGTTCTTTATTGAAACGGCAAGCTCAAGGTTATAGGGCAAAAAAATCTAAGATTTTAACGAAGGAAGAAATTAAAAAAAAAACACTTTCACCCTGCATGTTGTCCAAAATGTTTCTCATAGTTCTAAGGGTGTTCCTCCAATGTTCAATAATTGTACTAACTGTCATATTACTGTAAATATAACAAATTGATCTTAAAAATGTATTCAGCAATGACTTGATGTTTTCAAAATATAAATTAATTCCTTATAAGCAATGTGTTTTCTATCATTTATGTAGAACACTAACAACTGTACGGAAATATCATTTCCTTACAGTAAGGAAATGACATTTCCTTACAGTAAGGAAGTCCTGACTTTTTCTTCGAGAAATTTTGACAGGAATGTCCCAGAATGGAGGAGTCCCAGGAATGCAAATTTCATCATCACTTATCATTTTACTTTCGAGAACACCAGCAATTAAATTTATAAGCGTTAAGTTTGACAATTCAACCTCAATACGTTTCCATAGTAACCCAAGTAATTTTATTAGGAATTTCAAAGCACCATTTATTTGGGAATAAAATTATCGCGTTTTTTTAAATCAATCAATATCTGTCGAATTTTAAACGATTTGCGGAAAAAATAGTATGTTCACCTCGTAGGAAAAGCCACATTCCTGGACTCTGCGTTGCTAAGTCTCGGCTTGCGCCTCGACTTAGCAATCTTCACAGTCGTCCAGGAATGTTAAGCTTTTCCTACCCGGTAAACAATGTACTATTTCTTCAAACGTCAAATAATGATGACATTACTTATCTAACTTGATACTGTCAAAGTTCGATTTCTCCGCCGGCAGCAGTTTTTTTCCCATTTCTTTACGGCGGAGGGAAAAATGTTGTCATGGCAACAATATGAAACATGTCACAAAGCAACAATACAAATGTCATTAGTAATATTCAAAGTACAATTAGTTAAAGAGGCATTTTCAAAATTGAAACCGTGCAAAAATGTTCCCGACTCTTGATACGCATTGGTGATTGTTGATGATACTGATTGTCGAGAACAACTTTCAGCAATTATTCCCGATTTTGGCGGCTTGCGAACAACAATAAGCTGTCTTTAATAATTGCAAACAACTTTAACCAGGGAGACGCAAATCCCACCGACGACTTACTTATTTTAATTTCTAACATCTAGACGACCTTGATAGTTGTCACAGTTAATTTCGAGTAAAAATAGCGTATGAATTGTACTATTTATGGCTGAAAATTGCTATGTTTGAAGAAAAAATAGTATACTTTATTCGGCAAAGAAGCAACTTTTCTTGACTTGCCCTCTATTACGCGCCTCACTTCGTTCGGCGCCTAATATCGGGCGCGTCAAAAAAAGTCATGCTTCTCCGCCTCATAAAGTAATATACTATTATGACTTTTATTCAGTATGTAACTTGTGAGTTATAAAGGGCAATACAGGGTTAAGAATAATATCGAAAATACCTTTTTATGTAATCACATTGTGTTTTAATAGTTTAAGCTAAATTTAAGTTGATTTGTACAAAATGGCAAGTCCGTAAATAAACATAACATTACATTACATTGTATAGAACTAGCCATCAAGACATTGAACAAAAAGCCGTTCACGAGAACTGAGAACAACAAAATGAAAACATTTATTTATTATTTATTATATACTTATATCGCTATTATATTAGTTTTTTATGTTGTTCTTAATCTTTCTTTCCTCCTACCTGTTGTATATTTATTTATTTCTATAAACTTCTCATGTCAAAATCCTTCAAAACTATTGTAACATCTGTGATGTTTATATTACGCCACATAATCAATAAACGGGGTACGCTACCGACCGGTGCACCAAAGCCAGCGCATAAAATGTCCCTCCGATTCGGTACGCGCTGTGTGCCTGTGCTCTACTGCAATCTGTGCTACTGCATTGTATTCCTTTTGATGGGCCATAAATCAAGCGACACCGAACAATGGGCAACTGGAGGCCGGAGCAGCATCGCTGAACGAGTGGCCCGATGAACAATGATCCGACCAGAAAGACGTTGTGCTTACTCCTGTCCTGCTAAGACGGTGCCGCGCATTGCTCCTGTTGTACTCACCATCGAAATAGATGAATGGTGACAACATGTTAGAGGCCTAGGAGAGAACGGAAGAACGGACACTTGTTTATGTGAAATGTTTGTGTAACTTATACAGGGTAATGCTGGGAAGGATCAGAAAACAATTATTATTATAATTACACATTTATATCAAAGCAAACCAAAGCTTATGTGTCTCAGGGTACCAAATCAATACTTAATAACATAAACAAATAAAAAAACTACTAAATCCAAAATGTTTTCACGATTCGGTCTGCTTCTATATAAATTACTAGCTACTTACTAGCTAAATTTACTAAACTTTTATACAATATTTAAAACCTACAACCTAAAACCTCTGAAAATTTTAAATAACTGTAATATAGTCAACACCAAATGATCCCGATTATGTTTAAAATCTTCAGAATTACTCCTTATATAGATGTGATCGTAATCGCGATGGAAGAGTCTGTACGTATACATGTATCAGAATCTTCTTCTCATGGCGCCGTCTCCTTTCTAAGGTTGACGATCCATATGGCAATTGTGGTTTTAGAAACTGCTGCGCGAAAGATTTCGGCGAATGAGCGGTCGAACCATTTCCTTAGGTACGAGTATTGGTGTTTTCCTACTGATCTTTTGCCCTGTCCTTTTCCTTTCAGTATAACTTGAAGTAATTCATATTTTTCGCCTCTCAACACCTGACCAAAGTATTTCATTTTCCTCTTTTTGATTATTCTTAACAATTCTTTTTGTTTACACATTCGACGAAGTACCTTAAAATTAGTAACTTTTTATACTCATGGAATTCTCAATATTCGTCTGTATATATACATCTTAAAGGCATCTATTCTTTTTTCTATTTCAGAGTATCAGAAAATATATGTATCAGAATAGCTGTCAGTTATATGGAGCTTTTTGGCTTAAAAATATGCAAAAACAAGTGGTTTGTTGTCCTTATTAAATATCGGATAAGGCTTTTCCGAACACTTTATTAACTGTCTAAGTTAAATATTCCCATTGTAATTGGAGACTTTTAATTTTTTTCATTTAATTTTAATTTAATTTTAGTTATTATATATTTTTATTTTTTTGGTGTTTATTTGTTTCGAATATTGGCGATCATTCTAGCTATGATTATTTTATTAACTGATGCTTTAAATAGATTAGATATTGTTGTGGAGAACCATTTCCTCAGGTTTTTAACCATGTTATTCTTCTTTTCCCAATTCCTCGCTTTCCGAATACTTCGCTTAAAGGATTATTTTCAGTTATCTGTATTTTGTGCCGTTTTTCATTATATGTCTTAGACATTCTAACTTTCTCCTTTTAAGCGTATACATTACTTCTCTTTCTTTCCCCGTTCTTTGCTGTACAGTCTTGTTGGTTATCTTTTCCGTACATAATATGGAAGAATTGCGAAGAATATGCATTCTCTGCTTTATATAAAAAAAATTTAATGTCAGTATCCTCATTTCTGATTATATCAATAAGTACAGAAAATGCTATCTAAAACTACTCAAAGCAGCCAAAAAATCCCACTTTCATAATCTCATAACAAGCTCCAAAATATTTCAAAAGAAACTTGGTCAACAATAAACGATTTTTGAAATAAAACCAGTCTAGCGAATCAAACCTTTTTTTGTGCCTAACCCCGAAAATCTAATTGATTACTTTGTTAACGTGAGTAAAAATATAACCTTAACTCTTTCGCCACAACAAGATCCAGTTTTCTATCTCCCCAATTCAAAAAACATTGCTGATACCTTCTTTTTAAGACCAGTTGATAAGACTGAACTGATTCGAACAAATCTAGTATAAAAAGCAAATCGTCCTGTAGTACTGATGGATTATTTATTAAAATTTTCTCAAATCTTCCGCATAATGTTTTGGAGGTCATGGTCTCGCTAGTAAATGATTCCCTTGAAAAAGATACATTCCCTAACTGCCTGACTGCCATCGTTATTCCTCTTCATAAAGGTGGAGAAAAATCTGCTGCCTGTAACTATAGACCTATTGCCTTTTTACCAGCACTATCAAAAATTATTGAAAGGCTTATAAACGTTTGACTTATGCCCTTTCTCCTTAAACATAATATTTCATCGCAAAATCAGTTCGGCTTTTTGTCTAATAAATTTACTAGTGATGCCATGTTTTCTGTATTACATGAGGTATATCTATCACTAAATAGTAACCTTTCCTCCGCCACCGTTTTCTGCGACTATTCCAAAGCCTTTGACTGCGTAAATTATGACATTATATTAAAAAAATTAAGTTTCTATGAAATTCGGGGTGTGTCTTTGAATTGGTTCAAAACTTACTTGGTAGGTAGGAAACAATTGGTTATAATAAAAGACACCGCTAATTTGCTTATAATCAAAGCTTGGTCAGACTCCAACTTACTTAGCTTTAACGTGGATAAGACAGTAGCATTATCTTATAAAGGAGTCATTCAACCCTTACTTTTGAATGAGAGCCAAATCAGTGTCGTTAATTCCATGAAATTTCTAGGTATTCTTATCTACAGTGATCTTAAATGGTCCTTGCATACTGACTCCTTAAGGAAGAAACTAGCCTCAGCTTGCTTTGCAATAAGATCTGTTTCGAATGAACTTAATTTATCTACTATCAAAATGGCATATTTCTCATTGTTCGAGTCCCACCTTCAATATGGGCTTCCATTTTGGGGTTCTAGTACAGCGGCAAAATTTGATACTATTTTTAAGTTGCAAAAAAGAACAATTCGTTATCTATTTGGTCTCAAACAAACAACTCATTGCAGGACCTACTTCAAAAATCGCGGAATTTTGGCGCTTCTTTCTTTATTTATTTTGAAAACAGTTTGTTTGATTTGCAAGCATCTAAACATTTTTCCCGATAGACATGATCATGGCTACTCCATTAGAAATTCGTTTTGTAACGTTTATTTACCGATCCCGTCCACTCAGCTAGTAAAGAATTCTATTCTATATAGTGCAAAAAAACTTTATAATCACCTTTCAAGAGAAATTAAATCCGCAACATCTAAGTTTCGTAATATGACAAAAATCTCTCTGTCTGAAAGACGATATTATTCAGTTGACAAGTTTCTTAATGTATAACAAAGAAACAAAATTAGTATTGTTAATAATTACATTTGGGTGTCTCAAGCAGTGGCTACAATTTGTTTCATTTGTTGTTGTCTGTACATTATGTAAGTTATATAATAATTTTACTAATTTAAAATTGTATTGTTCTGTTTTTTATTATATTTGTTTTTGTTTTATACTTTCTATACTTTTTGACTGAATTTTTTTAGCTTTGTCCATAAAATTGTTCAATAATTTCTAGTGACAATAAAGCATATTTCTATTCTATTCTATACATAATATCCTTAGGATTCTTCTGTGTAACCTCATCTCGAAGGCTTCAAGTTTTTCTCTATCGCTTCAGTGAGTGTCCAGGATTCAACTCCTTACTACAATATCGAGAAGATATAATATCGTAGGAGTTTTACTTTTATCTCCAGATTAAGGTTGTGGCTTTTAAAGAGTTTGGCCATTATGTTGAATGCACTCTTAGCCTTCTCTATTCTACATTTTACTTCTTATGAGTGATTCAATTGTTCATTTACTATTGTTCCAAGATAAATAAACTGTTTTACTCGGTTCACTGGTGTATTCTAGATAAACATGTGAATGTCTCGAATTTTATTTTTGATATCTATCTATCTATCTAATTAGCCTTCTTCGGTCCATCTTTGGACATAGGCCTCCCCAATCCTTTTCCATTCTTATCTGTCTGTCGCTACAGTCATCCATCTAGAGCCCACGTGCTTTTGATATCATCTGCCCATCTCATTTGGGGCCTTCCTCTGCTTCGTTTATATTCCCACGGTTCCAAGAATTTTGTTCCATCGGTCTTCTTTTTGTCTTATATTGTGTCCGGCAAATCTCCATTTCAATTTTGCAACTTCTTGCCTAACATTCCTCACTTTTGTTTTCTCTCTTATCCACTCGTTTCTCTTCTTATCCATTAGTCTTATGTGCAACATTTGTTTTTCCATTGCTCTTTGGGTTTTTATGATTTTGTCCATGTTTGCTTTTATAAATGTCCACGTTTGGGAACCATAAGTAAGAAGAGGGAGTACGCATTGATTATATACTTTGGTCTTCAGATGCTGTGGATATCTTTTGTTTTTAAGAATGTAGCTTAGTTTGCCAAATGCCGCCCATGCCAGTCTAACTCATCTCTTGATCTCTGCTGTTTGGTACTCTTTGTTAAGTTTTATAATTTGACCAAGATATTTATAATCCTGAACTTGTTCTATTTCATCTTGTCCGATTCTCATTGTGATGTCTTCATCCGTATTTGTTATAGTTTTGGTCTTGCTGTAATTCATATTAAGGCCTATCTTTCCAGCTTCTACGTCCAGTTCTTTCATCATTTTAAATAATTCTTCTTTTTTATCGGTTATCAATACGATTTCATCAGCGTACCTTAGATGGTTCAAGCGTTGTCCACAAATTTTTGTACCTTTTTTTTCCCATTCTAATCTTTTAAAAGTATCTTCAAGAGCCTGATTGAAAAGTTTCGGTGATATTGTATCACCCTGTCTCACGCCTCTACTTATTTGTAATGATTTTGTTCCTTCATATACTTTAATTGTTGTTTTGGCTTCCTTATATATATATATATATATATATATATATATATATATATATATATATATATATATATATATATATAATATATATATATATATATATATTGGTTATTAGTTCCGTATATCTGTGGTCAATTCGGCTGTTAATTAAAGAACTTTTCACTGCCCAATGTTCGACACTGTCGAAAGCCTTTTCGAAATCTATAAACGCCATATATAGAGAAATGTGGTATTCATTTGCTCGTTCTATAAGTATTTTCATACTTAGTAAATGGTCACTTGTGCTGAATCCCTTTCTAAAACTAGCTTGTTCTTTCGACTGGTATCCATCGAATTTTGTCGTTAATCTATTGGTTAAAATTTTTGTTAGAAGTGGTGACCTTTATTTTTGCTGATTATTGCCTATTATTAGTTGCTGTAAACTGTTTAAACTGTCTGCAAAATAACGGTGTCATCTGCATGTAATTTTTCCAGGTATTATCAATACTCTCTTTGTCCACGATTACCTCCCCGTTGTCATTAACAAGTGTACTTAATCTTCTGTTTTTACATTTGCTGTAATTTCTCTTACCTTTTTATGCACGTTGAAGTCGTCCTATTTACTTTGTAGAATTTCGATTTCTTGGCATTTTTTCTTCAGTTCTTTCTAATTGGCTTCTCTGATCTTTGTCTGAAGATATCGTTGTAGTGTTTTATACATAGGAGCAAAGATTATTCTCGTATTTGCAGATGATGTAGATGCAGTAGCACAGACAACACTGGAAGGTAAGGATATAGTATCGAACTTTGAAGAAGCAACACTAAGCGTAGGCCTGAAAATAAACGATGAGAAAACTAAATACATGGTCGTATCAAAGAAGGAACGACAGCGAATAAGACAAAACATTACCATAAACGATCATAATTTTGAGGTGGTCAAAGAATTCAAATACCTAGGAGCAACAATTACCAGTGAAAACACAGGAGAACGGGAGGTTGAAATACGAATACTGGCGGGGAATAAATCATTATTTGCCATTCAACATCTAATGAGGTCAAAGCTTCCCTCAAGGCGTGCCAAAATCCAAATGTACAAAACCATAATATGACCAGCAGTGACATATGGAAGTGAAATGTGGACATTGAGAAAGAAAGAAATCAATAAGCTATTAGTATAGGAACACAAAATCCTGCGAATTATATATGGTCCTTGCAGAGACAGCGTGACAAATGAATGGAGGAGCAGATACAACAATGAAATAGAGACTCTCCTCGGGAAAGGAAACATCGTAAGATACATAAAAGCCAATAGATTAAGATGGGCAGGCCACGTGCTACGGAGTGATGACGACAGACTGATTACCAATGTGTTTTGGGAAAGACCAGATGGTAAAAGATCGACAGGAAGGCCTAGAAAAAGGTGGAAAGACGCAGTCGGGGAAGACCTGGAGAAGATGGAAGTAAGGTCATGGGAAATAATAGCACAGGATCGAAATCAATGGAAGGCAATAGTAAACGCGGCAAAAACTCACGAAGAGTTGTAAAAGCCAATGATGATGATGATGTTTTATACATAGATTTATTGTTCTTGTTTTTCCTTCTTTTTTCATCAACTGCCGAATCTCTGTCGTCATTTATGTCTTATTTTTACCTTCTCTGTTCTTTATAAAATTGTCTTTATTGTTGTCTATCGGTTTATTAAGGGATTATATCTTCCTTTTCTTTGCTTTTCATTGTATTATCGATTTCTTTAAATTTTCAACAATAAACATCTTTTTCAACACATTTATTAACATTTTTCATTCTTCTTTGGCTTGTTCTATGACTATCCCATCTTTTCCAGGTGCTTTATTCTTTTGTATCTCCGAGAGAGTTCTTTTTGTTTTATCTGTTGGTTTATCTGGGATGTCTTTTGAGCCCACATTTTGGACTTTTGGTATTTGATATTAACTAATCAAAGTCAAAATTTTCACTAATAGATCAGTGAAATTATTCGTTATAACTGATTCCCATTATTCATTATCATTAGACTTTTGTCACATGAAAACAAAAGAAAAGGGATAATACTCTGAAATAATATAATAACAAATCCCCGTAAAGGAACAAGGGTTGGCAATAACATCTAGACAACGAAGGAGAGCAAAGGCAATAATATTCAAACATGATTAGTCCTTTCGCAAGCTATCCTAGCAGCCCGAACGCAAATCTTCTAATGCCTTATTATTTATGGAGCAATTCAAAGTCATAATTTAAATACTAAGTGTTATTGTTAATATCAGAGGCGAGCGCCGATTATGTCAGAGAAAGCCGGGGTGAAACGTAGGAGAGGGGGTCGTGGGGATGAACGGGCGCTACTCTGCGACCGACCACGAGCCAGGCGGCCATGGTCATTAGCACGCCCGAACCTACAAGAATGGCCGCTAGATGTGTGCTTATCCTACCTATAAATCATTACAATATGCAATATAATTCTGGAAGGTCTATCTGCTTTTTCGCAGGCAGATGCTCTTTATATGCCCCGTCCCATTGTCCCGCACCCCGAAGGAATCCTGCTCTGGAGGGCTGGAGGGGATGAGAGTTGTCGTCATTTATTTGTTCGATATGTTTATTTAAATTTACACGTTTGTAATTAGAGGTATTACATTATGTTAAACCAGACACGAAATTCCATTCAAATTTTATTGAATACAATTTAACTTTTCTTCATTTTTCTGTATGTTTGTGTGAAAATTCAAGATGAAAGGTTAAGAAATATGAGTCTACATTTTTTCCGTAATCATTCCAGCGAGTTTTAAAATCGACCGATTTTTAAGCTATGTGGACGATGTCGTTGAAAGGCAGTTTTTTTTAATTCGGCACATTAAAAATTTCAAGTATATTCCTTTAAATTACGCCAATTTGCCGATTATGATCTCTTAATTGCTGTTATCAATTTAAAAATATGGACGAACTGCGTACCAAATTGTCCAAGGTCAACTTTTTTTTAATTTGAAAAAAATACAAACGTTCCAAATATGAAAGAATAATTATCCTACAAGCAATGATTAAAAAATTATTTTAATTGAATCGGTGAGTGGAAAAACGATACCTATAACTCCAAAATCATACATTTGAGATGAAAACTGAAAAAACTGTTTATTTTAAAAAGTATACATTACGTAAGAAATATGTACATTGCAAGTTTGAAGCTAAACACATTCCTTTAACGAATGTAAAGAATTTTTTTTTTGTTTTTTAATAAACGACATGTGCGCCCAAACGTCACTTGGAGTTATACCTTTTTTCCACTCAACATTAAAAATGCGTTGAAATATTTACGTTATTAATAAAATAAAACGGATAAACTCTGTTAAGAAGCCGACTAACGAGAAAGTGATTTTAAATCTCATTAATCCTGAGGATTGGAAACATTATTACAAATATCTATTAAATGAGAACAGAGACGAATTTAAAGAAGATATGAATTCATCAAGAATCAAAATTCTGGGAGAGCATATTACCATAGATATCAACATAGTTCAAAAAAGCTATAGCAGGGATGAAGAATGGGAAAGCAAGTGGACCAGAGGGAGTAACTACAGAATTAATAAAGAATAGCTCAGAGAAATTACACGGAATGATCACGGTGATATTCAACGAATATATTAATGGACATCCAACACCAGATGAATGGAAAACAGCATATATGACCCCAATAAAGGTGACAGAAGAAATTGTAAAAACTATAGAGGAATATTGGTCACAAATTCAATGAGTCGACTATACGGTCAAATACTACGGGACCTGATAGACGAAGATTACCAATCGTCTGAAGACGAAGAACAAGGAGTATTTAGAGCAGGTCGTTCATGTACAGATAACATCTTTTGTCTTAAACAAATTATAGAAAAGAAAGTTGTGACAAATAGAGAGTTACATATGACTTTTGTAGATCTTGAGAAGGCATATGACACAGTCCCGCTAAATAAGCTATGGGAAGTCCTGGCACATCAAACATTGGTTAGTGCTCTCAAAGATCTATATTATGGTTCAAACTCCCAAATGAAATTCGAAAACCTCTTAGCTGAAAAATTTGCAGTTACTAAGGGTCTCAGACAAGGATGTTGTATCTCTCCAACTCTGTTTAAGATTTATATCTCTGCAGCTCTGAAACAATGGAAAAGGAAAGTCAAAGGAATGGATATACAATTGAACGATCAGGATTACATATATACTTTACAGTTTGCAGATGATCAGGTGGTGATCTCAAATGACAAAGACGACATGGAATATATGCTTAGAAAACTAATTGAAGAATACCAGAAATGGGGATTAAATATCAATTTAGATAAGACAAAATACCTCTCAATTGGAGCTGAAGCAGAACAACTCGATATCGATGACAATCAAAAAATTCATCCATGTGACGAATATAAATACCTGGGCGTCATCTTCGACCGTAGTGGAAAAGACCAACGAGAAATAAAACATCGAATTGTACAAGCATGAAGGGCTACAGCATGTTTGAACGGAGTTCTATGGAGTAAAGAAATATCAAAGAAAAGAAAATGGAACATCTATGAGACAATGGTTAAAACTAGCCTACTTTATGGAGCTGAGACATGAAAAATAACCGAAAAATATAAGAAAAAGGTCGAAGCCACGGAAATGGATGCCATCAGAAGATCGATGAGAATATAAAGAGCCGATAGAATACGGAATGAAGTGATAAAACAACAAATGGGTATAGAGGGCACTATAGTTGAGGATATTGAGAGAAAACAGCTCATATGGTATGGGCATGTGAGCCGAATTACGATGATGTGGCAACCCCCAGAGAAGAGGAAACGAGGAAGACCACCACAGAGCTGGAACCTGGGAATTAGGAAAGCGATTAGCGCTCGAAATCTGGACGAAGACCTTACTCAAGACAGAATACAGTGGCATTTGGGAGTCGGACAACGTCGTAAGACGTTATAAAAACGAATATATATTAAATAAAATAAAACAAAAAATTTGAGTAAAGTGTATTATTTGTAATATATTTGGCTATATAAGTTTTAAGAACGTAAAAGCATTATTATTTTTGAACCTAAAAGAAACCTAAAAGAAATGGTACTTATTGGTCTTCCTGAGTCGCCTCAGCGTCAGCATTGGTGCTTTCCCATGACGTAATGTGATAATAAAATTCCAAAACTTCTTCTGTCATGTATCGCATTACATTTTTAAAATTATCAATTTTTTTTATATTATTTTGTATTGCTTTAGTGTATGCAGGATTGGTTGGTAAAATTTAGGTTGCTTTAGTTTTGACTAACTTGAAACTGCTTGTGATGAATCCGTCAACATAATTGCTAGTTGTGACGTACCTTGCTGTAGAACTATCTGATGTGATATTATAAATTTATCGTTTGTTCCATAGGAAGACTGGGTGATTTTTTGTAGTGGTTCGGGCACCAATTTTTGTAGTCAATTATGTCTTTATAACATATTGTTGAAATCGTTTAATTTGCGACAAGACAGCATCGTCTTTTCGTAATCTTCTGGAAGATATATTTTATCGTGTTTTCTTACCACTCTCTTCGAAGTTCCAAAGTCCCCGTTACACGGCAAAAAGAGTGACCACGCAATGGGACGTAGTGAAAAATTTTACGAAACCGCTTTGAAGCTGCAAGAGCTAATAAATATCTAACTATAGTGTTGTTCCGGTTTTGGCCCAGATAACTATCAGAAAATATGTGGAGCTCTTGAATCTCTGCTGGCATTTTCTGTCCATAATCATTAACAAACGTACCTCATTGGGGCCTTTCGCTGCTAGTCCTTCGTGGTATGTATAAAAATGTTTAGTACCGTTTTTTAAATCGTGTATTTCGAACCCATATAACTTCAAGTCTCTGTAATAAAACATTTCTTAAACAAGTATAACAGGCAACAAGGGCAACAACAACTATTCCACCAACATCTTCTCTTTCATGGCACAAGGTAGAGATTTCCTTAAGTTTTGAGTAAAATTTGTTAGCTCTTCTAGTGTTTATGGACTACTAATTCGGCAGCGGCAACTCTCTTTGCGTTTTCGTTTAAATTCACATCTTTAAGTTGTGTGCCAACTCTTAGCATTGTCCGCCAAACATCAACTTGGGCGGGCCGCCCAAATCTCAATACAAAATTTTCTTTAAAAATTTTTAAATAAAATTCATATTTTAACGTTCTTGCTAAGTCTAGATGTAGTTTTATGAACATTATATAACCAACCATATATAAAAATAAGTATTTTTGCAGCTGAACAAGAACTTAATCATGCTAAACACATTTTAAAAACTACCACCTAGACGCCTGTATAGGACACACTTAGAAATAACGGAGAAAACGTTATTATAAGAACTCAAATAGACTATAATACTTGTTAGAAAAAGATTCAAAGATTCAAAAGATTCAAAATAGTTTCAACAGTGTTAAAACCTACCCAGGCGCTGATATTCAATCTGAACACAATCCCTTAGTGGGCATGTATAGAACTAAGTTGAAGAAAACAAACTGAAAAACTACAAAAAAACATGACTTGAGAAAACTGAAATTTGAGTAAAGTTAAAGAAATGCTGCCTAAACTTAAATTTCAAATCATCCAAATATATTTAAAGGTTTTGTGAATATGAATCTCGAGAATCTGTTTGATTTAAAGTTAATATTTTTACGTATTTTTAACTTTTTAATGATCTTTTTTTTTAATATCACAGAGCACTTTATCCGGGATTTTGATTTGATCATACGTTAATATATCATGACTGATTTGTGAACACCTTGTATATAGCAATGGCTTCTGAAGCGACAGGGTCTTCGCTAACTATGCACCACTACATACCAAATAACTCAAAGAGTCGTTTAGATTAAATCTGCTCCTGTAAAAGAGACTGTGTACAGAGCAGAAAAGGACTTTACTTGATCAGCGGCGGAGAAATTAAAAAATATATATATTCAGTATAAAAAGGAACAAAAAGTTTTACATTTTATTAAATTTTCAATAGTGAAAGTAAAAGTAACAATTTTAATTTATTTTATTTCGCTAATTCTTCTTAATTATTTTACATGCGAATAAAAATGAATGGTTGATCCTACGCACATTTAAAAAAAAATGATAAACAGATAATATAATGCCAGAATCAGAAGCACGTTTATTTTATAGAAACAAACCTAAAACAGCATTTAAATAACAAACGCATGAATTATTAATACACTATGCTACCAAGAGTAAAATAAAAATCAAGACAATGTTGCAGCCTGTAAGAATAAAATACTAGTCAAGAAAAAGGAAAGGTACATAAGATTAATACTATTAAAGGAATTGATGTTAAACTCAAAAGTCGTCCGGTTTAAACCGGATTATTGCTACGTGCTTTCGAGATCTTCTTCGATGTCTTCTTTAAGATTTCCGAGGTTTCAACCTCCGTAACCCCAACACTCCATCACACTGATCACTAATCAACGCATTATTGGTGCTGGAAATAGAGGACGAGTCATTTAAACTCTCGATGGTAACGTGGTTTAGGTGTAGGTTGGCGTGGGGATTGGCGCGAATATTTCTGACAGTAGGATTTTTGATTGACGGATGGAGCTGACGATATTTTATTTATGAGAGATCTCCATGTCGAAAATAACCGTATGCTGTCGTTTTTTTTATTGAGACAATTTTTCCTTTTTTGACTAAATTGTCTCAATTATTTTTTAATTTCTGTGGCTTTTCGGATAATTCTTGGTTTATAGAAGCGGATGGGGAGCCTGCTATATCACTTTGTAACTTTAAACTTTATTGAACAAATTTGTAGAGTACTACCAATAAATTTTCGATGTACGTCAGCGATGAATGTTATTCTTAGCACACAGGCAATCTCCCAAAAATAAAATCTTAAGATAGCTTCATTTCTCTTTCGGTGATATTCATCGATAAAGAATTTCTAAAGGCTAGCAGAAATAGCAGAATTGTAGTATCCGAATCTTTTTGATTATCAACAATAAAAGATATTGACAAATGTATCTATTAGGTGTTTGGACCAATGTGTCTGACTGCGGATGGAGAGGCTTAATGCAAGTTTTGATAATATTCAAAATTTTCATTAACTCTTGCCATAATCCCGATTTCAAATTTCGTCTGTGATCAGAATCGTACTCTAATGGAACTCCAAGTCTTGATATAACGTGTGTTATGGATGTTTCTGCTACTGTATTTGCGTTATAATTAGGAATGGATGGTGCAATTTCCGGATATTTTTTAAAATAAGTCATTTCTATCATTAACTGCTTATTTTATCTGTCTATCATTAAAAGTCAACCGATAATATTTACTGCAGGTCCTTCAAAATGCTTTTTGTGAAGACGTTGTGCCATTTTATGTTCATCCTGTTCCAGGATCTTTCTACCGCTTCATAAATCGCATTTCTTACACCCATTTTCAACATCTTAGCGACAATTATTCCAGTTAAATCTGTCTAAAGTGTTCTTTTGACTTTAGAATCTCCTCCAGAAAGACTGTTATGCAGTTTTTGTAATTTTAATGTGCAATTTTGACAGTATCAAATATTAAGTGGTACATACTCTATCGAGATTTTCCCAGTTCTGATATAATAGAGCATTGGAAAAATATAAAGATTTCCTGAGCCCAGTTCGTCTTAATAATTTCACAATATTTGGTTATTTCTTGTCAAATAGGTCTTACCTCATTTTAAACCCATTCTCGTATTACTTTTCTTTATCTTTCCATTGTCTCTTTAAGACTTTCCAGGAAAATTTTATCATTATTGTTTTGTCGCTTAACTGTGGTCAGCTAGTGACTTACCTCTTCGGTTAAATTTTTTTTAAGCTGACACTGGATTTTAACCTGTAACTAAATTTTATATTTCATTTTTGTGTGGAAAATCAGTAATATGGGATAAATTTCTTACAGACATAATTATATCTACTAGTATTTCTAGAAGAAAAATACGACTAACTTCTGGATGTTGATAGGCAACCTTGTGACCTCATTCTTCGGTTCTTCTTTCCTTGCCTGGGATGAGCTTCTAGAATTATTTTGCAAATATTCTATTCTTTCACAATTAAAACATGTTTTGTTTTCATTTTAAGACTTTTGTTGAAGATTTTGCAGTGTTAGCTTTTATTTATAAGTCCATCCATTTGCTCCAGCTGCAGCTTTGAATTAAAAACGTTTAGTATCTGAAATTAAATTCTTAAGCTCTGCAGAAAATGCTATTCATAAATTACATTGACTCTTTGATAACTCACTTGAAAACTATCGACAAAAAGACAAAAATTATAGCATTGAAAGATAATTACCACCCACAAAAGAAATTGTAATCGGTGATCATTCACTGAAACATATTGATTTCGATTACGTAAAGCGTTAAAAATTTCGAAAAATATTGATCAAAAAAAGACACATTGATCACAAAATTGACAGAATTTGGTGTATAAGATATAATATTAACAAAATATTGAATAAAAAGCATTGTGCAGTGAATAAACTACTACTCAATCTACTTATAAGCAGCATACTCAGAGTTAAGAACAACAAAATGTTTATCGTTGTAACGATAGCATGCTGCCATAATGCGCCAACAGAGCTTACCGCCGGCTACACTGCCGGTCCCTCCCTCCTTGCTGCACTCCTACCAGCAATTCATCGCTGGTGCTTGCCATTGATACTCTCTGGAGATGGAACTCAGGCAAAGACATAAAATGATGTCCACGGTAACAGAGAATCAATGAAGCTAAAAGCTACAGAAACATCATGCCACAGGATTATCGATGGATCAACGTGGGAAGAAAGAATAACAAATTAATGCAACCATCAAAAAAAGGCTCTATTATACACCACTGACGAAAGTGGCTAAGAAAAGGACAAGATACTTCTTCCACCAAGTCACAAGAAGACTCCCTAAGACCAGAGACTTCTCCGCTAAGAATCAGATCCAGAAGATGTTCAGATCAAAACAGACTCATTGACCTTATGATCAGGGTCTAGATGGATGTTGCCGAAGACAGCCAATTAGGAAAGTAGTCACGATGCCGAAAATAAGTACCTATAGGAAAAGAAGCGAAAAAGTCCATATCAAAAGCGCAGTACGCAGCTACACCAGTAGGCGGTGCAGAAGATGGATGTCAATAAAGAAGACTATGATATCTTAGATTAAAATATTTAAGTGTGAAATTTTTATTTTTATTTTTTTATTTGTTTAGAGAATCGAGTTCAAGCAGCAAAACTGATCTGGTAAGAACTCCAAGCCAAGCTTTTCAGTATGAACCAAAGACCAACTACTTTGGCAGTTCCAGTTAGAGGACTGATCTGGTAAGAGCTCCTAACACGGGTCCTGGAGTATTGGTTTAAGCCTAAACTGTCCCACTCTACGGACACCAAGTATTGATTAATCGTTTTGCGCTCCTTATTCGTATCAAGTTGTAATCGATTGGGCCACCTCTAACCTACACTGAATATTGACTAGTCTTCACAGATATTTGGGTATTGACCAATACATCGTCTTTTTATTTCAACCTTTTTAAAACCGTCAATATTTATTTTTCGCAGTTATCAACAATGGCTTTAGCGCCGACGATTTGTTTACTGGGATTCGTATTATTATTTCATTGTACATATTATATAGAAATTAATTTTGTTTTGTTATTTATTTTAAATATATTTTTATTTAAATTTATCCTGTGTTATACTGAGTCTGGTGTCTAATACAGACACCTGTCATATCTTATACCAAACCAAAGTTTATTCTTTGGAAAAGTTTTTTAAATTACAAATTTAAAAGTATTGTAGGCGAAATTAGAATGATTCTTATATCAAATGTCCAAGTATTAAAACTCCATAGTAGTATCTTAAAGCTTAGAGAAATTATTTCATATAAACCAAAACAGTGACACGAAAATCACCGTTTCAAAATATTAACCACCAAAACACCACCCTTCCCCACATTATCCCACCTCCGCCAACTTCGATATAGTGGAGAAGTCTCAGAACGTGACGATGCAGAAATGTTATTACGATTATGAGGTAACTCGCGATTTAGTGTGATCGCTTTCTAAGATAATGTGCGTTTGCTTTGGAATCGTAAGTCACGAGGAGAGGGGGAGATGTCATTTCTGAAAATTAGTTTGTGGATCGTTTAGGAAATTTGAATTTACAAAATTCGTTTGTCTCGATGTCTTCGCCGTCTTTATCGCTCGTTAAAAATCAGATCGGAGGGTAATAAATAATTTGGTTCTAAATATTTTAAGAAGACTCGATAAATTAACAAAGATAATACATTAAAGAGATACATGCTATTTTTATGTCTTGGATTTAGGTCTATAGTGTTCATTACTTTTATTTTTTACTAAAGTCCATTTCATTTTAAATATTTCATCTCTCTCTCTCTCTCCCTCTCTCTCTCTCTTTCTTGGGTTTCTTAGTATTATTTCGTTAAAATATTATCTACAAATCCTCTCCAGTCCTCTTCCTCATTTATTAGAAGACATATTTCGTTTGTTAATTCTAAGTTGTAAAGAGTTTTTCATGATCTAGTCTACAATACAATAATATTAGTAAATGAAAAAAGGTACAAACTTGCTTAACGCCTTCTTGAGTCCTCCAAAATGTTCTACTGTGGCTCCCAATATCTTACAAAAATAATACAGCTACATCTGCTACCAAAAAACTGTGCGTATCACGCGTACTAATAAAATAAATAAAAGTTTTCTAACACTTAATTTTATTAATTTACACTAACACTAAAACAAAATTAATTTATAATGTATATATTTATTACTTGACAATACAAATTTATATTTCAGACTAATTCTATGAGTTATTATTATTAGTTTAAATTGTGTAGTTATTTACATGATTCGTTTTAATGGTAGGAGATTTCTCGATGGCGCTTAGTCATAATTTTATTATTTGAGTTATCTTATGGCCAACTAGATTGGCAAGTTATCGACCGTCAGATATATTCTGGTTAGGCAGGGAGCTAGGGTAATAATTTTTAGTCGTCAACCTTACCAATGCTTCCGAACAGATACATCAACAAAACCTTCTGAGAGTTATTCACTTTAAATACCTGGGATGATACATTATTAATTCTTTTATAAATTTCAAATATACGACAAAAAAATAATATTGCGATCATGAAAGGTGATAGACAGAAAGTCGAAAATGACTACAATGAAGTTAGCACAGATGACAAAGGACGTATGCTTACGATAGAATTAGCTCTTATCTCAACATAGAACAGAATATTTACTAGCGGACAAAAAGAGAGAGTGGGCACATTTATTCTACCGGAAAGAAAGATAGAGCTAATATTCATTCTACAGGATAGAAATAGAGACAGTATTCTACTGGACAGAAAGAGAAAGTGGGCGCCAACTTGTTTTTGAAGTAAAAATGGTAAGTAAGAAACTGAAGGCAAAGGAATTGATAAATTAATAAGGAAATTAAAATAAAATAAATATCTAAATATAAATTAATAAAGATGTGACGTTTATAACGTTACACGTGTCTATGCACTATCTCTGTTGTTTTTCTGGCCTATTATTTTAAAAAACCTGTATTTATTAAATGCATAATAAAAGCTTTGTGCTACAATTATATAATAATACTGGGGAACATCTTCTGTAAAAATATTAGTAATGTGTTTTTAAATAAATTATGCGAAAATCTTCCAAATGCATTAAATGACATATCTACGTATTCACTGAATTACTATTATTAGGCTATTATCACGGCATTACCTATTGCATTATTCAACAGTTTTTTCTGTCAATATATAGCGGTCAAGACATTTATTTTTTACCCCTGAAGTATGAACTGATGATCATTTCAGTGGTGTAAATCTTATTCATAGCCACGCAAGATGGAATACGATGCATATTATTTACTTCTAACAAAATATATTATGATGCTTGTTGGGATTTGGCCTGGAACGCTGTCGAACAAACGTTTGCATACTATATACATAATTTATACGATAATGGTCCAGTGTCTTATGGTTTCCTTTGTTTCTACTTTTGTTTTAGGGGGGTTGATGGTTATGCCGTACAAAAATAAATCTGAAATTGCTGTTTTATCGTCTTATTTTCAGGTAAGGTTAATTTGGATAATTTTTTATTGAAATAATTTTAACGTTTATCTCATAATTTGTGAATAATACATTTTTATTTATAATTATCTTCTTCTTCTAGTTCCATGACCGTTATCGATCGTTGGATATCATGTTGGCTACCATATTCGCTATCGTGACTTTATTGACAGCAACTCTAAATAACGATGTAGTTGATTTTCCATACCATTGCCTTAGATTTTTCCGCCATGATGTTCTTCGTCTACCAGGACTACGATTACTTTGGATCTTTCCCTGAATGATCAAATGTAAAAAATTATATTTTTCAGGGTGTCTCAAAATGTAACACAAAATGTATTCCAGCTTGCGTTTCTTTATTATATTGACCAGTTGTATTGTTTGGCTCAGCCGTCTAAGGACCTCCTCATTTCTAACTCTGTCGACCTAGCTTATTTTCAGTAGTCGTCTGTATACCCACATCTCAAAGGTTGTTAAGCATTTAAGCATAGCCTTAGTTAGAGTCCACGCTTCCAATCCATACAGCAGGACAGGAAAGATGTAGCAAGATGTCATCAACTCTAAGGTCAATGCTAAGATCGTGACTGCAAAGTACGTTTCTCATTTTTACAAAGGCAGCTCGGGCTTGTTCTATTCGGCTTTTAGTTTCTGCGGTTGGATCCCAGCTGTCATTGATATTACTGCCGAGATACACGAGTTTCTCTACTCTGTCCAGTGTGGCATCTCTGACTTTTATACCGTCATCCTGTATATAATTTTGTTTGCTAACTATCATATATTTAGTTTTCTTAACGTTGTGTTTTAATCCAAACTGATCACAAGTCTGTTTTATTTTGTTCATTAGATTGTGAAGGTCTTCTCCGCAATTGGCAAGGACTAAGGTATCGTCGGCATATCTAATATTGTTGACGGTTACTCCATTTACAATAATACCTTCGGTTGTCTCCATTAAGGCTTCCTTAAATATTTTCTCCGAATATAAGTTAAAAAGTAAAGGCGACAATATACAGCCTTGCCTTACTCCTCTTTTTATATTTATTTCATCCGACAGTTCTTGTTCAACCTTTATTCTTGCCACTTGATGCCAGTATAGATTTGTAATTATTTGTAGATCTTTATCGTCCAATCCAGCTGCTTCCAATAATTCTAGCATTTTGTTATGTCGGACTTTGTCAAAAGCTTTTTCAAAATCGATTGCACAAATGTACACATTTTAATTTATATGTCTGCATCTCTGTACTAGCACCTGTATACTAAACAAGGCTTCTCTTGTTTAATATACAGGTGCAGCCTATCTTAGCAGTCTCATTTGAAAAGAAGATAAACGGCGCCGAGGAAATTACCGCATGAATTTTTACCTGAAAAAATTTAGCTAACTTTTTTCCACCCATATACCTATCCACTTCTGCACATCTTCGATATCACATCTTATTTTTACTTTTCACTTCTTCTCTTTTTACATCTCGATGTCATTGTTTATGTATCTTGTAATCTTGCTCCTTTCTCGTTGACATCCATTTATGATAAGCCGTTTTCTTCTTGTTTACTAACATTTGCATATTCTCCGAATAACATTCTTGATTTTTTTGTTTCATGTTTGTCTTTATATCCCAAAGCTTCACTTGCAGCCTCATGGATGCATTTTTTAAGTTGCTGGTATAATTCTTCCGCTGATATATTATCTCGATCTACATTTTGTAATTTTGTGGCCAGTCGTAATTTGTAAAAAAAATTCGTTGAATCTTCTTTTAAGCTTTCTAGATTATATTTAGGAGATGTTACTTCTCGTCCCTTTTCTATATTCTGTACCTGAGTATTATTGTGTTTGCGATAGTTAACTATCACATTGACCATAAGTACATGATATAATTTTGAAAAATATTGTTTCAAAAAAATTTCTAAGACGCATTCCGTTGTTATTGGCTATTTGTTCCCCATATCTTCCCACGACTCTGTATTTTCTTCTCTCCCTACTCTGCCGTTTAAATCTCCTAGTATACAGATTTTACAGTTTTCTTATAGAGTATTCCATTCCTCTTGTTGTAGAGAAGAGGGAAGGCTTATTCTAAGGCTTGAAAGTTTTTTTTTCGACAGCAGCTGGTTACTGTATTGTTGTGTTGTTTATTTTTCAGGTATACACATTAAGTTCCTGGAAAGCTTGGTTGGTAAGAAGAAAACCAATTAGAAAACTCATGCATGAAATAGTAATTTTCGAAAATAACTTAAAACAAGAGAAAGACCAGCAATTTTATCAAATATACGTAGAAGAAAGTCGAAACAGCTTCAAACTAGGAATACTTCTACCTATAGCTTGTTTAGCTTGTGGTGTTAACGAAGTGACAACGTTTATCATTAACTTTATGGACTGGAAAGAAAAAGAAGCTAAAGGGTTAGAGACTGGACGATCATTGATATTTCCAGAATGGTTTCCGTATTATAATGATAACTATTTTAATGCGTATTATTTTTATCAGGTATGTTATAATTGTTTAATGAGATTTTATGGATAAAAATAAGATATTGATAATAAGTTTTTTTAAACAAAACTAAAAAATGTTATATCAATAAAAAACTATTGATTAATAATAATAATAAACATATTTTAAAATAAACTGCTCTTTATTATTTATATACAGGGTGTATATAATATATATACATATATATATACAGGTGTTGATTCCAATAGCATAAAAAAAGTTTTTAACCTTTAATTTAATCTGATATTTTCTGTATATATGCCTTACGCATCTGGCATCCTTTATCCATCGATCAAAAAAAACAAAAGAGGGAATCTAATCATTATAAAAAGCAGACCAAAATTCATAAAAGTGACCTCTTAATATGGCGAACATATCCGGAAATGCAAAGGCGCCAAATTGAAATTTTACGACACTTATTAAGAATAACTATAAAATATTTTTCAGAATGTATCTTAGACAAGACAGTTTTAATTAAATGTTAACGATAATAGCCTAAAATGTGACACAATTGTTAAAAACCTTAATATAAATAAGAGTTTATGTGACAGATGGACAAATAATAACATAACCCAACTAATTTGATTTCTTAAATAAGGAAAGAGACTTTCCTTGGTTAATGTGGCCTCTCAAAATGGCACTTCCTGTCTTACAATATTTTTGCCAACACTACATTTACCCTCTTCTAAGTTTTTGGTCGATGCCTCATCTCAGTAAAACTTGAGTTCAAACATATCTTAGTCCAAACCAATATGATGTACGTGTTTGTAGGTAGCTGCAGTATTTTTCTGTGATCAGTATATCTCTTGCTCAGACGCCCCAATAGTTTCTCTGATAATGTTTGCCTCTGTTAGATTTAGAGTACTTGGGCGAAGAATAGAGACTTTTTTTAAAAATGGCGAAACAGATCCTATTAAGAATATGAAGCGATTAAGAAAACTGATTTTGGAACATAAAGATATAATAAGGTAAATAAGAATGAACTTAGCAACTTAACCCTTTCGTTCACGAATTAAATTTATTTACGCTAAAAATCTGAAACACAGCGAGAACGATTTTTTTGGCATTTTAAATTTAATTTTTACATTTAACATATTTTTTTATGTTTTATATACATACATAGTGTTTATGTAAGGGGGTTTATTGTTACATATTGTTTTATGTTTATCTGTCTCTTTTTAGAGGCAGGGAAGATACATTTTTCTTGTTCTTCTTCTTCTTCTTCTTCTTCTTTTTCCTTTTATTTAGAGATGACTTTGTCTGTTTTTTTAATATGCCTCCAGTAAGTTGTCATTTCATCGTTTTCGTGGTCTTCCTACTGATCATCTTCCTATTGGGGAACCGTCTCTTGCCGGCTTTACTACTCTATTTGTTGTCATTCGGCTTGTATGATCGGTCCATTCTACACTTATATTTCATACCCAGTTCTTGATGTTCTTCACCTTGCATCTACCACGTATATCTGTACTTTTAGCTCTGTTTTGTAGTGTTTTACCATTAATTTTTCTAACCGATTTCATCTCTGCTGTTTCTAACCTCCTTCTTGACCTCTCTGTGTCAGGTCTTGTTTTTGCCGCGTATGTCATTATTGGTCTGATGACTGTTTTGTAAATTCTGCCTTTTGTTTCTTTCTTATACCATTTAATAGTGGTCTCATAGTGGTTCTAGGATACTGCTAGTTTCTCATTAAAATATATATGCCAACCAATGTTTTGATTTCCTCGGCTAAAGTGAAAAAAAACTATTGTCTTTTGTGACAGTATACAAATTAATGTATGTCGCAAATTATTTTATAGATTAATTACATTAAGTACATAAAGTACATACATAAAGTATAAACGAGTATACATAAAGTATATATACATAAAGTACAGAGTAGTAACCAAAAATCCAAGACCAAGAGTTAGGCAGAACATCAGTATTAATAATCACAACTTCGAAGTAGTAAAGGAGTACCAGCGGGAAATCAATAAGCTTCTAGTATTTGAGAGAAAGTTTCTCAGAATAATATTTCGCCCTCAAAAAGATGCATTTACAGGGATTAGAAAAGACGCCGCAATGCTGAATTGATGACTCTATATGGAACTGAAAACATAGTTAGACATATCAAGGCAAACCGAATAAGATGGGCAGGTCACGTGGTATGATCATAGGATGACAGAGTGTTAAAGACAGTGTTTTTTGAAAGACTAGATGGTAGAAGATCAGTAGGTCGACCGAGAAAAAGATTGAAGGATGATGTTGAAGCCGATTTTTCTAGAATTAGGGTACAAACAATGGGAAATAGAAGCGCAAGATCGTAGAAGATGAAGAGCGATAGTGGATGCGGCGAAGACTCACCCCGAGTTGTAAAGCTAGTGAAGAAAAAGAAGAAGACATATGAAAGTGGGGTATGGCCCCTGAAAGGAAAAACTTTAAAAAATCATTAGAAACAATAGAAATAGACTTCTGGAGAAGAGCGACTAGAAAATCAATATTAGAAAAAGTTAGAAACGAAAGAATACGTGAAATTATGGGTGTTAAGTAGAATATAACAGAGGACATTAGAATAAATCAACTAAGATGGTATGTATATGTATAAACAATGAATGAACACAGAATACCAAAGGAAGTATTGCACTGGACACTGCATGGAAGAAGAAAGCAAGATAGACCGAGATTAAGTTGGGAAGAAGGAATCGATAAAAACGGAACGGAGAGGTTAGTTAAAGAAAACCTTTAGAAAATGACTGCGATAAATGGAGACTGGACATTAGATGACGGCATAGAACAATATAAACTGATTAATTGATTGATTTATTCTCTTCATTTTACTTTGTTTTAAAACTTTATGCTGCGATTCTTCTTTATAAATGATTCTTGAAGCTCTATTGCTTCACATGTTTATCCTCTTGCTCTTTAACATAATCTTGACATTCTAGTTCTGTAAGCTGCTCCTTAACAATGACGCGTTCATTTGCTTCTTTTTTCCGTCTGTGGCTTCGTCACGTGTATATTTAATACCAAATAGCCCTTCTTCGATTAACTGCACGAGCTCCGCGTCGTTTAGAGACCTTCTTGAAGTCATTTTTCTAGTCATATTCTAAAATGAACTTTTAAAAATTAAGCAATTATATCGAGCACAAGTTTAATTAAATATTGCTCAAGTACTTCCGCCTAAAACAGCATCTTCAGTTGCATTTCGTCAAATATGGGCTATCCAGCAAGCGTAGCATGTGATGAATATGAAATTGTATAAACACTACACTAAATCAAGGACAAACAGTTTAAAATAAGTTAAAATATTTCTACGCTCTACATTATTTGGCGGTAACACGAGAGAGATTCTCTCCTGATTCAATGTGTGCAACTGCCTTCTGATTATAATACAGAGTAAATATTATTCTTATATCGCGAGTGTCTAACTGTTTAGCTTTCAAGATCTCTAAAAGTTGGTCATGCTTGACGTTATCAAACGCCTTGTTGTAATCAATGAAACAAGCAAAAACATCTTGATTCATATCCAAACACCTCTGTGTCAAGATATTAAAGGCAAATAATGCTTCGCGAGTTCCTTATCTCTCCCGGAATCCAAACTGAGTAACTCGATATCCTTTTCCTAATTCTCTGTAAATTCTAATTCTAAACAGACCTTGCTTAAACTGTTTAATGTAAAAGTAAAACTGTAAATGTTTTATTTTTAAAGACTATTTCTTATTAGAAGTGAGAAACCGGATATATTTTCTGTTTCAATTTCGCATCCCTCTTTCGCAATATTTTTGACGATACACACAGAAACTCAAGAAGATACAACCAACAAATTTCTCGGATTATTATTTATTCTTAGAACATTTATCAAATTTCCACTTATATCAGTCACATGGACTTGCAAGCCATTGCATTTGGAATAAGCCCCAATTAAAATTTAAAATAAGTTTATTGACGTTACAATTTCCACTTTAGAAATCATTCTCAAAATACAAACAATGGATTATGATCAGAATAGGTTGAATATGATTTTACTAATTTGTTAAAATTGATGTATCGTTATTTAATTAATTGAAAAATATTTAAAATGGTAATTCAATTTACAACCCCCTCTGTGGCTCAGTGGTAAGAGCGCCTACCTTTAAACCTAAAGGTCGTGAGTTAGAATCTCATCTGGGTGGAGAAATTTTCATTTATTAAAAATTAATGAATGAAAATAATTTCTATCCTTGTGCGATCGGTACTCACCAGAGGGACCGCAGAGGTTCGGATACAATTAGCGTCTCTTAGCAAAGACAATGACGTCGACTTTGCTAAGTATCAAGACAATTACTCTACACACACACACACACACCTATACACGTTTCGCAATATTTGTGGCATCGCATACTATATCCTCAATTGTGGCAAATCGAAGTAAACATACTATGATACTGGCACCCTTCGAGCAGAGTGTTTATGGATAGGAATTATTTCGATACACTCCATGGTATGAATATTATCGACGAATATAATTGTGGCACCGGATTCCACAATTATTTGGTGATCAGAAACTGTGTGAAAAAGATGCCACAAATATATCCGTACCAGATATCTGTGTTTCGGGATGCCACAAATATGGCTGCATAGACAGTGTGTTTGAAGGCCATGTTGCCATATTTGTTATAGGAACAAGTTTCTGCTTTACCTTTTCTGTGATACGGATACTCAGTTGGTTACTATTAATATTTTTTATTTAGTGCATCATCTTTAGTTTTCATTGTATATTTTTATGTTTTTAGAAGCTATAGCCTCATCTCAAATAAGTACATTATGTAGAGTCTAGTATGAATAATTCAAGCTAAAATTTTGAAACTATGTATAATGTTTGTGGAGACATTAAATAAACAAAATTTTTAAATTATTCATTAATTATACTTTAAATAATGCTTTTTTTTTAATAATCTAAATACAGACATCCATTTTGTGAACTAATTATCAATATATTGAGTTTTGTATTTAATTTCTTGACAAATGTTATATACAATTTAAAAGTTCACCTTATAATATTCATAAAAAATCATACATTATATTATCAACTTGTTAAATAGATTTAAAAAACATAAATATACAGGGTGTTCCACTAAAAATAAAGATAATGGACTCTGCTAGACATGCGTGACTGAACCTGTACATTTAAATTTATGTTTGAAAAATGTAAATTTGAATTTAAAAGTTGACTTGTGTCAGCGTTTTTAATAATTTTCTAAAATAAGGACAAAGACAATTGTATTCCATAAGTGGTTTTCACACTATATAATTTCAACATACTACCTACCCTGTAATATTCATAATAGACTTTACATGATATAGTTCGTTGAGGTCAAGTTTTTAATGAGCTTTTAAGAATATATAAATATATAGGGTGTTCCTATGGTAGACTTGCGTGAGTCACCTTGTACATTATATTTAAAAAGCGCATATTTATAATCGACGTGTTCCAGCAATTTTATAATTTTTTAAACAAGGACAGAAATAATTTTATTCTATAAGCGATTTCCACCTTAAATTTAGTACTACGCGTAGTAAAAAAACATATATTCCATACTTTTTATTGACAGTTGGTATATATATATATATATATATATATATATATATATATATATATATATATATATATATATATATATATATATATATAAGCGAGGTTCCTACAGCCTCTGCCGTTTCTCGCATTTCGACCGCCATCGTTTTCTGTCCATCCATTCGTCTTCTCTGATGGCTCTATCTCTCATTATGTGCCGTACATTTTCTTCCCAGGCAACTGAAGGCCTTCCCCTTCTTCTTCTTTGTTGTGGTATATAATTTAAAGCTTTCTTTGGCCATCTATCTTCATTCATTCGTTTCACGTGACCATACCACACTAGTTGTCTCGTTTCAATTCTATCTACACTGGAATATACAGTATTTGTCCTCCTTCTAATATCTTCATTCCTGATGTGATCTTTACAGTTGGTATATACATATAAAATTTGTCAAATCAATTTGAACGGTAACAATGAATTATTTGAGGACCCCTAAGCTAGCAGGGACACATGAGCATAATCCAATTTAACCTATGCCATATTTTTTCACCCATTTTTCACTAATTTATTATTGTTGCAGTTTCGCAACTGTATATAAATATTTGTAAATGTATCAACAGACTTTTTGATAATTTCTTTTCTCCTCGTATATTTTAAACCAGATTTGCCTGTAAGTGACACAGCTGTTTTAAGGGCTAAAGATTGCAAGGCGGGCCATTTGCGAAATATCAGTACATGTGTGTGTACCTAAAATAAGGGTTTGCGTTCCATACAAAACCAGAGTCGAAAAGTATCTCTCAAACGATGAACATGTGTAGGTGAACAATGTGAAAACAAAGAGTACCTGATTCCGCATCGGCCAAGAAAGACGCTAATGTGCATCACAAACTTTGGTAGTTGAAGTGTCGCTGAAGACATAATTTGCGATAGCGTTGGGGCTATCTTTTTCATGGGGTAAGGAACAATACACCATATTAATTTGTTGCTGCATATATCAAGTACGTGAACTTGGTATATTTATTTGATATTTGGAACTTCATCGCATTTGTGCCGCGATCGCGATTGAACATCGTCAATTGGACATTTTGCATTTGTTTCGGTTTATTTACTGTATTTTATATTTTTTTTTTGTATTTTGTTAACACCGATTTTATTTCTTGTATGTTTTGTTTTAATAATTGTACTTATTAATTATTTGTATGCACCGCATTCTTAATTTGTTTTTACAACGTTAAAATATTATATCCTTATTTAGGTTGATTTTTTGTTGTAAGATTATTAATTTGGCTTTTATCTTTTATGTATAGTATGTTTGCGCCTATGGTAGGTTTTGTCTTTTGTTTTGTCAGTGGTTTTTTATAGAATCGACATTTTTGTTTTAGTTGGTTTCTGGTTGTCTTTTGGTATGTCGTTTCGTGTTGCGTAATTTTAAGTTTGTATATTCATCTTTAATCATAATGGTATATTTGGTTATGTATATTTATGTTTAATTTTACACCTTTTTAAAATAGTGTTTTATACAGTTGAATATACATACCCATTTCGAAAGGGGGAATCCAGCGAGTTCTAGATTGAACAGAAGATCTTCCTCCCCCTTCAGGATTACCCTAAATGATATATTGAGGTCATCGTATGTGCAGAGCGCAACAATTATCACCCTAATAATTTTTCGCCCCCAAACCAGCCTTAAGAGGAGCGATTCTACTGGATTAAGGTTCAAGCCAGCAGAATTAAAAAAAGCTTTTTGCCTATAGCTCATTTTTTACCCATTTTTGTCTAATTTATTACCAGCCCGATAATTCTTCACCCCCAAACCTACCCCTAATGGGAGCGATTCCCCTTGCTTAATATTCAAGCTAACAAAATTCCAAAAAAAATATATTTATGATATACCACAGTGTTCTGCTAGGTGTTTACAAATTTATTACCACCCTAGTAATTTTTCGGCCCTTACCTATCCCTTGTGATATTTCTGTTATTTCGAAATGTGACGTAAAAATTTTTTTTCTTTTATGGAAACGTTCCCGCTAGCATAATATTCGAGCCAGCGGAATTTAAAAAAATACTTTTTAAATACCACAGTGTTTGTCTTAGTTTTTACGAATTTATGACCATGCTCATAATTATTCACAACTCAACTAACCTTTGGGATAAGTGAATAATTCCGTTAGGTTAAAATTTAAGGTAAAAAGATCTTGTTTTGCAATTTCACCGTCCTTCACTTATAACTGAAATGAAAAACTGTTCTGTTAACTTTTTACTAAACGTTGTCCACTTTAATAATGTTCTACCCCTAAACCATTCCTATTTGTAAACATTTCCACTGGCTTAATATTCGCGCCAGTGGATTTAAAAAGAAAATTTTGAAATACCACAGTGTTCTGCTAGGTTTTTACGAATTTATTATCACTATAGTAATTTTTACCCCCCGACAAACCCTTGAGAGAAGTAAATAATTCTGCTAAGTTAACATTTAAGGTGAAGACATTTTTTTTGTAATTATACCTCTAGTTTCAAGTACTCTATTTAAAATAAGAAACTGCTCTGTTAGTTTTTACTAAATGTTAACCAACTACTCCAATTTTACCAGCCACACATTTACGCTAGCTGAATACAAAAGAAAAATCTTTTCGAAAATATGAAATACTCCACCGTTGTGCTACTAGATTTTACTTATTTATTACCACCCTAGTAATGTTTCACCTTCAACTACCTTCTATGGGAAGCCAATAATTCTGCTAGGTTAAAATTTAAGGTGATATAAAATCTATTTTTACAAGTTTACTGTACTCTACTTGTATCTGAAAGTATAAATTGCTTGCCTAGTTTTTACTGAATTTGACTTCCACTTATAATTTTTGACGCCTTAAGCGACAGTTATTGGAAAATATTCCATTAGCTACAGATTCACTCTAGCTAAATGCAAAATCTTTTTGGAAATAGAAAAGTGCTCTGTTAGATTTTTACTATATTTTTACCAGACTAGTAATTTTTTTCTCGACTACCTTAATTAAAAAGAATTTTGAAATATGTATTACTCTGTGTTAAATAATATATATATTTTAAATGTTTAAATGTTGAAAATATGGAAGTATAGTCCGTCTAGAAAGTATCCGGAAAAAAGAAAGCGGAATTATAATTTTACTGTATTATATTTTATTTCTATCATTTGAAATATAAAATTTTAACAAATAATTCATCTCATTTACTTATTCAACCTTCATTTAAATCTAAACACTTAACTTAACATCCAGGTACACCGGAAACTAGGTCAATAGTACCCCAAACTTAGTACCCGAAAAACTGACCTAATCAAACCTTCTTTATTTCGTGGAGCTGCTCGTTCCACTTCAATTTTCACCAGTCCCCATATGTTTACTATGGTGCTAAGATCTGGAGATGCTGTTGGCCCCGGAATTGTTGCCAATTCGTGTTCTTGCATTCAAGCTTGAGTATAAGCAGAAGTATGACATCTTGCTGTATCTTGCTGAAAACGCCACCCCTCTGGATATAAAACATGAGCCGTTTCAAGAAGAAAACGATTTAGGATGTCACAATATTTCGCAATATCAACAGTACCATTAACTATACAGAGAGGTGTACCACCACGCTGAGATATTGCTCCAAAATTGACTTTTAGATGATTTGCACCAAACTGGAAACAACTTTCATCAGATATAAAGACATTATTAAACATATCTTCTCGAAAATGTTGACAAAAATCTATTCTTCGTTGCCTTCGCAGAGGTGTCATTCTAGGGATTTTTTTGGATTCCTTGGTATGTAGCCTTGCTTTTTCAGTGACATGCGAACAGTTTCTGGGCACATTTTTATTCTTTTTTGATTTCCAAATCTGTTCGCTAATATTCGAAACCCTAGGCGCGGATTTTGCCATCCTAAAGCCACTAAAGCATTTAAATTGTTTTCCGCGAATCTTACGCGGTCTACCCGAAACTGGTCTATGTCTCATATCTATGCTATCTTTTATCCTCTTTATTGTCTCATATCCTGCACTTTTTCCGAGTTCAGTCATTTGCACTAATTTTTTTAACGTTTCGGACACCCTTTCTATACAAATATTCCACCACTTTTCTTTTTTCTACTTGCGACATTATTTCACAAATCTAAAGTCTGTTTACAAACAACAATATTTGACAGATGGTGTTGTCATGCGATGTTGTCCATAACCTACTATCGGCACAACCTACTTGATGCATTACTTTTGTCTTAAAATGTTACAAAAAGGAAATGTATTAAAATTAGGAAAAATATAAAATTCCGGATACTTTCTAGACGGACTATACTTTATTACAAAAATTATAAATTTTAACTGTTTTAAAATATTTACTGGGATTAGAGTCGCTAGTACCCTTTTATGAATATAAAATAACAACGTTGAGTTTTAGTAAATAAAACTGAATTATTATATTTCACGTAATAATAACCAGGTAAGAAATATTCAATTTGCAATAGTTTTATTACGACTACATTAATTAGCCAATTATAAAGGCGGATCGAGACACCTTGCGCACCTATTGTTAAAAGATTAAAAGATTTGTTTTTATTAGGTACCTACCTGAAAATTTCGAAAATAGTTTAGGTATTAAATATTAAAATATTCAAATACAAAGGGTATTAAAGATTGGTCAAAACATACTGTTTAGTTAGAGTATTAGTTGTATAGCATAAATAATTTATATTACTTGGAAAACATTTTAGGAGATAAATATTCAATTGAGACGGAAATTACAGGGTAGTCAAAGTTTAGTGAAAACAGAACACTTTTTTATTTTAGTTATAAGTAGAGGACAGTGAAATTTTAAAAGAATATTTTTTCACCTTAAATTTTAACATAACATAGTTATTGACTTCTATACGGGTGAGTTAAGGAGTAAAAAATTACTAGGGTGGTAATAAATTCGTAAAAGCCTAGCAGAACACTATTGTATTTCAAAAATACCACATATTTTTCTAACTCCACTGAATATTAAGCTAGAGGGAACGTTTTCAAATAAGATTGGTTTAGGAGTGGAAAATTATCAGGGTGGCCAAGTAAAAATTTAATAAAATAATTTTTTTATTTCAGTTATAAGTAGAGGACAGTAAAATTGTAAAAGAAGATTTTTTTACCTTAAATTTTAACATAACATACTTATTGACTTCGCGTACGGGGTGATGGAGGGGTAAATACTTACCTAGGATGGTAAAAAATTTGTAAAAACGTAACAAAACACTGTAGTATATCATAAATATTGTTTTTAGAATTATGCTAGCTTGAATATTAAGCTAGCGAAACCGCTCCCATCAGAGGTAGGTTTGGGGGTAAAAAATTATCGAATTGGTAATAAATTAGTGAAATATGGGTAAAAAATATGACGTAGGTTAAATTGGGTTCCGCTCATGTGTCCCCGCTAGCTTAAGGGACCTCAAGTTTTGATCTGATTATAAAAGCAATCTGTTACCTTTCCCGATTTCTTTTTGTAATACAGCTCTGTTTTCTGTTATGCATTTGTCACATTGTTCTTTGTCCTCCAAGCAGGTCTAATTTAAAGAATAGTAGGTTTTAAATATCCACATTATTTCCCTACATATGCATTGTAAAATATTCTAATCTACAAATATAAGGGTATTTAACATAAATATTTATTTATTTCAAACACCTAGTCAGATGGTGTTGGTAAAACCTTATAGAGGTTTTGGTCTAAAAAAAATTTAGCTCATCAGAGCAATATATCACTAGCTATGTGTTATCAATAGCACACCCGGGCTTCTCAGTGGGTCAGGACCTAAACGCAGAGTTTTAGGCCGTGAAAATCTGAATTATCTGAAAATAATATTCTGATTTATGATAGCCATGATTCTTCTTAATAGTAATTATTATCCTTTATATCAATTTGCCTTAAATTTGAAAAATGAATGTTTAGAAAGTGTCCTTAGATGACTTGTTTCTTGGAGATTAGACCTAGTGTATCTATATATAATGTATACCAGTATTAGCAGACCAGTGCAAAAAGATTAAAATACAGATCAAATTGGAAAATAATTCGAATCGTCAAGCAAACGTTAAGCGATGCAGCAGCCCAGCATTTTTATGTTAAATAGCAATAAATGCGATCTTAGAATTGATCTTCGCGTACGTATGACATATTGCTATATCTTTCCAGTGCGATGGATCGACAGAGTTAAACATGAGGAGCTCCTTAGATGGCTGAAATAAACAACACAATTGGTCAATTTAATAAAGAAATGCAATCTGGCATACTTGGCACATTACGAGATATCCTGAAGAATATGAACTTTTGCATGTGATCATTCATCAGGGAAAGATCCCAGATAACCATGCTCCTGGTAGAAGAACATCATGGCTAAAAAATTTAAGGCAAAGGTACGGAAAATTGACTACATCATTATTTAAAGCTGGTGTTAATAGTCACAATAACGAATATGATAGCCAACATTATACCCTACAATAGGTAATGGTCTTGGAACGAGAGTAAGAGCACGAATTAGTTATAAAATATCATAATTAGTTTGGCTGTGAGATTTGATAACATGTTGATTAATGTTGAAAACTGTCAAAGGTACTGCTGCGATTGCTGTTATACATCATAAAAGCATTGAATCGCTTAAAGTTGTCTAAACACTCCCATTGACATCAGTTGAGCGCAAATTTCATAGTATTATCAAAAACAGACAAACTGTCACAAATATCAAATATGAAATTAATTCTCTTTTTCATTTTGATCAGTACTTTGAGAAAGGAACGGCTGAAACATCAGTAAAAAGTAATTTCCACATAGTTGATTTAATTTAGCAGCTAGGAGTTTTATCAACATTCAGGAGTTTGTAATATTGAGCTTTCAAAATCAATTCCAGATTCACGAACTACAATCACCAAACCAGAATATCCATTCATTTTTGAAGAAATTGGACAATTATTAAGTTTTCACTCCATAACAAATTTGTCATAGTTCGTTTTCTCACATAAATAAGGTTAATAATCTAAAATTTTAGAAATTGCAATACAGATTATGGGCCACATTAAACACACATTTCGGGATAAAAGGTCGTCCTTTATTTCATTCATAGTCAATTCCGAATTAGAACAGTGGTTATGAATCGATTGTATTTACATTTCTATACAGTACTTTCTAAAAAGTACCTACCTACTTATAAAATAGCAAGCTTAAATTCGGTAATGTTGATGCATGAAAAGATTTTAACACAAAAACAAGAGTTGAAAATTTCAAGTTTTCGGCTAAAGAAAGACCTTTAATATTGACATCATTTTGATACCTGCTTGTCTCTTGACCCCACTGAACATAAAATCCCTACTTTTAAAAAGACGATCTAGAAACCGTTTAAGTTCATAGCTTTTGTGCTGTATTGCTTTATAACGCGATAACGATTTGTTTATTTATTTTGTTATCATTTTTTCTGCAAACGTTTAGTTGTTTCTTGAGGAACATTGACAGATTCTAAACATTGTTTTTAAATGGAATGTTCCATACTTTATTATATAAATGTATAGGTCCTTCTGAGAGAAGGATTGATATAACTGCTATAGCGGTATCAAATCACATTAGGAAATTGGGAAAGATAAATCCGGGTCTACAATGGGTTTGTTTAGCATGCAGAGCCTGATTTTTTAATTTGAATTTTAAAATGCCATTTGATACAAAAATCCATCAGATTACAAAGTAAACAATAATTGCTATAGTGTTTTGATGATTGGCCGTTGAGTTAAAAAACGGCATAATGTAGAAAAACGCTCAAATTTGACATCCGTTATTTTTGTGGCAACGCTTTGATTTGTGTTTTAAATTATTATATATAGCTCTAAAAATTAGGTATCATAGGATATACCATTCTGTTTAAAAAAGATCCAAGATTAGCGTTTTGAAATCTCCATTTCCAGTAAGTCAAGAAGAAGATGTTTGAAAAGCACTTTAAATCATTTGATTCTGAAATCATAGTTTTCTGAGATTTAAAAAAGAGTATTCTTCACTTAAAAATAAAATAGTTTCCACGTATCCGAAAAAGTACAATGAGTATGCGACCAACAACAATTCCACAATTTTTCTCTTCAAGCTGGTCGGATGCAAATCTTGTGATAAGTCTTTTAAATTAACAACTTAAACTCACAATAGGCGCTGTAATTTGATAATAATGATAAAATTTGAAACATAGTATTTAGGTTTTCTTACTGTCCTTCATATTCAAAATTTATTTTTCAAGTAATTTTTATTCGCAATTGGGTCATACGCGCCAAAGGACGAGTAATTCTATGATTTTTACAAACTTACATAATTTGCTTAAAAAATAGATGTGAAAAGTTATACGAATGACCAGAGCACATCACTGAGTATAGACAACTTTATTTAAATTAGTATGTGATACTCAAGCTAACTATAATGTTTGGAGAAATAAAATGCTTCTTTTTTTAATATTTCTTTAACCTGTCCTAAAATTATTATCCTTAACATGGTCAACATCGAAATCGCGTATAAGAAAATTGTTGCACTATTGTGGCACCTTTAACACACTAATGCCATTTATTCCCAAATTCGAAATAAAACTAGTTTTATTTCAACTGAAATGTGCAACACCGCAAGGTCATCTTAGAGGGCGCTACTTTACGACCACGCCCATGATGCCACAATTGCGTGTGTAAATTAAATCTGCCTCATCCTGATTTCTGGCAACATACGCAGAATCAGCGTTATACATTTTTTATTTTAGCTCTATTCGGTCCTATCCTAGCAAAAAAATACCTATCGAAAGCCAAATGAAAACAAGAGCATATAAAATTATTTTGATAGTAAATACTACTAAAACAAAGAACATATTGAGAAAAAAAATTGTGGTAACGTGTGTAAGTTACCACAATTTATGAAGTTACCATAATACAGGAATATGTTCACACAGGTTACCACAAATATCGCTGCACACACACACACACACACACACACACACACACACACACACACACACACACACACACACACACACACACACACACACCCTACACTAGGTACCTGACTGTACCATGCCAATGATCATATTTGTCGAGGCATTAACCCAATAAAAAAAAATCAATTTAGGTTATATTTTTTTAGACAAAACATTGATGTTCTGATAAATATGGTCAAATTTTGTTTTACAATTTGCTGTTTTAATAAGTTGGGTCAAAGATAAAATAAATAATGCTTTAAATAGATTAAATTGAAAAAAAAATATGTTTTTCTTTAATAACAACATATACAGTAACATTGAGAGTGTTAATAACTATAAATACTTAGGAACATGGATAACATCAGATGTAGACCAAACCAAAGAAATTAAGACACGTATTGAAATAGCACGTACATCATTTATTAAACTTAAAAAGTTTCTTTGTTGTCGGGATATAAGGTTAGAACTACACCTGAGAATGCTTCGATGTTTACGTGTTCTCTACTCTTCTTTATGGTCTGGAAGCTTGGACACTAAAACAAGTTCATCTGAATAAGTTGGCCGCCTTTGAATTTTGGTGTTACAGAAGAATCCTACGAATATCATGGACTCAAAGAATGTCAAACATGGAAGTAACTAGAAGGATAGGAAATAAGGCGGAAATAATATTAACTATTAAAAGACGAAAACTTGAGTACTTGGGACATGTGATGAGAGGGCAAAAATACGCATTATTACAACTTATTATGCAGGGCAAAATCCGAGGAAAGCGAAATGTGGGAAGACGAAGAATATCCTGGCTTAAGAACTTGAGGGAATGGTTTGAATGCAGTAGTGCAGAACTTTTTAGAGCGGCAGTCAACAGAGTCCGCATAGCAATGATGATTTCCAACCTTCAATAGAAGATGGAACTTAAAGAAGAAGATACAGTAACATGCACATCTTATATCGACTAGAAAATCTGAAAGATTCTTTTGCTTGTTTTTGTTTTAGATATATACTAGACTTGAATAAAAATTTGAAATGGTTCTTTTTCATAAATCTATCTATAAAATCTTACCATGTGTCAATAATCCTCTTCAATATATTTGAGGTAAGCAATCATTATGTTTAACCCGTTTCGCATGTTTAGAATATGCTTGTTATAATGTGATAAACTACCATTGTATTTTACAGGTTAGTGGTGTTCCCCTTATAGAACTTATTCTTAATGGAATACAGATCACAATATTATTCTTGTTGGTTTCTATAAGTTGTTTTCAAGCAAACAAAATTACTTTTATGGTAAGTAGAGGAGATTAGTTGGTTATATTTATTGGTAGTAGATGACTGGGACCCATGGAAATAAAAAAGCAAAATTGAAATTTACAAAAAATACAGAAACGAATGCTTATTCAATACAACTAGAGCTTAAGAACAGAATATTCAGAGACAAATAAAAGCTATCAAGAAAAATAAAAGAGGAGAAAATAACAAAACTGGAAGAACAAATAGAAAAAAAATTCAACAAAACTCAAATATTAAATAAAATTCCACGAGGAAACTAAGTTCCTGTAGCTGGCTGTATACCATATATCACAAAAAAATTTTGTTAAAATCCTTTATAAAAGGTATATAAAAATGCCTCAAACGGGCTATCACAAACACATTGCAAAACGTTTTCGGATTAAACAATCCATCATCAGTGCAAACGGTTGTACATGCTAGTAACCACCAAAATATATGGGTAAAAAACCCTTTAAATGTTATAAATTTGAAATTGTTTTACATTATTAGTATTTCTAATTTGTGATGGTTAAGTTACCGTTGAATAGGTAACATGGCGGCGTATGACTCTACATGAGTAAAATGGTCCTGAGACGAAGTGTCTAAGAGGACCTGTTGATAACAACTCAGGTTGAGTTGTTATCAACAGGTCCTCGACCTCGACTACAAAAAAAAATTAAAAAACCCGGGCACGTAGTGCGAAACTCCTTAAGCACGAAGTCTTTGAATAGGGCGCAGCCCAGTTCAAAGACTTTTAGTTCAGCAAGCAAGCAATTTTAGTTTCGCGGATGAGTCACAAGAGGATAACAGGAATAAAGCGGGTCATGCTGGCCTAAATTTAAATCGTTTAAGGAACCACGATTCAGTTTTATTACCCAGAACTCCCACATGAAGAGTATTTGGCTGATAATAGTGTGCCCCTATCGCACATCAGAGTTCTATAGGGGCAACAGGATGGTCTGGATCATTGGAGCGAGGTGGAGAGAAGTAACTCCTGTTTACACGAGTTAATACATCTTACTTCAATGAATTGTTATACCCGAACGTAATTCTAAGGCGTAAATATGTCTCACAGGCTGTGTATAATTAAATTGCTTGCTGTCTTGCCAGTAGCAATAATGCAATGGTTATTGATTAGTGAAGTAATGTCTGGGGCTCGGAAGACTAAGACCTCCGAAGCACTAAAAAAAACATCAAAGAGGATGTCGACAGCTCGGCGCAATGATAATCGAGGCGGTTCAACTCGGACGGCTTTTGAGTTTAATACTAATTCTTCTAATAGCATTAATCTTCTTTGCTCTAAGTATAAATATTGAACTAACAGTGAAAACTATTTATATTGGATATTTTAGGGAGAACAACTTTGTACTAACATTTATAACAGCGACTGGATTGGGCAACCTTCAAGTATCACCCAATGTTTGCTAATAATGATGATACGTACCAAAAAAGAATTGAAACTAGAGTGTTTTGGCATAGTTACTTTAAGCAACATTTTGCTAGTTAAGGTAATTGCACTATACGAATATGAAGGTTGTGTTTTAGAATATACAAGATTATTAGGAATGACGTTATTGGTTATCTTGATTTCTTTTTGATTACGCAAAAAATCACAATGTTAGAAAAGCACATTAAGTTGTAAGCTCACTTAATTACATATGTCACAAATTCTTATTAGATTAATAAGTCTTCTTCTTTTGGCATCATAACGCTAGATGGGTCTTTGCCTGTCTGGCTTTGTCCTTCCATTCAGATCTGTCTTGTGCCCTTCTTCTCCATTGTCTTATGTTCATTGTTTTCAGGTCGTCTTCCACGTCATCCAACCATCTCGTTCTGGGCCTTCCTTTTTTTCGCCTTCCTATGGGCTTCCATTGTAACATTTTCTTTGTTGTTTTTGCATCGTTTTGTCTCTGCACATGTCCCAGCCATGGCATTTTTTGACTTTTCATAAATCTTACAATGTCATAACCTTCATTTAACTCATTAACCTCGTCGTTTCTCCTAATTCTCCATTTGCCATCTTCCTCTTGTACCGGGCCATATACTTTTCTCAGTATTTTTCTCTCGAATGTCCTGAGTTGGGCTTCATCTTTTTTCGTCATTACCCAAGTTTCACATCCATAGGTTACTACGGGTCTAATCATTGTTCTGTAGATAGTCATTTTGGTTCTTTTGTCCAATAATTTCGATGTCATTAATATTTTATTAGCATAGTATGTACGATTTCTGCTGGAAATACGTGCATTAATTTCGCTTCTTACTACAGAGTTCCTCTGATTGATTTCTGTGCCGAGATATGTAAAGGCATCCACTCGTTCGATAGTATAGTTTTCTATTGTGATATTATTTTCATTTTCAGTTATTCTTTTGACTGTCATATACTTCGTTTTTGCTTCGTTTATTTTGAGACCTCTTTTTCTTGCTTCAGGATCAATTTGTTTGAACACTTCCATTAGTCGTGGCTTATTCCTACTAATGATGGCTACATTGTCTGCATATGCAGTAATTTGTACTGATTTGGTGTTTATATGGCCGGTTATACTGGTTTTTCTGATGACCGCCTCAAGAACTAGGTTGAATAGCATGGTTGATAGGGCATCTCCCTGTCGTACTCCCATGTTGATAAACAGTGGAGTCAGTTCTCCATCTACTCTGACTGCGGCTTATGAACACTGCAACGTCATTTTTATGAGGCTGATGTATTTCTTAGGTATACCTAGATTACAAAGGTCTTCCAGCATTCTGTCTCTTTTCACACTATCAAAAGCTTGTTTAAAGTCTATATACATATTAATAATTATCACTAACAATTAGAACTGATATCGCTTACAAAAAGATTCGCGAATACTACTTCTGTAATCCCGTCTTGACGAAGTTATATAAAAAAACGTATCTTTGATGGACGTAAATTCCGGATTTCGCTAAAGCACAGGGCCGCAATCAGTGTATATGGTACAATAATACGCTACAAATATTTTATAATCTCTTCTGAAAAGATTATTTATAACATTTTACTCGAACATTATTATTTAGTGTTTGTTAATTAATTGATTTTTCTTGTCCACTGTTCTCTATTCTAGTGTAATTATATATTTACTTTTATAAATCTTCTCTTATACTTATTATTAGCCATTTCTTCTTTGTGTTTAAGATAATAAAAAAACTATTTTGTTTGTAGATTTTCCAAGCTGGATACACATATGTCATTCTGAACCTCACCAAAACGACTTAAACAACTACAAAAACTTCTGTCATTAGTGCATTGACTTAATGTCATACATAAATTTTAACGAAGGCTTATTTAATAATAGGTTACAGTGTAGTTAACACTTTAGATCCAACAATGCTTATGTTTTATTTTTTATTTAAATATGAGTAGTGTATTTATTCATCCAAACGGAGGGAAGTTTTTAAGCGAAGAAAAAGTTTTAAGAAACAAGTCGTATAGAAATAGTTGTATAGCTTTTTTTGTAGCATTATATGTTGTTAATTGTTATATTTTTTGCAAATTAACAATGAGTTATTTAAACAAAAAGTCGAAATTTGAAAATTTCTTAATTTTCAAAACAAAAAATTCTGTACGTAAATTTAGAAAACAAAGATTATACTAAAAATCATCTAAAATTATTCCCAACACGTCCGGCCATCCAGTTGAAAATAATATAAACCTTCATCAATGGCGTACTATAATCTCCCCCTAAATAAAGGTAGTGAAAGCTGCTACACATCCTCATCATCAACCCTTCCTAAATCCCGACGTAAAATCCACCCTAAAACTTCAAACGCATCAACAAGAACAAATCACGGGCTAAGTACAACTTGATGAAGACTTATTTGTAGCAATATAGAGTTGTGGAGTTACGACTCAAACTTAGGTGTAAGTTACGAAGGTGTGGTGTGGAGTTAAGGCAAGAGGGAATAATGAAACTACAGACAGGGCGTGATTTAAGCGATTAAATTGAGAAATTTAATTCAAGAGAAAAAATGAGATTTACACAGTCATATCATAAAGCATTTCTAAATCTTTAAACGAAATTTGTTAAATTTCTTTATTTTTATTTTTATCAAAGTTATAACCATTTTCTTGCTTGTTTATGATACAAAATATGATTATAACAAACTATTTTAGTTTATAAGCTAGAGCGTCATACAAAATTTAATTATTTATAATAATTTTCTGACCACTGAGATCAATAGTCACCCTTGAAATTTGAAATTAGTCGCCAACATAGACAAAAATCTTGGATGGACTTTCAGGATTTAAAAAAAACACGGTAGCTCTTAGCTGGCCTCTAGATTAATACATTTATCAAGAATTTACAGTCAATCATGATCACCGTAATTAGCTTTTTGTCAATGGTTTTAGCAGCATGAGCATATCGATAGATGTTTTTTTATTATATATTTTTTTAAGATGAGGCTACGTTTCACAAAATTGAAATGGAGAATCAGCGTAATTTTATTTACTATGCATTATGTGCAAATTGGGACCAGTCAACAAAAATAAGATCACGAATTGAAAAAGTGCGAAACGCTTTCAACAATATGAAAAAGTGGTTCACAAGCAAAATCTCAATGGAACTAAAATTAAGACTGGTCAAGTGTTATGTCTTCCCGGTCTTGTTCTATGGAGCGGATGCATGGACCACAACGGAAGCCACCCTGAAGAAACTAAAATCATTTGAGCTGTGGATATATCGCCGTATTCTTCGGATATCCTGGACAGACCACATCACTAACGTGGAAGTAAAGAGAATAGGCAAAAGCAAAGAAATAATCTGCACCGTAAATAAACAGAAGCTTGAGTACTTCGGACATGTCATGAGGCATACTAAGTACCGGCTGCTACAGTAGGAGGGGACCATGAAGAAGACGACACTCATGGATGCATAACCTGCGACAATGGTTCGGACTAACATCGACCAAACTGTTCAGAGGTGTCGTAAACAAAGTCAAAATAGCCTTGTTAATAGCCAACGTCCGAAACGCATAGGGCAAAGGAAGAAGAAGAAGAATGCATTATGTGATTGGCCCACATGTTTTAAATGGTGCTTTATATTTCGATTTTTTTAATAATGATATTTCATTACTACTGCAAAATGTTCTACTAAATATTCGACTAAGAGTGGGACCTTTTTACTCGACGGTGCTACAGTTTATCATGCTGCTCTTATGCACAATCATCTGAGTCGCCTGTTATCAAAGTTGCCAATCTCCAGCTTGACCAATTTTACAGGAACTTCGAAATACTTTGGAGCTTTATTTCGTTTACGATTTGCCTAATTATTATAAACTTGTCGGCGGGCGAACTTTCGACACCAAATTGTCTTTGTACCTGGGATAATCGAAGGGTCAAATTTTATTACAGGAAATTTCGACACCGAGGCGTAAAGCAGGTAGGTAGGTAATTAGCGGCGATGGACATTTGCACCCAAGCAGGACAAGCGGGTTTTCCCAATATTTATTGTCACGGCGGGGGGCGTGGCACTTGTGTACTTGTGACTACATTATTTCAGTTGTAATTTATTTCTTGTTTGACGTTGACTTGTGCACGTATTTTTGCGCACGGATATTTAAAAAATGAGTTTGATAAAAAGTTCCCGTGGTCGAGATTTATTAGTGGTGGAGCAGCATTCGTTCTCGAAACACAAAAGTGATAAAAAGCGGCGAGATATTTTGGCGCTGCATCCAAAGAAACACTAAGTGTTCCGCAAAAGTGTTTACAATAGGCTGTGAGGACCTCACCATCACAAGAAGTGATTTGGTACATAATCATGAAGATGATTCAAAAAAGCTTGAAGTAAAGATGTAACCAATGCATGTAAAAGAAAAGCCCAAGAGGACATATCGAAAAAGCCTGCCAAAATTACAAGAATTGCTGTTGCTGAGTGTGATTCCAATTTGCTGACGGTTCCTGACATAGCTACCATAAGAAAGAACATTTACAACTGTCGTCGTAAACTGTTACCAGGTCCGTTACCAATAAGCATATCAGAAGTCCATAACGCGGTTAGTAATTATTCTCCTAAAACCTGTCGCAATGAAAGTTTTTTGTTTTTAAATCATCCTGAATTAAATGTAATTGTATTTTCATGCGAGACAAATATTCGTTTTTTGTGTAAATTAAAAACTTTGTATATGGATGGTACATTTTCATACAGTACCAAATATTTTCTACAATTATTTACTATATATGGCTTGGAAAATGGACATTATGTTCCTTTAGCATACTGTTTGTTAAAGGAAAAATTGTCAATGACATACAAAAATTTATTTTCTTTATTAAGGTCTAAGATTTTTGAAACATTTCATTTATCATTATAGCCAACTGAAATATTTGTGGACTTTGAAAAAGCAATTCACTGTGCTTTATTGTATATGTGGCCCAAAGCAAAAATTAGTGGATGCCGTTTTCACTTACACCAAAACTGGTTTAAAAAAATTCAATCTTTGGGTTTGGTACAAGAATATAAGGATACAAATTCAGAAATTGAAAAATGGTTAAGGCATACGTTTGGTTTAACTTATTTAAATCCAGCAGAAGCTGAAGAATGCTTTCTTTATGATTTAATGTCATATAAACCTATAAACGCAATACTTGATATATATGCAGATTATTTACTGGAAAATTACATTTTCGATAGCGCTCTATTTCCACCACACATATGGTCTAATCAGAATGCCTGTGAATCCTTTCATTCGAGATTTAATTCTTCTTTTTATTCAACACATCCTTCTATTTTTATTTTTATTGAAAAGTTAAAAGAATTTCAAGTAGACACTTATGTCAAAATAAATAGTTTACATATACCAGCAAAAATCAAAGATACTACTGTTAAGGCTAAATTGGCATTTTTTGGAGAAAATGATGGATAAACTACGATCCCAACAAATACCTAGGTTAGATTTTATAAAAGCTGTATCTTATCATTCCTATAATAGCAAATAAATCATTGTATACAAGTATATTAACGGTAAAATGTACAAAAATTAGGTACTAGTTGTATTATATTTAGATATTATTACTTCTTCTTCTTCAAGTGCCTTCTCCATCAATGGAGGTTAGCGGTTATGGTGGCAAACGTTTGTCTATCTTCAATAGATATTATTACAGCTATAAAGAAATAAAATGCACATTACTTTTATTAAAATAAATAAATTAATTAATTATGGTATTTTATTTATGTCGCAGCTATATTTATTTGGTGTCGAATATACCTGTAAAATAAAAACGGGAATTGGGGCTGGTGTCGAAAATTGCCATTAAATTTTAGTCCCTACCTGCTTAGTGTCGAAATTTCCTATGCCCAAACTTGTAAATATGTAATATGAATTTTGTTTCATACACATTTTTTATAGTATGTAAAGTATCTACTGTTAAAATTCAAAAAGAAAAATCAACATTGGCGATCGTGAAACTAATACTGCAGCTTTGGTTACTTTGATACAAATTTCGCTGCCTCCAAGTCAATTGAAATGGTTAATAGTTAAATCAAAAGTCATTCTTGTAAAAATTAATTTTATTTTAACGAAATGTTATTAAATTTACACAGATATGGCTATATTTTCTTCTCTTTTTGGACTACAGAATAAGTCTTTATGGCTGGATATGTTAGATTGGTAGATCCTTGTTCTGCAAAGGGGCTTTGTAGTATTCTAACCTTGGATTTTGGAGTCAAGTATCTCCAAAATAAATACAAGCAAATTCTTGACGTCTATTAACTTCTCCCGATTGACATTTTGTATATTGTTGGCTTTAAATATGGTAGGATTGAACCTTTCTTTAATCTTTGTTAAACAGTTTATTCAATTTGAAAAACCACAGACATGTAATATTGGCATAATTACTGTAATTTATATCATTTATCTTTATAAGACAACACCCTAATATATGTTTTATTATTTCAGCATTTAATTAACTTTGTATCGAGACCTGAAGATGTTTTGCATATTGTAGAAAGCGAAACCGGCCGTATAGATAGTTAAATTAAATTGATTGTAAGTCTTATTTATTATTTCTTTTACCTATTTCAAACTTTTTGTTTTGTAGGAAACATTTTGGCTGTTTTAACACTAAACGTTACTTTCAGTCGATAGGTATTAATGAGACGAATTCAGGAAAGTACATACCTATCTCAAAATTCATCTCATTTATCTAATAATGTTATCAATTGTTGAGTCCAGATAAGAGAATTAGTAAAATGTAATAGGATACTAGTATATTATTTTCGGATTTAAGTATAGTCATCTGAATTTCTATGTTTATTTTGGTAAATATTTTATATAAGTGTAATTCTTAATTTTTTTCTAGAATACCAAAAATTTGATCATAAGGGATTTAATAATCTCTCTGTTAAATTTATTTTTATTGTTCTTTAAAAACTAAACGATAATTCTAAACGAAATATTTGCACTTTTGGTTTGGTGTCGAAATATCCGCGTTAACAAAATATTCACAGGGAGACCGAAAGAAGGGTGTCGAAACCTTCCCCATTTGAGCCGGTGTGTCGGCGATGAAGGCATCCAAAAGCGACCGGGTAAGTTAGATGTCAATTCCTTCGACATTAGTTGAAAAGAAACGACAGAACACAAGGGAAATATGTTTAGGAAAGTGTTGGCGAAATGAAACGCCGCGTTAACATCACATTATTGTGGCTCAAGAGAAATTCAAATGCAAACCAGCTCCAAAATATTTATCATAGCGAGAAGCTTTTTCAATTTTTTCGTTCGTTCTACTAGCGGTATTGGGTAACTAAACAGTAATGAAATTTTTGGCAATAAAGTATATAAAGAACAAATAAGGGTTCTAAAGAAAACTAGCAATACAAATATTTTGTTGAAAACGTTGGTGCTTAGAAATATTACCATCTTTTCACACTATGGTAAATACGATTATATTTAATATTCATTTCAAAAAAACTTTTAATGAGTTTAATTATTTTTTTGCTCCCATACAAAATTTAATAACCAAAATAATCCTAATTTTTTTTTATTATAATATTATTCTGTTTAATTAATAGTTTTCATTGCTTTAAAAAAATGTTTTTTATAATTAGCAATACCAACATCATAATGGGCGATTTTAATGCCAAAGTCGGTAGGGGTAGATGTGGTAATGCGGTCGGTGATTTCGGTCTGTGTAGCAAAAATGAGCGAGTAGAGTTACTAATTGAATTTTGTAATGACCATGATTTCGTCATATCCAATACGTGGTATCAAATCCCACCAAAAAGACTGTATACATGGCGAGCACCAGGAGATTGTCCAGGTCATCTGATACGAAATCAAATTGATTACATCTTGATAAACAAACTATTTCGCAATATACACTATACAAAAACAACTGTATAAAACTATATATAAATTATATACAACTATATAAAAAGAGTGACCGCTTACCCTGGTAAAGACATTTCGCGAATGTTGTAACAATAATTTGGGGACAGAAATTATGGGGTTGGAGATAGGGTAAGCAAAATAATCGAAACATATGCGAACGGCACTCAGGGTTTGATAGGAGAGCGGGGGTCGTGGATAAGTAAATGACAAAGGGGGATGAGATGGATTGGGGCAACTACAGAAAAATGAAACAGAGTCATGAATTTATTGGGACAAACAAAACAAAAAGAAACAGGAAACACCTCTAGTAATTTAATATAGGGCGCCACTTCGAGGTGCCTAATTATAACTACTAGAACAACTAGTTGTAATAGGAAAATAATTATTTGAAATGCAAACCATATCATTTTCAAATTTAACTAAAAAAAATGTTAATTAAAAAATAAACAAAATGTTAAGAAAAAAAACATTTATTTTTGTGTCACCACAAACAGTTACAAAAATAAGACAACGCAAAAAATATTACCTCAAATAGTCGCAAAATACAAAAAAAAAAACTACATGTGTCATCTGTTTACAAACTCCAGGAGTTGGAGATACTATAACAACTTCATGGAGGTTAACCTTTTTTTAATAAAACAAAACAAAACAAATCAATATCAAAAATACTAAAACGACCTGTCATAAATTAACATTAAATTTAAAACAAAAATTAAAATGACAGCTAAAGCTAAAACCTAAAATTTACAATTTAAAAAAAATTAAATTGTTACGAAAGCAATTATTGTTATAAAAAAATGTTTGTCTTTACTTTAAAATTAAACAAACACCTAAAAAGTTACCTGGATTTCACTTGATCACCCATTAAGTTTCCGAAACCATAACTGGGGTTCTCTGGACACGAACACACAAACAAAATCATCTCCACTGTGAATTGGATTGACCATTTGAGACCAAAGCTGGCAGTGAACAAAACTTATGGCTCTGCCTCTTAAAAAACAGGGACAAGTAGAATTGGACTACAATTAAACATTAAATTGCCACTATTAACTGCTACTTAAATTATTTTCCATAACGAAGAACAAAAGGACATTACAAATTCTTCATGAAAAGAGACGAAAACAGAAAACTTTACAAATTCGACGAAAAATTTGGACATAACGTTGACGACCACCTCTATTCACCGCGGCTTCAACGAAAAGTGATGAAATTATCTTTTAAAATTGGTCGCATAAGTTAGAATAAAAGAACGCTGAAATAAACAAAACACAACGAAAATTAAGACGTAAATTATTAATTTAAAAATGCAGTACATCGGGCGGCTTAAATCAAAGAAATATCGAAGGAAAGTACGCAGCTGCGAAATAAATAAACAACTCTAAAATGGTTTATATTAACTCGAGCCGCCTAAGAAGGAATTGAAAGAATTTGATGTTTTAATACGTACAAATAGGACACTGAAATACATTAAAAAATATTCTGCGAATGTTTTTCAAACATTTCTGAGGGGATTTCAATATATTACATATACGAGGGGATTCCAATATATACCAAAGGATTAATGAAATTGCAAATGCTTCAATGTAAAGTTTCGATTGGCAAAGGTTAAAAAGCCATCTATTAAAAAATACATAAACACTAGAGAATTAATGAAAGATGAAGAGCTTAGATCTACATACAGTAAGCAAATCAACGAGAGCTTAAAAAACATACAAGGAAATTCCATAGTGAAAACCTGTGAGAAAATAAAAATAGCTATAGTCGAGACTGACGAAGTAGTGGCAAGTAAAATAAGAAGAAATCATAAAAACGAGTGGATAACGGAAGATATATTTGATCTAATGGAGTAACGCAGAGAGTACAACATACAACAGAATCAACAGAAATAAAAGTAAATCCAACGTACTATAAGGGCAAGAATTAAAAACGCAAAGGAAAGCTAGATGAAAGAATGTTGTGAAGAAATGGGAATCACTACAAGAAAATGGAGACAGCTTTGGACTATATAAAAAGGTCAAACAAATTTCAAGTATATACAAAAAACACCATGAGACTCTCCTTAAGAATAATCAAGGAAACTAAGTTCATACCCAGGTAGAACAAGCTAATATCTGAGCAAACTATGATGCGTTCCTTGTGCGGATATTCGACCGAATCTGCCAACTACTAACTTACCCAAGGAAAATTTATCCGGCCCTGCCATTATTCGCGCCGAGGTGGAGTACGCTATAAAAGTAGCAAAACTACGTAAGGCCCCTGGAATTACTATGGAAGCCATAAAACTGTTGGAAGATGGTAACTTCGACATGCTGGTAACAATTTTCAATGCCATATATAACACCGGCTACATTCCAACGGATTGGCTTTATTCAACCTTCATAATGATCCCTAAATCACAAAGAGTGACAAAATGCAAATACCACACACTGGTAAATTTATTGAGCCGTTGGCTTAAGGTGTTTCTTTGCATCCTTCACACAATAATGTTCAGAAAGCTGGAAGATCTAAGCAGAGAGACACAATTTGGTTTCAAGAGCGGTACTGGATACACGTGAAGCAGTTTTCTGCTTAAATACTCTTGTACAAAACTGCATGGATCAACGAAAGCATATAGTCATAGCATTCCTCGATTATGAAAAAGCATTTTCACCTTAAAACATGACGCAATGATAAAAATGCTACACAACGCCAACATTCACGAGAAAGATATAAGAGTTATCCACAATCTCTATTAAAATCAAAAAGCACGAGTGAGACTGAACAAATCAACCAAAACAGAAGAATATGAAATTTTAAGAGGAGTGCGACAAGGGTGTATTTTGTCTCCTATGCTCTTCAATTTCTACAAGGGGAACAGTTTTTCAGAGGCACTGAAAGGCTCTGAGTGTGGAATAAAGGTAAGCGGGTTCCCGATAAATAGCATTCGTTACGCCGCGTCGACGACACCGTGATAATAACAGACAACGAATATGATATGCAGTTGATGTTAAATAAAATAAATACCGTAGGAAAAATATATGGCTTAAAGATAAATGCTGGAAAAACTAAATGCATGGCAATAAGAAAAAACGCACTTTTAAGAATACAACTGCAAGTAGATAACACTCCAATCGATCTAGTGAAAACATTTAAACACTTGATAATGATGATGAATGACCAATGGGATCCATAACAAGAAATAAAATGACGTGCCGAATAAGCAAGACAAGCATTTATCAAATTTAAACCGCTACTATGTAACTGAAATCGTTCCTTCAATCCCCGCTACAGGATGGTTAAATGCTATGTATGGTTCATATTGTTATACGGCATGTAAACATGGTAGTTAAGAGTATCTTCCATTAATAAGTTGAAGGCGTTCGAAATGTGGACGTTGCGAAAAATGTTCCGCATAGACAGATAGGATAAGAAACGAGGAAGTCTTAAGAAAGGCAAATACTAAGACATAACTACTCAATTTGATCAAAGTACGAAAAATTGGTTACCTCGGCCATATTCTGAGGGGAAAAAATACGCAATCCTTCAACTAATCAATTAGGGAAAGATTAAGGTTAAGAGAGGAGTAGGTCGCAAACAAATGTCGTGGCTACGGAAAATAAAGAACTGGACAGGCACAAATAACACTGGCGATCTTTTGCACGCCGCAAAAGACAGACGTCCTGCCTTAAGATAATTCTCCAACCAACTATAGGTGCAAAGAACTATAAGAAGAAAATTAGGAAATTCAAAAATGTTGTTCGACTCATTAAAACAATGGGCTCGTATATACTAATATACTGTACCTCAATCATCTATAAGGAAATCTTTCTATCCGAAGTAAATAGCTAAACTTAAAAATAGAAGAATTTTTAACTGAAATTATGGTGAATTCTCCTTACAGATAGTAAACAATATTTGAAAAACAAATTAATTACCTCGTATCCATCGCACAAAACCTAATAAATGGCGGGAGAAGTTAATGTGAAGTAATGAATACATTCTCGGGTATTATGGTTTAGATTATATACCGACTATCAAGTTTTGCTGGCGGCGGCATCAATCAACCGCCCTATGAGCCGAGAGACACAGTCGGCCGAGTTACCGCTTCATCCCCCTTGCGACCGACCTTCGAGGTCCCTCGTCCATATCCCGAAAAGGAGACTTAGCATTTCGTCACGTTGGTTTGATATTAATGTTCTTATTAATGCCAACTGGGATCAGTGATACGTCACAAAGGTGGTGATGTCACTTCGTTGTCTTTGTCTTGATTATAAACGAACTCCATATATTATTATATATTTTAAATTATTCGATATTTTTATTAAATTTTCCTTTGAAAATTATCCAAATCTATAGAATAGGCCACCGATCACAATTTACTGGCATCTAGAATCAACCTAAAATTAAAGACAATCAAAAAGCCTTCCATTACAAATAAATACGATAGACAAAAACTCAAAGAAAAAGAATTTAAACATCACTTTAAACAGACAATGAACGAAAAAATTCAAGACAACATCACACAAGTATACAATGTACCAACAGTCGAAGAAAGATGGGATAACATAAAGAGTGGTATCATCGATACAGCAACGCAAAGTGGAACTGTCACCCATTATGAAAAGCAAGCGTGGATGACAGATGAAATAATCGAAATGATGGACGAAAGAAGACATCTTAAAAATAGAAATAACTCAGAGTATAAACGAAGGCATAATCTGGTTCGAAGAAAAATCAGGGAAACCAAAGAGTTATGGATGCGAGCAAAATGTGAGGAACTAGAAGAATTGCAACGAAAACATAAGAAAATAAAAGAAGTTACAATACACAAAAGAAATACACCCATAACATTAACGAATAAAGAAGGTCGTGCAATATCCCTAGAAGACGAAGTAATGGAGGAATGGGAAAACTACATTAAAGCATTATTTAAGAATGAACGAGGATCACTACCTAACTTAAGTGCATATACAGGACCACTAGCACTATTTTCTATGCAAACACTCCTTAAACGATGTTGGGAGGTAAAAAAAAACCCCTATATATGTGCTTCATTGATTTTGAAAAGGCATTTGATTGCGTTCAGCATACCAGACTAATTACCGCCTTGCAGAATATCCAACTAGATGAGAAAGACATCAAACTTATTGCCAAACTTTACTGGAACCAAACAGCCATTATTAATACCAACAACAGAGAATCAAAGCCAATCAGTATTGAACGGGGCGTAAGACAAGGCTGTATACCACTCTCTTTAACGTCTATTCTGAGAATCTATTTAGGGAAGCTTTAAAAGATCAAAAAGGAATTATCATAGGAGGAGAAATAATTAACAATATACGATACGCCGACGATACTGTGATTCTAGCTGAAAACATCGACGATCTGCAGGAGCTAATTAATAGAGTTGACATGGAATGCACAAAATGAGGACTGTCGATAAATATCGATAAAAGTAAATACATGGTGACCAGTAAAGCGGATATCGGCGCAACCCAACTGATATTAAACCAACAACCGAGAGTTCAGAGATTCAAATACCTTGGATGATGGATTACCCAAAATCTAGATCCATCCTTCGAAATTCGATATAGAATTCAACAGACAAAAAACTCATTTCAAAAATTCAAGCCTCTACTATCCAATAACTCATTAAATTTGGAAATCCGTGAAAAGTTTACAAGATGTTACGTGTGGTCTGTACTTTTGTATGGATGTGAAACTTGGTTTTTAAACGCCTATATCATGAATAAAATCGAGGCGTTTAAGATGTGGTTGTATCGAAGAATACTAAAAATTCCATGGACTGGCAGAACCAGAAACGAAGAAGTTCTTCGAAGAATAGGACATCAACGAACTCTATTAAATATTATTAAGAGGCGTAAACTAGAATATCTTGAACATATAATCAGAGGACCAAGATATGAGTTCCTTCAGCTAATTCTCAACGGTAAAATCGAAGCATAGAAATGGATAGGACGGAAGAAACTCTCTTGGTTGAGGAATTTGCGGCAGTGGACAGGTTTGACAGCGGACCAACTGCTACACGTAGCGCAAGACCAAGATCAGTATAACAATATTATAAGCATGGTAGTCGCCGACGTTCCGTAGGGATATGGCACTTTAAGAAAAAGATAGAATAGGACCTTTGGTTTGATATTGGGTAAGGTGGGGTAATTGTATTATGATTTTACAAAAAAATTTGCGTTCGGTTGGGATTTTAGTTGCATAATGATCAAAAGTAACTTCTAAACTATTTGTATAAAACAATATCTTTATTAATTACTATTTAAATGTATTGAACCTTAATTTGATTGAAAATATTACAGTAATAATATAATAAATAATAAAATTTTACGTACGCTAGGTCCAGTTACCTTGATTAGCCAGCCTAAAATCTCATAAGAGCTGGTAGAAATCATTGTGGGCTCTCTGGACATGATTGCAAATCTTAACAGTTTTTAAAGAAACCTCAAATAATAACATTTTAAATTGAGCGAACTTAAAACCAGACTAAATGTAAGGGTATCGTCTGGTATAGCAGATAAGGTTTATGAACAGATTATACACAAATTGCAGGTAACAACCTTAAATTTAATGCCATTACATTAAAGAGTTTTTAAAACTGAACAAATCTAAACTAATATCTTAATAAACTAAATCTTTAATTTATAAGGATATCCTTAATTTCAATAATCTATTTTGGCCACAGCGATGAATAACCTAGTAACCATTTTTAAAGATTTTGTAGCAAGTAATCTCCTTTGTAATCAGACAGACACGTAAGTTTATTCTCTGTAATTTTGTATTTTGCAACTATTTATATAATATATTTTTGTGCCATCTGTATTTTGATAACTGTTTGTTTGAGACAAAAATTAATGTTTGATTTATTTCTCTGATTTATTTTTTTGTTTTGATTTAGAAAAGTTTCCTAACCCTTGTATGTATTTTTGATTTTAGGAAAGAAGAACCTTTCTTTCTTCCAGCCGGAAGTCTTCTCGAAACGGCGTCCGAATTGAAATAGCTAGAGGTATTTCTTGTCTCTCATATTTTGTTTATTTTGTTCCAGGAGATGTAAGTATCCCTATGTTTCATTTTTGTAGTTACCCTACTCTGACCCCTTATGTTGACCTTAATCTGACCTAGCTCTCCAATAAACCCCTGAGTGCCGTACGCACAAGTATCGATTATTTTGTTTGCCCTATCTTAACCCCCTTAGTTTCTATCCCCAATTTTCTACCCCCATAATCTTACCCTAAGGTAGGCAAAATATTATCGTTACAAAATTAGAAACACAAAACCATGTAATGAATATAAATATCTCGGATCTACAATATCTAAAGGAGGCACTACTAAAAGAGACATATTAGACAAGAAACGAAATTAACAATTTATCAAACCTTGGTAGAGCCTATTATGACTTATGGGACAGAAGTTTGGCAGATCACGCAAAAAGATAGAAAAAAAATAGAAGTAGTAGGAAAGGATTTTCTAAGGAGAATGTGTGGTGTATTCAAAAAAGGTAATATTAGAAATGAAGATATTAGAAGGAGGACAACTACTGTAGTATGGTCACTTAAAGCGAATGAATGAAGATAGAATGCCAAAGAGAGCCTTAAATTACATACAACAATAAAGAAGAAGGGAAAGGCCTTCAGTTGCCTGGAAAGAAAATGTACGGCACATAATAGAGCCATCAAAGAAGACGAATAGATGAACAGAAAACGATGGCGGTCAAAATGTGAGAAACGGTAGGAGCTGTAGTGGTCTTTAATAAAAATCTTTGTTTCTTTTTTAATAAACTCAGTTATTTCGCTATTTATTTGGTAGCTTTATCAGAAGTACACTGTAAAATAATTTAAACATTACAAAAAATGGCGTACAAATACATTTAACAACACTTAGAGAGAACATATTAAAAAGCTAGTCGTATCCTGCCAATCTAAAATAAATCTCCTTAAAATGCTATCAAACCGATCTTGGGGAGCGGAATAAAATTGCTGCATATATACCAATCATTAATCCAAAGTAAACTGGATTATGGGGCAATATGCTATTCAACTACGAGTAATTATGTACTTAAAAAACTAGACATTATACAAAACACATGTTTAAGACTAATTCTGGGTGCTTACCGAACTAGTCCTGTTTCAAGTTTTCAGATTATCCTAAATGAATCTCCCCTATTAATACGAAGACAACACATTTCTTTAAATTATGCCGCGAGATTGTCTTCAAACCCTAATAACACAAACTATCCACTTCTTTATAAAATATATCCACCTACTCATTTTTATCAACAAATTAAATATCCACCCCTTAAAGAACGTCTAACGAGATATGGTTTTGACATGGAGCAGCTGACACATTCTTACCCTACACAACGAACTATACCTTCCTGGACTATTAATTTTCCCACTATTGATCTATCCCTCACGGCCTATCCAAAGAGTACCATAAATCCCATAATCATTAACAAATTATATCAAGAACGGATATTAGAATACACTGGCCATAACAAGATTTTTACCGATGCGTCAAGAACTAAAAACGGACACACAGCGGCCTTTATTCTAGGAAAGTCTGAATATGCAGTTCGCATCCCTCAATTCTGCAAAATTTTCACGGAAGAAGTAATCGCCATTTTAAAGGCTTCAGACATGTGTAAGAGTCATGCAAGCTCAGATTTTCTTATCATTACTGACTCTTTATCTGTTCTTCAGAGCTTAAGGCAAATATATCCAGTACATGCTATCCTGCAACAAATACAATTAGCACTTTATCACCTACAAAACAGACACGTGAACGTTACATTTCTCTGGGTACCATCACATACAGGTATCGCAGGAAATGAAAAAGTAGATGAATTAGCAAAGAAAGCTGCTACTGACGAGCAAACTGAAATTATGACTACAATTCCATTCAGTGATATCCAGCTCAATATTAAACAACACTGTGTAAAAAATTGGCAACAAATGTGAAATTCTAATAAGGCTAACCTTAAAAACGAGAAAAATAGGATTGGCACTAAACTACAATTTCCAGAAAATAGAAGGCAACAAGTGATTATAAACCGAGTAAGAATTGGACATACAGCGTTAACTCACCAGCATCTCATAACAAAAGAACTACCACCTGAATGTTCCTATTGTAAATGTCCAATAACTGTTCAATATGTATTAACTGAATGTCCTCTTTATTTCTACGAAAGAGCCATCAACAACGTACCAGAAGAAGCAAAGAAACTTAAAGATATTTTAAACAGTAATGTATCAAGTACAATCAAATTCCTTAAAGACATACGTTTACTACACAAAATTATATAAAAGTTATATTATATGTATCTTTTTGTAATTTGTAATTTATTATGTGTAATTTAATACGCAATTTGTAATTAGTAAATTTGTATTTGTAATAACAACTGCAAAATCTGTAAAACCCGCTAATAACCTTTAATGGTTGATGCGGAAATTCTAAATAAAAAAAACACTCAGAGAAATAAAAAAAAAATCACAAATAAAAACTGACATTGAAGTATGTAAAATATTGAATGTCAAAACAATATATGTATATTATATTTATATTATTATTATTTATCTTGTATTATTTATTCTTGTAATAATTTACTGGCATTTACTATATAGATAATTTATGAAAAATTTATAGAAATAAAAAAAACACTAGGACAATTTCTGAAGAGTATTAATCCATAGCAGCGATCCTCGTGTTCTACACTGCCGCCCCCAAACCTGACCCGACCACAAATGAAACAAAAGGAAACATTTCTGTCTCATCCACCCGCCATCCATCAGCGAATCCACCAAAATTTATACTTCACGTGCAGACGGCAGCCAATTAAAGTAATCAGGGTTATCACGTGCCCATTAAAAGGATTAGAATAGCGCTGGATGTCACTTCTACGACGTCAAGCCCGTGTATCTAAGCAGGCTTTAGAGTCGTTTCTGCCCGGAGTTGGCTTAGCAATCGGTACCGAATCCAGAAAATGACAAAAACCATAAAGGTAACTCGAATTAATTTGTTTTATCAATTGAAAATTAGATTTAACACAAATATAGTGAATCTACTCTTGTCTCATTATATGAATAATATGAGCAGGGTTCGGATATATATTTTCAGCTGTTGTAATCAATATTTATTCCGAAGCAACTTTTCAAAAATCACTAGAACTGAAAGAAGTAATGTTAAATATCAAATGTGTAAATGTTAAAAGTGTGCTGGTAATACTGTCAGTTACACCGGTCATACTATATCTCGTTCCTTCACCTCTTTTACCTCTTTTCCCTCAATATTTATTTCTGTAGCGTCAGTTACTTAAATCGTAGATTAGTGAAAGATTGTTTAGAATAAAATATGGAGAATGTTACTCTAATACGAGAACCATAAGTGCTGGAATATCTTAAGGCAGTGTTTTAGGCCCATTACTTTACCTGGTATACACCTTTAATGCACTTATATTAAACACAACCACAACTGCTACCTGAGTAGATGAAATAAAAATGTAAACAGGTAGAAGATTTGCAAATAACGCATAAAGATAGAGAACTACACAGAAAGGTTGAAGAAGTAGCTGGAATATGGAAACCCAAACACTTATCGATGGTAACAAACAAGAAAAACTAAATGGAATTAGACCCTGAAAAACAGAGAGACATATGGGAGCATTATTCTTAAGATTTGTTTGGTGATCAGAGAACAGAAGAGCCCCCACAAATAGATACAGATGAAAAATTAATCATTCTCACCGAAGAAGTTTTGCATGTAATAAAAGACGCAAAGAACAACAAGGCACCTGGCGAAGACCTAATAACAGCCGAACATTTTAAACATTTAAGTAATAATGCTGTCAGAAAATTAACATACTTCTGCAACATTATATATGAACATGGCATAATACTGCATGACTGGCTAACATCTACATATATAGCTCTTCCTAAAAAACAAAAACTAAGGAAATGTGAAGACCATCGAACTGTATCCCTAATGAGTCATGCCGCTAAGATTTTTATGCAAATAATTTACTCGTATAACCGAATTCGTACAGGTACTAGAGAAGCAGTTATGGGATTGACACTGATGGCTGAAAGGTATCTTGAGGTTAAAAAACGGCTATATGTGTGCTTTGTCAATTATAGAAAGGCCTTCGACCGCATCAAACACGGAAAATTTGTTGAGGTGCTAAAAAAGTAGTGTTTGACGGACACGACATAGTAATACATACTGGAACCACACAGGATGCATTCTAACAGAGAACGGAAACACCAAGTACATCAATATCAGAGATCGGACCCACACAAGACAAAATGAAATAATTCATCAAGCCCAGAACAGAGAGAACTTTGCCATATTGATTGCCAACCTCAACAGAGAAGTCACTTAGGAGAAGGAGGACAACTGCTACATTTGCTGATAATACAAAAAAGAGCTCTCTACAAGACTGGAACCTCCAACTTAAAGAGGTCCTCGGTTTGTTCTTCTTCATGCTGGAAGCAAAACTGGTTTTGGATAATGCGTCACACCACTCCCGCAAATTTGATTTCCCGAAAAAGTTTTGAAACAAAAGGCAAATCAAGGTTTGGCATATCGAAATGAATTTTATTTTTTTCCTTTAAAATTTCTGGGGTTGGAACTGGACTTAGATTAATTGCCACACAAACAACTCCAAAAATATTCTGGAATGACGACCAGGGACTAACAAAATGAGGGTGAAAGCTATGCACTGGGGCGCAATCTTCAAAACTTAGCTTCTTAGTTGTTGAAGACGCCGTTTTACAAATCTATCAGATGAGAGACGGCACGACACATAACAGTGATTACTCTTTCAAAAACTGACACATGATATTCGAGTTCACTTTTTTACCACAAATTTGGTTTCTTCAGACTACCCACGCCACGTCTGCTCTCTATAAAATCCCTTCCAAACCTGAATTTAACCTTGCCTCAGTCTGTGTACAGGCTTCTACCGGATTCTCTTACCCTCCTTTAAGTCAAAGGGACTAGCCAATCTAAATTCTTTTCAAAGACGCATTCTACATCTGGTATCTGATCCTCATCATTCCTAGCTTTTAAAATTGCAGAAATAAGACGTTATATAAACCAAGTATTATATTATATATTTTTACTTCGCAGTTGAAATTAGAATTCTTCGATGTTTTCAGACGCTTACGTCATAATATAAACAGAAACTTCCCGAAATTTTAAACATAGCCGAGGAGCATACCAAAAAAAAATTTTATACCTTAAATATTCGATAGTTATAAGGAATTTATACATGCTACAGTTGACGTAATTCTTCTTCAACATCTCCGTAACTAATAATATTTATTCCCAGATATGTAAACCTTGCTTCCCGGTTAAATATTTTCCTATCACTTTCGGTTTTACATCGTAGTGGGCATTTAGATCGTAGATAGTGGGCATCGTAGTTGTCATAAATTTGTTTTTTTCTGCTGATATTATCATATTGTATTTCTTTGTTGTTGTATTGAAGATCTGCGTTAATCTTTGGAGCTCGTCTTCTGTCTCGGCAATTAATGCGGCGTCGTCTGCATAACATAATATTTAGATTTCTTTGTTCCCCATTTTGTAGTCATGACCTACACGTAGTGCTTGTATTATTTCGTCCATTATTATAATTAATAGAAGTGGGCTTGACTAGTAGGCTGACTCCACTTTGTACTGGTATACACTGTGTTAGTTTTCCAGTTATCTTTGCCTGTATTCGATTATGGAAGTAGATGTTTTTGATGGTTTGTATAATTGTAACATTTTTTTTTATTATTAATATATTAAATATTTCTAATTCCTTTTACCCCCGCGCGATACGCCTATGATCGTGTATCGATAGCAAAATATTGTAGGTACCCAGCTAAAATGGAATTCCCTAATTAGGAATGGTTTTTAATCCTTCCGTCATAGTATTCATTATGAAAAGAGTATAATGCGTTTTGGTATGCAGTTTCCTTTTCATAAATTGGTAATTTTCGTCGAAGGCCCGTTTCTTTTGACAATAACTTAATCCCAAGTATTGTCTGTTTCTTATGTCCAATTGTTAATACCGATTATTTTACCTTAAATTTTCCAATAGTCGTCAAGGCCTTACCTTCTGAGAAACACATACAACTGTCCTATCATTCTTGAGTGGGGGAATATTTTCTTCTTCCTTTTTCAGGGACGGTTGGTGAAATTTTGAGTGGAACCAAGTTACTTGTTGGTGGGCCGTTGTTGAGTTAAGGCCAATATCTCGTGTTACGCTTTGCTTACTTAATTTTCTTATCGTATCGTCTTTGTGAATTATTTTCTAAGTGTGTATACACTTTATATTTGAGTTTTCTTTCCTTAGACTATATTAAATTATATATAGTTCTACACTACCTTTAATGGTTATTAAACTCAGTGTTTAGTACCAGAAAAGTATTAAATTCAGTGAATTAAGCTGCCTTCGTCAAGATCTACTGTAAGTAATTTTATCTACAATTGTCTGGGCGAGTAATATGGTATGGTACCATATCACCTGCCATTATCTGGACGTATCATCTAAATCTTCACCTGAAGATTGCCGATTTTTGAATGTAATTGAACCATTCAAGAAATTTTTATAAATATTACCTATGAACATACAAGTCTCAGTTTTTTATTAAATAATAGTGCGAGATAGTTAATTGACTTAGCCAAGTGCGGTTTGGTTTATGTTTTCATTCTTGTAACCTTTTTGTTTTTTTTTGTAAATTTAGAGTTAAGTAATTTTTGCTATCTTTTGTATTTCCTATAATTTTTGTTCATTATCTTTCCTATGATATCTCGAGATACGCCAAACTATATTTGTATATGATTGCCTTATACATTTTGGTAAAGGTATTTTTTTATTACATTATAGCTTAATTTTATACATATATAACACCATTTCATAGTTGTGTATTTTTATTCCCTGGGTTTTCATTTAGCAGCATCATAATTTTGTGTTTAATATATTGTTATTGTTTTATGCATGTATTTTATTTGTCGGCCCCTAACAAGTTTCCTGATAAAATAATAGCACTGAACAATTACTATCTTTAAATATTACTATGCTTTTGAACTGTAAAAAGATCAGGCTGATTAAGTTTCGTAGGTAAGTAAGTGTAATACTTAATATATTTATTATTTGTTTATATATTGCGTTGACCAGATATATTTGATAATTTACTGTTGGTATCTTTCCTTGGGTTTGATCTCTGAACCTAAATATCTTTTCTTATCTCGTTTCTTTTCTAAGGTTTTCTTAATTTTCTCCTTAACCCCAAAAAATTGAGTGGCGCCCTGTTTCTATCTTCTCTTATCTTTGGTAATTTTACCCATCTATCTTTTGTTTATTTCTGTATCTTTTCTAATATCTCTTATCCTATCTTTACCTATTTCTTCCGTTGGATCCATTCCCGGTTCCAAAAGCTAGTTTCGAACCCATGACTCGCTCTCCACCAACCATCTGGCTGCCGTCCGCAGTGTCTCCATTGGTTATCTTTCTAGCACCACCCAAAAAAAGATTTCCGAGGTTACATAATATTGATTAGTTTGTTTCTTTTATACAGTAGGTGTAAGACGTCTTCGACTTGGATGCGATCAAAAGTCTTTGTCAGGTCTATAAAACATAGATATGCTGGTTTATTGTACTTGATGGCCTTTTTTGTGATTTGTCTTAATACAAATACAGCGTGTACGCAGGATCTTCCAAGTCTGAATCCTTGTTGTTTATCTGATAAAGTATATATAAGTGATAAAGATATTATAAAGTTGTTAGTTTATTGATTTTGTTAATTAGGACTTTCGTGATAAGTTCAAGTGCGGTGTTGTTTCTCCATGCGTCTGATATCTTGCAGTGCAACATTAGTGTTAAAGTTTTGTCATCTTTAGGGTCATACTTTCTCCTCGTATTTTAGAAGCTAGTTGGTTATTCCGTTTGCTCCTGGTGGCTTTCTATTTTTAAGTGAATTTATGTCTATCTCTACTATAGTGAAGTCGTTTTACCCTGTCGTATTTCGGATTAACGCCCGAAAAATAATTGATGACTCTAGTTACAGCCACTATGTTATGCTTTTCCTTTTCTACCTGCTTTGTGGTACCGAACCTCCTACTGGTCGGCTGTAGTACTTGAGGATAAATAAAGAAAACCGCTGACTACCTGAGGCAAATCTGAACAGACACTTTTATTACTTACGCGACAGGCTAAACGATCCTACTTTATCTGATAACTGATGTCTTTTTCGTATATTAAATTAGGTACGTTATTGTGTTGATTAATATTTTCCTTTTCTTTAAAAAGTTCCGTCAGGTATCTTTCCCATTCGTTTGCTGGTATGTTATTGTATTTTTTCAATTCTGTAATTTCTTTCCGTTGGTTTCTTATGAATATATCTATTTGTTTTTGTGTACTGTAGAAGTCGCTTTCTATCCTTTTTGTAAACTGTTTGCAGTGTTCATTTTTTTGTTCTTTTTACCAACTGCTTTGTTTCATTTCGTATTCTTCTATGTGTCGAAATTCTGGAGTATTTAATGTTTTGTACTTCTTGTAGACCTCTCGTTTGTCTTTACTTTCTTTTGTTTATTTTTTTTTTGAAAGTATATAGTTTTTGTTAAATTATATAAATTATGAAATTTTTTTCATACTGTACATACGGTACGTACACAAAACTCGATATAATGTATGAAATAAAAAAATAATAGTATAAAATCTATGGCCTTAATAATGTCGAAGAGTTTATTTGCTATTTTAGTATTTAAATACCCTTAACCTATTATACGAAACAGCCCATTTAGTGTTATCTAAACAGTCGTAACGTGAAACAGCGCTACCCTCCACGAAATAATAAATATCCACAGAATTGATAGTGTCAAAAGTAGACAGAAGATCTGCCGCACTCAAACATCCTGGCAGACATTAGTGGGACTAATGTTGGAATATATTACCGGAGAAATGGGAATCAAGCGCCCTGTCCCACATAAATTACACAGATATCTTCTTAATACGTGCCTGCCATCCGGAGATTCCTGCAATATTGTCAATTTTAAGCCGTCTCCTGTCACAATTTCCGCTTTTCTTTCTTTGGTCTGCTAATTAAGTTGAGCTGTGGAAATTCCCAGTTGATCCCCGGTAAATTTTGACGTGAAATGTTTCAGGTGCCTCTCGTTTTACCTATTTATAAAGACCATTGTAAAATATGGATCAAATTTACACATTTTTAATATGTACAGTTGGTTCCTAAAAAAACTGGTACGACTCTTAGTAAGATTTGATCATTTTGAGCAGTTTATTTGATTGGTCTAACATTGTGTTTTATTTACTATCACAGACAAATAATAAAATAACCAAATCAACAACAAACAATTGATTGCATATTAATGATTAATTCATAAATTGTAATAATTATTAAGGTCTAAATTATTATATTATTTTGAATTCCTGCATTTTTTTAAAGATATTTTCTAATGTCTTCATCAGCTTTGATAAGAGCCTGTTATCTCCTGTCCATCTATGTGAAAGGAACTATGAAATTGTCTTCTTCACAAAACTCTTTCTAAACCTGTTAGTGTTGTATACTGGTATACTGGTTTATTATAAATGCAGTGTGAACAATACACTGGATACAACTGTCCTATACTGGGAAACATGATGTTTTATAGAATATTTAGAAAAGCCTGCCCAATAAACCTGCCATCAATACACCATACGTCATTTCCATTCCTCTAGATGAAATCCATCGCCATACATTGGCGCTAAAATGACCAGCTGCTCGATATCTATCAACATTTAATTGGGAGTCAATTATTATCATCTGTTTGCTATTGAGCTATACCAGGGAAACATATTCAACTGCCCAGTATATACAAGTCCAAAGGCGGATAATCTGATCTGTCTATATTCAGTCCAAAATATTTTGGTGTTGAGTTATGAGTGAGCGGTCTGTTTTCAAAGTAACTAGAGAGTTTTTCGTTTTCCTGACCATTTCAGATGGAAACAGCACACTTACGTTAGTATAGAAATATCCATGTTATTATGTCATGCCGCACTGGCTCAATCATTACCGTAGCCAAATTTTTACGAAGTTGCTCCAGGGAAGTCCGCGATGTATAAATTAAACAGTAGGGGTGCCAAAACAGATCCCTATGACAGTTCATTGCTAAGATTTATTTAGAAACTTTTAAAGTTTCCTAGATCACAGTTGTGGCATATATAATATCTATTCCCATCAGTACAGGCCACGTAAGATCATTTTTTGCAGCTATCTTGTCACTGAATCCAACTGTCTCCAGATCGACTCGCTAAATAGGTCTCTACGCAAATAAGACAATAATATTCTTCTTCTGATGATGATTCTGATGGTGTACTAATATTCATTTTCTTAGCTTTTCCTTTTCTTTTATTTTTAATTGCCTTTCCAGTAGATAATTTGAGTACTTTTTTCTTTGTTTATGGTATTTCTTTGGTATGTCGTAAATAGTCATGACTTTTCCTGGATGATTTCGCATGGCTTTTTTGAAAGGGCCATAAACGAATCTATCTAGATCTGTACACAGGGCTGTAGCTTGTGAGAGCAGAGGAGCAGAAAATACAGTAATACTATCCCATTATCTTTCCAAAAATCTAAGAAGTTGATATGTATATGGGACGAATGATTGTCTAGCACCATTAATATCTTATGCGACAAAGAGGCATTCGTATGTTTTTGAAAATGTTTAAGAAATATAATAAATGACTCTTCTTCTATCCACCCTGATGTATTACGGCCACCGATTCATCCCACTGGTCAACTTACACAGGTACACAGGTACTTCAACTTACTTTTCCTATTTAGTATCTCAATTTTATTGGTGAAAGCTTCTGTTTCTATGGTATGGGCTGTTTCTCCTATTTTTGTTGCGTTTCTCACTTTTATTTGCGTCTGTAGTTCTTGTGATATTAATGATATCACAAAATATTTAATAAGAAAGAATTTATTAAAAATTCAGTACAAAAATATCTTCCAAAAAACCTAGTAATATAAAAACAGTAAAGAAGTTCTAGCTAGAAATAAAAAACATGATTATAAAAAACAATATTTTAAAACAAATAATAAAAAAATAGAATAGAAGGATGCTTTATTGTCACTGAAAATTATTGAACAATTTTATGGACAAAGCTAAAAAATAAATCAGTCAAATAGTACGAAAAGTATAAAACAAAAACAAATATAGTAAAAAACAGAATAACACAATTTTAAATTAGTAAAATTATTGTATAACCTACATCATTTGTACAGACAACAACAAATGAGACAAATTGTAGCCACTGCTTGAGACACCCAAATGTAATTATAAACAATACTAATTTTGTTTCTTTGTTATACATTAAGAAACTCGTCAACTTCTGAGAGATAGATTTTGTCACCTTACGAAACTTAATGAAGGATGTTGCGGATTTAATTTCTCTTGGAAGGTGATTATAAAGTTTCTTTGCACGATATAGAATAGAATTCTTTACTAGCTGAGTGGACGGGAAGCGTCAAAATTCCGTGATTTTTGAAGTAGGTCTTGCAATGAGTTGTTCGTTTGAGACCAAATAGATAACGGATTGCTCTTTTTTGCAACTTAAAAATAGTATCAAATTGGGCCGCTGTACTAGAACCCCAAAACGGAAGCCCATATCGAAGATGGGACTCAAAAAATGAGAAATATGCCATTTTGGCAGAAGATAAATTTAGTTCCTTCGAAACAGATCTTATTGCAAAGCAAGCTGAGGCTAGTTTTTTCCTTAAGGAGTCAGTATGCAAGGACCATTTGAGATCACTGTCAATGAGAATACCTAGAAATTTCACGGAATTTACGATATTGATTTGGCTCTCATTCAAAAGCAAGGGTTGCATGACTCCTTTATAAGATAATGCTACAGTCTTATCCACGTTAAAGCTAAGTAAGTTGGAGTCTGACCAAGCCTTGATTATAAGTAAATTAGCGGTTATAATTGAATGAAGCGTTGAAATATTAGAGTTGCTCCAAGTAATACTGGTATCATCAGCAAAGAGAAAAATTTTCTCTTTAATTTTCAAGTAAGTGATGTCATTAATGAAAAGTAAAATAAGAATGGGACCTAATACTGAACCTTGCGGCACTCCATACTCCACACTCAATATCTTTACAACTAGAGTCGGTGTCATTTATTCTAACCAATTGTTTCCTACCTACCAAGTAAGTTTTGAACCAGTTTAAAGACACACCCCGAATTCCATAGAAAGTTAATTTTTTTAATAGAATGTCGTGATTTACGCAGTCAAAGGCTTTGGAATAGTCGCAGAAAACGGTGGCGGAGGAGAGGTTACTGTTTAGTGATAGATATACATCATGTAATGCAGAAAATATGGCATCACTAGTGCATTTATTATACAAAAAGTCGAACTGATTTTGCGATAAAATATTATATTTAAGGAGAAAGAGCATAAGTCGAACTTTTATAAGTCTTTCAATAATTTTTGATAGTGCTGGTAACAAGGCAATAGGTCTATAGTTGCAGGCATCAGATTTTTCTCCACCTTTATGAAGAGGAATGACGATGGCAGTCTTTAGGCAGTTAGGGAATGTACCTTTTTCAAGGGAATCATTTACCAACGAGACCATGACCTCCAAAACATTATGCGGTAGATTTGAGAAAATTTTAATAGATAATCCATCTGTACTACAGAACGATGTGCTTTTTATACTACGAATTGTTGAAATGAGTTCCGTCTTATCAACTGGTCTTAAAAAGAAGGTATCAGCAATGTTTTTTGAATTAGAGAGATAGGAAACTGGATCTTGTTGTATAAATTGTTGTATAAATTGTTGTATATATGTTAAAACTTAAGTATCTCGAAATTAATTTATGTGTAAGTAAAATATCGAGATAAAAGTTATAGAACAAGTAGCAAAATCAAATAGAACAACATGATTCTTTAACAATACCATATGAAGATATTAAGTTTGTAATTATAAAAGTCCTGAAACCTCATTTACTTCCTATTTATTGATCGTCTATTACACATGCATGAGATTGACGTTCATCTCTTCTACTTCCCTTGAATTCGCTTAAAAAAATCATCCCACATATTAATCTCCTTCTCATCACCGTCCCCACTGACCATCACCTTCGCATAATCCAATGCGAAGGACCAGAAATAGGGTGGTTATTAAAGTCGCAAGCAATATGTCACTATTAATTGTTAAATATCGTTTATCGCCTCTGAAGTAACGGGGGATGACAGCTGTAATTAATCTGCGTTATTTCAGCAGTGCTAAGAAGCGGCCGATGTCCCAGAGGAGTCATCGCAATGGCTGCCATGCCGGTGCTAGATGGACCTCATCGCCGCTGGCTTTGATACCTACTTTCTCTGCGGGAAAAGAGTCTCCGAGGAATCGCCACGTTCACTTGGTTTCCGTATTAGAAAGTGAAACGAAGCTGCTTATGTTGTACGTGAAGAATTTCCAGTTAATCGGTTCTCGTTTGTTTATATATATCAATGATATTATTGTTCTGAAGCTATTTTCTTGTGGCATTGTAAATTAATTACTATTAAACTGGGAATAAGCCACAATTAAAGATAAAAATACGTTTATTGACGTTTCAATTTCCACTTCGGAAATCGTTCTCAAAATACAACCAGTAAATTAAACAAATTTTGTGTTTTGTTACATAGTGAAAAATTCTAATAATTTAATTTTATCTGACTCATTTATATTGACTTTAAAATGATATTGCCAATATTGTTGAGTTGCGCTCCTGGGACGACTTTACTTATAAGATAGTTCATTCAATTACATGAAATCAACTTTAACTTGAGAATATCCGTCAGAAAAAAAAATCATAGCATGTAATTCGTCTTTAAAAAGACAAACACATGACATGATGACAGTAAAATTCTCCTGTTAGTGATTCCATAGTAAATTATGAGGGAAACCCCAGGAAAAAAACCTCATAATACTATCCCGACATTGTAAGTATTTGTTCGTGAATTTAGTTTACCGTCAACAAACATCAAAATTCTGATTTTATTAGTTACGTTATTTAAAAAACATAAATGATGTATCCTCTATATGTTACTGACTTACTAATACTGGTATTTTCTTATTAATAACTTCCTCTTTCAATATTGGTAACCAGATCCTACTACATTCTGCCGAGGAATTTGCGACACAATTGGCCTCATTTAACATAATTAGAGCCGCTTCTTTGATTTTTCTTTTTTTACCATCCGTTTCTTTTAGGACTACATTTAAATTATTCCATTGAACCCTATGTTCATTATCCCATGCGTGTTTACAGATTTGAGATCTATCAAATTCCCTATTTTTAATATAAGATTGATGTTCACTTATTCTAACATTTAATGGCCTTGATGATTCACCTAAATAAAACTGATCGCATTCACAAGGTATTTTATAAATGCAATTCTTTGTCCTTTCTTGTTCATTGTTAGGTTTGGTTTTGGACAAAATAGATCTCAACGTGTTTGTTGTTTTGAATGTTGTTGAAATGTTGAATTTATTTCCTATCCTTTTAAGTTTTTCTGATAGTCCTTTTATGTACGGTATTGTTATTTTCCTTATATTATTCCTTGTGTATGCTGTAGGATCTCGTTCTAAGTTGTTCTGTTCTATTCGATCGATTGTTGAAAATTCCTTATTTATAAACGATAAAGGATAATCATTTTTTAATAAAACAGAAGTTAACAAATGTTTCTCCTCCAAGAACGAATTTTCGTTAGAACAAGTAATTTTGGCTCTATCGTATAAGGATTTAATTATTCCCTTTTTTTACATTAATATTGTGATTTGATTTGAAATTTAAATATCTATTGGTGTGTGTTGGTTTTCTATACACCTGAGTCTCATATCCAGTATCGTTCTTAGAGATTAAAACATCCAGGAAAGGTAGCGTGTTATTATACTCCTTTTCCATGGTAAATGTTATTGTCTCTTCTTTATCGTTTATATCATTTAGGAATGTGTCCAACACCTCTGATCCATGAGGCCATATTGAGAATATATCATCTACATACCTCCACCATACTGTGGGTTTAAAATTTTGTTTAGAAATGATATTTGTTTCAAAATCTTCCATAAATATATCGGCTAAGAATGGAGATAAACTAGAGCCCATTGCTAGACCAAAATTTTGTTTATAGAATTCACTATTTAGTTGAAAATATGTATTATCAGTACATAATGTTAATAACTCCATTATAGCCGATATGTTTAGTCTTGTTCTAGTTGCCAATTAATCATCACTCTCTAATTTTGTCTTGACTATACTTAAAGTCTTATTTAATGGCACATTCGTAAATAAACTATTTATGTCAAAACTTACCAAAGTATGATTTGAATTGAATTCAATATTTGATAATTTATTTAAAAAATGTTGTGTATTTTTTATGAATGTGTCATTTTTATTTGTAAATTGTTTTAAAATATTTAATAAAAATTTTGATAGTTCACTACAAGGAGAATTCATGGTACTACAAATGGGTCTAAGTGGTATATTCGTTTTATGAATTTTCGGTACTCCATAAAAATGAGGAGTCTTACTGTAATGAGGTGTAATTAATCCTCTCTGATAACTTGTTAACCATCTTTAAACTTGAATAAAGTTCTATATATTTTGTTTTCCAAAGACTTTGTTGGATCTTTTGTTAATTTTGTATAAGGTCCGTTTATTAATAGATCTTTAGTTATAATCTGGATAGTATTATGAGGTTTTTTTCCTGGGTTTTCCCTCATAATTTACTATGGAATCACTAACAGGAGAATTTTACTGTCATCATGTCATGTAATTGTCTTTTTTTTTCTGACGGATATTCTCAAGTTAAAGTTGATTTCATGTAATCGAATGAACTATCTTATAAGTAAAGTCGTCCCAGGAGCGCAACTCAACAATATTGGCAATATCATTTTAAAGTCATCTACTTTAAAATGCATAATGTATGTCTGAATTGTCAATATAAATGAGTCAGATAAAATTAAATTATTAAAAGAATTTTTCACTATGTAACAAAAAACAAAATTTGTTTAATTTACTGTTTGTATTTTGAGAACGATTTCCGAAGTGGAAATTGAAACGTCAATAAACGTATTTTTATCTTTAATTGTGGCTTATTTCCAGTTTAATAGTAATTAATCAATGATATTTACAAAACAAACTTATCAATTTTATAAATAATGATTGTATCATTGTTTATAATATCCACATAACAAAATTCTAATATCAAAAACTTTAGGAGTTGTTCAGTTTTTGTTTAAGATTCATTTGATATATGTATGTTTCATTATTTATTTATTTATTTTTTGTACAAGATTGTTTAAACTATACATCTTTTCTGTCAGAGTTGTTTTCTTTTCTTTTTCTCTTTACTTGCATCATCCCATATTATTATATTTATTATACTGCTTTGCTTTACCTTATTAAACGATCATACCAGCCAAACTATTTTCTTTCTAGTTTTTTTGTAGTAGACGTTATTGATCTATTTGTTGTATAATATATAATGTTGTACATCAGACATAAATAACATTCATACGTTTACTATACAAATTGGCGAAATTACCGTCAGCAATATTTATAAACCTTCGTCAGTTCTGTGGCCTCCGCATGTTATTCACGCCCACCCACACCTTTCAGTTTGTGTTAGAGATTTCAACAGTCATCATGAACTCTGAAAGTATAGGCACAGTGATCAAAATGGCGAGGCTCTGCTAAACTGGAGCAAAGATGCTGACACGTATTTAGTCTTTGATGGTAAACATCGGGAAACTTTCCAATCTGTAGCCTGAATGCAAGGATACAACTCAGAGCTATGTTTCATTTTTACAACTTAAAACAATCAACCACTGGCAGCTGCATGTACAGTACTCCCAAATTTTCCATATATTAAGCATAGAGGAAGATTATCAATCGTCTGAAGACGAAGAACAAGGAGGATTTAGAGCAGGTCGTTCATTTACAGATAATATCTTCTGTCTTAAACAAATTATAGAAAAAAAAATTGTAACAAATAAATGACACAGTCCTGCTAAATAAACTATGGGAAGTCCTGGGCACATCAAACATACATCAAACATTGGTTAGTGGTTTTAAAGATCTATATTATGGTTCAAACTCCCAAATGAAATTCGGAAACCTCTTAGCTGAAAAATTTGCAGTTACTAAGGGTATCAGACAAGGATGTTGTATCTCTCCGACTCTATTTAAGATTTATATCTCTGCAGCTCTAAAACAATGGAACAGGAAAGTCAAAGAAATGAGTATACAATTTAACGATCAGGTTTACATATATACTTTACAGTTTGCAGATGAGCAGGTGGTGATCTCAAATGACAAAGACGGCATGGAATACATGCTTAGAAAACTAAGTGAAGAATACCAGAAATGGGGATTAAATAATAATTTAGAAAAGACAAAATACCTTTCAATTGGAGCTGAAGCAGACCATCTCGATATCGATAACAATCAAAAAATAAATCCATATGACGAATATAAATATCTGGGCGTCATCTTCGACCGTAGTGGAAAAGATGAACGAGAAATAGAACATCGAATTGTACAGGCACGAATAGCTATAACATGTTTAAACGGAGTTCTATTGAGTAAAGAAATATCAAAGAAGAGAAAATGGAACATCTATGAGACAATGGTTAAAACTAGCCTACTTTATGGAGCTGAGACATGGAAAATAACCGAGAAGTATAAGAAAAAGGTCGAAGCCACGGAAATGGATGCCATCACAAGATCGATGAGAATATCAAGAGCCGACAGAATACGGAATGAAGTGACAAAATAAAAAATGGGTATAGAGGGCACTATAGTTGAGGATATTGAGAGAAAACAGCTCATATTGTATGGGCATGTGAGCCAAATGGGGGACGAAAGATTGCCTAAAAAAACGATGATGTGGCAACCCTCAGAGAAGAGGAAACGAGGAAGACCACCACAGAGCTGGAACCTGGGAGTTGGGAAAGCGATTACAAGACAGAATACAGTGGCGTTTGGGAGTCGGACAACATCGTAAGACGTTATAAAACCGAATATCTATATATATATATATATATATATATATATATATATATATATATATATATATATATATATAAGCATAGTCCAGTTGTAATAGAAGTTAGCATCAAAATACCAGTATTATCACAGCATTGTCATCTTTTCCTCGACCTAGATTAAACTTTCAAACAGCAGACTGGGCGACTTTTACGGAGAGATTAGACAAATGTTTGGGAAGGATAACCCCAACACATACAAACTATATATTAATTGTTGGCTCTGATCTTTAAAGCGGAGAAAACAATACCCAGAAGATATCGTAAAGTAATTGATGGATTCGACCATTACTTGATGGAAATTCATTTTATGTAACAATAAAACACCGAAAACTTTGTTTTCAAACTTCCACAAAATTAATTTTAACCTCTTATCACTCAAGTGATCTATTTTTGGCTTGCGTTTACAATTTATAGTCTCTAATGAAATAGGTTGAGGAGGGGAGAACTGTTTGTCTCAAGTTGATCATTCAGAATTATATCTGTGTTTTTTAATTTGTTAGTTTCCATAGATTCTAACAGGGATAGCTTAAAGCCTTTATTTTGAATGTGAAAAATTAAAATCCATTCGAATCCAGCGAAAACTATAAATGTATAGAACTATTAAAAGTAATTTTTAAAATACTTGTAAAAATTATTACGAAAAGATTAATAAAATATGATAACAAAGTGATTGGAGAATACCAGGGAGAATTTAGATCAGGAAGAATAACTAATGATCAAATAAGTATATTAAAATTAATACAAAATAAGAGCTACGATCAAAATTTAGGATTACATATGCTATTTATCGATTTTAAACAAGCATATGACTTCTTAAATTGAACGATGCTATATGAGGCTATGAGAACATTAGAAATATCAGAAAAGCTTATAAGGCTAGTGAGAATGACGCTTAGGAACACTATGAATAAGGTAACATTGGAAGGAAGCTTTTCAAGAAAGTTCACAGTGAATAGAAATTTAACAGAAGGGAATCCGCTATCAACGAGTTTATTTAAGGTAGTATTAGAACAAATCGTAGATAGATCAAATATAAGCACAACCAGAACTATTTTCAAAAGCTGGGAATAGTTGATGGCGTACGCGGATGATGTGGTGATACTAACGAGATAAAAAAATATTTAGAAAAAGTTTTCCAGAAATTTGAAGAAGAAACGAAAAGATACGGAGTAGTAACGGACCAAACAAATACGCAATATATGGAAATAAGAGAAGGCATAACAAATAATAACAAATATATCAAAATGAAAGAAGCAGGGAGTATCTAGAGTTTCGAAAAAGTGTCAGAATTTGAATACTTAGGAGTAACCATAACAAATACGGAAAAAAAAAAGAATTAAACAAAAGATTAATGAAGGGAATCAGAACGATAGGGTCAGATCTTGTCCTCCGTACTTTGAGAGTTCAGTCGGTATTCTGTCCTCTCCTAATGATTTTTTAATATTTACTTTCCCTAATGGTAATTGATTATGGAGCACGGAATCCAAGATCCGGCAGGGGAGGAATACCTGTAGATCACAGGGCCTCCCAGGTCGTAAACCAGAGAAATCCCTGTGGACTTAAGACATTGAAAATAGCAACCTGGAATGTCAGAAGTTTATATGCAAGTGGTAAATTAGCGAACGTACTGCTTGAAATGGAAAACCTCCAAATTGATGTTTTAGGTATAAGTGACGTACAGTGGCCAGGTTCTGGCAAACAAATTACAAATAATGGAACCATGTATTATTCAGGTAACAACGAGGTCAATCATCGCTATGGTGCTGCTATCTTAGTTGCAAAAAAGGTCAATTACTCTGTGGTAAGTTTTACTCCTTATTCTGATAGGATCTTATCAATACAACTACAGTCTAAAAAAGATATAGTAAATTTTATTCAAGTTTATGCTCCTACGGCAGATAAAGATGACGACGATATCGAATATCGAACTGTTTTACCATGATTTGGAACAAGTCTTAAAATCAATGAGGAAACATCATACTACAATAGTAATGGGCGACTTCAATGCCAAAGTTGGCCAGGGAAGAGTGGATGGATATGTGGGGAATATGGTAGAGGAAATAGAAATGAACGTGGTGACCGTTTGATACAATTTTGGCAGACGGAAGAATTTGTAATAGCTAATACACTTTTTAAGATACCAAAAAGAAGATTGTATACATGGGAATCTCCCGGTGATCCAACGAATAGAATAATCCGAAATCAAATTGACGTTGTCCTTATTAGACAAAGATTTCGTAATTCTATACTCTCTGCCAAAACTTACCCTGGAGCAGACATCGGTTCAGACCATAACCCCATAGTAGTCACATTACGAACCAAATTAAAACTGGTTAAAAACCCACACAAAGTAGAATTGATATTAAGAGATTAAGGGAACCACAAACAAAGGAACAAACTGTAAAAACTCTTACTGAAAATCTACGTAATGCCCAAGAACTGAATAAAAGTAGCTATAACATTGATCAGAAATGGGAAAATATAAAAGTAGCAATAATTAAAACAGCAAATGAAAACTTAAAACCAAAGAATAGAAAACATAAAGATTGGATGACTGAAGAAATACTACTATTAATGAATGAAAGAAAATCATTCAAAACAAAAAATCCAATTAAATATAATGAAACTGATCGATTAATAAAAAAGAGAATATAAGAAGCTAAGGAGAGAATGTTACATGAGCAGTGCCAAGAACTAGAAGAAATTGAGAAAAAATATGACTTTTTAACATGCATAAAAGAATTAGAGAATGAACCGGAATGAGAAAAATACTTCAAACTAGGCAACTAAGAGATGAAAGGGGTGCACTTATAACAGATATAAACCAAAAAATGCAGTGATGGACACAATATATAGCACAACTATTTTAAGACAAAGAGAGAACAGAAGCACCAAAAGAATTTAAGGATGATACTGGGCCTGACATTATACGAGAAGAAATTGAATATGCAATGATACAAGTTAAAGGTGGTATATCTCCCGGGCCTGATGAAGTTCCTATCGAATTACTTAAAATTGTGAATACTGAATCTATTGATCTTCTTTTGGATCTATTCAATACCATATATAGAACAGGTATAATACCTAAAGAATGGCTCCAATCAACATTCATACTGATTCCCAAAAAAGCCAATGCAAAGTGCAATGTACATCGCACCATAGCCTTAATGAGTCATGTCTTGAAATTGTTTTTAAAAGTAATTCACAATAGAATACAATAAGAAATTAGATGAAGGCATAAGTATAACACAAATGGGATTTAGGAAAGGAGTGGGAATACGAGATGCACTGTTTGCAGTAAATGTTCTTTCGCAGAGATGCTTAGATATTAATCAGGAAGTATATGCCTGTTTCATTGATTTTGAGAAGGCATTTGACATAGTGCAGTATAATCGACTTAAAGAAATTTTATTAAATAAAAACAGACAGTAGAGACATTAGAATCATCTGTAACCTCTATTGGAATCAAACAGCAAAAGTGAAAGTTGAAAACGAACTGACCAAGGATATCCAGATTCGCCGTGGGGTCCGCCAAGGGTGTATTTTATCGCCCTTGTTATTCAATTTATACAGTGAAGCCATCTCAGAATTAGCGCTTGCCGAGATCAGTGAGGGCCTTATAATAAACGGTGAGCCACTTAATAACATAAGATATGCTGACGACACCGTCCTTCTGGCAGGAACACTAGAAGAACTGCAACACCTTGCTGAACAACTAAATATATATTGCAACGATTATGGACTAAAAATCAATTTGAAGAAAACCAAGTTCATGGTATTTACAAAAGCACAAAACATCAAAGTTAAGCTAGTACTAGATAATACAGAAATTGAACAAATATCTTCGTACAAATACCTTGGAGCATGGATCACAGAAGATACTGATCAGACAAAAGAATAAGATGCCGCATTGAAATTGCGCGGTCAACTTTTAATAGAATGAGAGAACTTGTTTGTAATCGCGATATCAATACATCGCTCCGGATAAGAATGCTTCAATGTTATATTATTTTCTCTACCCTTTTGTATGGATTTGAAGCTTGGACACTTAAAAAATCCAACATTAAAAACCTAGAAACATTCGAAATGTGGTGTTACCGACGCATTTTGAAAATATCATGGATGGATCGCAAAACAAACGAACAAGTTCTCGAACAACTAGGAAAACAATGCGAAGTTTTAAATTATATAATGATTAGGAAATTGGAATACATGGGGCACATAATGAGAGGTGAAAAGTACGAACTACTAAGGAATATAATGCAGGGTAAAATCAAAGGTAGAAGAAGCGTAGGAAGACGTAAAATCTCGTGGCTACGCAATCTCCGTGAATGGTTTGGATACAGTTCAATTGAACTATACAGGCGAGTAACTAATAAAATTATAATTGCCAAAATGATTTCCAATCTCTGACAGGAGTGGAACTTGAAGAAGAAGAATGGTAATTGAAACTACAATGGGAATTATATAGAGGATTTTATAATTGATGGAATGGATTATAACAAATAATAAAAAATTGTAAATTTTATAGTCATTAATGTAAATTTTGGCGAATATCGCATTTGCGTAATTTCATCGAGCAGTGTACAACCCTTTCATTGAGTGAGATTCTTTCCGTGAAATCAGTGGAAACGCAGAAAAACGGAAGAGTGGAGAAAAATCGTGGGAGTTGCGAATTGTCGGAAATGCATGGGCCGGGAAAGGAAAAACTTGCCGATTCGAAGCCTCGACTAGCATCAGCCAGCGTTACTAAGTGAGCTGTCACGAAAGTGGGACCGACGGAGCTCTTTGAGCTTGGATCAACAGTTTATTCACTTTGAACGCCTGCACACACACATACACACTCACAAAATTGTTTTTCTTCTGGATGGATTCACCGTTAACCACGATGAGGTGATGAAAAATTCGAAAAAAAAAGGAAAAAACGGATTTGGTTTCTTAAATAGGTAGCTGATAAATTTTCACAGATATATAAAAAATGAAAATTGAATAGTCCATTAAAACGTTAGATTTATTTTTTTGGTGTTTCAAACATTTTTGAACAAATTTGCTTTTGGACCTTATAACTTTTTTCTCATTCATTTCATTTTTTAATTAAATAACATCAGAGCAATATCTTGGTACTAAAAAGAACAAAACAAATTCAATAAGTGTTTGCCGAAACTGCTTTATCAGAAGTGTGTTTTAGTGTCGACCAGACTGAATCTGATGCAGATACAGTCATCATCTGTTCTGCACTTACTGCATTATAACCCTACGATTCTTTGACTGTCGTAGCAGTGGAAATTAACATTCTTATCTTGCTTATGGTCATGAGAAGGAAGCAGTTAAATACTGTGTGTCCAAGTATCCAATTTTTTTAAGCCTTTAAAAGGGTGCAATTCCTATCAACTATACTGTTGTTGGTTGTGATAATGTGGAAGGTCTTCGACTGGAATCTCTCCAGTATATCGATATTAGATCTTGACGCAGATCTCCACAGTTGGATCCCATAACTCCATATTGGCTTTATCACTAACTTGTATACTAGAATTTTTTTTGTACAAACTCAGTTGTGATCTTTTTCCTATTATCCAGTACATTTTACTGAGTTGTATACCCAACCGTTTTCTTTTGCTTACTTTTGATAACTTTAATTCGCCATGTTTGTAACCAAATCTTTATTTTGTCGGGATTGGTCTGGAGCAGTTGTGAGGCGATATACGGGTTTGAGTGAGCGGCAAGGATAGCTGTGTCGTCTGCGTATGTGGCTGTGACAATATTTTGACATGAAGGAAGATCTGCTGTGTAAAGTAGGTAAAGAAGAGGTCTAAGAACACTACTCAGGGGTACTTCAGCTTTAATTGGATATAAGTTAGTGTACTGATTCTTTACTTTTACAAAAAAATGCCAGTCGGAAAGATAAGACTTGAGGATTAGAAAGTAGTTGAGAGGAAGGACTTGTCTTATTTTGTATATCAATTAAGTGTACCAGACTTTATCAAAACTCTGCGAGATATCCAAAGAGGCTGCAGAACAGTATTTCTTCTCTTCTAAGACTTTGTTTATAGAATTTCAGATTCGATGAATTTGCTCAATGGTAGTTTGCTGTTGTCTAAATCCAAACTGGTGGTTGGGTAGTAGCTGCTGTTGTATGATGATTGGCTGTAATCTGTCTAGTAGTAGTTTTTCAAAAACCGTTGACATTACTGAAAGTAGACTGATAGGTCTATAGTACTTAACTTCTTCTACAGGTTTGCTTGGTTTGGGTATTAAAAAGATCCTTGCAACTTTCCAGAAAAGGGAATAGTAACCATTTCTTAGGATTGCGTTTAAAATCTGTGTTCAATGTTGCACTCCTTTCTTGGGAAGTTCTTTTAGAATTCTTGCAGTGATTAAGTCGAACCCTGTGCAAATATTTTGGCTTTTTCTTTGTTACTTTTGGCCCATTTTCTTTCTTTTATTTCTTCTTCTTTGTTTGTGTAAGTATTGACTGCCAGCCAGCTTCCTGAATTATCCTATTTAATTGATCTACTGCTTCGACAATATCGCCATCAGATTTTACTGGGATGTTTAGAATTATTCTGCCATCAAAAATAGCACGGAATTTAAACCAATTGGTATATTTATCATCAAGACATGGCTGAGATTATGTTTTTAGGATATTTGTGAATATCGTGACCATAACAGGAGAGTGGTCGGATGAAAGATCAAAACAAGATTGTGATGTCTGGGATTCGAGTGGTATTCCTTTGGTCACACAGAAATCGAAATCTGGAATTTTGTTTGTGTCTGTGGGCCAGTATGTGGGTTCGCCAGTCATCATCATCATCTTTGGCTCGACAATCCTCTGTGGATCTTGGCCTGCTCTAAGATTCGTCGCCATTCTGTTCGGTTTTTGGCAACATGTTGCCATCTTCTGATTTTTAATATTCGTAAGTCGGTTTCTACTCCATCTAACCACCTAATTCGGGGTCGGCCTTTACTTCTTTTTCCTACAGGTGTTCCTGTGGTTAGCTTTTTAGCAATTGTATTTTCTGGCATTCGTATTATGTGTCCAGCCCATCTAAGTCGCTGTGTTTTAATAAACGTTATGACATCTGGCTCATCGAAGAGCTGATACAATTCAAAATTATATCTTCTGCGCCACTGCCCTTGGTCGTTTACAGCTCCAAATATTTTGCGGAGTATTTTACGCTCAAATATTCCCAAAAGTCTTTCATCTTTCTGCGTTAGTATCCATGTTTCTGCTCCATATGTGAGGACCGGCCTCAGTAATGTTTTGTATATAATAATTTTAGTTCTTCTTTGAATGTTTCTTGAGTGGAAATGCTTTTGGAGTCCACAGTATGCCCTATTTGTAAGATTTATTCGTCTTTTGATTTCTTCGCTTGTTTTATTGGTAGCAGTCAATAGCGACCCAAGGTATGTGAAGTTGTCACGTCCAAAGGTATGACTTCCAAAGACTGTTTCTCGTTCGTCATTTGCGGATCCTTTGTAACCAACATGTACTTGGTTTTGTCTTCGTTGATGACTAGACCGACCTGTTTCGCCGCTGTTTCCAATTCTAGGAGATATTGCTCAACATCTCGCTTGCTACGCCCTACTATGTCAATGTCATCAGCATATGCTAAGACTTGTATCGATCTATTGTAAATAGTACCGCCATCCCTAATTCCTGTATCTCGGACTGCCTTTTCTAAGGCAATATTAAATAGGAGGCCAGCCAGAGCATCTCCTTGTCTAAGTCCATCCTTTATTTCAAAGGATCTAGAACTCACTCCCTGTATTCTAACAGTGGCTTCTAAGTTAGACATTGTCATTCTCGTTAGTCGGATAAGTTTCTCTGGTATACCAAACTCATGCATTGATTGGTATAGCACTGTTCTCTTGACACGGTCGTATGCGGCCTTGAAGTCGACAAATAGGTGATGGGTTTCAATATTGAATTCTAATGTTTTCTCGAGAATCTGTCTTATTGAATAAATCTGGTCAATTGTTGATTTTTCTGGAGTGAATCCAACTTGATATTTACCAACTATGCCCACTGTGTAAACTTGCAACCTTTCGTAGAGAATATTTGCTAGTATTTTGTAAGCAGTTGTTAACAGGGTTATACCTCTATAGTTGTCACACTGGAGCTGGTCACCTTTTTTATGTAACGGGCATATCACGCCTTGAGACCATTCACAAGGCATGGTCTCATTATGCCAAAAAAGAAGTGAAAGCTTATGCAGTGTCTGTAGTAGGGCATCGCCACCATTCTTGTAGAGCTTACTGCAAATTTGATCAACTCCTGGTGATTTATTATTTTTAAGCTTTTTAATGGCTTGGACAACATTTTCGATGGTAGGTGGTCTTTCGTTTGGGTAAAAAGGATTCCAATCATTTTGATTTGCTAGGGTGTTGTCTGCTTCTTCGATATGATGGCCATTAAATTTTGCATCGAAAAATTCAACCCATCTGTTTAGGATTGAGGCCGTATCATTTAGGATGTTTCCTTCTGCGTCCTTACAGCTCCTTATTCTTGGCTTAAACTCTTTGCGTATTTTGTTTAGATTTCTGTAGAACTTCGCCAGAACATATCCACTGGGTTCGTCAGTGGATATGTATTTAAGGTTGTAGGTTTCCATTGCCTACCTTTCGGGGTTAGTAACATGGATCTCCAGTGAGTATGTTTTGCATTATAATCGCCGCCTACTAAAAATACGTTTTGAAAAATTTTTGGTATTGATTTTTGGCTATGGTATGTCGTGGTGGACAATATATTGCAGTTATTGTAAAGGACTGTTTCAGTCTTCTATGCTAATACTTGTTGCTTGTATATACTCTCTTTTAAACTTATTTTATTTATGGTATTTTATCGATGACTTGATTATGATTGCAGTTCCTCCATGTGCAGTGTCAACCTTGATGTCTGGTGTTATATATTAAATAGTTGGGTATTTTCAGATAACTTCTATCTGTAAAGTGTGTTTCAGAGATTAACATTATGTCGATGTTGTGTATTTATATTAAAGCTTTTACTGAATAAAAGTCTGAATAATTAAGACGAGAAAAATGGTTTACGTCGTTCATATCATGCACCACACTGAGTACAAACAATACTCAGTGTGGTGCATGATATGACTGTAATATTCGCTAACATTAGCAGAAATGGCACACAAGAGGAAAAGGACCCTATTGGATTAAAGTAGAAAAAAGTGCAAGGGGGTTTTCGTTGCTTTTCATGCACACTAGCTCAACTTTTCTGTTAATACAAGTACAACGGTGCTTGTATATTTCTAACTACTAGTCTACATAATTTGTTTTAAGCCTAACACCAATACTGATGTTGCTGCTTCTAAGTCCATGTTAGTATTGGCTCGTCTCGGTTATTTTATTTCGTTAAACGTTCTCCTATTCGCTATCTGCGAAAGTGTTCCATAGAGAACTAATCTCACACGGATGCCCTGGATTCCTCTTTACGTCCTATGTATGCAGTTCAGTTTTATTAAACTTGTTAACAATGCTACTCCAAACTAGATATTGGTCACATATCACAACAAAAATTTAGCACTATATAATAAATAATTGAAAGAGTTACAATTGTTTATATATTCAAATATTTTTTAGTTAAATTTATTAGAATAACCATTATATTCAATAAATAGAAAGATAAATGGGACAAAAACAATAAATAACCTCAAACGCTGGCGTTTCCGAAACATAAATGCAAAAATGTTCCCGCGACAGACAAAACGCATCACTCTTCCAGAACAGCCATCGCAGCGCCACTTCACCGGACAATGGACTAATAGAGAAGTAATGAATGTCGGTTATTTGTTTTGCGAAGTAGCCAAACATAAAGAGCGATAATTCGGTAACGATGTACTCCATCCATCCATCTCTTCAGATTCACACTACACTCTAAAAAACGGCAGTCAGAAAATGTCGAGCAGGGATGTCAGATTTCGTTGTAATTTACGATCGCCGCACACTTTTTTAAAACAGGCCTTGTCTAATTGGAAACAAGTTGTTTAAGTTCGAGTTGATGAAAATGGATCAGAATAAAGGCTGAAGTGAGATAGGATTGTTCATCTTCATGGTTTGCCGTTAATATATTATATACATATATTAACAAAATCCACAAGCAAAACAATTCCTGTAGCTGGCTGTATACCACGTATCACAAAAAAAGAGGTTAGTCTTCGTAAGTGGGTATATTTATTTAAAAACCCTTAAAAGGGCTACATCAAAAAAACAAACGTTTTCGGACTAAACAGTCCATCATCAGGTTTAAAATCGCTAGGTTAAAATGCCTGAGCCACCAAAAATACATGGGTAAAAACCCTTTAAATTACATATAGTTGTAAAAGATTATACATCTTGTTGTTAAAAAACTGTGATGTTCATTATTAAATTAAATATGATGTATAACAACATTTATTTATCACTCTTTTACAAAATACATGAGAATCACATCAAACTCCATACCCGAGCTCAACCATTAGTTCAATATATTTCGCTATTCACAACCTCCTTTCGAATAAACTATTCCACATACCCCGTATAAATTTTCTAACCATTCCCTTTTCAACAATTCGCTCAGTAAAGGTGTAGTATTATTCCTAAAATATTATAATTGATGCTCGTGTAACATAGTTTCGCATTTTGTTTATATAAAATATGTTTAGTAATTTGAATCGAGGACATTCATAAATAATATACTCTAATTAAAAATTTGTAAATCAGCACTATTGTCAATCACGACATATGTTTGGCGTAGGTCATGAACAAACTTGACATACTAATAAGTAAACTGCTAATACAGGCAAGGCCTGCTTTTAAAGCGACAACAATCATTATCTGGGAGATTAAAACTAATTTAACGTCAAGATGGCAAGCTAATATACCGCGTACTGATAATTATGAAAGAACCTCGTATCAACATCACATAAGTACTAATTACATTTAAGATTAAGTAATTTTAAGTAAAAGTGTACAGTAGTGTTTTCAATAAATGTATCATACGATACCATAAGTGACGCGTTATTTATTACGTGGCAATCCTACCTTTTGAATATGGAATCTTCTGATCCGAAGAAACAAACGAAAATGGTAACAACATACTGGAAATTTAAATGGAAAATGGGGTAAAGTATCCATCAGCATACTAAACAATCTGGAACCCATTGTACCAGTTTCCAAAGACGAGATGCATCAGCAGTTAAGAAAGTTCCCGCCAAATTCTGGACCGAACCCGCCAGGAGCTCCACGGAAACATCTTTAGAGCCAGCTCATGACAATGGACAGTAAATGAAAAAATGGACTATGAAAAGAGTAAATTAACAAAACCCATATATGAAATGCATTATTTAATACGTACATGTAAATGTATGTATTAAATTTATTTTTTTATTTCTTATATAAAATATACAGTCTAACAGATTGAAATTATTAATTATTAGTTCAGAAGAGTAATTAGAAATATCAAGAATTTAACTAAGTAGGCTAAGTTCATAATGTTCAATACACAATATTTATTGCTTTTGAAAGTAAAGTATATAATTTATTTTTAAGTTATTACTAAATAACTATTTATATACCAAATTTTATTTTAATGAAACAAATGTGTCATATGATTTTATTTGCTTAAGATATCGTTTTAAAAATATTTATATTTGACCATAAAAATACACCGACAGATCGGAAATAGTAAATTACCACATGAATTTGCTTGGATAACAAAATAAAGTATTATTTATTACAAAGGTACGACCACCAACTAAGAAATAGAATAAGCATAACATGTGCTGATGCATCTATTTTCTATTCAAGCAAGACCCAGTGACTTTTTGGTTGTCACCACAGGAAAACAGGTACTCTTGTCTGGGTGATATCGTGCGTTGTGCAGCAACAACAAAGTTTTCGGAGGCAGATTTTTGTTGTTTTGGTGGGCAATGAATGGACACGGTCATTAAAAAATCAGTCCTGTAAAATGCTACAGTCCATCCAAGCAATGCGTTAGTTTTTATAGGTTGTAGTTAGGCAATATACTTGGATATTTTTGAATGCCCTTGAACTTTTCGATTTTTCTATTGAAAGAGGTCTTAACCCTGAACTACTATCATGGGGTCAAATTTGACCCCAGGACTTGAAATTTCGTGCGCCACTGGTAGACAGTTTGGCGAACAACCTTCTTATTCTATGTATTCTCCCAATTAAGTACGTAGTTTAGCATGCCGCTTAGTAGCAAACGATCAGTGGGATAGTGCACACGTGCTGCTGAGTTCCGGTCGGATTTGACCCTACCATAGTAGTTACGTTATTATTATTTAAGATAATACATTAAAATGGCTTTAAGAATTAGCGGAAGTACGGTGACAAGTGAAATGTTTTTGACTTTCTCGAATCTCTGGAGGAACCGACCGAAAATATTGACACTTATAGTGACTCTAATAACAGTGATACTGACACTGAAAGTGAACATTCGGTTCACGACACAGATTCAGCAATTGACGTAAGTGACTTATCAAGCGACGAATGTGAAACTGCATCTAATAATGGAACAAATTTTTACTATGGACGGAACAGATATAAGTGTGCTAAAAATGCTCCGGCCTCATCAAAAATTCGCGCACAGAACATTATTACACACCTTCCTGGTCTTCGTGGACCTGCCTTAGAAACAAAACCATCCAGTCCACTTGAATCCTGGTCACTTCTTATAACTCCTGACATGTTGGCCTCTATTCTAGAGTACACAAATGAAAAAATTACCGAGCTTATATAAATACCGAAATTATGGGGATACATGTACATTTGTCGATCATCTAAACGAAGGTGAACTTAAGGCTTTTTTGGGTCTTTTATACCCTTCAGGTGTACTAAAGTCTAATCATGGGAATGTCGATTCATTATTTTCGACAAGTGTTTTAGGTAGGCCAATTTTTCTTGCTACAATGTCAAAAGAACGCTTCTTATTTCTTCTCACAGCAATAAGATTTGACAATCATGAAATAAGAGAGCAAAAGAAGGCCAATGGAGATCGACTTGCATCAGTGTCCTATTTATTTAAATGTTTCGTATCTAACAGTACAGCAAACTACACCTGTTTCGAATATGTTACAGTGGACGAGACGTTGGTTGGGTTTAGAGGTAGATGCCCTTTCAGAATGTACATGAAAGCCAAACCAGTCAAGTACGGCATCAAGATCATATGCTTTTGTGTATACGGGTAAAACAAATGATCCTAATGCCCAAAAGCTATCCATACCTACAAGATCAGTACTTGCTTTAGCTGAACCAATTGCCAACAGTAACCGAAATGTCACTGGTGATAATTGGTTCACCTCAATAGAGCTAGTTGATGAACTAAAAAAACTTCGACTTACCTATGTAGGTACAATGCGTAAAAATAAGAGAGAAATTTCTCCACAATTTCAACCAAATAAAAATTACGAAGTTGATAAGTGTTTATTTGGTTTTACACGAGACAATACAATTGTATCATATGTCCCTAAAAAAAATAAAAGTGTAATTATGTTGTCGTCTATGCATCACGACAAATCTGTTGACCAGGAAAGCAAAAAACCTGATATAATAGCTTTCTACAATTCGTCGAAAGGGGGCGTTGATGCACTTGATCAAAAATGTGCACTTTATCGTTCAGGTCGAAGATGCCAGCGATGGCCTTTAGTAATTTGGTATTCCATAATGGATATTGTTACAGTAAACAGTTACATTATTTTTCACGCAGCTAATCCTGGGGTTAGAAAAAATCGATCGGATTTTATTCAAGAGCTGGGAATCAGTCTTATAAATGAATATTTAGAAGTAAGATTTGCAATGCCAAATTTGTCAAGAGAATTACGCTCGATAATTTCCAAAGCATTAGAAAATAAAATTACTCATCAAGATCAGACCAAACCAGAAAGGTCAGTTGTAAGACGTAGATGCTACTTGTGTCCCAGAGGTAAGGATAACAAACATTCCACATTTTGCGCAGAATGTCATAGGACCATCTGCAAAACACATTCACTTCAGAGAGTTACCTGTACTATGTGCAAAGAATAGATAAACACTTACAATTTGTTCAAATATTTTTGTCGCAAGATTCTAACATTACGAAAAAAAAACATGACTGTTATTTTTTTATATGGTTACTCTATTATGATTTTCTTTTGTATTGGGTTAAGACGTTACTATTATAAACTACTTTTCAGAAAATGAACCGTTAATTTTAATTTAAGATATATTTTTTTTGTTATAATAATGAGTTATGTTTTTGATCAAAATTTATTTTAAAAGTTCTATAATTTTTATTATAGCATCTTAATTTTTTTGAAATAAAATTTAAGTTTACAAAAAATCTCTTTTTTATATACACATTCATTTGTCAAAAATACAAAAACAATAAAAAATATATTTTTATATCTTGTTTAGAGGTTTTTAAAATTCGGGTCATCTATGACCCCACGATAGTAGTTATGTGGGTGTAAATACACGATAGTAGCTTAGGGTTAATATTAATAAGTTAGAAGCATTGTTGCACATTATTATTGTGACTCTTGCTTTGCTTTTCTTGTAACCTCTTGCAATTCCTTCATTTTTAGCGGCTAGTGTTTTCGAAAGAAGCATTTTAGTCGTCAATCTTTTGATAATCTCTTGTAATTTTAAATGCAATATTTCAATTTCAGTTGAGTTAGCAAAAAGTTTTTCACCACAAAAATTTAATTGTCGAATATTATACCATATTTTTTCTTCCATGAGTCAATCGATCCCTCACTAGCACAAAAGTTTTCACCTTCATCCATATACTTTTTGTGTAATTCAATAGCTTTTGCTTGGTGTATTGGGCTACTTATCGAGGTACCCAATCCTTTCATTTGTGAAAACCACAACAATGTCTCAGAAGTTTGTTCATGGTCTTTATGGTCGTCCACACCAATCCACTCCCATTAACATAGGAACAATAAATGTAGGTAAAACGCGATGCAGACATTTCTAAAAATAAGGCGATGACCAATTTCTGAAAATTTCGGCTTGACCTAATAGCGCCTAACTTTTCGCAATATTGTGACTCACCAGGACTTTTGTCTCGGTTAACCAAGAAGCTCGGATAACCTAGACTCAGATAATCGCAAGTCTACTGTATATGCAATTTCTCGTAAAAATATGAAACTTACATAAAATATGCCAGATATGCAAAAAAAAATCAATTTTGCTTATGTTCCATATTATATTCCTTCTACTTATAACAAAAAAATACTATTGTTAATAGATAAAAAAGATTTTATTTTACGTCGTAATAAATTTTCGCTGAATCATAAACTGACACCGCTGTCGGCACATTTGTGACCGCGGGTATCTAGAACGCTTTCCCGTCAGTCGGTTGCCTCACTATGAGCTCTGTTCGTTTAGCTCAACTGGAGCTGTTGTGCACACAAAATAGGCTGCGGACATGTGTAACCGATGAACCTGTTGAAAAATGCGAAAAAAACTGGCAGATTGTCGCTTTTTTCGACGAAACGCTCGTTCGTATTGAAATAACGATTTTAATCGGCAGATTTCGTTAATCAATCATTGGTTTTTTTCAGTTTAATGGAGTTTTTAGACTCACAGGATTCATTAAAACGTCACGGATTGGGCTGTAATTGAGAAAATTAAACAGTTAAACTGTGTTCATGGAAGTGTTAGACTAAATTTAATTGTGCATTAACTTTGTATCGTGCGTTTTTTTAATAGAAAAAACTAAAACGTTAAAACGTTCGTCATTTCATATAAACTATAAAAAATTGGTCATAGTTTTTTATCTAGAATATCATTATTTCACATTAACATCGAGCTTAAAAAGATTTGAGATTTTGTTGCTCAATTTGTAAAATATTTACCTAATTTTTTTCAAGCCCTTCTCTCTATTCTGATTGCCGAATATAGGCCTTTCCTAATTCTCGCTATTCATCTCTGTTGTTTATAAGACGTTTTCACATTGGTCCTGCAGTTTTTTTAATACCGTCGCTCCAGCGCATTTGCGGTTTTCCTCGTGGTCTTTTGGCTTCATATTGCCGCCAATTACCGATTGCTTTATTCCACAGGGTATCCCTAAGATGTTCGTTATGTCCAGCCTATTTTCATTTCAGTTTAGCTGCCTGTTCCACAGCATCTTTTACTTTTGTTCTATTACGAATGTCTTCATTGGTTTTATGGTCTTTGAGTCAGATACCCAGCATCTGTCATTCTATAGTTCTCTGAGTTTTTATGATCTTCTCCATGTTTATTTTAGTGAATGTCCAGGTTTGAGCTCCATATGTAAGTATAGGAAGTATACAGGAATTAAACATTTTGGTTCTGGTCTTTGAGGTAAATTTTTATTTTTAAGTTGCCCATCCCATTTTTACACATCTGCTTATTTCGGAAGTCTGATTTTCTTTCCTTACCTTGACATTTTGATCCAGATATGTAAATTCATCTACGTGTTCTATCTCTGCCCCTTGGATGTTTATCATAGGTTTGTCATCTTTGTTTGACATTAGTTTAGTTTTGCTGAAATTCATTTTTAGTCGTTTTTTAGGGATTCTGTGTGTAGCTCTTTAATCATCGTATTCAGTGCATTCCACTTGTCGGCTGTTAGTACTACATCATCTGCGTATCTAAGATGGTTCAAGTAAATAATTTTGGATATATTGTGTCTTCTGGTCTTACCTAATATGTAATATGAATAAATGAATAAAAACTATCGGTCGTTTTAAAGGGAATTAATAATATATTGACAACAATACAACTTCACATTTTTTTTATTTGGAATTAACGTGTCTTGACATCTTTGGTTATTGACACGGGAGCAAAGGTTTACAATAGTAGCTACAGAGGTATGATACAGAGTTTACAATAGTAAAAAATAACAATATTATGTAAACTTAATTTGGTTAAACCACTGTGTAGACTTTAAGACGTCTATTAGGCTTCTGAGTGTGCTTAAACAGTTCAGAAGTAAATTTAAATTTTTTGACATTCTGTGAGGATGGGCTTGACGGTAATAGGAATATCATTGTAATGGAAGCATAGCTCTTGATCTGTAGAGGACATAAGATGAACGTGTGTCAAACGTTTGTGTCCTATCCTCAATATTTGTATTGTTATCTTCCCTTTTTTATTAAGATGATGTATACATATTATTATTATTATATATGGAATAACAACTCCGCCTCCGATAAGTGCTGGGTGGATTAAGTAACAGTATATAGTGATGTCAGTCCCAAGCCCGGATAAAGAAAGAGGGTTGAGACGATGAGCTAGCAACTTATCCCATGTCAAAAAAAATTAATGCTAAAAATTTCGACCAAAAGCCTCGCGATACAAAGGATGGATCCAAACAAAGATGACTAATTCAACGGAAAAGGAAAATGGTATTGGCTACATGGAATGTACAAAAGGACTTAGAACCAAGCAAGCAGAAGTATTCAAAGAATTAGCGAAGGAAGAATAGATATATGTATTCCCACCGAGACCAAGAAAAAGGGAGAAGGAAATGAAGAGATAGGAGAATATATACATGAAGTGAGTAAAGATAACAGTGCTAAGAGAGGAGTCTCTATTGTCATTCGAAAAAATCTTAAAAACAATATTAAATCGTAGACCGAAGTAAATGAGCAACTGCATGACTAAAAATTAAAAAAAATGGGCACAACATCGTACTTGTCGGAGTGTACTTCCCAAATGAAGATTCAGATCCAGAAAGTAAAGACGATTTCTACAACAAGATAAATGAAATACTGTCTGAAGTTAAAGAAAACTGTGAAATCTTTATACTAGGAGATTTAAACAGCAGGGTAGGGAGAGCAGAAATAAGAGAGTCGTAGGAAGATATGGGGAACAAATAACTATTGACAACGGAATGTGTCTTAGAGATTTTTGTAAAGCAATGTCTTTTAAAATTATAAATGGCTTTTTTCAACATAAAGGCATTCACAAATTTACATGTATATAACCTATTATGAATTTGCGCTCGACAATCGACCATATAATCCAACGTCAAACTTCCCACTTGAAAACAACTGACGTAAGGGTAAACCGTGGATCAGAATATAGATTCGACCATCGTTTACTTATGGAGAACGTTATAGTTACCTATCGCAAAAACAATAACACTCAGATACATAATATAGAAAAGAGACAAAAAGTAACATCCCCTAAATATAAACTAGAAAGCTTAAAAGAAGATTCAACGAAATTTTTTTATAAATTATGACTGGCCACAAAATTACAAAATGTGGATCGAGAAAATAAATCAGCGGAAAAATTATACCAGCAACTTAAACAATACATTTATGAGTCTGTAAATGGAGCTTTGGGGTATAAAGAGAAACATGAAACAAAAAATCAAGAATGGTGGTCGGAGAATATGCAAACGTTAGTAAACAAGAAGAAAACTGCTTATCAAAAATGAATGCCAAAGAGAAAGGAAGAAGATTACAACATATATAAACAATTAAATCGAAATGTAAAAGGAGAAGTAGTGAAAAGTAAAAATGATGTGTGATCGAAGATGTGCAGACGTGGATAAGTATATGGGTAGAACAAGAGTTGGGCAAGCGTGAAAGGTGATAAAGTCTCTCCGGAGTGAAGGAAAAGAAAAATCTAACTTACAATTATTAGATCTAAAACAGTAAAACACCATTATGAGGCTTACTGACAGATGATAGATGGAAATTCCAAGAGATAGAAATGGAAGAAATATCCGAACCTAAACAAATAATTAAAATAACAACCGGAGAGTTAAGCGATGCCTTCAAAAGATCGAAAAACGCTAAACAGCAGGACTTGGAGAAATCCCAATTGAGTTGGTAAAGTATGGACCGAAAATATTACATGAGTTAATGATTCAACTATTTAACAAATCCTTAAAAGGACAAAATATCCCTGATGATTAGAATGTTGGAAACGTCAACAATAAACGAAATAATGAAATCAGAATACGAGAACATAGAAGACCACAATGGACTTTCCGCAGGAAGATGGTATACTCGTTCTGCAGCAATAGATCACATGCATGTAGGTGGCGCTGGCGTCAGGTTTTGGTATTAAATCATGACCTTATTTTATTCTGCCATTTATTATATTGTTTGATACTCGTTTTCTAGTTGTTTTGCAATTTTGTGAGTGATTTAAGTTTTAATAAGTTATTTAGGACACTTTAATTGTTTGGAAACTTTTAATAAAACTTTAAAGTATGACTTACAGTCGTTGTGTGCCACAATTCATTTCACCTTCTAATAAAATTGACAATGTTTAGTTTCATAAATTGCCTTGAATAAAGCTTTACAAAAACTATGGTTGATCGCTATCTGGTCTGAAAAAGGTACCAGGAAGCATACAAAAATCTGTTCCAGGCATTTTTCAGATGAATTTTATACCGTTACAAGTTTGAGTAATTTCAAAAATACTTATCCTAATTTTTTACATTGTCGTTGTCTTGCTTTTCTAGGGCAATGGAGAATTCTATTAATCGAAAAACGGAAGGTAGGGAATCTATCTACCCACCTATTGTTTGTAGATTTAAGGAAGGCATACGATACAGTACCTTTGAAAAAACTGTTTCAAACACTGACGAAAGTAGGTCTCAGTATAAAGTATGTTGATGCTATCTCAAATATTTACAAAAATGCAAGAAGTGTTGTTAAAGAAACTTTATATCTGAATCATTTCCAATAACAAAGGGGCTTAAACAAGGTTGTCATCTCCGACCTTATTTAAAATATATATTCAATCATCGCTAGAGTAGTGGAGCAAACAAGTATGCGGACTGGGAATAGACATAGCCGGTGGTAAATGTCTTACAATTTTATTTTTTGCAGATGATCATGTAGTCGTAGCGAATGATGGGAAAGACATGGACTACATGTTTAGAAAACTAAAGAAAGAATATGAAAAATGGAGTCTCAATATGAATATGTCAAAGACATTTAACTATGAATATAGTCAAATGACCGGCCCGTGGAAAATAGCTTTATTCATGGCATTGGATACTATTAGTTATTTTAAAATTTCCTGTTCACAAACTTCAGAATGTTGGGGAATGACAGATTCTATACCCCATGTTCTCCGAAATTCGTATATTTCTTTTCTTTACTCGTGGACAACAATACATCGTACCAACTGAAAATACCAACGGTTTGGTATTTTTGGCCACCCGTTTTTATCTTATTTTTGTTCCGGAGTCCTCCATTCACTTTAACTGTCACTAGAATCAGTTGGTTGGTACTCGTCTGAAAGATGTCACCAAACTCATTTGATTTTTCATTTGTCAGAATTTCTTGCCAACATTTTTCAAGTTTTTGTTGCTCTTTCTTGTACCACTGGATTTTATTGCTCTAATCTAAGTAGTGACAAGAAAAACGCAAGCCACGGTGATGGCTCCTTCGCTTGTTAGATTTACCGACACGTTGTCAACAGCACTAGACAAGTAAAGGCGTGATGCCACATTGGACTCTCATAAACATTTTGTGATAAAAATCTTGCTGGTGGCTGCGAAACTCCAACGTGGACTCACATTTAAAAAAATTAAATTTTAACCAAAATTCGCATTTTAGTGTGTTAGATTTTGATTTAAAAGTTTAAAAAAGTTATAGAAATGCTTTAAATCAATTGATCGGCCAATGAAGACATTAAAATTTTCAAATACAATAAATTTGATCGAAATTGTAAACCACTGAGAAGCATAATTCACTATTAGTTTGGTAGATTTTGTTTCATATTTTAGTAAAATATAAATTGGCCTATTAGTGCCACAATTTTTACAAAATTCGCCATTTCCTGCTTAAAACTTGTTTAAAAATTTTTCTTCTATAAACTTCCGTTTTTATTTTAATCATTTTCCGCATGTCTCACACCACTTGAATTCGCTTAAATAATTCTATTCATCTCCGTAGTTCTAGACACCAAAAATAAAAGTAGCGAAAAGAAAAAAGACGGCAAAGTTACCTAGTTAAAAGCCGGTGTCGACGAAACCACCACCGTTTAAAATTCATTGAATTTTTCTTGTCGAGGATTCAGCGGTGTATTTTTTTGGTGGGCACACCAACCGGAAGCAACAGGTGATTGGAATGATGAAGCGGCCTGTTAAACACGGAAAATGCTGAAAAGCTCTGTTCACTTTTCCCCTCTGAGCGTCGACATTAAAAATCTTGGAAACTACACGGCGAACTTCGCGAATGTTTTCGTCCTTTTTCCATTGGACACATTTTTCTACACTGTATGTTATATCAGAGACGAGCCAAATTGAAATTTGTGCGACAATTGCAAAAAAATGTACTTAGTTTAAAATGGAAGAGTTGACAGCACGAGTTGTTGGGCGACTGTAGCAATTTTATGAGGATAAAAACATACTTTATGAAAATGTTGCTACACAACTTTTTTTTACAGCCCTATGAATATACATATTTAAATGAAATTGAACTTATTTATTCATTTGTTAACAGATAAACCATTTTAATAAGTACAGTTTGAATATTTAAAGAATTAAAAAAATCATATAAAATATTCATGAATGTAATATACCACCTACTCACCTAAATAAGAAAAATTTCAATGAGGAAACATAGCATCTTCTTCTTCTTGGCCTTCTGTCGTCCATGTTTTGACATAGGCCTCTCCAAACTCCTTCCATCGGTCTCTATCCTGAGCAACATATTTCCAATTTGTTCCGGCTATTCTTTTAATGTCATCAACCCATCTCATCTGTGGTCTTCCTCTTGGTCGTTTACTTTCGTAAGGTCTCCAATGTTGTATTGTAGTATTCCAACGTTGGTCTTTCTGTCTAGCAGTGTGGCCCGCGATCCTCCATTTAAGTTTTGCAATTTTTATTGTTATGTCCTCGACTTTTGTTTTGGATCTTACCCAGTCGTTCCTCTTTTTATCTGACAGTCGTATACCTAACATTGCTCTTTTTTTCCATTGTTTTTTCTGTTGTGGCTAGTTTATTCATGTTTGCCTTGGTAAGGGTCCAGGTTTGACATCCATATGTCATGATAGGAAGGATGCATTGGTTGAAAACTTTGCTCCTCAAGTATTGGGGTATTTTGCGGTTCTTAAGTATCCAACTAAGTTTTCCAAATCCTGCCCATGCTAGTCTTGCTCTTCTAGTAATATCAGCTGTGGATAGAATGAATATAGGATGAAGTGGATATATTCTATTTTTTCATGTTTTTGTTGTATTTAAAATTTCCATTTTTTTATTCATCCTTTCCAGAACCTCTTTGTTTGTAACGTGTTCTGTCCACGATATTTTCAGTATTCTTCTGTACACCCACAGCTCGAATGATTGCAGTTTTTTTATTGATGTCGCATTTAAGGTCCAAGATTACATTTCATAAAATAAAATCGAAAGAACATAGCACCTCGCCAACCCAATTTTGAGTTCCAATTTTAAATTCCTTGTACATAGCACTATTCTCATTTTGTTGGAATTTGCTCTAGCCTTTTCTATTTTGATTTCCATTTATTAGAAAATTCTCGTCATTTCTTTGAGTTCTTGATATTTTCAATAATTTCGTCTTCTTGACATTCATTGTTAGACCATACTCTTTTCCATACTCCGCTATTCTGGTCACGTCTCTGAAAATCTTCAATATTTTCGGCTAAGATCACAGTGTCGTCTGCTTATCTAATGTTGTTAATGGGAACTCCATTTACCTTTATTCCAGCTGTTTCATCCTCAAGAGCGTACATGTGTATATTACTGGTTAATGAAAAATGCAACATTCAATAAAAAAAAATGTATTTTTATCAAGATGTGATGTGTCGGATCCCTATAATAATCGGATGTCAGCGTTTCTATTCACACTTGCGAATGTTCCTATTCACAATTAGCGAAATATCACCATTTAGTTTTCCCGACACACGATAAGTGGGAACTGGATGTTGGTTCCGAAATTTTACAGACAAGTCTTAAATCCAAATACAAATAAACAGTATTCTCGAAGTAATATCTCAAATCAAAACAAATTCTTATATTGCCATGAAATAGCTCCTTTATTGTTAAAATGAGTCATTAAGCGATCTCTCATTTTCTTAGCCATGGCTGTTGACTCTCATTGCCCTGAAATGGCAGCTCCGTTGTCAGCAATTTTCTTATCGACAAAGCCACTGACAAAATATAAGTCTGAGGATGTTTCTCTTAGCCAATTGTGATGGCTACAGGCTGCTTTAACTACTTTATTAACTGTTGTTTGCTGTACGGCTAAGTGTCTTTTGAAAACCCTGAAAAACCTGAAAATGACTAACTAATATTCCGAATACATTCCCTGAACTTGTCCTGCTCAAACGGTAATTGAAGACTTGTTCATTTATGGTAAGACGTCTTTGTTACCTACTATATGGCTTTAGAAGGTACATTTTTAGCGGAAATGCATCGTCTCCAACCAGGAATAGTCCATGGTATAGACTTTTATTCTCTATTGCTTCATATATTGCCTAATTTTGAAATACACCTCCATCTGAATTAGATCATTTGAAGCTAACATTGATACAACTGGAGAAGTATTTATGATCAACAACAGCCATAAGTACCACGCTGTGCTGTCCTTTATAACTATAATATTCACTCACAGAATTGGGAGACCTCTTAATTAAAATATGTTTGCAGTCTATAGTCCCAGAGCAATTTGGAAAGTTCCAATGTTCCTTAAATTTCTCAGTTACACTATTCCATTCATCTCTGGATGGAAAATCACACCAAAATTAAAAATTCCCTCTTAACATTTACTATTTTAGTCACACAACACAGAGTCAAACTTTAAATTTGAAGTTTCCAATAATAATAGTATTGTCGCCTTCTTAGTTTTTTCTTCATATTTTTTTTTTATAATTTGACATCCACCAAGTGTATAGCAACATTTTCATGACTTTAAACTGTAAATGTGTAATGATGAATGATGCCTGCCAATCAAGACTAAGTAAGTCTAACTGTCAAAATTTCTTTTCTTTCACTGACGATTAAAAATAATATTTCTAGGTTATATCAATTTAATTCTACACAATTTATTATCACACAAGATTTAATTCAGAAATTTTTTGAACAGAAAACAGAACGATTTGCAGATCATTTAGACAGCACGTTTAAACCCAACGACAATGATGTTAAATTGCTAACATGGGAAGAACCATACCAAACCGAAGAAAAAATAACGTTGACAACATTTAGAGAAGTATCAGCTTAGGCAAAAAAATATAAATCCTAAGAAAACTCTAGGATATGATCTCATTACAGGAGAACTATTAAAAAATCTACCAAGAAAAGCCATAGTTAAGCTGACACATTTAATAAATGGTGCTTTTAGATTAAGATATATTCCAAGACTATACAAGAAAAGTAGCCAAAGTCGTTATGATCGCCAAACCAGGTAAACCTCCTAATGAAGTAACATCCTATCGACCAATATTACCGCTTCCGTTAATGTCAAAACTATTTGAAAAACTATTGAAAAGACTAAAATCAATAATAGAAAGAAAAAATCTTATACCAAATCATCAATTTGGTTTTAGAAATAAGCATTCCAATATATATGAAAATCGCAGAATAACGAATTTAATAGAAAAAATATTGGAAGAAAACGAACTCTGCTCCACAATCTTCTTAGACGTAGCACATGCGTTTTATTAAGGCTGGGATGAGTTTAAACTATAAACTAAGATACGTTTGTGCCTAAACCGTGTTCAGAAATCTTAGAATCATACATTGCGAATAAATATTCCAGAGTAAAACAAGAATTAGTGTACACTGATAAGGGAGATCAAAGCTGGCTTACTACAAGGGAGTGTATTAGGTCCAGTACTGTACCTATTGTATACGTGTGACATTCTAGAGCTAAAACAAAACAATATGGCCACTTTCACTACTATATACCTGGACCAGAAAATGGTGAATAAAATTAAATGAGACTAAATCTGCACACACTAACTTTACAAATAAAAAAATCAAAAATTTTCTTGTTAGAATAAATGAAACCCAAGTTTCATTTATTCTAACAAGAACAACATCAGCAAATAGGGAATCAGAGGCAACACTCCACCAGTAAATTGATGTGGTAACTGTGACCAAAGTAATCAAGAGAATAGCAGCAAGTAACGAACAGAGGCTGCATAGTGATGTGAATGTCGAGGCAATCCAATTTCTTGACAACACTGAACTAACGAAAACACTCATAAGGACAAAACTATTAGAGTTATTATTAATGTGTAACAGTTTAGTGTACAAGCAGCGTAGTGTGGTGTTGTAATGCTATTGCATGTTAGTTGTAGTGCATTCTTCTTCTTCTTGATGCGCCTATCCGTTTATCTTTAATCTTTATCTTATCTGCAGCAGCACGGAAAAGCTGCACAGATGTATTCAACCAGATTCTGACGCTCTTTCGCCAAGATGTTCTTCTTCCTCCTGGACCTCGCTTTCCAAATATTTTTTCTTGTAAGACGTCTTGAAGGAGAGCATATCTAGAATCATTTCGCATAATATGTCCAAAGAATTGTTCAATTTTCCATATTTGATGGTGGTCAGTACTTCTCGGTTTTTATTTCTTTTTTTGAGCACCTCGTCATTTGTGACTCGGTCAGTCCACGCGATCTTAAGTATTCTCCGATATAGCCACATCTAAAATTCTTCCAGTTTTCTGCACATATCTTTGTTGAAGGTCCACGATTAAACATCATAAAAAAGAACAGAGAGGACGTAGCATCGCAGCATTTTTACTTTTGCATCAAGAAAGAGGTTGTGACTTTTGAAGAAGGCCCCCATCCGATTGAAGGTGAATCTAGCTTTTCTGATGTGTGTTCTAATCTCCTGGTTGTTGGTCGATTCTTCATTTATTGTGGTGCCGAGGTAGTTGTAGTGCGTCACTCTTTCTACAGTGGATTATTTGACGTAAAATTGACCTTCTGATATCCTTTACTTGAGAATTATCATAAGCTTTATCTTGTTAACATTTATATTGAGTCCATATTGTTGACTGTAATACGTGATTTTGTTTATAAGAAAATAAAAGTAGTATTACATGTAGTGTAGTAGTTACTGATAATGGGTCATTCGTGACCAGATAGCAGTGTACAAACACCGTATCAGGTGTTATACAAAAAAAGGAGTGTTTAAAACAATGTTTGAAATGGAGATTAAAACACCAAAACAACCAAAAAAATATAATTTTTATTACAATTCACTGTTTTCTATTTTTATATATAAAAAATTAAGAGGCAAAAATTGTAATTAAAGACTATGTTTTGGAACGCCTGCTTAGGAATTAATTAGAACACGATTTCATGATATCCAATTATCTAATAATTCAGTAAAAATTCTCAAACCCTCACCATCTACCCCTATTTCCGATATTCCAAAGTACAAACTGACAGGCTCTCATCAGGCCCAGATCCATTTGTACCCCGTTGATGCAGCTCAACAGGTCCCGCTGCCGGATGACCCGTTGGCGTTCGCGTTTGTCGGGAGAGCATCGTGACGACGATGTACGCGTCCTCCGCAAACGGATGCATTGTTTGCGATTCAATCCATCAAGTTGTCGCTGCTGTCTGGGGGTTTACAAGAATAAATGCAAATTAGGCCAGATAGAAACGTTTCGGGGAAGTTTTTGTTGTGATTTTTAAGCTTTCTGGTAAGGAATTGAATAGTTTTTGTGGAGTATCTTTGAGATTGGACGTTTAAAACTGAGAAGGTACTGGATTGAATATTTTATTTACTATTGATTCTATCCGGTTCATTGTAGAAAATCCTCTTGAAGTTACAAAGAAACAGCAGGAATAATACAAAACATAAGACTGAACGTCTCAGAAGTATCGCGATATCGAAGAATCATATTTAGAGCAGGATATGGAATAAAAATTTCTGGTTTCTTAGAAACCTAATCCACACCTATTTAAGAATTACAAATTTTCTCAATAAAAGTATAAATATTTCTAAATTTATTCACTTTAAATTCATATTCATTAGACGTATACAAAGATTTGAATATTTTTAAAAAATATATTCAACAATACTTTAATAAATAGGGGTGTTCCATTTAGAAAAACACAACTTGGATGTATCTATTTAGCAAAAGAAATGAATAATACTTTTTCCAATAGTAATAAAACAAACTGAAGATCTTTATTAATAGATGTTTACGACAAATTGTTCGTATTTTCTCACCTAACACCATCAGAAACGAAGATTTGCTACACCTGACCGAACAAAAGAAGGGAAAACATCAAATAAAGTCCAGAAAGTGGGGTTGGATTGGTTACGCACTCAGAAAAAATAATTCCAGTATTGCAAAGATTGCCCTAGAGTGGAATCCCCAAGGAAGAAGAAAAAGAGGTCACCCAGTACAAACTTGAAGAAGATCCATCATGGATAAGGTAAGAGGTCAAGGAAAGTATTGGAATGAGGTAAAGGCCTCAGCATAAGATTGAACCCGATGGCGCGTTTTCATTGGAATGAAAGTTTGACAATCCTTCTCTTCAAGAAATGAGACAGGAGAGATCTATAGACCAATCTCCCTGCTATCCCAAATATACAAACTGTTTATGATAGCTATCAACCAGTAGAGCAGGCAGAATTTCGAAAGGGTTACAGTACAGCGGATCATCTTCTTACAATCAGATCGCTAATAGAGAAAGCCAATGAAAATCACTTGAACTTATACATTGGCTTTGTTGATTATGCAAAGGCGTTCGACTCCATAGAATTTTTTGCAATGGAGAGAGCTATAAACAACTGCAGAATAGACTTCCGATACAGAATACTCTTCTTCTTCATTTTTTTTATAAGCAAAATGCTTGTTCAATGTCGATTAATGCCTCTATTGGAGGTTATCACTTCATCTTTTGCGTGGTCGCCCGATACTTCTTCTACCTTTTGGTGATTTGTCCCTCGCTATTCTGACTAATCGGGTCTCTTCCATTCTGTTTATGTGTTCGTTCCATTCCTTTTTTCTGTTCAGTGTCCACTCATTTATTTCTGGTATGTTGCATTTTCTTCTGATCTCTTCACTCCTCATTCGATCCCTCAGTGATTTTCCTGTAATTTTCCTCAGTAAACGCATCTCCGCTGTTTCTCCGCTATACAGAATCTCTCTCTTCAATCCTGACCCCCCAGGGGGAGTGTAGTGGTCGACGTGATGTCGTGTATTGTCCGTCTCCAGAGATCTCTGTCTCTGGTCATTTCTTTTAATTCATGCATAGGTCTTTGGCATATTCCTGTAATTTGATCCATCCATCTTGTTAGGGATCTTCCTCGTGATCTTCGGCCTTCTACCTTTCCTTGTATTATGAGTCTTTCTATGTTTTCTGTGTTTGCTCTCATAACATGCCCAAAATATTTTAATTGTTGGAGATGGACTTTACTAGAGAGTCGTTGGCTAACTTTTAGCTCTCTTAAAATTGAATTATTTGTTCTGCGGTCGGTCCAAGGAATTAGTAACATTCGTTTCCAACAGAACATTTCAGTGGCGTCTATCTTTCTTCTCTCCGATTGTCTCAGAGTCCAAGATTCACATCCGTAGGTCAGTATTGGGAATAATAAGCAGTTGATCAACCTCATCTTTATCGCTCTTGAAATTTGACAGTCCTTCCATATTTTGGTCATTTTTGCTATGGCAATTTTTGCAAGATCAGATCTACGTTTAATCTCTTCTTGTAATGACCCTGTGTTTGTGATTAATGATCCCAGATATAAGTATGAGCTCACAACCTCGAACCGGTCAATTGTGGTTATATGTGGATGATTGTTGTGTAGTCTATCCACTATCATGATCTTTGTCTTTGATATGTTTAATTGCAGACCAAATATTTGACTTTCGTTTTCGATCAGTCGTGTAAGTTCTATCAGCTCTGCTTGACTATTTGCAAAAAGGGCTGTGTCATCTGCGAAACGTAGGTTGTTCAGTTTATGACCATTTATTGAGATGCCCTTTTCCCATCCTTCAAGTTCTCTTCGCATAATATACTCCCCATATATGTCTCCACTTGACCCTGTCAAACGCTTTACGGTAATCTATAAAATAGATGTATAGTGGGATGTTGAATTCCTTAGATTTCTCAATTATCTGTCTTATATTCAGCAGGTGTTCTCGAGTGCCTCTACCTTTGGTAAATCCAGTTTGCTCTTGTGGAATTTCTCTTTGAAGGAATGTTTTCAGTCTCTCATTGATTATATGTAGCATTATCTTGCTGGCATGGGATATAAGAGAGATAGTTCTTTAATTGTCGCATTTATGGAAGCTGCTTTTTTTATGTATGGTCGTTATTGTAGATTTTGTCCAGTCTTCAGGCCATTGTTTGGAATGCCATATTTGGTTACAGAGTAGATGAAGTAACTTTACGCCGGTTTCTTCTGTGGCTTTAAGCATTCTTCCTTCCGCCGGTTTCTTCTGTGGATGACTTTCGTTTTCGATCAGTCGTGTAAGTTCTATCAGCTCTGCTTGACTATTTGCAAAAAGGGCTGTGTCATCTGCGAAACGTAGGTTGTTCAGTTTATGACCATTTATTGAGATGCCCTTTTCCCATCCTTCAAGTTCTCTTCGCATAATATACTCCCCATATATGTCTCCACTTGACCCTGTCAAACGCTTTACGGTAATCTATAAAATAGATGTATAGTGGGATGTTGAATTCCTTAGATTTCTCAATTATCTGTCTTATATTCAGCAGGTGTTCTCGAGTGCCTCTACCTTTGGTAAATCCAGTTTGCTCTTGTGGAATTTCTCTTTGAAGGAATGTTTTCAGTCTCTCATTGATTATATGTAGCATTATCTTGCTGGCATGGGATATAAGAGAGATAGTTCTTTAATTGTCGCATTTATGGAAGCTGCTTTTTTTATGTATGGTCGTTATTGTAGATTTTGTCCAGTCTTCAGGCCATTGTTTGGAATGCCATATTTGGTTACAGAGTAGATGAAGTAACTTTACGCCGGTTTCTTCTGTGGCTTTAAGCATTTCTGCTGTTATCATATCTGGACCTGATGCTTTGTTATATTTGAGCTTGATACAGAATACTCATACATAATATTTACAAGAAAGCTACAATGAAAATACAAATGGATGCGAAAACCAAAGCTATACCAATCAACAGTGGAGTTCGCCAGGGAGATGTCATCCCACCAAAGCTATTCACACTTGAACTGGAAAACTTGTTCAAAGACATTAACTGGGCAGATAAAGAAATAAATGTTAATGGAAGAAAACTAAGTTGTTTGAGGTCCGCTGTATCCGTACGACATAACTTTAGAAACACTAAGCGAATAGATCTACCTGGGACAGATTATGAAAGTTAACAAAGAAAATTAAACTGCCGAAATTACCAGAAGAATAAGGTTACCGTAGGCAGGATTTGGATAATAAGTTGGATCTTGAACAGCACTAAAATAGAACAGTATTTGAAAACCAGAATTACCGATCAGTGTATCATCCCTATAATAACGTATGGTTTTCAGACGTGGACACTTACCAAGTCTAATATGGATAAAATAGTAAAGGCTCAAAGAGCGATGGAAAGAGCACTGCTCGGGATGACACTTATAGACAAAAAACAAACAAATGGATTAGAAGCAAAACCAAAGTAGAAGACGCAAGAGAACATGCCGCGAAATTAAAATGGAGCTTCGCAGGATACATTTAAAACCTCAATACTCCGGGAGTATTGGATTTTAGGAAGTGTAGAACTTCCAAATTTTAGAAGAACTGGAAGAGAGGTGATGAAAATACTTAAACTATGGCTAAGCTCAGAGGAACAAAATTAAATGGCCAAAGAGACACTAAATCTCAAGTGAGTGTTCGGGCTAGCTTCAATGCACTGAATTGTGGCTTTAAAGATACAAAGCAGATAGCAAGGATAATGAGCTAATGGGACAAGAAATGAAATAGGACCTATTAATATCAAATGTGATATAACTAAAGAAAGTCACTGGGAATAAATTTATAGAAAAGGACGATAAAAAGAGAGGAAGAAGGGCGCCAACTCAACGATAGTTGAGATTTTGAAGTAACAAATGACTGGAAACAAATGATACTGGAGATAATAACCTGAAATACAAAATACTAAATACTAATCTTGTCTTGCTATATTATATACTGGTTAGTAGAAACTGAAATAAAACTCAAAATAGTAACAATAAATATATTTATAAAAATGTGTATATAGATATATATGTATTAACAATTTACATATAATGCAAAACTAAATAACAGTGGTAGTGGGTGGTGTAAAGATACAATAGGACCCAATAGCCCCTCAACAAGCGAATAGTCACTACCACTGGCCAAATAAAGAATAAAGTGTGAAATATTAGTAAAAACCTAGAATAGTCCGTATGGTAGCCAAAGTCTTAACACTAAAAGTTAGTAATGTAATTTAACTTAGTTCTATTAGAATGATATACACTTCATCTAATTTATAAAACGATGCACGTCATCGGCGTCATAGCCTGTGACTTCACATGATACCAACACGAAATATTTAGAATGTAGGTGTGTACTTTACCGAGTACACTGGCATTACAGCCACTAGACATATTTTATTATATACGCGTAGAAATAATATTTAAAAATTTCTATTAATGTTAACTGAAAGAAATACACAATAATATGTTTCATTTAATTTGTACAAATGAATTATAAAGCGTTTTTATCAAGAACATTTGTTCGGACCACACTGTAACTGTAATCGAACGAAGGTAAAATTTTGTCATAAATTGGTAACACTTATTTGACAGTTGCGGTGTTGACACTTTTTGTACTTCATTATTTTAAATTTTAAAGTGAAATCTCTTGTTTTATATTTTTACCTATTTAATAAAATCTGTTCTTTTTAGAACAAAATTAGTGTGTCAGGATTTTTTTATACTTTGGCAACTATGTCAACTTCGATCTCTGACGTAGATAATGACGTAAGTCGTTATCTAAATTAGATGAAGTATACAAGTGACAGTATGGTAAAGATATCAAAATTGATAAATCTAGTACCATTTATATCATAGATAAAAAGTGAGTTGTTACATAGTCCTTATATAATGTTTTAAAAACCACATCAAATTTATTTCCCTCCCCAATATCAAAATTGTATTATATCAAAATGTATTGTATTAAAAAAAAGTATTATATCAAAAAGTGAGTTTGGTCAGACTCTTGAAATCCTATTTAAAAACCTATTTAAACATGAAATGTATTTTCCCTCCCCAATATTTTAGAATTATTATTTTATTCTTCCCCCCAGATTATTTTCCTTGCTCCAATTCCGTCACTTTTCGTGAGAAAATTTCACTGATTGGCGTGTCTGCGCTGAGTTCTGCCCAGAAACTAACGGCTTCCGCACAGACTTGACCAATCTTCCTTTCAAAGCGACTTCTGCGCGTGTGTGGAAAAATGTCGATTTAAAAATCGATCGCGGGCGTGTCATAAGAAATTTCTTGAGGGGTTTTATTTAATACAATTTTTAACTCTGATAATATTGCACTAATCAGTAGCGTAAACGCTACACATTGCGCGACTGAAGGATAAAAGATGGAACCACCAAAAACCAAAAATGAAGACCATGGTTAGGAAACAGAAGGAGAGAAAGACTACAAATAAGATGGCTGATGACATTAAGAAAAACGGAAAACACAACTGGAAGCAAGTGGCGTAAAATTGAAAACAATGGATTGATTTTTGAAAGGTTTATGTCCAAAGTTAAATTACTTAAGGCTGAAGGCTGAAGAAAGAAACAAAAAAGTTATTGGGTACAGTAAGCGAGAATCAAAAAAATCTTGGATGACAGAGGAGATCTTTGATATAAAAAGGGTACAGTGTGAAATTTTTACATTATTTTACCATAAATGGACACTAAAAAAAGACCAAATAAGATTCCACACGTTGGGATTGTATGGCACTTATAGACCAAGAAAAAAAAACATTTGTTTAAAAATAAATAAATAAGTACTTACTACTTAAGTTACTACTAATTTTGATAGACATTTTTTTCTATTAAGCGTTGTTTATAACTTCTTAACTCTTTTAACCGGCCTATCTAGTATTTACTAGGGTAAATGCAAAAGCAAGCGGTAACAGATTACTGTCACTCTTACAAATGATAATTAACTGACGAAAGGGATGCTGGGGAAAAGTTGTTTGATTTTCGTGGAAGTTAAAATAATCCCAAGTTAAGCAACGAAGATTTACTCAACGTTCTTTGTGATTATTTGTTACACCGTGTCGTGATTGATCGAGTTGGAAGACAAAAGTGGGACTTGGAGTTTCGTATTTAATGACTCAAATAAAAGTACGATTAACGTTAAATAGGAATTTGTTTCTTTGTATTCCTCTTCCAAATATTGTAAACAGATATTATGATAGGAGTATTTATTAAAAAAAGATAGGGTTAAAATATCTCCTATAGAGTGAATGCAGACTAGATGTGCCACTTCAGTGTTGGTGGTCGAATGCCGCCAAGACAGAAGTAGCATGCTTTCATTTAAACAAAAGTATGGCTAATGATCAATTTAAAATCTGCTGTAAACATAGATTTCTCAATTACAATAAACATCCAAAATAGTAACCGCGAATTTCAGTATAATACCCCTTAAATGTTACGTATACTCAGTGCTTCTGTATGGAGTAGAAACGTGGACATTGAAGGCGAAAACTCTATCAAAACTTCAGGCGTTTGAATTATGGTTATACAGAAGAATCCTGAAGATACCATGAACAGACAAAGTTACCAATGAAGAAGTACTGCGGAGGATGAAGACAACCTCGGATTTGGTCAACATTGTGGAGAGCCGTAAGCTGGAGTACTTGGGACATATTATGAGAAATCAAGGCAGATACGAGCTACTGCAATGCATTTTGCAGGGTAAATTGAAGGAAAAAAAACTCCAGAACGAAGAAGAATATCCTGGCTGGCTAACCTGAGAGCATGGCATAGAAAGACCTCAACACAGCTATTTCGTATAGCAACCAACAAAATCATCATAAGTCGAAAAAAAATGTAAAAAAGTATTTTTGAAGTGTGTATATTTTATTCAATTCCTAGCTGAGCGCTTTCGGCTTTACAAAGCCAGCATCAGAGCTATGCTACAATAAAATATTCTTATAAGTACTAATTGATAAAGATTATAATTTTTTAATTTACGTCAATTTTTTAAATACCACTACAAAGGAGAGATCTCATTTCCTTAAATTTCAAAATTATGATTTTTTTAGTTGTTGAAATTCTTAAAACATATAAAAAACATATAAAAAGCCGACACTGGACTTCACAAACACGTTAAAAAAATTGAAAATTTTTTTTTGTCATGGTACGGGTGTAAGAACCCGACCATTGATTGATGTGAGGAGGTAGACAGAATATAACTAATGAAATCAAATGTCGGTCCTTTTAAACGATTTTTCAAAAGTGACAGTTTACAAATGTCATATATAGGAAATAGAGATTCTTTTTTAAATTCTTACAAAATTATTTAATAGTTTGGAATTACTAATGGTCATCAAAGACTTTCTAAAAATTAAGTTTTTAAATTAAATTTTATGTGTTCATCACATCATACAGAATGACATTAGTTTGTAAATTCACTCAAGTCATTGCTCAAGGTCAATGTATGTTCAATCTGACAGCCATCCTTAAGAAGATACATTGAATCTTAACTCTTCTAATAAATTATCTGTCACTTTACAGAAACAGGGGCATAATTTAACGCATACACCCGCTCCTACACGATGGCAACTTGAGTTTTACAAGCCACAATGGCCACAGCCATTCTTTAGACCAAATCAAATAACTTTTTAATAACAATCATTTACAATTGGTCCAAGAGGTTATCTATATTTTAACCCTCAAGATTCGAAAAAATCAACAAATTACTTCATATGCATGAAATTATAGAGCTAATCATCCCAGTTTTCATAAATCGGTTCCATCTCAGTCATATAAGTCAACACCTATAAGAGTATCGACATGCCAAACAGGCTTTCTTCTTCTTCTTAGAGTGCCGTCTCCCTACGGAGGTTGGCATGTACATTGTTTTTTTAGCGTTTATAGTAATTCCCATTAGCACTATTCATACTTAAGCTTTCGATAAGATGTTATAGATCTTCTATACTCGTTGCTATGATCACAGTGTCGTCTGCATATCGTAAGTTGTTAATTAATTTTCCGTTAACGGTAACTCCCGCTTTGATATTATTGAGCGTGTTTTAAAAAATTTCTTCAGAGTATAAGTAAAACAAAAGTGGCGATAAAACACATCCCTGTCTTTACAGGTTTTAGTAAATTAAATTATTAGAAGAGTTTTTCGCTCTGTAACAAAAAACAGTAAATTTGTTTAATTTATTGTTTGTATTTTGAGAACGATTTCCGAAGTGGAAATTGAAACTTCAATAAACGTATTTTTATCTTTAATTGTGGCTTATTCCCAGTTCCATATTAATTAATTTAAAATGCCACAAGAAAATAGCTTCAGAACAAAATCCCAAATTATAGTTTATTTTTATGAACGAGAGAGTAATTAGCATAATTTTAACTGGTACCTCCAACCACTCCATGGGCGTGCTCAAGATTAATTGAAAAATTACTTTGAATAATTGTAAAAAATAAATTAATTATTTCAGTGATATAAAGTGTTATGTGTATGTAAACAAAAGTGACCTCTTTTATCACACACTATATTAGAACTGACTGGCCTACATTAAAAGGGGTTTTAAAAAATTCACATTTTTTTTAATTTTTAAAAATTACAAAAGAGTAAAAGAGTTTTTAAAACCGTCTAAGGTATGTTAAATAGATGAATAAAAATATTAATATAAAACTTACAGCTACTTGTTACAAATCAAAATCAGATTCAGAAGATGAACTTTCAGAACCAAGATTTATAATAACTGGCTCGATTATTTTATCAGTAATATTGTCCAGCTTCCACATTTTTTCCTCTTCTTTAATAGTGTGATTTATTGCCTTTTCCCAGTTTTCAGGTTTTACATTATTTACGGCCTCCAAAAACAACTGTTTAACATCATAAATTTTAAAAGTGGTATTTTGTCTTGAAACTTCACTCTTTATCTGTGCCCATACCAGTTCAATCGGGTTTAATTCATAATGATATGGTGGGGATCTAAGTACTGTCATTCCACGATTTTTGGCAATTTCATCAATTTCGTATTTTTTAAATGTTTCTTTATGAAGGGCACACAACGAATAAAGTTCCTTTCTTACAGATCCGGGATGGTACGTAATATTTTTTGAACTCAGCCAATTCTGCAAGTCTTTTTTTAACCACTTGGTTGTGGGCAGTCCTTCTATAAGTCTGGAGTGATAACTTGCATTATCCATTACTATTGCACAGTTCTTAGGAAGAAGATCTATCATTTGTTCGAACCATTCTTGAAAGACATCAGCGTTCATGTCTTCATGGTAGTCACCGGTACGAGTTGATTCAAAAGTTAATAAACCACCTTCAACAAAACCGTCTGAACTGCCAATGTGTACTATTATCAGCCTGCGTCCCTTTCCTGATGGTGGGTTTAAACCAGTAGATAAGTTATTTACAAAAACGTGCCTTTGACTTGTAACAGTTTCATCCTGCCAAAATTTATTTGGTGTATGACCCTCGTTAATCCATGTTTCATCAAGATAAAATATTTTTCGTTTTTGGTTTCTCATTTCCTTTATGGTTCTTAGAAAATGTCTTCTCCATATGACAATATCGCTTCTTTCTAATAAAATAGACTTTCTGGGATTCTTTTTCCAGCGGAAGCCTATTTCTTTTAAAAGTTTCCATAACGTACTTCGACTCATTTCTGGGTAATCCTTATCATCTCGAACTGAGACAAGAACTTTATCCAATGTTGGAAATTCTTGTCTAAAGAAGAATTCATGCACTTACCGTCGAAGTCCTTCTTTAAAATGATATTCTATTTGAAATTTTGGTTTCCCTGGAGCATTACGTGGCATTTGAAAACTACCTCATTTCTCTTCTTTAATAACTCTGTAAATCGTAGATCTGCCAACACCAAGTGTACTGCTAACTAACTCAACGGTCTCATCAACACTTTCACATAAACGTTTGTCTGTAAATGATTTAAAACAATTAAATATTAATGTTTTTTTATTAACTGTTAAAGGACCAATTTTTCGGCGTTTACACGGCACTTCCAAATTTTCCATAACACTAGTATACACAATTAACTGCACCTTGCAACTGAAGTACCTACTTTTAGTGAACAGTTAAGAATTTTGAATACACCACTTGGACCTTCCTACAAAATGGAAAAACCCACTATCACATTTTCTGTGGAATAAGTTTAGAAGGTAATTATCTAGTCAATTACTGTCGTAGATTCGACTGGAATTAAAGAATTAAATGTTTGATTGTTGAAACCCTTACTTCGTGGAATGCACTCAGTTCAGATAAAATAAAACGTTTTATTTTATCTATAGAATTAAACTTTATTTTGCAAATAGGTAGGTACTTATTAAACTTTTATTGGTTATATATAACCAATAAAATAAACATCTTAAGTTTCTTGCAAATTCATTAGTACCTGTTAACCTCCATCACTCCGACACTGGCAACCTTATTTAGAGATTAGTAACCCTCACAACTATTGTATTCTATTCTGCTCCAACCTTTATACCTGGTGGTCATACTCAATTTAAAATTGCGTTCCTATATACTTCTGTAAACTTGTTGACAAATATCTGTTTTTCATTGAGTCACCCGTATCAACAGTTTAGGGATTTGCATACATAATTTATTGTTTTATTACTCTCTTATACATAAAAATACACTATAGGACAAGACTTCTAATCCTAAATCAAACCCCAATATGAATATAAAAAAAATGTGATGTACCACACATACGCAAAATAAAAAATAAATGAGACCGCATTATCTATATAGCAAAGAGTGATTACCTTGCTGTGGCCTAAAAATTATTTATTTATGATAAAATGACGTAATAAGGATCGCACTAAGTACCTTTGTGTTGTTAGCGGTGTATCTATAAGCAACAAACAAACTTTTTTGCGGAAAACCTTCACTTCCTTCATGAAACATTATGCAAAAAGCTGAAAGTTTCCAAAATAACTCTCTTGGAAAGTTTCCCAGTCGCCTTTGCCATCGCCACCTGCATTAAGTAAGTATGAGGATTAGCGGCCCATAGATAACGGCCCTTAATAATTGAAACCGTTAGGTGGGTAAATGATGTCGACGAAAGAAGAGTGGTGGAGCGGTTGACGTGTGAGAAACTCCGCCGTTGGGGCTCTAGATGGAGCTAATGGCATGCAAACACCTGAGATCACCTATCAGACCGTTAAGTACCGACGGTTTAGTGTGTTGAAAGCTCGCCTCTATAAAGTAAACGGCATCAACTTGAATAAACGTCAAAGCACAATAAAAGCTTTCCTACGTCTGGTCCTGTCGGGATGGGAAATTTTCGGCCAGCGGTTGTTGAAAGTCAAATAATTATGAGAAATATGTACAAAAGAATAATTGAAGATTTTTTATATAGATTTTACTTTTTTTGGAACACTGGAAAATAGTAGTAGTAAATACAAGGTGTTCTTTTTATGCCAAAATAAGTATTTGAGAATATTGCCCGTTAAAAAAATGAATATAATAAGGCCAATTATGTAAGCTGCTAGGTTACTACAAATTACATAGTTAATAAATTTAATTATAACTAAGGACCGGTTTCACCAACAACAAATAAATCACTGAATAGTTAATTGTCGAATAAAATTTATTAGTAAAATAAATTTTATTCCGTTTCAATAACTGTTTGTAATCCACAGTTAGTTATTCGTCGAATAAGTTCAAAGTGTAATGATTTTCCACAGACTGTACTCGTTGACACCTCTCTTGGGCTCCACCTCTTAGGTGTTTGGCTAGGCACATCGCACTATTTTTCACTGTAATCATATACATAACCTATAATATTTGATATTGGTTGATTAACTTGTCAAAATAATAATAATTGTCAATGCCAATATTGCCAATGGTCATTACCTATTTGAAACGATCCTGTTGCATAAAATCGCAGAGCAATTAACAATTGATTTCGCACATCTGTGGGTCTATTTTTGTTGCTTACAGGATGCAATTTGTTACCAATCAAATTGAATAAATGATCTACTGAATTTTTTAATAATCTAAACCTAGTTTTAAAGTCCACATCATCAAATTCAGCAAAAGGGTTTCTTTTTTGCAGCTGCCAGCAGCGTGGTCTTCTCCTTCGCTGCTCATTTCCGTCATCAGAGGATGATGATGATGAAGATAATATTCGCAAATAATTATATATATATATATATATATATATATATATATATATATATTATATATATATATATATATATATATATATATATATATATACAAAATTAAATTTGATATAATTACGTTAACCTGCAATACATTGTTGATAATTTCAAGTTAAACTAATGAATTTTCTTTATTATCGATATTAAAAGTGAGGTTAGCTGTCAACTTATTCGAAGAATAAATATTTATTTGGCCGATATTGGACTAATAACTTATTTGGAGTTTATTCATAGAATAAGTCTTATTTGACGTTGGTGAAACGCATATATGTCAGTTTTATTGGTCGAATAACTTTATTCATTGAATAGACTACTATTTGTCGTTGGTGAAACCGGCCCTAAGTAACAACAATTTACTAATTAAAGTAATTAATTAAGTCACCACTTCCACGAAAAAGATTATTAGCTACTATTACTACTACTTATCGGTTTATAAGATTCTCCGCTGTTTTCCGACTTCCAATCGCCACTTAGTCTGGTTGTTCCATATGTCTTCTTCTATGGCCTTCCCTCTCTGTTCTTTATTAATTTCTTTGCTCCAAGTTTTTATCGGTCTACCTCGTTTTCTTTTTTTTTATTGCCATTTTAATATTTGTTTTGGTATTCATTGTTCATCCATTCTTTATATGTGTTCGAACCAGATTAGTTATTTTATTGTTGATTATCTGTGTGTGTTCGTTTGATTTCTCATTATTTCTCTAATGCGTTCGTTGCTAATCCTTTTTCTTCTAGATCTTTCTGCGGCTCTTCTCCAAAAATCTATTTCCGTCACTTTTAGATTTGCAGTGTTCTATCTTTCAATCCTAATACGTCACAGTTGTATAGAGTGATAATTTTTACTATAGTCTCATATATCCTCTTTTTATTTCCTTTGCTAATGGATTGGTATCTTAAAATGCGGTTTAACATTGTGATGGCTTTTCTCCCTGACGTATTTCTTTGTCTAATGTTTCATCTTGTGAAATAGTGATATTATAGCGTTTACGCTACTGATTAGTGCAATATTATCAGAGTTAAAAATTGTATTAATAAAACCCCTCACGAAATTTCTCATGACCCGCCCCACGTTGGGAGCCAATAGAAACCTCAATACTTCGGGAGTATTGGATTTTAGGAAGTGTAGAACTTCCAAATTTCAGAAGAACCGGAAGAAAGGTGATGAAAATACTAAAAATATGGCTAAGTTCAGAGGAACAAATTTAAAGAGACACTAAATCTCAAGTGAGTGTTCGGGCTAGCTTCAATGCACTGACTTGTGGCTTTAAAGATACAAAGCAGATAGCAAGGATAATGAGCTAATTGGACAAGAAATGAAATGAGACCTATTAATATCAAACGTGATACAACTAAAGAAGGTCACTGGGAATACATTTATAGCAAAGGACGATAAAAAGAGAAGAAGAAGGGCGCCAACTCAACGATAGTTGAGATTTTGAAGTAACAAATGACTGGAAACAAATGATTCTGGAGATAATAACCTGAAATAGAAAATACTAAATACTAATCTTATCTTGCTATATTATATACTGGTTAGTAGAAACTGAAATAAAACTCAAAATAGTAACAATCAATATATTTATAAAAATGTGTATATGATATATATGTATTAACAATTTACATATAATGCAAAAACTAAATAACAGTGGTAGTGTGTGTAAAGATACAATAGGACCTAATAGCCCCTCAACAAGCAAATAGTCACTACCACTGGTCAAATAAAGTGTGAATTATTAATAAAAACCTAGAATAAACCGTATGGTAGCCCAAGTCTTAAAACTAAAAGTTAATAATTTAATTTAACTTAGTTCTACTAGAATGAGATACAAGTGACAGTATGGTAAAGATATCAAAATTGATAAATCTAGTACCATTTATATCATAGATAAAAAGTGAGTTGTTACATATTCCTTACATAATCTTTTAAAAACCACATGAAATTTATTTCCCTCCCCAATATCAAAATTGTATTATATCAAAATGTATTGTATTAAAAAAAGTATTATATCAAAAAGTGAGTTTGGTCAGAATCTTTAAATCCTATTTAAAAAACCTAATAAAAACATGAAATGTATTTTCCCTCCCCAATATTTTAGAATTCATATTATATCAAAAATGTATTCACCTGATCATATGCATATGAAAAGTGTACACTACTAAATAGAAAGTAACAAAAAGGTTAGACAGTCAAACAACTTATCTTTACAGCACTATAAGTCCATAGGAAAACTCCCCTTGGTACGGCTAAATCAGTTTGTTGCTGTAAAAAAGATCTTATGTTCTTTGCGAGTGAATCAAGGAAATTTTAAATTTAAATTATTTCGGAACTCAAAAATAAATCTCTAAAGAAATACTAAACTGCAATGATAAATTTGATTATATAATAAAGAGATAATACGTATGAAATGATTTACTGACATGGAGCCGCAGCACGCCAAAAAAAATCTTCCTTTTTCTGTGGAACTCTTATAAATGAATCTTGATTTTAATAAATAAATTATTATTATTAGTAGTATTTATGAATTATATATTTTTTTATTCTTGTCCTAGATTTTATTTGCTCCAATTTCGTCACTTTGAACGTGAGAAGAACTCACCGGTTGGCGTGTCTACGTATACGAGTTCTGACCGAAACTAACGGCTTCCGCACAGACTCGACCAATCTTCATTTTAAAGCGACTCCTGCGCGTGTGTGGAAAAATGTCGATTTAAAAATCGATCGCGAGCGGGTCACAAGAAGTTTAGTGAGGGGTTTTATTAATACAATTTTTAACTCTGACAATATTGCACTAATCAGTAGCGTAAACGCTACAATATCTAGATATTTGTAGTCACAGCAGTGCTTTATCGTGGTGTTATCGTTTAATATGAGTTTTTTTTATTCTACTCCAATGCACAGCTTTTCTTTTTATCTACTTCTAGACCACATATATCATACGCTTCAATTAATTTGCATGCCATATAGTTTAAATCGTCATAACCTTGAGCCATTACTACTTGATAGTCTCCAAAGTTGAGCGTATATATCGTAGTGTTGATGAGCGGTGTCCCCATTGTCCTGCATTTTTGTTTTCATCTTTTTAAAGCACATTCGAGGTATATTTTAAATAAAGTGGGGACAGACAACACTCTTGCTGTTTATTGTATAGCACTTTGACGGCTTTTATCTATCTATCTATATATGAATTTTTACAGCTGTAGCTGTTTTACAGTATTTGTTTTTCAATTCTCTTCTTTTGCTTATACGATCTTTAGTAGCTTGAGTGAGTTTACCCATCTTGTTTTTTCCTTTTTCCTTATATTTTTTATGGGCGGTTCGAATCGCACTATTTATTCGCATATTTTTTACCCCTATATCTAATGCATTTTCATTTAGTTGTTCTACTTCTTTCAGTTCTGAAGTTATGAGATTCTGATGAACTACTTCTATCGATTTCCATTTATTAGAATGCCTCTATGTTATCGTTGCTGTCCTCTCTCGTCTAATTTTGATCATTATTTTTGCTCTTACCAACCGATGGTCACTCCCAACAGTCATTTTATTGATTACTATAACATCTTGGATAATATTTTTTCTATTTGTGATGATGAAATCAATTTCGTTTTTTGTTATGCCATCTGGACTAGCCCACGTTCACTTACGTTGTTGGTTCTTTTTGAAGAATGTGTTCATCACATAGAGCCGATGATACAACAAAAAATGTAGTAGCACACCTCCTCTATCATTTCGTTCGCCATATCCAAATGAACTTATAGCCACTTCTGCGTTATCTTCTTTAAATCTAGTTTAGCGTTAAAATCGTCCATTAAGATTAGGTGGTGGGTTTTATCTTTTTCTATAGCTCTATGTATATCTTCATAAAAGTTTTCAATTTCTTCATCCCTATGGTTCGTGGGTGCATATACTTGGATAGTTTTAATAGAGCGTCTCTCGTTTAATTTTAATATGAGGTACATAACTCTTGAGCTTGCACCCCTTATTTTTATAATTTTATTAGGTGTTTCTTGTGCACCAGAAAGCCTACGCCGCCAGCTGCCTTATCGTTTTCTCCAACGGAATGTAGCAGATGCCCTGATTTTAAAACTAATTGATTTTCTCCTTTTCTTCGTATTTCGGAAAGTCCCAATACATCCCATTTTATGCAGTTAAGTTCTTTCTCTAATTCAATAAGCTTATCTTCAGTTGCAAGCGTTCTTACGTTATAATTGCCAATATGCAATATTCCTTGTTCATGGTAGCCGTGTCTATCCCGTTGATTATTTGCACCCTCTGCCCTTGGTCCAATCTGATGGCTACCGTCACCAGGGACCGTTGGGCCGCCGGGGACTAAGGGCCTTTTTCTAGTTTGTGTCACATTATGGCTAAAATTAGCCATTTCACTACCACGCTGGCTAGTGCAGGTTGGTAGTGGGATATATCGCGATGTGCTAATAATTGGAAAATGGGTAGGAAGATAGGTTGGGGTCCTGGCCTCTCCTAAAGGCTTGGACATAGGAGAAAGTCAGTAGCTAGCGTACGGCAGGGACGCCATTCCCTGTGGCAGCCTGTCCTCTAGCGGGATCGTACGGGAGTGCTACCCGCTACACCGGTCTTAATAATATCCGTGAAAAAATGGGCCATCCATTCTTTGGCATAATAGTTCTCTGGTTAAAGAATAATTCGGAATGAATATTGTCAAAACCTGGGTCTTTACCTGGCTTTACATCCTTGAGAGCTATATGACTCCTTCGCAAGTGAAAGAGCGGCAGTATTCGGATTCTGCAGAACGGAATTTTAAAGTTTCAATGGAATGGTTCAATGGAATGATTCACATAGTTCTAAAAGAAAAGATCGTAAAACGAGAAAAATCAAAAAAGCAGCTCTATATTGTGCTAAATGATACCAATTTTGTCGCAAATTCCTCGGCAGAATTCAGTAGGATCTGGTTACTCATATTAAAAAAGAAAGTTAATAAAAAGAAAATACCACTATTGGTAAGTTAGTAACATATAATGGATACATTATTTATTTTTTTTAAATAACAAACACATAAAATCAGAATTTGGTATTTACTAAGAGTAAACTAAATGTAAGACCAAATACATAACATGTCGAGGTAGTATTATGAAGTTTTTTCCTGGTTTTTTCATTATGACTTACTACGGAATCAATAACAGGAGAAGTTTACTGTGATCATTCCATATGGTTGTCTGTTTAAAAACAACTTAGATGCTGTGATTTGTTTTGACGAATTTTCTTAAGTTGAAGTTGATTTTATGTAATCTTACAATAAAGTCAGAATCAGAAGATACTATAGTGTATTTTTATGTATGAGAGAGTAATAAAACAATAAATTATGTATGCAAATCCCTAAACTGTTGATACGGGTGACTCAATGAAAAACAGATATTTGTCAACAAGTTTACAGAAGTATATAGGAAAACAATTTTAAATTGAGTATGACCACCAGGTATAAAGGTTGGAGCAGAATAGAATACAATAGTTGTGAGGGTTACTAATCCCTAAATAAGGTTGCCAGTGTCGGAGTGATGGAGGTTAACAGGTACTAATGAATTTGCAAGAAATGTAAGATGTTTATTTTATTGGTTATATATAACCAATAAAAGTTTAATAAGTACCTACCTATTTGCAAAATAAAGTTTAATTCTTTAGATAAAATAAAATGTTCTATTTTATCTGAAATGAGTGCATTCCACGAAGTAAAGGGTTTCAACAATCAAACATTTAATTCTTTAATTCCAGGAATCTACGACAGTAATTGACTAGATAATTACCTTCTAAACTTATTCTACAGAAAATGTGATAGTGGGTTTTTTCATTTTGTAGGAAGGTCCAAGTGGCGTATTCAAAATTCTTAACAGTTCACTAAAAGTAGGTACTTCAGTTGCAAGGTGCAGTTTATTGTGTATACTAGTGTTATGGAAAATTTGGAAGTACCGTGTAAACGCCGAAAAATTGGTCCTTTAACAGTTAATGAAAAACATTAATATTTAATTGTTTTAAATCATTTACAGACAAACGTTTATGTGAAAGTGTTGATGAGACCGTTGAGTTAGTTAGCAGTACACTTAGTGTTGGGAAATCTACGATTTACAGAGTTATTAAAGAAGAGAAATATGGTAGTTTTCAAATGCCACGTAATGCTTCAGGGAAACCAAAATTTCAAATAGAATATCATTTTAAAGAAGGACTTCGTGTGCATGAATTCTTCTTTAGACAAGAATTTCCAACATTGGATAAAGTTCTTGTCTCAGTTCGAGATGATAAGGATTACCCAGAAATGAGTCGAAGTACGTTATGGAAACTTTTAAAAGAAATAGGCTTCCACTGGAAAAAGAATCCCAGAAAGTCTATTTTTTTAGAAAGAAGCGATATTGTATGGAGAAGACATTTTCTAAGAACCATAAAGGAAATGAAACCAAAAAAGAAAAATATTTTATCTTGATGAAACATGGATCAACGAGGGTCATACACCAAATAAATTTTGGCAGGATGAAACTGTTACAAGTCAAAGGCACGCTTTTGTAAATAACTTATCTACTGGTTTAAACCCACCATCAGGAAAGGGACGCAGGCTGATAATAGTACACATTGGCAGTTTAGACGGTTTTGTTGAAAGTGGTTTATTAACTTTTGAATCAACTCGTACCGGTGACTACCATGAAGACATGAACGCTGATGTCTTTCAAGAATGGTTCGAACAAATGATAGATCTTCTTCCTAAGAACTGTGTAATAGTAATGGATAATGCAAGTTATCGCTCCAGACTCATAGAAGGACTGCCCACAACCAAGTGGTTAAAAAAAGACTTGCAGAATTGGCTGAGTTCAAAAAATATTACGTACCATTACGGATCTATAAGAAAGAACTTTATTCGTTGTGTGCCCTTCATAAAGAAAAATTAAAAAAATACGAAATTGATGAAATTGCCAAAAATCGTGGAATGACAGTACTTAGATCCCCACCATATCATTGTGAATTAAACCCGACTGAACTGGTATGGGCACAGATAAAGAGTGAAGTTTCAAGAAAAAATACCACTTTTAAAATTCATGATGTTAAACAGTTGTTTTTGGAGGCCGTAAATAATGTAAAACCTGAAAACTGGGAAAAGGCAGTAAATCACACTATTAAAGAAGAGGAAAAAATGTGGAAGCTGGACAATATTACTAATAAAATGATCGAGCCAGTTATTATAAATCTTGGTTCTGAAAGTTCATCTTCTGAATATGATTTGGATTTGTAACAAGTAGCTGTAAGTTTTATATTAATATTTTTATTCATCTATTTAACATACCTTAGACGGTTTTAAAAACTCTTTTTCTCTTTTGTAATTTTTAAAAATTAAAAAAAAATGTGAATTTTTTAAAACCCTTTTTAATGTAGGCCAGTCAGTTCTAATATAGTGTGTAATAAAAGAGGTAACTTTTGTTTACATACACATAACACTTTATAACACTGAAAGAATTCATTTATTTTTTACAATTATTTAAAGTAATTTTTCAATTAATCTTGAGCACGCCCATGGAGTGGTTGGAGGTACCAGTTAAAATTATGCTAATTACTCTCTCGTTCATAAAAATAAACTATAGGATCAGAATAGCCATGATGATTGCCAACCTCCGTCGCGGAGATGACACGTGAAGAAGAAGACAATAAAGTGTCCCAGGAACGCAACTGCAGGACGTCCCAGCAATATTGACAATATTATTTTAAATTTGTCTACTTTTAAATGTATAATACATGTCTGAAATGTCAATATAAATGAGTCAAACAAAGTTAAATTATTAAAATAATTTTTCACCAAGTAACAAAAAGAAAATTTGTTTAAATAGGTAAAGAAATAATAAATAAGACTTACTCACAATCAATTTAATTTAACTATCAGACGACCAGTTTCGCTTTCTACAATATGCAAAGCATCTTCAGGTCTCGATACAAAGTTAAATAAATGCACACCCACACAATTTGTACATCTAAACTTATTCATTGTCATAAAACTGTCACCTTCATAAAACAATTACTCAATAAATAACACACATTTCATAAATATATCTCTCGAATAAGTATAAATAACTTTTAATAATACAATGGTATATTACATCACTTTCATTTAACAAACAATCACACACATATCTCTGCTTCGTCGGATCAAATCTATCTCCTCAAGAACCTCCCGTTTACTGTCAAACAATTACAATAGCAGAATTGAGTTCTCCATTCAACAGTACATAGTAGTTTCAACCATGTTCTAACATCCATCAATTAATAGAGTACCGACATGTAAGTAATGTTTATTTATTTGCTCATTTATTAATTTATTACAATCTAATAGACTATTTTATAACAATTTGTGGGCCTTACCTTGTCTGTTTAAACTTTTAAATCTTTTTATACCCTTTTATTCAACTTACTCTTGTTGAAATAAAACCACAGACATGTAATATTGGCATAATTATTGTAATTTTCAACATCTACTTTGTTTATCTTTATTAGACAACACCCTAATATGGGTTTTTATCATTTCAGCATTTGTTTAACTTTGTATCGAGACCTGAAGATGCTTTGCATATTGTAGAAAGCGAAACCGGTCGTCTGATAGTTAAATTAAATTGATTGTGAGTAAGTCTTTTTTATTATTTCTTTACCTATTTGAAATGGACTCACACAAGCAACACATTCATGATTTAAAATTTGTTTAATTTACTAATGTTTGTATTTTGAGAACGTTTTCCGAAGTAGAGATTAAATCGTCAATAAACCTTCAATATAAATAATTTTGCCACAATTTATTTATTTGGAATAAGCCACAATTTAACCCTTCAATTGTGGCTTATTCGCATTAAAAAAGTTTTTACTTTAAAATGCCTTCAAGAAAATAGCTTCAGTACATTATTTGTAAAATGTCTTCAGTAAAATAAGATCATAACATCTATACCATGCAGTATTCGGAGCGATATTAAAAAATAAATATTTTCTATAAGGAGATCGGCTCAAAAGCCGTTGGTGGAAAACCTTCTACCGATATCGAAGATCGCGCAAAACCAACCGCCAACACAACAATTCTTCATGTTAATTATTGACGACGACGACGACAATGAAAAGGACGCCGGTGAGGACGGCGGCGTCGAACGGCATCGCCGTCGGCTTCTCAACTCGAAAATGAAATCTGACGGCCAACATTTGGTTACTTCTTGTGAGAGAGCACATGCTCGGCGTTAATTGTTGACATAACCTCATTAGCACCGCCGGTACACCGAGCTCTTAATACAGTGCGAAAGATGGCAGGGGCCCCGCCAACCTTCCGAGTGCTGCCCATCACTTTTTTGACGAAGGTGAAGGTTAGGGGAGTTCCTTTTACCATGTACAATCATGTACATGAATAAATAATACAAGCCAACAACAATATTTGTAAATTTTTAAGCAATATTATCTAAATGACTATTTTTTTTATTTTTCTGAAACTATTTGCTTGCAGCATGTTTTTCTTTTAGATGGGAATACACCACAATGAATAAAAAAAAATACATTATGGTACACTATTACATACATAGTGGTACTTACAGGAAGTTTGTTTTGCTTTAGTGTGCCATCTAAACGATTCCAAAGGCTATCATAAGCTTTAAAGCACCCTTGTGCTTTTGATTAAGCCTTTGACGATTGTCGGTATGCTGAGAGAACCACCTTTACAAACATTTCTTTTAAACTTTCTAGTGGTTTTACATACTCGTAAGTTATAGAACACAAACAAATGAATTTATTGAAACTACAAGCCCAAACATTCCAAATTCTGCAGAGAACCCCACAGATGTGTTTTTGGAACTATTTTGTAAGGATCTAATTCATCTAATTTTTTTTTATTTATTAACCCTGTAACCTCAAGGGTTATTAGGGACCTAAAAAATATAATATAGGTAAAGTTAGAAAAAATTACAATAATTGATACAGTCCTGAGACTTTAAGATAACTTATTGTGTTCATTTTTAATGTTCATGTTTTCTCCTAAGGCTTCCTTTTATATTATTTGGGATAGTGTGCTTCTTTCTTGCTGCTTCATATGTTTTGCACTGAGTTAGTATGTGCTTCACGGAGAATGCTACTTGACAATTTTCACACATTGGCGGCACAGTTCGCGTAAAGAGGTGTTTAATTTGATTTGATTTCATCAAATCACTGTGTCCCAGTCGCAAACACGCTATTCTCACTTGGTCGTGTCTATTCGCTCTTGGTTGGAGCCACGGTTTCACTATTTGTTTGATTTACTTGAGTTTATTGTATACTGCACTTCACTTATTTTGCTACGCACTTAACGATTTATATTTTATTTCTGACTTGAAGTCATCTGAAGAAACCTCATTAATAAGAATGGAATCCTGGCTGAAGGATGCTAAGCTGGCTAGTTCATCTGCTTCTTCATTTCCTTGTATACCTGAATGTGATGGAACAAACATGAAGTCAACAGTGATCTTATTTGATAAGGTTTGATAGTGTGAAGTGAGCTTAGTGAATCGTTATTATGGAAGACGGGGACTGTTTCGACTCTTTTATGTGGATAAGTGCTTGTAATATTGCAAACAACTCTGCAGTGTATGACAAAGTAAGGGGATTGAATTTAAATTTTAAGGATATATTGGGTATGAAGATGGATGCACCAACTCCGTCTGAAGATTTGAATCAGTCAGTGTATATCTTATAGTGATTTTTATAAGTTTCCATTTCTATTAAGAATTATTGTTTGATCAGGTCTGTTATAGTCTCACTTTTTTATATGTACTAAGGTTAGTATTAATCTTGAGAATTGGTATTAACCAAGGTGGAGAAGTTGGGAAATTTGTTGGCAGAATGTCAGGAAATTCAAGATGTAGGTCATGACGGTTTCTTCTTTTTCGTAAAATGGTGTATCTAGTCTTGTAAAAAAAGTGTCTTGAAATCGATCTGTGAACGGTTTGGTATAAGTAGGATATTCTTTGTTACTAGCTTTTTAGAAGCATATAAGAGAGAAAGGTATTTGCATCATAAACTTACGGGTGCTTCTCCAGTTAAGCATTGTAAACTTTCAACTGGTGTTGTTCGAAACGCATCTATAGCTATTCGTAAAGCTGTGTTTTAAACAGTTTCTAAGGTTTTCAGTACTGATACTTTGCTTGATGAATAAAATATCGCATTATAGTTGAGTTTGGATCTAACTAAAAATTTATATACATGTAATAGTGTATTTTGATCTGCTCTCTAGTTTTTGCTGGAAATAGTTTTCATAAACTTTAATCCTGCTTGGCATGATTTTTATGTTCTTCTGTATGTTTTTTCCAGGAGAGCTTTTGGTCGAAAACCATACCTAAAAATCTGATATTATTATTGAAACTGAGGGTTTGATTATATGGCTTCAGGTGTGGAGGTAAAGTGTTATGTTTTCGTGTAAATAAAATACATTTAGTTTTTGTTAGTGAAAATTTTAATCCTATAGTCCTAGATCATACATCTAACTGATTGATTGTTTGTTGTAAATGTTTTTGAATAGATGTAGAGTGTTTTCCTTTGGCAAATAAAACTAAGTTATCAGCGTATAATCTTACTTTAACAATCGGTGAGCATTGTTGAAGTATGTCGTTTATGGCTATTAGAAAAAGGGTTGAGCTTATAACTGATCCTTGTAGTACTCCGTTCTCTTAAACTTTTTTTATCTAAGTTAACGGTGTCTGTTTGAACTATGAACCTGCGAGATTGAAGAAAATTTAAAATAAATTTTAACATATTGCCTCTGATATTCCAATTATGCAATGTTGATATGATATTGAATTGCCAGACATTATCATAAGCTTTATTATTGTCTATTCGCTTAGCTAAGGCATATTTTGACAGACTCATTGTAGGAAACCTACAACACAACAATTCCTACTTCTCAGTATTAATAGCTCAAGTATACTACTATTTCAGACTTCTTTCTTTGAAAAAAAGAAGAAATATTCTAAATAGTGGAAGTGTATACTAAACCCATCAAATTTTCCCTGTATATTTAAAATATAATATTTGAATTGTTACAATTTAAAATATTGTAGTAAATATTTGTATTATTCGCGTTGTTTATTTAATTTAATATAGTTTTGTTGTTTTATTATCTTTGTTTAATTCTTTTGTTAGTTCTATTCAGTTAATTAGTTAGTTATATTTTAAATTTTATTATTATGGATAGTCAAAGTTTTCCATTTGTTCCATCAGCTAATGCGTTGGTAAGTTTTTCTTAATAAATATGATAAAATGTTTTTTAAAAGTTAATATTTTTAGATTAGTTGTTTCTAATTTAATATAAACTTGTTTATACCTACATGGAGGTTTTTGTTGTTTGTTTGGGTTTGTATGACTGCAGACTGCAGCCAGGACACTGAATTCATTCACCATATGTGGAAGATTTTAACATCCTCAAATATGCTAATGAGCAAAAATTACTATTGAACCACGAATTTGCCTAGTCAAATTACTAATATTTGCTTTTAGCATATGGAAGTACACTTATTTTGTAAGATAATAAAACAACAGTTTATGTTAATGTTATCCAATGAACTGTTAATCTTTAATCATTGATTCTATCCTAGTCACAACATAAGGAACTTGCTGTGTCTTATTTAACCTCACTTTGACTTTTTAATTTTGTAGAATTTATTCCCACTTTTTTTATTTTGTACAATAAATAATTTTATTACTTGTTATCAATACATTATACGGTGTAAATAAATAAATATTGATTGTCGGCAAAGTTCTATTTTATTTACTTTTGTTTACATTAATATTGACTAAGAGCACGTATGCTTGGTTGTATAGTAATTTCCAGCCACTTCGAGTCTGTCAAAAAGTAACTAACTTCGCAAAAAAATAATTACTAAAATCACTAGACAGTTCGGACTGGGAATAGCGAACCGGGTATAATATCAAAAAAGACTGCGACAGCATAAAGACAGCATAATTCTTATTTACTGTTAAAATATCAAATCTATTTTTCGTTTTATTATGATGTTTTAAGTTTGAATCTTTGTATTATCATTTTAAATGATTTCTTTTGATTGCAGATACGTAAGGATGTAACTCGTCTTTTAGCTAATAAATTCGAAGCATTTGGTTCACGGTGTACAACACGGAACAGCTCTTATGTTTTATGGCTATCTAGATATCATTCTTGAGTTCTTTGTTTCGATCGAGAGGAGCACATGCCCACTATGATTTAGTGCATCGCGGACTAAAGGCCGGGTTTAATTAATGTTTCGTACCCTAAGAAATTCGCGGAATTCGTTATATGTGAAGAGTAGAGTTATTTATGGGATTTAAATAGAATGTCCAAGTGCTCCAGGTGCACGCTCTACTGGAAACTGATAATTATTAATTAAGGAGCTTTATACAGGGACACAAGAAACGAAAATATTTCTAGTTAGACAGGACAAGAAGGGACAATAGATAAACTGTAACGATGTAACGACTACCAAAGAGAATTGAAGTAGTATTGTAAAAATAATACCTCAGTTAACCATGGGAGCTTATCTTCTATACCTTGCCTAGCTCAGTATCTCAAGGGTGAGTTCGTCTTGTCTTAAACTAGGGATTGAACCTGAACTCTTAGCTATAAAACAAAACTTAACCAAACATATTTATTAAAAAGAATAAAAAACAATAATCCACGAGGAATCTACGTTCCTGTAGTTGGCTGTATACCATATACTAAAAAATTTATTAAAAATCATTTGTAAAAGATATATATTTAAGAACCCAAACGGGCTAAGTTAGACAGACGAAACGTTTTTGGAATCCGTATTCCATCATCAGTATCCTAGAAAATATGTAACGACTTAATTAAAAAGAACATAGGTTTAAAATTTTGACTAAGGTAAATGCAAAGTGTGGTTAATACTTATTAGGAGTACATGAATGTAGCCACTAAATATATGGGTAAAAACCCGTTATCAAATAATTAATTAAATTTAGTTTACAAATTTTCTTATAATGATTTAAGATGTTAAAGTTACCGTTGGATTAGGTAACATGGTGACATATGACTCCAAGTTGAAGTTGCTAGTCCTGAGACGGTGTGTCTACGAGGACTGTATGGGAGCAACTGATTAACAATGACATTTAATGACAATGTTGTTAAGTTATGACGGAAGTTGTAACAGAAAAGTCAATATAACTGTATGTTTCTACTTAAGACAAAAGCCAACGTTATTTAAAATTGTGAAATAAAATAAATTAATATAACAGTATCAACCATGAATGTTGTTGTTTTAAATTTATGTATATAAGATGGGATGTGGAAAGAAAAAATTTGTAGTTGTAGTTTTTTTGTAGTTGTTGTTGTAGTTTGTAGTTGTAGTACCAAACATTTGGTACCCAGAAAATAAAAACTAGACACATGTGGGAGGTTGAGTTCTAGAAATTTAATTGTTAATGGTTAGATATGAATGTATTTATTTAAAAATAAAAGTGTTCTTGAATGAATAAAATAAAACTTTTTTAGTATAATGTTTAATAGTTTAATAGTATAACTCAATTATAGAGGCCCTGTATGTCAAAAAACAACATTTGGTACCTGGTAAATGTGAAACTTTTAAGTTATAAGTTCATGAGCATAAATACCTGAATAGGTGGTAACGGACTAAATGGTGTGGAAGTTTTATGGTATTAACTGTTATATAAAATGAACAAAAATTTTTGATGGTTGAGACATGGTTATGTAGTATGTTGATACTATAGTAATCTACTTATAACTTCAGAAAGGTCCTATCTGTCATAAAGCAACACTAGGTACATGAGAGATATAAAAGGATTAGTTATAAGTTGAATTAGTTGTAGGTGTAAATTGACTTTAATTGTGATAGTAGAATGGTTGGCTCTGTTGAAAAAAGTAGAACGGAAAAAATTTTATTGTGTCATCTTTACTGATGATTAAGTTGTGTGGTTTAATTTTATTCATAATGGATATGAGGGTCTTGAGGTGTTCGTTGAACTATTATATGAGATAAACAAAATTTGATGGTTGGGGCATGGTTTTGTAGTATGTTGATCGTATAGTACTCAAATTATAACTTAAAAAAGCCCTATCTGTCATAAAGCAACACTAGGTACATGAGAAAATTGAAAGGATAAGTTATAAGTTGAATGAGATTAAAGTGTGTACTGACCTTAACTTTTAAATTAAAATGGTTATTGATGGCTATGATCAAATTAAGTACAAAAGAAAATTATTGTGTTTTTTGGGAAAATAGTGAGATACGGAACGACTGCAGAAAGCTGATATAAATATCATAATGAAAGTACTTACTCCAAGAGAATTTGTAGACCAAAAAATGAGTCTTATAATAAGTTTTGCCTTCTTTTATAAATTTCAAAAAGAAGCAAAAAATAATGTCATCACGTTAGAAAAGTAATTAAAACTGCTAACTTAAAAAACTTGACAGCTTAAGTGCCATGAGAGGCCAACACGGACTTACAAGTCACGGGCCGCGTAATGCCGACGTGGTCTCACACGCTAGGTCATCAGAAATGCTATGTAGCTCATCAGTGGCTTCTCGAATTCATTTAAAATACACAGGAATATTTTGAGCCCGGCCAGATGGTCTAGAAAACAATTCTTGGCTTGTGCTTCTAAGATGTTAACGAGGACTTACATGGTCCATCATATTTACAAGTAACAACTGCGTAAATATATGTTTTTTGTTATATAAAGTAAGAACACATTTTGAGGCAAAATAAGCTTTATTTTTATAAAACAAAACGTAATAACATGGTATCAAAATTGTATCTAAAGTACAATTTTTTTATCACGTAATGTATGACAAAAAAACAGCCAAAGCAATAGAATTTTTACAGCCATCACATGTCAATAAGGTGTTGGTTGTTTTCCTCTATGCTACTTGCCTTCCTTTCTCTTCTACCATTTTTGCGTAAAACGTTGTACATTGTCTTCTGCCTGCACGACCAACATCGCTGAGTTTGTGACTGTTTTCCATAATGTAATCGTAATAATGTAATGAATTTGGTAATAGTCACACTTTCATTGGCAATGCTTTGATGCGCGACATAGGCATGTATAAGTGCTGTGCCAGTCAAGAGCTTTATCGATAATTTTCTGTACCATTTTATTTGTTTCCGTAATGGTGAATTATAGCTTTTCATTTAATCTAATATATCAATAAACCTTTTATATTTATTATATTCGATACTTTCTGTTGACAGAAGAGCCAATTTCTACATAGGTATACGTCCTATGTCATCTGTATTAGGTTCAATGCAGTCCCTTCCTATTTTCTGTCAATCGCCTTTTCTAACGTAGTAGGAATATAATTTTTTGCCTGTTTCTGAAATTTATAAAAGAAGGTAGAAATTAATATAAGATTTATTTTATGGTCTGCAAAAATCTCTTGGGGTGAGTATTTTCATTGTATTCTATATAATTACTATAATTCTGACAGCATTTTCAATATTTATAACCTCACTTCTTTTAAGCCACGTTTTTCAATCCTTGAGCATGTAGGAATCTAACAAATTTTATCTTAGTTCAATAGACAATTCTATTTCATTTTATCTTTGCTATCTGCAATTTGTTTCATTGTAATTTTGTAAAATGGCAAGGAAGTTAAACCCTCTTTGATGTTTCTCTAATACAGGCTGTTATTGTATTTTAATCTGAGAAGATGGATGGATTGCGGGCACCGGCGTTTGAGAGAGCTAGCAAGTAGGGTGCAATCAGTCATGGAACTGGTAGGGTCAGATCGGTAAAGAGCAGTTCAGAGATATGTGAGGAAAATATTGGAAAGAAAGGAACAAGAAGAAAGGCGACCCGAAGGTAGCAGGGTATCCAGGACCAAGCAAGAAAATAAGGTAGAATGAGAAGGGGTGAGATTTAACATGAATAGGGAGAAATAGAGGAAAAAAAGAATTTCGTCGTATTGAGAAAGTGCTAGAATGCATGTGAAAATTGTGCGTAAATGAAAGATCGGGTGAATGCCGTACCGATGTTACGTCCCAATCCGGCCAGTAATTCACCGCTGAGGAGGGTGTTTTTTTAGCAGGTAGGTCTCTGGCATTGACGGGGATGGTATCCGAAAAACCCTAGAGCGCGGCCTCGGATATCATCGTGGCCACGCTGGAGGAGTCCTGCATAACCTAGGCTAGAAGGCGGTTCTGCCCACCTTCTAAGACTGAGGTGTGTTTCGAACACTTAGAGCACCCCCTCATAGAAGAAGAAAAAAAAAAGTTTATTGGCTGTATTAAAGATTTTATTGGGTTTATTAAAACACTTTATTGGAGATTTTATGGGATATATCCGAACCTTATATATTTATGGAATAATATCAAATAACATGCTCTGGAGGACCTAACTGCATCTGTCGGGAGGACCTGACTACCTAATTGGGAGGGCACAGATATTTAGTAGCAAGCAGCTCATCGATGCCATAAGTATCGTCCAAATTTATTAACTGTAAAGCATTCGCAGGGTTGATTATTTTTTATTTTTAATAAATATAATTAGTTAGGTAATTGTTTTATTTGATATCAGCTAAGGGTTCATGGTTTAGTTCATAGTTTAAGACAAGTCGGATTCACACTTAAGAGACTGAGCTAGGCGAAGCATAGACGATAAGCTGCCATGGTTAATTAAGGTAATAATTTTATAATAGTATTTCAAGTCTCTTTGGTAGTCCAAACCTATTACCAACTTATTATATTTTTAAAAAATATATTAAAAATTTAAATAACTTTGGTTTATTCCGATATTTTGATTGACCTTGTATAATCAAAAATATTTTTAAAATATTATATACTTCTTTGGTATAAATCCATTTTGTTTCAAATGTTTTTTATATATTCAATTTTCCAAGATTCAGTAATTAACAACTCTTCGAGTTTAAGTGAAAAATGATACGAAAAGTGAAAAACAGATTATAGTTCAAGTGATGGTACACGTTAAAAATTATATAATAATTTAATATAAATAAAGAAGATTTCTAAAGTTATGAAAGTTATCTGTTTCAAACTTAGAAATGGCATAGAACGGCGTTAGAAGTTTTAATTTTTGTTTTTTAGTTATTCAATGTTAGTGACGACACTGGTAGATTTCTCCCACTAATACACCGTCCTTTACCCTCTAGTTCCTCCATCTCCATCTCGTCTCCATCTACATAGTCCAAGGCATGCCATGCCGTATAGACAGTATTGGTCCTGTATTTATGCGTCGTTGCAGTCCGCTCGAGATGGTATCTCCGTAGCTCGATTTGCAATATCTTATTCTTGCGGACGGCTGATGGATGCAGCCGCCGCGGGCTCGAAGCACTACGCTGCGGCCCAAATTATCTAATTATTATCTAATAAGATTTCAGAAGTTTACTACCAAATAACAATGAAATAAGAAATATAGTATAAAAATAAATTAGTAGAGACAGTAAATTAGATAGTGATACTAATATGTAAATATAACTTTATATAATTAATAAAAATAAAAGCCATTTTCAAAGAAAAAAAATATAAAGAGTTTTTTTTAATTTCCATATGTAGGGAGAAACAATAAAACCGAATAAAACAATTTGTAGAAAAGATAAAAAGTGGATCTGATTTATTTATTTATTTTTTTTTTTATTAGAAAAAGATGTCGCATCCACCAAAAGGTTATATTAGCGACGGAACAAAATATAAAAAACAAAGTTAAACACCTACAGTTTGTACAAAATGTTTATGCATCTAAGATTATTCACTATATTGTTACAGGAATAGTTTTGACCTAGAGCCTGTAGTAGAGCGTTTGGGATCTTGTAGCGCTGTCTTTCTTGGTCATATTTACTATAAATTGTTAAAAAATGTTCGACTGTTAATCAGACGTTACACTGATCACATATAGGTGGATTTTTCTTTGTGAAAAGGTAGGAGTACGTTAATCTGGTATGTCCTAGGCGTAAACGCGCAACCGCAATTTGTTCTCGTCTATTGCGCGACGATGGAGACCACTGAGACACATTATTTTTTATTTTATTTATATTGGAATTAGTTTGAGACCACTCATTTTACCACAAACACCACACTTTATTTTTAAAATAAGCTTTTAAGTCACTAAAAACACACTTGTCTATCGGCTTTAACAAATCACTAAAAAATTGCCTCTCGTGCAGTCCTGTCAGCTTCTTTATTTCTTGTTATTCCGACGTTTGAGGGAACCCATAAAAATTGGACGCTTCTTTCATGTTCATAAGAAATAATCATATCTGGAGAATATTTAGATAAAAGAAGCTGTAGCATAGAGACTCGATGAAAAAATCCATCAATGTTCTATTGAAGTATCGAGTTAAATGTTGTTAACAGATTCGGAGTTAGATGATACTGAACAATTGTCTACAGAAGAGTCACTATCTAAGTCAGAAATCTCTTTCTCTAAATGGTTGTATAGTTTCTTTTGAAGTTTTGTAAACTGGCTTTTTGTAGATCTATCATTTGCATATTGATAGCTGCTTTGTAAAAGATGGAGTAAACCATCCATATCAGTTGTAAATTCTTTGACGACGCTAATAGTGTCGGAGGAGCCTTGGACATTATCAATCAGTAAGGACAATTGGTGGTAATTTAAAACGAATGGTGGGGTATGATTATCAAAGAAATTTGCAAGAGTTTCCCGTGTAGATGGGACTTTATATGACCGCGGTTTTTTTGGTTTAGAGGGTTTGGGTTTTGCAAACAAATTTTCTGATGATATTACTGAGTCTGAAGGAGGTGTGACAATCTCACCAATACTGCGTTTTATGGAAAAACTTATGTTTTCGGAATTGTTATTAGAGTTTTCACTTAGATGCTGTGGCTTTATTACATTTGGAAGTACTGGAGCAAACTTCTTGGTAGTGACAGAACTCGAGCTTGAAGTTTTATTTGTAAGATTGGTTGAAATGTTTGTTTCAGAAAATTGTCTGGATGTATTAGTTTTATTAGAATTTTCTGCAGTTGTATCTAATGAAAAAGGAGCTGATAGATTGGAGGATATTGCTTCCGAAGTTTGTGAAAACGGTATTGCTACTGAATGAGGTTGATTGAAAGTGTTATGAGTAGGAGCGTTAGTAATTTCTTTGTCATGGAGATTTGTAGGTGTAGGTGATATGCTTGGATTGGATAATGGATAACTTGATGACTGCTGGGTGTTTGGTACCTTGTGTAGTATACTTGTTGAAGCTGTTTGATTTGGTACTTCATTGTTTGACTCAATATGAGTTGATTCCGCTACTGAACTGTTATTGCATTGGGATGATAGGTGTCCTGTATTTTTGCAAATAAAGCAGGTAAGTGTACCTTGTGACAAAAATATGAGGTAAGGTGTTTGATCGAAATTTATTAGAATAGAATCTGGAATTGGTGATGTTATAGAGCCTATATAAACTTGCCTCCGAAAGCTCAATATGTGACTATATTCGGTTAGAGTCGAGCTAATTTTCAGAAATGATATTGGGGAAATAAGCTTTAAACCGATATTCTGTAATTCTTCAACTAATACTTGATGAGGAATTGACGGGCAGACTCTAGACAAGACTAGCTTTTCTGCTGGAGAGACAAGTCTTCGTGCTGTTACAACTTCACCGAGTACTTCTATAGAGCCATGTTGTGTCATGAAGTTATCTACTACGGTTTTGTTTGCCAAATACATGCAGATTCTATTATGAGATAATCTATATGAAAAAATAATATTTTTTGGGTTGATGATTGTGCCCAAAGGAATGAGATAATCCTGCAGTTTAGCATTATCGATGCAACTAAATACAATTGCTTGGGTCTTACTCGGAAAAGAGTGTGAAGCGGCTGATGCATAACTGTTTGTGATATTCGAACGTTGATTTACTGGACTGGTTAGATCGGAAGGTGTGTTTACATTCTGTGAAGTCATTTTAAGCTATTGGGGCGAAGGCCTTACTCCGACTCTGGTAAGTGAAAAACTAACCGCATGCTACTATAAGGTACTTATAACAGCTAACCTCACAAAATGATTGTACGGTAGTATATATTTATTATTGACGTTTTCTTTTCACGCTAATAAAATAATAATTACGTATAGATAACTTACGTAGTAGTATCTAGTAGATAAACACTCTAATTTTAAAAAAACTATTTAATAAAACCACTTGTTTTTATTAAAAACTAGGAGTACGATATCAGTACAATTTAACCATACGTTGCCAGGACCGGTCTCCCGGATCTGATTTATGTTTATAGAGGAATAGAATTATTTCATACAACCTTCAAATTTATGTCAATTATTCTACTAAGAATATTAATTTTGTATGCAGAAGAGAAACATCGGCCACCAATTCACGGTTGATAACTCTACCTTTGAAGTGGTGGACAAATTCACATACTTAGTCTCCCTGATCACCAAGGAGAACGTCATGACGGAAGAAATTAAGCGAAGAATAATCCTAGCAAACAAATGCTATTTTGGATTGAGTAGACCTATGGAAAGCAAAAACTTAAGCCAAAAAACAAAAATAACCATATACAAAACGCTTATACAACCACTGTTGATATATCGATCGGAGACATGGACCTTTTCCAAGGCAGATGAAAACTTCCTGCTTATACAAAGGATCCTGAAAAGAATATTCGGTGGCATCTGTGAAAATGATGTTTAGAGAAGGAGGTACAACTACAAGATATATAACACATCTGGTAAGATCACAGCAGAACAACTTTCCTAAAAGAATCCTTATGTCACAACCCGTGGGAAGTAGAAATAGGGGTAGGCCAAAACTCAGATGGAAAGATGGTGTAGATGAGGATGGTAGAAAAATAGGTGCAGCAAACTGGCAACAGTTGGCAATGGATAGAACTGGCTGGCGTAATGGACTTGGGAAGGTAGAGGCTCTTTTATGGGGATATAGCACCAATGATGATGATGATGCAGAAGAGGAGACGGGATACTGTTATTTTGTTGTCTTTCTACATTGAATTGTAATTGGCTGCATTAGTTGTTAAGAATATTTAAGACCTCAGTTATTTTGTGATTGCCATAAACCTAGTTGCTAAATGAGACCAATAATCTCGTCAATAGATTTTGTCAACAATAAATTGGCAAATTTTATAACAATAGTCTTAACAAACGCATAGAATTTCAACAACGACTTAGCAATTAAAGATTGTTTTGTTTTTAGTAATTTCATAAATGATAGATAGATGGTTTATTGGTAATAAATGAATACAAAAGTATTTTTTACAAGTCAAAGAAAATAAAATATAGCTCAATATAGTAAATATACACATAAATATAAACACAATAAGAGCTTTTATTCTATCTGGCACCAAGTTGTAAAATTTTATGGCTAAATACCTTGAACCATTTCTGGATCTCTCAAGACGGCTAAATTCTGGTATAAGATTATTGTTAAATCTGGTGGGATAATTGTGAAAATCTACATGCGCATTGTATTGGTTAAGATTTTGTTTAATGTGCAACAGACACTGCATAATGTATACACAAAGTAAAGTCAAAATTTTTAAAGCTCTAAAGGAGTCTCTACAGTCTGCTCTATAACAGAGCCCAGATATAATACGAACACACTTTCTTTGTTGTGCAAACACTTTATCAATATGACAAGAGTGACCCCAGGAGAGAATAGCATATGTCAGATGAGAATGAAAATTATTATGATAAGCTGTTAAAATAGTTTTCCTGGAAGTCACTTGTACAAGGTTCCTGAAGAGGAAAATTTGTCGGGAAAGCTTTTTCGGTAGATTAACTATATGTTGTTACCAGGTTAATCCTGCATCCAAATATATCCCCAGAAACTTCGCTCCGGTTACACATTGCGGTAGAGCAACGTTTTCAACAAAAGTGTTATTTCTTAAAGTAAAATTAACATTTTAAGATTTACAGTTGTTCAAAGGGAGACGGTTAGTTAAAAACCAATTAAATAAGTTTTTTTCAGATGTTTGGTAACCAAGGGTGTCCAATTCAGAAGGGTGATAGCTAGCATAGAAAGTAATGTCATCAGCAAATAAAACAGTGTTAACTGTTTCATTTTGAGAGTGCACTAGATCATTAATATAGATAAGAAATAATACTGGACCAAAAACCGAGCCTTGAGGGACACCAAACAACAGAGATTGTTTTTGAGAATTACAGTGGTGGAAGTGTACATATTGATCACGATTTGATATATATATAAATCAATTAGTGGAATAGCATCACTATGAAAATTATAATAAAAAAGTTTTCTAAGCAGAATACTATGTGTGACACAATCGAAAGCCTTAGTAAGATCTAAAACGATGCAAGAGTATCAAGATATTTTTCAGACCCTTCCAAAACATTGCTAGTGAAATGATCAATAGCTAAAGTTGTTGTTTTATTTTTTTGGAATCCGTACTGGTTTATGGCAAACAGTTTATAAGATTTAAAATGTAGATTAATTTGATTTTTTAAAATTCGTTCATAAACTTTTGATAAGATGGGTAACAAAGAAATGTGTCGATAATTGTTATAATCATCAATAGACCCTTTATTCTTAAACAGAGGTACTACCTTTGCAGTTTTGAAAACTTGAGGATAAGTATTACAAGATATTTATTGATTTATTAAAGTTGTTAGAGGTTGAACAATTATATGTTTAATTGTTTTAATAATTTTTGTGTTAAACCCATCAGGATCTTTGCTGTTACTATTTTTTATTTCTGTAATAACTAAGCCAACTTCACTAAAGTTCACTGGCCGAAAACTAAAACACGGGATATTTTTCTGCGGTATATACTTTAAATAGTCATCAATAGTTAGCTGAGGAACCCCAAGTTCATGTATTAATCTATCAGCAGTTGAGCAGAAGTGGCTATTAAAACTATCTGCATTGAGTTTAGAATTATCAACGAAGAAAACATTTTTATGTTTGTTACCATTGAAATGATAGAAAGATTTCAGAAACATACATTTTAGTAAGTTTTGATATGGTATCTCTATATATACCAACATTTCTGCGTATTTAATTCTAAACACTATAGAAAAACACTAAAATGAGATCCAGTTACATTGTACATAAAATTTAAATACATTAAAAGAAATATTATATTTCATTTTTGATACCAATATATGCAAATTTAATAACAGTTATTACAAACAAACATCTGTGTTGGTTATGAGTTGTCTCTAAAAACCAACAAAAAAGACAGAGTATTTATCCGGATGATATAGCTATGGCAGCTCAAGAAATAACCTTCAATGAAGTAGAAGTAAAACTGACAGATGCACTAGAAGACTTAGCACTATGCTATAACGAAAACCATCTGAAACTCAATCCTACAAAAACCAGGTATGTGCTTTTTACCTTAGAAACAATCATGCCCGAAGAATACTGGAAGTGGAATGGTGTGTTCAGATGCTAGAACACAATCAGACGCCAAAATACCTCGGCGTATATCTGGATAGAACTCTGTCTTATTGAGATCACTGCAACAAATACAAAATGGGGATCAAAACCACATACTCTCCATACTTTTGCCTTAGGATTATGTTTTTCTGCCACCGAGTTTGTAGCACCAGTGTGAGAAAACTCTGTTCACGATAAAAACATCGATGTTGCTTTAAATTACGGTTCGTATAATATCCGGTAGCCTGAAACCGACACCTATTTAAGAGCACTGTAATTGGAAATACTCCCCCTGCTATCAGAAGACAGGTTGTGTCTTCTAGTCTAGTCTTCAAGTATACTAAGATCTCGGAAAAGCTTAAATCACGATTCCTACCCGAAGAGCCAAAAATGCGCTAAATACACCGATGGCAAGCGTCAGCTACAACACATTTTGCCCCCTCAGAGGAAATAGTTGCTGGATACAATGTGCCGTATTCCATAAGGAAAGCGCTAAACAGACTAAGAAATGGGAATTCCAAAAGGACGATGCATCTGCACAGAAGAAGACTAATTTTTAGCGAATGATAGGGCCATTTATGTGGCCAACCATTCAAAATACAAAATTTAAAGCTGTTGGCATTCCGGACACAAAAACTAAGTAAGTTAGTACAAACAAACATCAGTCACTATTATGGGAAGCTCATTATTACGAATTATTTGCAATTTTGCTTTTGATGATCTCCCTGGGGAATGTTTCAAAATAGCACCTTTTCATATTCTATTTGTTAAACGTTTTGTTAATGATTTGATCCTAGCAGTACCCAATAACAAAATAACTGAAGTTTTAAATATTTTTAATACCCAATGTAGCCAATTACAATTCACTGCAAACAGAGAACACAATAACAGTCTCCCTTTCCTAAATATGATTGTCAAACAGATGACAATAGTCTCAAAACAGAATGGTATCGAAAACCGATTTCTAGCAATAGATTCATAAATTACTATTTGAAACCTACTACAAAAATGAAAATAAACTTAATTTTGGGAATTAAAAGTAGAGTAACCAAAAGATCTCATCTAACATACATACTAATGGAAAATTCTTATCCCATAGGCCTACATAATAAATTAATTTTTAGTACTGCAACCTCTTCAGCCTCCATCATATTGATCGGCAATACCAACAATAAAAAACAAATCCCTGGGAAAACGACAAGCCAAGAAATAAACAATAGCTCGACAGTTAACACCTTAGTACCAACAACACCACAAACTTTTGGATATTTACAACATTATCTAATCATTTAAAGGATTAGGAAACAAAAATTGTCAGGAGATATGTTAGAACCATAGCACATCTATACACTAAAACTAAAGATCCTCTAACAACCAATGAAAGTTAAAAAGAAATGTATCAAGTACCTTGCTCAGACTGTGATAAGGTTTATATAGGAGAAACTTCTCGTATATTACACTACAGAACAATTTTTCACAAAAGTGATATAAACACAAACAAATTACAAGCTAGTGCATTTCCCGACGACTTTATCATCAATCCAAATCACGCATTTAATTTCTCACAAGTTTTAATTCTAGAGAGGCAGAGAAATGAACAGAAGCGGTTATTTTAAGAAATGACACATATACAGAAAAATAAAATATGTGTAGAATATATATTATAGAATATGTAGAATATATATTATAAATAGAAAATTGCATATTGACAAATTAAGTAATATTTATTGTTACATATTAACATATCAATAAACAATTAGCATAACATCATAATCTCATTTTCTATCGACATCTCAATATTAGAAAAATTCATATATGGATGAGATGAATTCACTGGGCTAATTTATTTTTCATAGACAATCAAATTAATAATAAAAACTACTGTTACAGCCTTTGCTTTCCACATAAAAGAACTGTATAGTATTTATATTATCTATGTTAATTAACCAAACGTAATAGTAATACATTTTTATGGAACAATTTTTTTAGAAATTTTGATATATGCGTGATTGTGCGATTTGTAAAATCACACTTATTTGTACTCTCACGACTAGTGAGTAAAAAAATTAATAGTTATAACTACATAACTTTTATCTTGGCTTGAAAAAGAATTGACAATAAATTTGAAAGCTTGAGAATAAATTAAAGAATTTTCTTTGTCTTGTTGGCCAAATAGACTGAATTCTCAATATTCACCACTTGATATTTGATATTTAAACAGTCAACAATTCCATCATTCAAAATGTAAGCAAAATTTATAATTATATTGTTTCTCTATAGTATAATATAACATTGTAATTTTTTTTTATTGAGTTAAATGCATCGACAACTAATGGTCATTGGCATGGTACAGTGAATTTTTACAGTCAGGTGTGTATCAGGTGTGTAGTGTGTGTGTGTGTGTGTGTGTGTGTGTGTGTGTGTGTGTGTGTTTGTGTGTGTGTAGATTAATTGTCTTGATACTTAGTAAAGTCGACGTCATTGTCTTTGCTAAGAGACGCTAATTGTATCCGAACGTCTGCGGTCCCTCCGGTGAGTACCGATCGCACAAGGATAGAAATTATTTTCATTTATTAATTCTTAATAAACGAAAATTTCCACCCAGATGAGATTCGAACTCACGACCTTTAGGTTCAAAGGTAGGCGCTCTTACCCCTGAGCCACAGAGGGAGTTTATACATTGTAATTTAATTTTCCATATACTTGTTACATTTTTTCAGGCATCTATTAATAATAAATAAATCTTCTTTTTAAATAAAAAGGAATATTTAACAAAATTTTATTTTTTGGCACATAATTGTCAAAAATGAAAATTGTAAGTTGGCATTCATGACATTGAGGCTTATTTGTAATTGGTCGCTATTCTCACTTATTTATAAATTCAATTGTTTTTTGGTATAAAAAAGTTTTCCAAAATTATGTTACAAAATCTAAGAGAAACATTTATTAAATAAGGTGATTTTTAAAATAGTATTTTTGAAATATGTTGAGCAGAATAAGTTTATTAACCAAACTAATTTTATTTGGTGAGTTAATATTTTTTTTGCTAGTTCCACTTTATGAGCTATTTTGTATTTTTTAGCAGTTCTTGAAAATAATTGTATAAACAATTGAAAGCTCGAGATAAAAAATAGTTACATAATAGCTCCTTTTATTGACTCCAAGCCTATCCAAAAAGTCAGTTTAATATTTAAACTGCTGAGAAGGTTTAAAAACACCTCAATATTTATCATACTTTTATCCAATTTCTTCCCAAATCTAATATAGCGAAAACATTACAACCGAGCCTCTGGTAGATATTGTCCCCGCAGCTACGTCACTGTCAGTAAGAGTCTTTTACTGGACTGAGATTTATAAATAACATTACGGATAATTTATGTTTGGATGCGATGGGGCGGACTTTCTTTTGACGTCCTGCAGGAGATTTATAGGCGCTGGCCGCTCTTGATGGGAGGATTAACAAACTTCGATGGTCGATTCACTACGTTAGGCATTTTGACTTTATTTATACTTTCTCAAAAAAAAATGCTGTCACTGCAGCTCATAAGAAGGACAGGAATGCAGCAGGAACGTTCCAAAAATACGTCAATGTTAGATGCTTATATATAAATTAAATATATTCTAAAATGGTTGAAGAATCGACCAATCACTTTTCTGAATAGAGGAAAAAAAAGAAAAAGACGAAAAGGTTTACGTACATAAAACAACAGTCTTAACAGTCCTAACGGAAATAAATATATAGGAAGTCAATGTATAAACATTTTATTTTACTTATGACCAATTAATATATTTTCAAAACTATTGGTTGAAAATTAATGTAGAGAAAATACAATACATTGTATTTCAAGAAACCTATTAGACCAATCTTCTTCTAACAGAAATTGTAATGTTTCTGACGCACCACTTTTGCGTTTTTTTATGGAATTGGACAAGGGAATAATTTTTTCACTAACTTCAAAAATAAATATCACCATTTTTTACAAATTTTTATAACAAATTACAATGTATTTAGCTTGACCAAAAATATATTACAATAGATATTAATAAAAATACAATCACTTTGTCCTTACCAGAATTTTTGGAGCTAATTAACCAAATAATTTGCAAAATTGTAATAAAAATCAATTGTTGGGTATTGTTAATTAACTATACTATCATTTTTCTACCATTGGTGGAATGGTTGTAAAAGGGAAGTAAAACACAGTTACGAGTTAAATACACGTCTAATGTGAATTACCAGTATCGACAAAAAAAATCAAAAATTAACAAAACGGTGATCGAAAACTCCGTCACATACAGTTCCGAAATTTGCTCTTTTAATAAAAAATACTAGACAAAAACTGAACGCTGAAATTAATTATTGAAAGGAATACTTAAAAAAATTGAAATGGCTAGGATCAGAAATTAAGCGACAAGGATATCAGTTATATTTACTAAAGATACTGAGCAAAATTATTAGTAGTGATATGCTAAAAATCTTAGAGTGGTGCAAAGCTAATCATTTGTCACTTAATTTTTCAAAAACCAAATTAATTTCAATGAAGGCATTTGTTCTGACACCGTAAAGAAATTTTTAGGTCTCTATATTGATATTAAACTTAATCTTGAGCAACATACTCTATGTTTAAGCAAACAGATATAATCGGGTTGCTTTGCGGTCAAATCAGTTCCTCACCATTTAGATTTCAAGATCACAAAAAGTGTTTATGTGGCCCTGATTAAATTTTATTTGAGACACGGTATTGCCTTTTGGGGTAGCTGTTCTCTTCATTATTTCAGTAGAAATTTTATGCTACAAAAGAGAGCACTCAGATATTTATGCAAGGTCAAGTTTGGGACATCATGCAGGCCTCTGTTCCGGAATCATGGTATCTTGATACTTCCTTGCATTTATATCAGATTCCCCTTATAACACTCGTTTAAATTATGTTACTCCACTTCCAATTCCCTCTTCTACATTAATCATTCGACAATAAAATTATTTCTTTACACTGGTAAGAAAGTGTTTAATCACCTACTACTCGATATACGATCCTCAAGCAATATTTTTGTATTGTATAGTAACCTAAATGTTGTGTAACCTAGAGGAATTTTTTGAGGACAATTGCCCTAATTATTGATATATTTTTTTTATAGAAATTTTATAATTAGTATTTTATGTCTTTTGTGCCTTGTTTGTTCTATACCATGTTGTGTTTTATAAAAATGTAAACTCATTTAAACAATACATTTCTCTCTCTATCTCTCTCTCTCTCTCTCTCTCTCTCTCTCTCTCTCTCTATCTATCTCCCTTTCTCTCTCTCAATTTTCCAACTTGAGCAAAATATTCCAAACTTTCCTTTTTTTTTCTAATTGTTTTTTTTATATGAATGAATATGAATGAATTTATGTATATGTATATGTTAATAATAATTTTTAAATGACTTTTAATTATTTAACAAAGCAAAAACTAGCAAGAATAACTTTGAACGTGAACTCAGCCATTACATTCAATATTATTCGATAAAGACCAATCAGTCGGAAGTCCTGTCGGGCTGGAAACTAGTTTTCCTCTGATAGAACAGGATGGAATAGATGCACCAGCGAAACTAGACAAATAAACCTCAAGTTAAAATTGATGCTCGTAGTGTGACAAGTCGCGTCTCCTTCACCTAGGACTAACATCTCCTGTCGCGTCATACTATCAGTTTCAAAGTGGGTTGTACACTCAAAAAACAAAAGTGTTGGTACTTCAAGAAGAAAATATTGAATTTCTTGACAAAGTATGCCAAGTTGAGTTGATTAAAATGAGTAAAAAGTGTTTTAAATCCTCTGCACATTAAGAAGATCACCAAAACCTGTTAGTATTAGAAGTATTGCAAGCAAATAATTTTATATTTTTCATATTTGGCTTTTTACAGTACCAAATTGTAGCCTATGTTTTCTTATCAGATAAAGTTTCAGTTCTTTTCTTACAGCTTTATGCTACCTGCTTTTATTAAATTTGAATCACAATTTAAACATCTTGAGTTTTCCATAATGGTCCTGTTTTTTATATTTCGAATTACCGTGTCTTCAACATCTTTGGTCTTTGATACGGGAGCAAAGATTTACAATGGTACCTACAGAGTTATAATACAGAGTTTTCAATAGCAAATAATAACAATACTATGTAAATTATATTTTGGTAAAGAACTATGTAATCTTTAAGAAGCCTATTAGGCTCTTGAGTTGGCTTAAACACTTCAGATTTTTTTTAAACTGTGGGTTATGTTGTTGGCAATGAAGTGGCTTGGTAGTGTTAAGTATATGCCTGTAAGGATATCCTTGACGGTAAGAAATATCGTTGTATTGGTAGCATAACTGTTGGTCTGTAGAGGACATAAATGACCGTTTGTCAAATGTGTGTGTGCTATCCTCAATATTCGTGTATAGCTTGGTAAGCTGTATATTTTATATGAGTAAGTTGGAAGTACATGCATCTTTTGCAGAGCTGTCAACCATCGCATTCCCTTTAATGCCGATGTGAGAATGCACCCATATTATTGTTATTGAAGTACAATGGGAAGTGTTGACATAAATCAATTCTAGTATTTTTTGCACTAGTTGATTAAAAATATTTTCTAACAAATGTATTGCGGATGGGAAATTGGTGCACAGAGCTACACTTTGATGATTGCCAAAAGGGAACTCGAGAGCTTTTGAAATACTGAAGAGTTCTTCTGGAAACACGCTACATTCGTTGGACATTCGGTATTATCCTAATACAGAGAGAAGTGTTTATAAAAGTATGTGTTCTAGACCATGGCAGGGATTCTTATAGTGTTTCAGATCATTTTGTGTCTTGGCAGAAGGGTTGTAGGATATGTGGAATTTAAAGTATACATCTGGACGAGTTTACAATTACAAGTCTTGGCCAAGTCAAAAGATTAAATACAGGGTTAGACGGATTCAATAAATTCCTGCTAAAATAAGATAGGAGTAGTTGCTGCCTCCGGAAGTAAAGGAGGAGTTCGTGAGATTCACAATAGAGACTTTCAGCAGGACTGGATCGAAATGCTCCCAAGCATATTTGGAGAGCACTGTTGTGAATAGAGTGTAACGATTGTAATAATATATTGGATGTGGACAACCATAGTCTAATTTCGATCTAATTATAGCTCGATATATTTTGAATAGTACACGTTCATTCCGCTTAAACAATTGCCTTTTATTTCATCGATATGACGACGCCAGGTGAGTTTGTTACAGATAGTTGGTCCTAAAAGCTTATAATGATTAATTAACTTTAAATTTACTCCAGTTAGCATTATTTTGGTCATTTCGTGTTATTTTGGGCATTTCTACGATGTTGTATCTTCTGGTAAATTTAATTATTTTGGAATAATTAGAAGAGAACCTGAAGCCAGTTTTCTCGAACCATGTAGCAAGAGACTCGACAGAATTTTGTAATAATATGAAGTTGCAGCTGTGAATTTTCCTTGAATGTATACAATAAGGTCGTCCGCGTATAGGGCATATTTAACGGGAGATTGTGTTTAAAAGCAAATATCATTGTTGGATAGTAGAAAGTTGGCTTTGTTAACCGTAATTCTAATCGTTTTCATCACCTGCAAGTTTTTCTTAGGATAATACAACTAAGAAACCAGCTTGTTCTAGTAACAGTTTTACTCTGAATAAGCAGTTGCAGAAATGATTTCTATTAAATTGTAATAAATCTATATAAACTCAATAAATTATATAAAAAATTATAAGTCCTTTCTAGAGCATTTACTGTTGAGTCCCACTTTATTGTGTATCTCAAACAATACTAGATTAGCTAGGTTTAAGTAAGTTTAAAGACAAATAACTTGTGCTGCATATCTAATGCTAACACAATAATAAGAAAATAAACCTTTTTTTACAATCAGCCTTTAAAACCTATACACTCTATAGCGGACGGCTCTAAAAAATTTGAAACAATTTTTGTAAGTGGTTACTGTCTTCCTTTTAAAAACTATTTTAAAAACTGGCTCTAATTTGTATTAAACATTTAAAAATTCTGGTTCTTAATTACATTAACAGACACAATATAATGACATATGCCTCAGAAACAAGACCCGACACAGCCACAATGCAAAGGCTACTGGAAACTTCAGAGATGAGAATCTTCTTCTTCTTCAAGTGCCGTCTTCGTTCCTAAATTTGGCTATCATCAAAGCTATGCGTATTTTTGATGCTGCAGATCTAAACAGTTGGTAATTGGTGCAATTGTACCATTCTCTCAAGTTTTTTAACCATGAATGCCTTCTTTTTCCTATAGATCTCTTTCCCATTATCTTTCCCTGGATAATCAATTGCAGCAACTGGTATTTATCTCCCCTCATAACACGTCCCAAATATTGTAGTTTGCGCTTTCTAACAGTAAGTATTAGCTCTTTCTCTTTCTGCACTCTCCGCAAAACCTCCACATTTGTTACTCTCTCTGTCCAGGGTATTCTTAATATTCTACGATACATCCACAACTCAAATGCTTCTATCTTTTTGGTATCGATCTTTTTTAATGTCCATGTTTCCATCCCGTAGTGGAGAACTGACATAACGTAACATCTCAAAAGGCGAATTTTAAGTTTTAGACTTAGATCTCTTTCGCAGAACACCTTTTTCAATTTAGTAAATGTGGCTCTAGCTTTCTCTATTCTGGTTCTGATTTCTTCAGAGATGAGAATACTGAGAAGAATTACAGCAAATGAGCTAAGAGATCGAACGAGAAATAAAGCCATTAGAAGAAAATGTAACGTACAGTGCATGATACTATGACTAAGAAGATAAGATATTGCGCATAAGTCGTGACGTCATTGGAGAGTTGCACGTTCGAAATGTCAGTTTTTTGTATTTATCAATTAATAATCTTTAATAAATAGTTTGGAGATATCCTTATGTGTACGATTATTGTAATTATTGAACCTCTTAACTTATTTTCGTCTAGTAATTTCATTACAGAATGCATACAAATCCCATGTAACTTTAACAAGAATTCAAATTCTACTCTCCAATGACGGCATGCGCGAACACGACTGATTTTGTGCTACGGGAAGATCTTATCTTGTTAGTCTTAGTATTATGGTACAGTGTATAAATCAATGGAAACAAAATAGAAAAAAAAATAGAATAACCACCTAAGCAGAATAAGGGACAAAATATGGGGTGACAACCTTCCATAGAAGTATTAATCCACCAATGAGCAAGTAGAATTGCTTATAAAGAGAAATAAGAATAAGAAGAAGAAGAATGCGTGATTGTCAATAAAAAGCAAAAATTTCACATTTTTAAAGACAGTAAAAATATTAAATATAATTTTAATTTTGATAGTAATCAACTTTTTCTTAGTGTAGATTTTGCAGTCGGCATCAAAGGTAGCTTGTCATGTCACGTTAGAAACTGTACGCCACCAACCCTTACGTACAATGTGTAATGTTACGGTGGTGTCTCCGACATGATGTACCAAACATTGCAGAAGTGACTGTGGGGATAAAAGGGGAGAGCGGTTATCATAGACAATGTTCCAAGATCGTCTTGCATTAAAGTTTGGTGGCGCAAGGCCATGAAATAAACACGTTAGAGTGTCACAAGACGTCTAGGTCAAATTACATGACGATTATTATGCAAGGGTGAAATGGTATCTTCATTATTACAATTAGTTTATGTGCCATGCATACGTTAGAGTAATGTTTTTATTTGGACTAACTTTGAAAACAGCACATCTTTAAGTGCAGACTTATATCGGAGATTGTATTTCATCATCGCTAATTTCTTTGCTTTGTCTGCTAATGATATGAAAAAGTTCTATTAAACTACTTGTAAACTAGTGAGTTTTAACTACGAAATTGTCCTACATTTTCATAAACTTTATTTATCAATAAACACGAACATGTGGTTACAAAAACTACTACCAAACTGTAATTAAACTTATTAAACAAAACGCAGACATCGAGCATAGTTTATATTAAATCTTGCCCAAGTACTTTCACTCCCACAGATTCTTCAGGGGTATCTGAAATAAGCCAAGAAAAGTTTTACCAAGTGAAGAAAAATTAATTAACTTCGAAAAACCCGAAGTTGACGGTTATTAAAAATGTTTTATGTAATACACTAACTTCTTCAAAATTAGGCTATTCAACAATATGGTGAATGTCATAAACGTTAACTGATACATTTACACAAACCGAGGCAATTTACAAATAGTTTAAAAATTATTATAAATTCAAAGAAGCTTAATATTGGGTAACATCAGGGGAGGGAATGACTCCTGGTCTTACGAAAATGTTAAAGTGACATCTGACATATGGCAACTTGGATGGGCAGTCGCAATCATGGTGGTGTGATCTGCACATATCAAAATTCTATAGAATAGACTAGGAATATTCTCTATTGTCACTGAAAATTGTACAATTTTATGGACAAAGCTTATAAAAGTTAAAAAAAAGTAATATTAAAAGTAGTATTAAGTAAGTAAGTAGTTAAGTTATCAAACCTTACGAACAAGTTTAAGCTGCTGCATGTGACACACAAATATATATATATATATATATATATATATATATATATATATATATATATATATATATATATATTCTATTTTGATGATAAATATTGCTAGATAATAGGATTTTACTGTATTTTATATTTCAGTAGATATGCGTTTGATATCATAAAACCGTCATGTAATAAAATGAATAACAATTTTAATGTGATGTGTTGAAAATATCAAAAATAAAATTCATAATTCACGGTTTTATATCTCGAATTGTTATGATTCACAAAAAAGTCCACCTACATCATTAAATCAAATGAATATAGAGATATTTATTAGATCATAAAGTATATATGACTAAATTAAAAGACATAATTCAAATCCCAATCGAACAATATCCACGAACAATCAATAAATAATTCACAACATTCATAAATTTATAAATCAATCTGTACATAAACCTTCACAATCGTTCATTTGAACCACCCAGTTAATTATTGTTCCATAATTATAACGCTAAAGAATAAATTAAAACAAAAGGTTCATGAGGAAAATAATTATACATAGACGTAGGTGAGGAAAACCGACAAAAGGCAGACTTATCAGACAAAATATAAAACTATACAGTACACAAAAGATATAGTAAGAGAACTCAATGAATATAATGTTTAACAGAGAGTCTAAGAATCTTCAAAAAAGAATGAAATTTAAAAACCAACATCCTAAAAAATTTAGCAAAATGCGGAAATAAACAAGAATGAAAATACGAACAACAAAGGATGTGTCTGAAAGAGAAATATCTTAAAATTAAATATCTACAAAAATAAACACGATATGTTTAATTTACACAAGAAGATAAAATAGACTGCCCTAAAGATTAATTTCTAACATATGTTTGTCCTAAAAAGGAATAGTGGACATTCCTAAATATATAGTGAAGGTACCGTTAAGATATTGTTAGTTTTCAAAAATTAGTCTATAGCAACTAGGATATTTTTATTTCATCTCCATAGCACTACCAACCTCGTGTTTATCTAATGTTCAGTCATGTAGCTGACGCAGTATTTCGGTCACTTTACTTTTGAATGCAATCAAGATCATCATAAAAAGCAATTCCATTGGCTTCAAAAGATTTTTACTTCTCCACTATATGCACTTATATTTTGCCAGATTGGTATTTCACCTTTGCACTTCCATTGCAAGACATACTTCAGAAATTTATTCGCCAAATTGGCTTTTTGTGTTGACACACTAAACAACTTTTTTACTAAAAATGAGCAAGATACATTCTTGCAGCAAAATATCGAATAGGTGTCTGGTCAGAGATACCGTGTTGAAAGAATTTCAATTCACCTATCATGTTCCAAATCAAAAGAAGAACGAAAAGGTCAGTAAAAAGGCTTTTACTTCGATTTATGGGATATCAGAAGGTCGTGTAAGAAGAATTTGCAGCTTGCTTCTTAAGTATTTGACCCCTGTGATAGGCGAGGACAACACCCAAAATGGAATACCAAATCCCCTGAAGTTCATAAGCCCATTTATGATCATATTTTGTTTCCCAGAAAACAGACACACTATGCAAGTAAAAAAATAAAATACCTTGATGCACGCCCAGATATCAAAATGATGCATTGCATTTTTAAAGAAAAACATCCAAATTTGGATGTTAAGTATAAATCCTACGCAAAATATTTTAAATAACAGTTTTCTTTGCGTTTTGGTAGACCCCAAGGTGATACCTGTACTAGGTGTGAAGAATTGGTTACAAAAATCAACAGCCAGTCCCTAGGCACATGCCAAACGTACCCCAGAAGCTGAACTAGCGGTTCATAAAAGAAGGTCCAAGAAATTTCACAAGATAAATTTTGTACGCAGGACGCAGTTGTTTGATTTTATGCAAAATCTTCTTCTGCCCTGTATACTGATACAAGAGATATTTTATTTGCGTCAGCTATGGGTGAATTGCTTTGGTATAAAAAATGTTAAAACCAAGGAATCTGTGATTCCTTTTTTTACCGGTAAGAGATTCTTATTTTAACGGTAAACAATCACAGTTAAAGTTTTGAAAAAAGTGACATTAGCACTGACAGTAGTACAGTTTGTAGGTTTGTACAATCAAATACTAATAATCCCCTTTAATTACTTCGTGGTACCACCACTGGCAATTAACACGAAACAAAAAAGTTCCGATTCCAATATCTTTGATGTATTGGTTGAGCATTATTTATCGGTTTTCATATAGCGTAGTTTATGGGATTGAATGTGATAAAAATCTCTGGTCTTGAAATTTATTGTGAAGAATCCAGGCTTGTAGGTTGGTTGTTCATAAGTTAATTTTGATCTGAGAAAATATTATGTGAAGGCTTGTGGAGTGGGAGTGGCACAAAATCATATTGCGTGATTTACGCATTGGCCGGTGGGTATGAAAGGGCACGGGGGAGGTCGCTGCTTGATTGGATCAACCCCGTGGGATTTTTTACTATATACTTTGAAATACATTACGATTTCATTTTTAAAAAATACATAACCTGTAAGTTCCTGTTATAATTCGGTTTTTGAGTATAACTTTTTACTTAGATTATCTTTCCAATGTTAAAGCTATTTAAAGGTGGCGTCTTAACTTAGGTTTAAAATATGTTCTGAATTGTTCACATCCTTGCGTCACAAGTGACACAAGTCAAAAATGTGATATGGTTCTGAATTGTTTTTTTTTTGTGACATATTTTGTTTATGATAATTTCATTTTTAACTTTTCCATCTAATATTGAAAAATAAAAAAACTAACTGGGAAATTTTCAAAATATACCTCGAATAAAAAAAATTTATCTTGCTGTGCTATTGGGAAACACGAGGCAGGTTGATGACGAATTAAAAGTTTTTATAAAAAATATCCAACAGGCAGCTTGGAAAAATAGAATAAAAGAATAACTTTTAGAACAAAGGGGAATAACTGATTCCTTTTTAAGTAATTTAACAGCTGACCAGAACACAGATTATTCGTTATGGAAGGCAACAAAAAGAATGAAGAAACCAATTACTCATTATTCTCCTATCAAGTTGAAAAACGGTATCTGGGCTAGAAGTAACGAACACCGATTTGCAGATCATTTAGAAAGTACGTTCAAACCCAACGATAGTTATGGTAAAGAACTGAAATGGGACGAACCATTCCAAACCGAAGACCGAATAACGTTGACATCATTTAGAGAAGTATCAACAGAGATAAAAGAGAATATAAATTCTAAGAAAGCTTTAGGAGATTGTTATGTATGATTCTCATATACGCATATACTTGGCAACGTTGCACTTGGTGAATGGAACTACAAGTGACAGCCGTGACATGACAACCAGACCTGACAACACACTTAGATTATGAACTCCTTATGAACAGGAATAATAATGGTAATTAATATAGCCTTATAAAGGTTGGTAAAACCTATCGTAAGTAGCTTTATGTTATATTATGTCCCACAGTCCTAAAGGGGCGTACATTACAGATCTGATATGATCTCAACAGGAATACTATTAAAAAATGTACCAAGAAAATCCATAGTTAAGCTGACACATATAATAAAAAATACTGCTTTTAGATTTACAGTAGGTGATCAAATTATTATGATCACTTCAAAAAACTTTATATTTTGCTGTTAAATAAAGAATAAAACTGCATATAAGCGTCTAATTATGTGAATATAATATAAAATAGATTATAAACACATTTTTTTACCAAATTTTAACATATATTTTTTTTTTTATCTTAAATAACAATTTTTTTTTAATATTTTGTGTGACCTCCTTTACCTTCGATGGCAGCTTTGATCCTCCTTGGCATGCTTTAAAACTTTAAATGTTTTTCAGGCAGTCTTCTTTCATTTTATCGTTTTTGTGCCAGCTGGCAATGAGTCTCTCAATTAACTGCTACTTATTTGTGACAGTTTTCTGGACAATACCCCTCTTCATAAGTTCCCATAGATTTTCAATCGCATTGAGGTCTGGGGAATTACCTGGCCACTTCAGTACTTTATTTTTTTTCCAGGTATGATGTTACTGTTTTTGTCTTATGACTTATTAACTAGTCTTTCATTTGTGGCATCAGCTTTCTTTCCAGAACTTCAATATACTGATGTTGATTCATCATTCCATTCCCAATGTACAGCCTCCCTGTAGCCTTGCTGCTTATCATAGACCATACCATGATCTTGAGAGGATGCTTTACTTGCTCCACTATGCAATCCTTGTGATATTTTTCACCCACTCGCCTTCGGACTTCGGACAGAGAAACAAACCTGTGAATAAAATCAACTATAAGATATTTGTTCGGGATAAAAACAGTGGTTACACGGATTTAAACTTTAGTAGTGACGTAATTTACCTTATCCCAATCCTCGATAGTCCAATTTTTGTGTTCTTTGGCCCATTTCAGTCTCTTTTTTATCATTGCGATGGTCAACTGTGGTTTTTTGTCAGGGCGACATGATTTGACACCTTGCTCGGCAAACCTTCTGCGGACTGTCATGTCAGATACTGGCATCCCAGCTTCACGAATAAGTTCCGTGAGGATTCTTCCTTACTTCTTTCTATTGTTTACGAAAATAGCCCTTATTTTTCTTTCGTCTCTGAGTGTAGTGACACGCTTTCGACGACATTTTTGGGCACGCTGGTGAGTCAGGGGTTTGTTGGTAACAATTTTTTTTTTGATATTGCTCATTGTTGCTTGCGCGACTTGGCATTTGTTGAGCTATCTGACGTTGGGAAAGCTTTGTATTCAATAAAAGTGTCTTTATCTCCACCATTTTAGACGCAGGGACGTCTTTCTCCTTACCCATTATTATTTTCTTCTAAAAAACTGAAATATTTTGAAAATGTCTTTAGAATTAAAACTGATATTTTTTTTACTCACAATCACCATGATAAAACGATACTATGTTGTCACGTAATTTGACACAAATGACAGTTTTAGAGCTGTAAACGTCAAAAAAGTAAGGTTATTAGTGACAAAATATATTGATATACCTTAATCGTATAGCAGCATATTATGATTCTATTATAAAATTCTTAAACAAATTTGAAAAACTTCGGGGGGGAAACTCTCCGAATATCCTCTTTATGTTTTTTAAAAATTAAGCACGCTAATTCAAGGATATATATGCAAGGAAGTGTTAAGATACCATGTTTCCGGAACAGAGGCCTGCATGATGTACCAAACTGGACCTTGCATAAATATCTGAGTGCTCTCTTTTGTACCATAAAGTTTCTACTGAAATGATGAAGAGAACAGCTACCCCAAAAGGCAATACCGTATCGCAAATTAGATTCAATTAGGGCCACATAAACCTTTTTGCAATCTTAAAATCTAAATGGTGAGCAACTGATTTGACCGCAAAGCAACCCGATGATATCTTTTTGTTTAAATATGCTCAAATGCTGGTGTGTTGCTCAAATTTAAGTTTATTATCAATATAGAGACCTAAAAATTTGTTTACGGTATCAGAACAAATGCCTTCATTGCCCAGAGTAATGTTGTTTAGATCATTCTTAAAAGAAATTAATTTAGTTTTTGAAAAATTAAATGTCAAATGATTAGCTTTGCACCACTCTAAAATTATTTGCATATCACTACTAATAGTCTTGTTCAGTACTGTGGAGTCATTGTTTTGTCATAAAATTGTGGTGTCATCTGCAAATATAGTAAACCTTCATTAATGTCGAGGTTAGTTATATCGTTAAAATATATCAAGAAAAAGATAGGACCCTAGACAGAGCCTTGAGGTACTCCACAGTTAATAAAGATATTACTAGAGTAGCGCTCATTGATTGATACAGACTGGCATCTGTCTTTCAAGTATGAACTGAACCACTTTAGAGCAGTGCCTCTAAAACCATATCTTTTTAGTTTATTAAGTAGTATTTTGTGATTGACACAGTCAAAGGCTTTAGATAAATCACAGAAAACTGCGGCAGCAACATAATCGTTATTTAAGTCCAAGTATAGTTTTTCCATGAATTCGAAGATGGCATCATATGTACTTTTTAATGACTGGAAACCGAATTGGAAGGAAGAAAGAAAATTGTGTTTTTGTAAGAACGTCATCATTCGGATTTTTACCAATTTTTCTTTAACCTTTGAAAGCGACGGCAACAAAGAGATAGGACGATACTTAGCAGGTAAATCGTGGTCACCACCTTTGTACATAGGAATAACCTTGGCACATTTTAAACAATCGCTAAAGTGACCCGTTGAAAAAAAAGTGTTAATTGCCTCCGATAAAATTCTCAGAACATTATCAGGAAGAAGCGATAAAACTTTAGATGGGATATCATCCCAGCCTGAAGTCATGAGATTTTTAATTCCTTGTATATTTTTTATTTCAGCCAAGTTAAGTCTGGCATAAGGGTTTAAATTATAAATTCAGAACGTTTATGGCTAAAAAGTATTTAGAAATCTTAGAATCATACATTGCGAATAGATATTTCAGAGTAAAATAAGAAAAATAAGAAGTAGTGTACACCGATTTAAGGCAGATCAAAACTGACGTACCACAAGGGAGTGTATTAGGTCCGGTCCTGTACCTATTGTATACGTGTGACATTTCAGAGCTATGAATATATGAGCCAGTTACATTAAATAATACCCAAGATCCTTATGCCGAAGAGGACCGAAGAGGGCCAGTGGGAAGACGAACCAGAGGAAAATCAAAACTTAGGTATCAAGATAACATAGAGGATATCTAAAATCCATCGAAGTTAAAGCTTGGAGAAGAGTTGCCAGAAATAGGGGCGAATGGAAGATTGTTCTGAAGAACGCTTTGGCTCATAACGAGCTGTAATGCCACTGATGAGGAAGTTCCTTATGAAACATCAGCAAAATACTTGGGCATCGCCCTAGAAGCAATGTAAAGAAAAAATGTTTTGCAATTAAAATTTACTACAAGATAGAATGGATTTCAAATTTAAAATATAATTATTATTATTGCAAAATTGGTTAACACCATTAAAAATGAATGTTGTTTTATGTTTTTCTTTAAAAGCTATAAGAACCTTTAAATTTTATCCAAAACAATTCTACACATAATTTCAACACGACCGATTATAATTAGCAAAATAAATTTGCAATCTAAATGTTTGAAAACAAGTTATTAAATTAAAATATTATACAGATTCAACAAAAAGAATTAGATATTTTTTACTTAATTAATTTTAGTAAGTAAGCAGTAAAAAGTTAAAATCCAACCTTATACTGACGTATCACGAGTACTATCTGAGTACTACGAACTACTGCATTTAACGGAAGGAAACATCTTAGATGGAAATTTATGTTTTTCTGGACTAGATGTTTATTTTTGTATTTCGTTCAAAGATAAAATCATAAATATTGATAAAATCAAAACGACGTAAAGATCCATAAAAACATTAAACGTTGCATTATGAAACTTAAACATCCAAAAGAAAAGAACGGGTTAAAAAAAGAAAAAGACGAAAAATATTTCCATATTTGATAAAAACTTTTGTCTCCTACTTATTAGGCTGACTTTTCACCATTGTGACAGAAAGCACGCACAAACAAAAAGATCCGTTACACAATGCGTGAGGTCAAAGTGCAAGAAGTATCTCTTATATTTCCTATAAGGTAATCAGGATAATTCGCGTTCAAATCCATTCTTACGATTTATTATAATCAGAATCGTGATGAAAACCAAACGACAATGAACTCATCATGCACAAACCGATTGGGAGTTCGATATCATCAAAAATCTCCGTCAGATAAAACCGCGCGATCTGGGAGAACAATAAACAACGCATTAATAAAGAGATGACACGGTGCGCCATCTTCAGGCGGTTGACGCACGACCGATCACCTGAGTGACGGTTCAAAGTGATCTGCAATCGGGACTCACTACGATGACAGATGCTATTAAGGAATTTCTAATTAAACAACGTTCGTCTTTGGTTCTTCGCGGTTTAGCGTGATTCCAAAGAAGGAGGTCGAACAATCAGCGACGAATTCGCCGTTCTTCGTGGGACTCGAGGGTATTGACAGCTAGATCTTTGTGAGTTAGTTCCGTTTCCGTCCCGGTTGGTTTACTCGAGGGCATTGTATCGTTTTTACTTCTATAATGTAAATCCATAATCTATTTGACATAAATTCATTAGAAAATATTAAACAAGTCGTTAGAAGTAGAAAAATAAAATAAAGAATAAATTTGGGAAAAAACACTAAGAATATTTTTTATATACTTGAACTAATAACCAATAACTCTTCTTCTTCCAGTTAAATGATGATTTCCAGATGGTTTTAAGATGTTTAGAATTGTAGACGATCAATGTGATTGCCAACTTTTACAACTAGATTTGAATGAGGTATCTAATTGGTTTCAGATAAATAGAATCGATCTAAATGTTTACAAGTGTTCAGTGATGACCTTCACACGTAAGAGAAACTTTATTATATCAATAATAGAGAATTGCCCAGAAAATCCGTGTATAAAGATCTTGGTGTGAATTTTCAGCAAAGCTTGCACTTTAATGATCACTAGCACATTGCTACTAATAAGGTTTTTAGAATGTTAGGATTTATAATTAGAAACGCCAAACATTATAAGATGATAAATAAAATAATATAACTATATAATTCGTTGGTAAGACCACATCTTTAGTATGCTTCTGTAGTTTGGGCACCCCATGCAGAAGTAAATATAGATTTAATTAAAAAAGTACAAAAAAGGTTTTTAAGATATCTATATGTTAGAATATATAATTCTTATCCATACTTGGTGTTTTACCGGAGTATGCTTGAAACTTTCAAATTAGTAACACTGGAACAGAGACGGAAAATGCAAGCAATGCTACTTGTATATTATATTGTGAATAACTTAAAATATACAGACTTATTCTTGATCAAGTATATACAGTTCTTGGAACCTAAGATTAACTTAAGGTTAAATCATAGAGGGCGGTTTTTTTTTATTTGTAAGACATACTCCTCGTCCATAAACAACATGATAAAGCAGTGCCATATAATACTAAAAAAATAGCGACATAGATATCTTCAACACCAATATCAAAGCAATTAAATCTAGCTTTCTATCCTCTTCGATCACTTTATCTTAGCATGTAGGTATATCTAATATCAAAATTCCTACTTGTAATTACATTTTATTCTGTAAAATGTGTTTGTTGTACAATAAACAAATAAATAAATCACCAGTATCGATCGTACAACCCTCATTATTTCCACTAGATGCAAACAAAATTTTTTCAAAATTTGGGAGTCTTTAATAAAATAGCTAGATCATCCAATTCAACTGTTTTCAATATTTCGAGCATTTTTCTTATGTCGGACATTTTCAACATCATTTCAAATTTAGTTGCACAGATGTGTACATTTTGATTTATATCTCTGTATCAGTACTTGGATACTAAATTGAGCATTATCCTCCCAAGCTACTTCCAAGTCCGAAATCACACAATGCTTTGTCTCCATTTTTTTTGCGACTTAAGTTCTGTATATGTTTTATTACGTTTCATTATGTTATTGTTCAGCATTTTTGTTATTTTTATTCACTTATTCATTTTATTCTAATCTCTTTTGTTTCATAAAATTATTAATTTATTGTTATAAACTATAACATTATGAATGATTTCAGAGTAAATCTCTGGGCAAATTTAAAAAACTCAATAAGTTGTAGTATTCATTCAACTAAAATTAAATAAGGTGCTGTTCTATTGTCACCAATGAAATAGTTTGATCCAAGGTTTTTAGATCAGATGCTAATGGGAATTAAGGATCATCCACCAAATTTTAGTAGGGTAGATCGGGGCTAGTTGTGACAGGGGCATGTTATGACAAATAGTTTTATAGACTAACCATAGGTAGCAGCGTCGCCCGGTTACCCAGAATTCCACGTCCGCATGTCCTCAGTCTGTTTGTGTAGTTTGGTTGTGATGCTATGCGTTTCTGCCGCTTTATAAAATTATATGTCATTTCGTTGTAACGAAGTAAAATTTTGCTGTTGTCTTTGAATTGTTATTTCACTTTCAAACCACAAGGTAAGAAACTTATTCTAGTTGTAGTAGATAGTTTGTTTATTTCTCTCTAGTAAGACACAGTTTGGTTTCTATACGACGTGTCAAGGTCTGTGCAAGTGGCTTTATGTAAAATGGCGTACGGTGGGGCTAGTTGTGACGAAAGGCTTGGGGCAGATTGTAACAGTGTCACAACATGCCCCTACTAATTTTAATGCATGTTTATGGGTTTGTTACAGATAATGGTGAGAAATTATAAAAGGAAAACGGAACGTGGTCGGAGTAATATAAACAGTTACGAGTCGGCTTCGTTAGATGTTAAGTTTGGATCGTGTAGTTTAAGGCAAGCAGCTGAAAAATATGGCGTTAACCGGATGTCCTTACTTAGATATATAAAAAAAACAACAAACCAATCCAGATGGAGTGGTAGAAATGGGTTACAAAAGACCTCGAATGATATTTTCACAACAACAAGAAGAAGAGCTCTGTGAATATGCTGTTCAGGCAGCGAAAATATTTTATGGTATTAGCCCAAAAGAAATGAAAAGTTTAGCTTTTGAATTTGCTATAGCGAACAAAGTTCTTGTGCCTGAGAATTGGGTAGCAACAAAACACGCCAGTAATGATTGGTTTACAAAGTTCATGCAACGTAACAATAATGTGTCTATTCGTGTTCCTGAGGCTACCAGCTTAAGTCGGAGTACAAGTTTCAACAAGCACAATGTCGGACTCTTTTTTGATAACCTCGAATTAGTATTAAGTCAAAACCATTTTACAACTAATGATATTTGGAATATAGACGAGACAGGGACTGGGACTGTCCAAAAACCGGTAAAAATCATAGCGAAGAAAGGCGAGAAAAGAGTTGGTGGTGTCACTTCAGCTGAGAGGGGGACCAATGTTACTATGGTTCTTGCTATTAACGCAGAGGGTAACTCAGTTCCTCCTATGTTCGTTTTTCCACGTAAGTTTTACAAGGAGCATTTTGTACGTGATGGGCCAGTAGGTTGTTGTGGTACTGCTAACCCAAGTGGCTGGATAACAGGCCCGGACTTTTTGTTTTTTATGAAGCATTTTGTAAAAAAAGTAAGGTGCTCAAAGAAATCACCGGTTTTAGTTCTGTTAGACAACCACAGTGCTCACCTATATATCGAAGTCCTTGACTATTGTACAGAGCACGGTATTACTCTCTTATCGTTCCCTCCCCATACAACAAATAGACTTCAACCACTGGATGTTTCCGTTTTTGGTCCATTTAAGAAGTTTTTAAACGACGCCATGTGTGGATGGATGAAATCTCATCCTGGAAACACAGTCTCAATTTATGACATCCCAAGTATAGTGAAAACAGCATTACCTAAAGCTGTAACACCAACAAATGTTCAGGCAGGATTTCGTTCTACAGGAATATGGGAATTCAATAGAAACATTTTTAATGAAGAAGACTTTCTGTGTTCTTCGGTGACCGACCGACCTTTGAATAGGCCTATTGACATCGTAGATGGTAATGAGGAAGCCAGTGCTGGGCAGCTTAAAGAACTTCAGCATCTCGATGAACCTGAACCGTCGTCATATTATGCTAACCAGCCAGGACCCTCCCATACCTATCAACCAGGACCATATCAACAAGGATCATCGCAGGCCAACCTACCAGGATCATTCCATGCCGAAGTTCTGCCTGTCAGCCCTATGGATATAAGACCTCTGCCAAAAGCTGGTCCTCGAAAAAATAAAAAACGCAAGAGCTTAACATCTGCAATTTTGACTAGCACACCTGTCAAGGAGACAATTCGCAGTGAAGAGTTAAAGAGGAAGGAAACAATAAAGTGCAAAGAGGATAAAATAAAGAAAAAATTATTTGACTCAAAACAACTGTTGCCTAAGAAAAAAGCAGCGCCAAAGAAAGAGACCGCAACAAGAAAAAGAGAAGACAGCTCAGAAGAAGAGGAAGAAGATTACTTTTGCTTAGTTTGTATGGGACCATATAAAAAGTCTAGGTTAGGAGAAGACTGGGTGCAATGTATGGAATGCAAGAGGTGGGCTCATGTAAAGTGCACAAAAGATGATCTTTATTATGTTTGTATAAACTGCCACTCTTCAGAACTACAAGTAGAATCAGCACAAATTGACGACAGCGATTAAGTTTTTTATTTTACTTTAAATTCACTAGATGTTTTTCTACACATTTGTTTCTTACATAAACATTTATCAAACATTTATGTATCTATACTTAACTATAAAATAAATTTATTATGGAAACTTTGTTATTATTCTCCAACTAAAGTTTATTATATTTAAAAATATTTACTGTCACAACCTGCCCCAAGTTCGTCACAACTTACCCCATATTGGGGCAAATTGTGACAATATGTGCATTTTGTAAAACTATTTACATACTGTAAGGTATTGCTTAAAAATTGCTGATGTTCCCAAATAATGATTCCCAATTAAAAATAGTACCTCATTAAAGTAATCTAACAGCCCTAAAAATTACGAAAAAAATGTTAAAAATTATTTTGTCCAAAGTGGCACAACTAGCCCCAGTCTACCCTATCCGTCAAACTAAAATTTATTATATATACAAAATGTTAAAGGGAAACTCTCACGAAATGAAAGATTACCAAATATATTATAGTATCCGCTAAACAAAAAATTGGTGGAAATTATTTAAATCAAACTAAAAAATGATTGGTTAAAGTCTTATTGGTATGAGCGTATCGTCAGTGGTTTAATCACGACACTGCTCCTCGGAGATGACAATCCTATGTACCAAGAACCCCCGAAAATACTATATCTACTAAATTCTTAATCTTTTTGCATTTCTGAACTTGACACTCTAAACATTTTAAGGTCTGTTTATAATAAGCAAATTGCAAAATTTAACCAAAACATAAGTATATATACGTATATACATATAGTATAAGTATATTATAAGTATCTTAATTTCAATAGACAGTAAACAGCTAAACAAAAATTAAATAAAGTAATGAATTTTAATTAAGGTGTAAAACTAGAGTCAGTGCCCACTGTAGCCCTATGTAAGTTTAATTTAGTTTTAAAACTTGTCAAAATGTTTTGGTGGTCAATTAAAGAAATATGCCTGATTTTATTTGTAACTTTTATAACCACATATTTAGAGCAGTGCGGTATTACGTATTTACTGTATAGGGTATGCCCCTCAATTTTTTTGTATTTTGTAATAATCTTTGTTTTTGTGTACAACTAAAAATTTATATATTCAGTAATACTTTTTGTTCAATTTATAGGTAACTTTTTGCTAGATAATAATAAAATACCGATAACATCATGATAATTAGGCTCTGCTGCTACATCAGCCAAACTGGTAAAACTTCTAATAAACGTTTAGCAGAACATAAAAAGGCTTTCAATAATAGAAAAATAGATTCTACTTTCAGTACGTCACCTTCTAGACCATAGTCATTCTTTTATTGACAAATTTTAAATTCTTTACTATCAAAATAAAGGCCTAAAGCTATCTTTATTAGAAACTATGAAAATAAACAAATTAAAAAATACAGACATAACTCTGAATGATCAACTTGGAATAAACAGTTCTCTCCTTCTCAACCTATTTAGTTAAAAACTATTCAGTGTAAACACATGCCAAAAATAGATGACTTGAGAAAGAAACTCTGCTGAAACAGCTTTACTGATAGTATAGTAGTAGTAGTGATAGTGTAATTTATAATAAAGTTTGTGGAAGTTTTCAAAACAAGAGTTTTTAGTGTTTTATTGATAAATAAAAGGAATTTCATCAAGTAACGGTCGAATCCATCACTTATATGATAAGTGCTTTTGCTATAGTACAATTTGAACTGCTACTTTGCTATAGTACTTATGTTTCTTCTAGTTTTTCTATTTCGATACCTACAGTTCTAAATTCTATTTTTTAAGCCTTGAAGATACTACAAGTTGAGAAAAAGAGGGCTCTTTTCTTGTGTTTATGACCAAACTGTACATTTCAATTAGATAAACTCTTCGATAAGCCACGTTTTTGAAAACATTTAAAATATAAAGAATTTCAATATTATCATCCTAGAAGCAGAAGAGGTCATTAGGTTCAATGACCTCTAGGTTAAATTAGTATAAGTATTAGGGTCAGGTAAAGTGAGGTTAGATCAGATAACTTTCGAAAAAAAAAAACGTTAGCTCAAATAACTTTAGGTCAAATGTTTTTTGGGCAATAGGTCTTAAGTCAAGTGATTTAGATTAAGGGTATTTTAAGGAACGCTTTGGATTCGATATATAAATATATGCAAGAGTGGAAAGCGCAAAAGAACTGGAATAGACGAATATGAGAGAAATAAAAATTTAAACTATGAGAGAATATAGAGAAAAAATAAACAAAAAGCATATTTGGTAAAAATTACATAATTGAAATATTTGATAACAGTTAAAAATTAAATCTCTTTCCATTTAATTCATAGTTTTTCGTTGAAACAACGAAGCTTTCAAATCGCTTCTCCCGTTCGATTTTCGTTCCCTTCCTCCGTCAACTAATTAACTAAAGTTTGTATTGGTTTATTTGCTAATAGAAAGACCATCGTATAAGAAGACATAAACTACACACCACTTCTTGTATACACATCCAAGTTCGACGGCCATACTTAATCTCACTTATCTCTCGTTTCGATCGACTTATAAGTCCTCTCCTACAACTCTGCCGGTGCTAAATGGCTACCTTGGTAGCTAAATATACGTTACTGATAGAACAGCATATAGACCTTATAATCATTGTTCAGTTCTTACAGAAGTTAGAAAACGGAGGGAGAAATTACTAACCACTGTATAGCGGACCGTAAAAATGTTTGATACATGTCGGATCAAAATTAGAAACGCCAGAACCGGCTTGAACATTCAAAACGCTGATTAAAAGTGTTCAAGGAAAACAAAATTTAAGGAAACAAAAGAAAACGGCTATTTTATTTATTAATTTTTTTATTTCGAATTAACGTGTCTTGACATCTTTGGTCATTGATACAGGAGCAAAAGTTTACACTAGTACCTACAGAGTTGTGATACAGAGTTTAAAATAGTAAAGAATAATAATATTATGTCAATGATGAATGTTTTTAGGAAGTCTATTACGCTCTTGAGTCGGCTCGAATAGTTCAGAAGTTCTCTTAAACTATGGGTTGTATTGTTGGCAATGCGGGTGGCCTGGTAGTGTTGACATTATGTGAGGATACGTGAGGATATTGATGGTAATAGGAATATCGTTACAATGGAAGCATAACTGTTGATATGTAGAGGACCTAAGGTAAACGTGTGTCAAGCGCATGTGTCCTATTATCTATCTTCTTATTGCTGTCTTCTCTTTTATGTTCAGTGATGCTAGTGATAAACAGTGAGGGATATTAGGTTGTATTTCTGTGAGCTTTGTGTCTTTGGTGATCCAAAGTTCCTGTCAATTGCCTTGGATATTCCTTTTGAATTTTGATTTTATATCTTTTTGAAGTTGTATGTTGTAGATGGGTAAGTTGGATGTAGATGCTTCTTTTGCAGCTCTGTTAGCTGTCTCATTTTTTAAGATGCCGATATAAGGCGGTGCCCATATTATTGTTGAGAATTTGTTGAGATATGTATTAAAGTACCTCGAGAAGTGTGAACATAAATCGATTCTAGTATTTTTTGCACTAGGTGATGTTGATTAAAAATATTTTTTAACGAATGAACTGCGGATAAGGGATGGTGCACAGAGTTACAATTTGATGATTGTTAAAAGCGAACTCGAGAGCTCTTGAAATATTGAAGAGTTCTCCTGAAAACACGCTACATTCGTTGGATATTCGGTATTGTCCTAATAATGTATCAACTGTAGTGAAATAACAGCCAACTCCATCTTCATTTCAGGATGTATCGGTATTAATCACCTTATCATAGTGGAATTTGGAAATTTGGAAGTTCGAAATCAAAGTGAAACAAAAAGCATACACAGTATAATTTAGTTTTCAATAAACTCTGCTAAGCACCTACGCGCAATTAACTTTCTATTCTCCATAAACACTAACTCTGAGCAAACGTCAAAAGGTTGATACCATAATTGATTCTCCATTAAATGGAAAGTCTTTCGGCAGTACAAGCTTGAGCGTGTCTCTTACCTAGTCGTCAACATCCTCTTTGGGCGTCTATTTAAGCCCATAAAACAGAATTGCGATTTATCGGAAAACGATACATAACTTCAAGTCAACTTTCAAGTCGAATTCTCTAAGTCAAGTTTATATGTGCAAAACTGAGTCTGATAATCCGATGATCATAAACAGGGGACGAGCCAGAAGTTATTTAAAAAAAATTACTGTAACCGTTCGGTTTTTCAAATCAGTAGAAAGGAGAAAGTGGTCATATCTAGCTGTCAAGCTGCAATCTCACATAACGTGGAAGTGCGCTTTTCGCTGGTTCACGTCGGCAAAGAGAAACAGAAAATAGATATTAGTAAAATAAAAAGAGAACAAGAAGAGAACAATGTTAGTGTGAAATTAATAAATATTTTCTTTTTGAAAACTACCCTAATGGGGAGTGTCTCTGTGAGATCGAGAGTTAAGTTTAGTTTTGTTCATCAGTATTGTCGGTAACAATTTTAGTAAGTTGGGTAATTTTTACAACAATAATAATTCCAGCACAACTTTGTTAGAACACTTCATAGTAAAATTACCACGAAACTGATAGTACCTGAAAGGGTTTAGAGTGGTAAGTACATAATAGACATCAGCTTCTAATTTCTTTTATGCCGTGTTATTTTACCGACAAACAACGATACTGGATGCGCTGGCCATAAGTAGACAATTTTGTCTGATCATAGGGATCGTAAACCTCAAATATTGAGGGTAAAAACGTTATTCCATGCTATGTTGGTTGCCGTCTTTATTTTTTGTAATTTCCTATTACGTATTTTCTATTTCTCTTCGCCGATGAAGAACCCCACTACACGTTCTGTCAGATCTCAGCTTTATAATGCTGCTTCGACCTAAAACGTACCTTCGAGCGAACAGACCATTCTCCTGCACTAACGTGCTGGTCACGACTATATCTTTCAGGGACACCAATTTTTTTCCTCAACAATAAAATACTCACCGCAATCCACTTAAAATGACAATATTACACAAACAATTTAATATTGACAAATAAAGCCGCATTCTAATTTATTTGAAGTTGTATAATTTTAGAGACATTAAATTACGTATGTAAATCTAGGTATACCCTCGTATACGAGAAATAGTATAATATTTTCAATATTGCTTTTTATATTTTTTAAAACAAATTGGTATTTCAAGTTTTTGTCAAAAAGGGTCTGAAGCAAATAGATATTTATTGAATAATGGTTTTAATTCAACAAACATACTAGTGTAGTGATTTTATTTTCAAAACCAGTTATATTTTTATTTAATTATCCTTCCCAAAGTGTCTTTAACTCCGACAGATGCTGCAAGGGCGGTGACTTTAGTTCAAGATGATCGTAGCCAATATTATGCAGCTGAAATGTTGGGTGTTAGTCGATCTTCGGTTCAAAGAGCAGTTTAGCGTTTTAGCGACATCGGTAACTTCACAAGAAGACCAGGATCAGGTCGTAGAAGGGTAACACCTGAAAGAGATGATCGATTTATGGTTTCATCATGTTTGAGAAATCGGCATCCAACTTCAGTTGAACTGACAAATCGTCTGAGCGAAGTGAGAAATGTGTATGTAAGAAGATGGACAGTTCGTTGACGACTTGTGAAAGGTAATTTATTATCCAGAAGGTCAGCCCTATCTCCAATACTATCCATAGAACATCGCAGAGGTCGCCTTGCTTTTGCAAGAGAACATGAAAACTGGAGTGATGCAGACTGGAGCAATCTATTGTTCCCAGATGAATCCAGATTTTGTCCAAGGTCGCCAGCGGCCGAGAAAGGGTTTGGAGAAGATACGGAGAGCGATATTTTCAATGTAATACTGCGGAAAGAATAAGTTATCGGGGAAGCGGTCTCCGTTATGGTTTGGGCTGGCATCAGTTCAGAAGCCCATACTGATTTAGTTATTGTAGATAGAGGTTCTATGACTACTGTAAGATACATAACAAGTATTTTAGATCAACATATAGTACGTTTTGCTCCTTTCATTGGACCTAATTTTATTTTTCTGGACGACAACGCGCATCCTCACCGTGCCAGAAACGTCAACCAATATATAGAGGAGGTGGGAATTGTCCGTATGAACTGGCCATCTTACAGTCCCGATCTTAATTTCATAGGACATGAATGGGATATAATGGGTCTTCGAGCGAGAGTACCCCGTCCAAACAACTTGGCTGAACTTACAGCGGCTCTTTAAGAGGTATGGGACCAATTGGATCAATTTGATATCCAGAGGTTAATTACCTTAATACCTAGACGTATACAGGCTGTTATAAGGGCCGAGGGGGAAACACTAGATATTGATTTATTATCAATGTTTTTTCTTAATTTCAGAAAATTTTGAATATTCTTGTATTTTTGAGTTTTGGCGTATTTCTCTATAAATGAATGGTTTATTTGGATAATCTGTAAAAATTATTTTTATCTAACATATACTTTTACATATATACCTGATTTAAAACTAATATCTTCAAACGTTTTCTTTTCTCAGCAAATAATACCCATGTATCGATTTTTTTGGACCTGAGTGTACTTTTATACCCTTAGCTAAGCCAATGACATTATCTTTCCATAATATATAAACAATTAACCTTTCATCTCAAATCGACCCAATCGAAGTAACATAACCCAAGTACAGTGACAATATTATTTATATCCTGGCCCGGGGCAGTTTCTTACCTAAATCCGGCACTGACAAAAACTGATAATAACTTGCAGACACTGAAGTTAGAGTGACACGAGGGCGGGAGAAAAAGAAGTTTATGTCTTGGAGGCCTATAATTAGAGGCCAATAAATAATATTGTCAGTGAAGCAGTAAATGAATCAAAGACGTTGAAAAAGCTGACATTGGCGTAGATTATATCAAACATCAAGATTTGTTGTGTTTTGGCTCAAGCAAGGTGATTTAAGAGCCAAGTTGTATTCAAATACCCGCGTTATACAATTGTTCATTTCTGTTTGGTCAAGCAAGAAGTGATTCAATTTTTTTTTTAATACAAAGTAATTAAATTTTCGAAAAGCTTCTTGATTACAATATAAGTATAAACAATATTAATAAATTAATTGTAAACGGCACACAATTTTGGGTATTAAAAACTTTAATATATGTAATAAATGTGAAAGTTGATTTATTAATTAACAATTTCTAAATAGAATTATATTACTGTCATTTTGAATAAAATAATACGGCTTTGATATCATTTTAACAATAATCTTGTATCATCATCATCAGTTGGCGCTACAGCCCTTCGTGAGCCTTGGCCTGCTTCAAAACATTCTTCCATCCTTCCCTATCGAGTGTCTGTCGTCACAAATGTGGCAACACTGTGTTTTAAGTCCTCACCGGACACAACAGATCATGATACTATGATAAGAAGATAAGATATTGCGCATAAGTCGTGACGTCATTGGAGAGTTGCACGTTCGAAATGTCAGTTTTTTTGTATGTGTCAATAAATAATCTTTAATAAATAGTTTGGAGATATCCTTATGTGTACGATTATTGTAATTATTGAACCTCCTAACTTATTTTCGTCTAGTAATTTCATCACAGAATGCATACAAATCCCATTTTACTTTAATAAGAATTCAAATTCCACTCTCCAATGACGGCATGCGTGAACACGACCGATTTTGTGGTACGGGAAGATCCTATCTTGTTATTCATAGTATCATGCAACAGATGATGAGCAGTCGGCCATGTTTTAGCTGTCTACTGCCATTGCAATAGTTGGCCCCGTATAAACATCTTCTCGTTCAACTGGACAATCGACAATCCGAAACCACGTGATGACAATTGTCCAATGACAATTGTCTCGCCAATTGTCATCGTGAAAACGCGGCTTAAGTTATTTTGTTGAATTCTAGAAATGGCCGGCATATATTTAGTTTTGTGGATGTTAATCAGTCCGATGTTTTCTGCTTCATTTTTAATAAGTGTGAAAGCCTCCGCTGCTTCATTTTGGGTTCTTCCAATTATGACGATATCATCAGCGTATGCCATTATTTGTATACTACGGGTATATATCGTACCTTTTAAGTTGATTCCCGAATCTCTCATAACTTTTTCTAACGCTAGGTTGAACAGCGTGCATGATAGCGCATCTACCTGGCGCAGTCCTCTGTTGGTTTTAAATGGTTTTGAAACATCCTCTTGTACGCGCAATTTATAATTTTGTATAAATATGCAAAAAACACTGGGGCAGTAATAAAAGTGGTACTTTAGGTGTTTTAAAATTGATTTTGTATTAGGAAGAAAAAACAAAATGCTTTAGCTTGTTACATAATAATGACAATACTAAATTTTTACTGCAAATTTTATTTTTTTTATCTAATCTTATTTTTGTAAATATATACTGGGCTCTAAAGTTTTATACAGGGTGAGTCATAACTATTGGGACATAGACTAAGGACAGGTTATTTATACCAAAACATGGCTATTGGGCCAAATATGCCTCAATAAAATGTTGCCGAGAAAAAAGATACAGGGTGTTAAAGTTAATTTTTGTGTTTTATTTTTTGCTAATAGTTTCCCTGTATATTTATAAATTGCTATCAAAATTAGCACAGAGGCATAATCTTAGACAAGAAATTCCTTAGAATTCCTCTTAGAATTCCACTATCAAATACCAAACTAATAAACAAAGTTGCAACTAACGTAAGATTTCCGTTTTGACGATAAATCAAAACTAAACACACTTTAACTTAAAAGAACTCACAAAAACTTTAACTTTTTTTATAAAGGATTTTCGGACGTTAAAAAAAATATTGTTCTGTCCCCTTATAAGATAAGCTGCATTTTGAATGTATCTCCAAAGTTCCTCTCGTGTATTAATTTCATTGGCATAAACTAAGGACTTCATATGTCCCTAAAAATAAAAATCTGGCGGGTTCTACTCAGGACTTCTTGGTGGCCATTGAAAATTACTGCCTCTGCCAATCCATCGTTGAGGAAATACGTCATTACAATGATTTCTAACAGCTACTGAAAAATGAGGTGGCGCTCCATCCTGCATAAACCACATTTTTCTTTGGGAGTATTTTCCAAAAAGAATAAATAAGAATCTCCATTTAAATTCGGAGAAAGAACATAAGGTCCTCGTAGTTGGTCGCCTATAATGCCACCCCAAATATTCAATTTAAACTAATGCTGAAAATGTCTAGCTTTAATATGCGGGTTTTCTTCTTCCCAATAATGACTATTTCGCCAATTAAAAACCCCTCGTCTGGAAAAAGTTGCTTCGTCGGTGAACATAATATTCTTAATAAAGTGTCTGTCATTGCGATGTTTATTCAGAATATGTTGGCAAAACTGTAACGGTCGTGGAAAATCTGTTGGAAGTAAATTTTGAACAGGAGTGAAGTAATGATGGAGGTTCTCTTTTTTTAGAATTCTAACAATGGACGACTGACTTACTCCTGTTGCTGCTGATAGATGTCGTGAACTTATTTCAGGATTTTCATCTACTCGAACCAAAAGTTCATCTTCTTGATTAGGTGTGATTTGTTGTGATTAGTGTAAAATGACTCAGTTTCACTTAAGCTACGATATAATCTTGCAAAAGTTTTGTGATTTGGTTGCCTTCTGTTTGCGTATAACATTCCATACCTTCTGGCTGCCGAGCGACCGCAAAAATTTTCTTGTGCGTATACGCAAATTATATCTCGCATTTCTTCATTAGTAAAATGATTGTGATGAGGCATTTCAATCAAAAAAAGTAATGATTACTTTTTAAAAATGCAACATTACACTACACTGTCACATCAAAAATAATTTACTGTGCAAATGACATTTACCAACAACAATTATCTGACAGTCCAAAGCATACTTTTCATAAATGAAATAATATTTGAAATCCTTTTTTAAGACTCTAAGCAGTTCGACTGCGTTTTTATCGAAAACGGTTGAAATCTTAGCTAAAAATAATGTTTACGTCATATTTTCTAATAAAAATTACTAAAAAAATTCATCAGAAAAAGTTTAGACTCAATTTGATCATTAGGAATGATCCACGTGGCGCCCTCTATGACAAAACGTAAAATAGTAAATAAAATATTATTTAATCGTAAAATAGTTTCGAAAATATTATTTCTTGTCTAAGATTATGCCTCTGTGCCAATTTTAATAGCAATTTATAAATATACAGGGAAACTATTAGCAAAAACCGAAAAAACAAAAATTAACTTTAACACCCTGTATCTTTTTTCTCAGCAACATTTTATTAAGGCATATTTGGCCCAATAGCCATATTTTGGTAATATACGCATATATAGGGCAGGTAAATAACCTGTCCTTGGTCTATGTCCCAATAAGTATGACTCACCCTGTAGATTAATTCTAACTAGTTTAAAATAAGTTATTGGTATAAAATAAGGTATTGGTTAATACGGACATAAATGACATAAATTAACTCTATTGTAAATGTTTTATTATAAAATCCAATATTTAGCTTTTAATAGACCCAAATATGAAAAATAATAAGAAAATTCGCCCTTAAACATCTGTTGTATCGCACGCATCATCTTTTCATCCTCAAATGGGCATTAGGCTGGGAACGAGGCTCAGGAATCGCTGTTAAATCGGCGCAAGAGGCGCTGACGGGGAAAATTGGCTGGTATTCAGGAAGTGCGGTGGTGTCGTGTTGGCCGCTGTCGTGCTTGTTCCGGTCTTTCTTGGTTCGTCTCTCGTACCAGGTCCCTCTTCGGTCCGATATTATTAACAGAATCGGCCCAGGATAAATCCTTATAAAACTATATGCAAAATAATTAAGCAAAAATAATTAGATAACAATTTTAAATACTAAACTTTATATTAAATAGTATAATAAATATAAAATACCTATACCATATTTACACAGTAGATAACAGTAAAACAGTCATTATCTCAAATAGGGTACATTACTAAAATTCTTAATTTTTAATAATTTCATATAATGCACAAGATCATCAAAGTATACCTAAATACTGAACAGAGGTACAACACTAATTTACAATGACAATAAAAAATTATGTATTCTTTAAAGAAAATCTAAAAGGATGCAACAAAGGAATAATAATAAACAATAAATGCAAGTACTGTTGAAAACGGGTAGGGTTCCTTTGACACCGTCCAACTGGGCCGAATAAATACTTCGGCTGCGTACAAGTAATTATAAGGTATAATTACTTCGGATTATTCCTTCGACTTGGTATATTTCCACTAAGCGGTGGTTCTTTTACTGCTCTAACTCAGTAGAAATGTATTTCAATTATAAATAGTATACCTTTAAATTGGTTGATAAGCAATACAATAATTACTATTTACTTTCTCGTTGCTTGTATCAGAAATATTATTACTCACAGTTATTGTTAACACGTGATTGGATGATTCACAACATGCTGCAGTTGAAACTTAAGAGCCGTGTGTCTTCTCGGGCAGTTGAACGTAAAAGAGAAAGAAGCATGTACAATTTTTCGCAGAGTCAAATTTTGGTCCGTGCCAAAGGATGGCCAGGGGTAGGATGTTGGAGCGCTGTTGGCAGATTGGATCAAATCCGAACAACTGTACTTTTAGCTCTGTACCATGGTGTCTTACCATCAATTTTTGCCATCAGAACCTGCGGCTCTGTTTGCTTTATATACTTGATCTTCCACTTCAGTTTTGAGCTTTTCGTAGCTAGATAATGGGATGCCTAAATATTTATAAACTCCCGATATCACTTGTTTTATTATCTGGCCTTTCACCTCCAATTTACATCTTAGTAAATTTGCTGTTGTAACCATACACATAACTCAATTACTAACAAAAATATTCAATGACATATATTTAGACGGAATAATACCAAGAGCATGGTCGAAGTCAACGTTTATTGCATTGAACAAGATTGATAGTATGCAAACCTGTCGGACCCCACGTTTAATTTGGATATAATTGGATTCTTCTGTCTCTGTACGAATAGACGATGTTTGAATCCAACAAGAACTGCTAATAATCCTTACATCACACGTGTTTATTCCAATATTTGTTATTACCTCTATCAGCTGGTCGTGTTTTACTGTATCGAACACTTTATGGTAATCGATGAAGTATGCATAAATATTGCAATTCACAGCTCTACATAGAACATAGGTACAAGAGAACCTCTCTCGTACCCACTGCGTTCCGAAAACTAAACTCTTCGCATAGTCTATGGTCTAAAATATGATTCATAAAGCTGATGGTCCGGAAATTATTGTAGGATACGGATTTTGTTTTCTTTGGTAGAGAAATAAACGTTGACATAAGCCATGATCTTGGTATTACTCCGTTTAAATATACGTCATTGAATATTTTTGTTAGTCGTTGAGTATTGTCGGAGTTATAGTGTGTATCGTTCAGCCTATGCATTGTTAGGTACAGGAGCTTTGCAATCTTTTAGTTGTGATATTGCTTTTTCCACTTCTGATGTGAATTCGGTTTGATGTGATTGGTAAAAGGTTATTACATATATAGGACGGAGGTTGTTCAGACCTATTATTATCAAAGAAATCTTGTATGTATTTGGTCTATATACATATTTCTTGATTTTTATCTGTGATGATCTGTGACAAATCTAAAAAGCTGTGATAATTATTGATTTCTTCAGTTTTTTACATATAATAAAACAGCTTTATACAAATAATTTTATAGGCTATCTAATTCAACAACAATTATATCTTCTCAAAGAAGCAAAACAGCAAGTTCATTTTATTTAAATCTCCTCTCATGTTGGTTTGCAAGGCAACGAAAAATTTATTAATTGTGCACATGAGGCAATACAAAGTGCATCGTCGATATTAATGAATACATTGTTACAGGTCCAAAGAATTCAGAATAAATTATTGAAATAAAGTTTTATTGTTTTATTTTTGGCTAAATAATTGTTAACAACTCCACCAGATTTCATAAAAAATGAATGCATTCCCAAGTCTTATTTGGTCTCTGAGATGATCTATTCGTTCTTTCCTTGATTTTGTACAGCCTAAAACAAAAATAAGTATAAATTTAAATGAATAATAATCTTTGAATTGAAAATAAACAAACCATGAAACCTATTTCTTATTTTAAAGGTTAATGTCAAAAATAGCTTGATAGAATTCTTCTTCTTGTAATTTTAAACAGATCTCAATCCTATTAGTAGTACAACAACTTATTTTAAATAAATTCTTACTGGACAATGGCCGGCGCCAGATTAAAAAAACTTATCTTTAATGTTTTTCTTTTCCTTTCTTTGGTGGTCTTTTGTATGAAAAAGTATTGGTTCGTGTAGAACTTACAACGCAATTTTGCGGCTTTTCTAGAGTTTTCTTGATAGTTTTCCGAAAATTTAATAGTTGTAGCAGTGAGAAGCTGAGCAATTATCACCTATCGTGTGGATTTGTTTTCTAAAACTAAAAGAAACTCGATTTTATAAACTGATTTCGTATTAGAAACACTTTAAGGCCACATTTGAAAAAAGGTAGGTTTTCTTTTGGAAAAATAAATAACTACTTACGTTTTAAACATAATAACATTTTTTTAAGCCTTTTTATTTTACTCTGTGATTCAATCTCAAACCATTTTGGTCATCTTAACAAGTTATATTTATAATCTCGTGACTCCTTAAGAGATTGACTATCAGTTTTCCATATTAGTTAGGATCGGATGATATCCAATTGTCCATAAGAGAGAAAGAGCCTAAAACATCGGATTAATAAAGGAAATAATAATAAATATTAAGTACTCACCTGGGATCGAGTCTCCAGAATTCAAGAAGATAGACTTTCTAACAGCTAAGTGGAAATTTATTCTTAATTTTGGTAGAATCGAACATTACACTAAATTTCTCAATTTTCTTGTATGACACTGTAATTAGAACCCCACTGCAGTGGTTATAATAAGAACTTGTTAATTAACCTTTTCACTTTATTGTTCAACTATTGATTTTAAATTGATTTTGAAAAGAAAATCCTTAATAAAGACAAAAGTAACAATCGAAGAATTTATTGATTTATTGAAAATCATTCTTTACCCACTTCCCTGAGGGCTCTCCGAAAGAGCGTTTACAATCATATAACAACATCGTCGGAAATCGATTTTATGTGTTTCTGTAAACAAAACTTGCTAAGTCTATGGGAAAATGAATAGCACCAGTCACAATGGTTCTAGACACTATTACGACTACAATAACTTTATGCTCAGAAGGAACTTGTCCAAAACTAAGTTTATGACAGATATGGTTCCCAATAACCATCTATAGCTTGGAGACTGATAGCTTGAAGTAACATATTCATAAAACCAGATCTTGCTATTTCAATGCGTCTTCGATTTTCTTTTTGAGTGGTCTAGTTGACTATTTAGTTCTCTGCCCAGGTATATAAAGATTTGGAAACTGTGAAAGGTGACACCATTTATTTGCACGTTAGGTGTAACTTGTTCATAGGGGTTTTTGTGGAATATCAGAATTTTGGTTTTGGAAAAGTTAATTAATGTCCAAGCCCAGCCTGTGAGTTTTTTCTGGTAATATGTTCATTAATATTATTAGTTGGCCTTCTGTTTCTGCTAATACTGCGGTGTCATCGACATATCTTATATAGTTAATGATGATTCCATTGACTCTGGCACCTTCAGAACGATCTTCAAGAGAAGCTTCAATGATATGTTCAGCATATACAATAAATAATAGGGGGACAAAATGCACCCTTGACGCACTCCTCGTTATATGTTGATGTACTTGGTGTTTCTGTTCTTTGTTTGAATGCATTCTGTGTAGGTCCAGTATGTATTACTTATGATAGCTATGTTGTGTCCGTCCAACCCTTCTTTTTTTAGCACCCCAATTAATTTTCTGTGTTTGATGCGGTCTAAGACCTTTCGATAATCGACAAAGCACACATACAGCCGTTTTTGAACCTCAGGATACCTTTCTGCCATCAGTGTCAATCCCATAATTGCTTATCTAGTGCCAGTACCCTTACTGTACATTTCTTGCTTTTTGTTTTGAGGAAGGATGTTAGCCAGTTATGCGGTATTTTGCTTTACGTCTTCGCCGGGTACCTTGTTGTTCTTTGCATCTTTTGTTGCCTGCAAAACTTCTTCCGTCTTTTTCTTCTTCACGTGCCATCTCCTCTAAGAAGGTTGGCAACCATCATGGCAATTCGCACTTTCGACGCCGCTGTTCTAAAGAGGTCAGCAGAAGTGCAGTCAAACCAAGCTCTCAAATTATTCAACCAGGAGATGCCTCTTCTTCCGCGACTCCTTTTACCCTGTATTCTTCCTTGTATTATTAATTGCAACAACTTATACCGCTCGCTCCTCATAACATATCCCAGATATTGCAGTTTTCTGACTTTAACTGTATTTAAGACCTCTTTATCTTTACCCATTCTTCTCAACACCTCGACATTTGTGACTCTATCTACCCAACTTATTCTTAATGTCCTTCTGTAGGCCCATAACTCGAAGGCTTCCAGTTTGTCCGAAACATCTTTCTTTAAAGTCCAAGCTTCCAACCCATAAAATAATACGGAGAACACGTAGCAGTTCAGAAGTCTTATCTTTAAAGAAATTGAAATGTCCCTGCTGCAGAGCATTTTTTTCAGTTTGTTGAAAGAATTTCTTGCCTGACCTAGTCTTGCCATTTATTTATAATATATTTAAAAAAAAGTGCTCTTTTCACTTTCCCAGACATTACTATCTTTAACGAATTATAAATAAGTTTTAGGTTTCATATCTTTTAATATTTACAATTTTAATTATCATACAAACTGAAATTTAAATTTAATTTTGTCGTCCCACTAATATTTCTCTGGGGTTGATGGAGTTAATAATAATGATGGGTTAAAAAAAAAACAAAAAGACGTCATATAGATAACAGTTATACTAATAGCTTTAATAGCACAATATAGAGTTCAACTTTCAAGAACTATAAAACTCTAAACGACGTTTTTTCCAATAAAAATATATCAAAATATAACTTAAACCGTGCCTGTCGTCATGCACCTCCAAAATACACTCGTAGTCCAAGAAGTCTCGAGTGTAGATTGGATCTGCTATCCAATATCTTTGCCGAAATGCGATGACGACACTTGTGGGTCCACTCGTACAACTCGAGTGCAGATTACTCTTGCCGATTCTACACTTCTTCTTCTTGTACTTCTGCTTGGACTCGATTTTGGACCTGTCTCTAATCCGAGTGCGTAATCATTGAGGAGTTTATTAAAAATCTCGGTACAATAAAAACTCTGAAACCACTGGAAGAAATTGAAACTATTAGAAAGGGACCTAAAATTTCAATACAAATAAAATTTCCGTGTTTATTAAAAGTTTATTAAAAGCAATATATTTTCCTAGGTAAAAACTGTTTCTGGGAACGACATTAAATATAAAATTTTAAAAAACTACAATAATTTTATGATGAAGATCCACTAGTGACAAGAACTAAAAAAACGGTAGACATGTTAATATTAAAGTCAGTTTTAATACAAACGTGATTACATATTAACAAATAATTGACATTTTAGGACTCCCCCAAAAATGTAATTGAACGGGCCAGTGCAAAAAGTGCCTAATTCTCATTTTTATGTTTTTAAGTTATAGAACATTATGAAACTTAATTTCATTTTTATTAGAGTCTTATAAAACCACAGTTTTAACAACTATACTTTAAGTAAACTCATGGTCATCAAAATATATTATACAATATTATATTTTTCACTTCTTTGCCAGCTCTTTGTATCTTTAAAACTCATCTCTTCAAAATTTCGACTCTTCTTCTTCATATGCCTTGCTCGATTATCGAGCGTTGGCTATCAAATTGGCTATAGTAATTTTGTTGATGGCAGCTCGGAAAAGGGATGCAGAGGATCTGTTAAACCAATCTCTCAGGTTTCTAAGCCATGACGTTCTTCTTTGACCTGGCCCTCTTCTTCCGTCTACCTTGCCTTGTATTATTAAATGGAGTATATTATATCTCTCTGGGTGGCGCATAACATGGCCAAAATATTCAAGTTTGCGATTTTTAACTGTTTTGACGACTTCCGTAACTTTTCCCATCCGATGCAAAACAACTTCGTTACGAACCTTATCCACCCAACTTATTCGTAGGATTCCGATACACCCAGACTTCGAAGGCTTCCAGTTTCTTGAGAAGTGTATCCATCAAAGTCCAACCTTCGACACCATACAAAAGAGTAGAGAACACATAACATCTCACTAATCTAATTGTAAACAAATGTATATTACTTTAGAAGTAAACACTCGTTCATAATTGTTTAGTTAGGTGCTGGTATTATTTTTAATATGAAAATAAGTTATATGTAAATTTATCAATTAATATAAATGTTGTGTATGTATGCAATCAAATTACGGTACCTGTGATGTTGATCTATTTCTGCATCTTCCATAGTGCACTACGGGAACTCAGGCTCGCTTCAGTGACTCTTCTTAGCCGCGTCTTCAGGTTTACACAAAATATACTGAAGTGTTTAGCGCACTGATTTAAACAACACTGAGGTGGAGGTGCGTGTAGCCTAGTAGCTTCACTTCCCTTAAGACTGTTAGGGGGTGATTCAGGGCCGTATTAATTTACGATTACGATACACACACGTTAATTAAAGAATTAAATATAAAATAAAACAATAAAAAATTATTAATAAAAAATAAGAATATGTGTGGAGGGACGTAACACTAATTTTCAGACTTAAAGTAATATTGTTTCCACATAACAGTTTCTTCATTTTAAAGAATGCAGTTCTGGCCTTCTCTATCTGTATGCTAATTTCTTTGTTCGTATCCCAGTTCTCATTTAGATTACAACCAAGGTAAGTGATACTGTTAGTTCTCTCCAATTGTTCACCATAAGCTGTTACCACTTCCGGTTGTACTGGCGTTTTACTAACGACCATCACCTTTGTCTTTGCGGTGTTTAGCTTAAGGCCATATTCATCACATGTTGTGGTAATCCTATTAATTAGATGTTAAAGTTCTTCGTAATTACTTGTAATTAATACTGTGTCATCCGCATATCTCAAATTATTAATATTGACGCCATTCATTTTTATACCACATTGAACATTATCCACTGCTTTATTGAAAACGAACTCAGAATAGATGTTAAATAGTAGCGGGGATAAAATGCAGCCCTGTCTTACTCCTCTTGCTAGTAAAGATTTTTAATAATGCGTAGGTCTTTATCATCAATACCTACCTGCTGAAGAATGGCTATCACTTCAGTATGTTTTACTCTATCGAAGACCTTCTCAAAGTCAATAAAACACATATAAACTGGATGTCAGACATCTCTTCATCTCTCTACCATAACCTGAATACTAAATAGTGCTTCTCTTGTTCCAAGGTTATTGCGGAATCCAAACTGTGTGTCACCAAGTTGTTGTTCTATTTTTTGATACATCCTAGAGTGCAAAATTCGTAGAAATATCTTTAAAACATGACTCATCAAGCTGATGATTCGGTAGTCACTACATCTTTTTGCATTTGTTTTTTTAGGTATCGTCACAAATGTCGACAACCGCCAATTCGTTGGTATATAGCCAGTTTCATAAATTTTATTATACTGATGAAGGAGAGATATTTTTCCTCAACTTTCGAAGAGTTTTATTATTTCACTCGGTATTTCATCTGGTCCCGTCGCTTTTCGGGTCTTTGCTAATCGTATTGCTCGTTCAATTTCGTCCATAGTTATGTCAGGTCCTCTAACTACTTCGTTAATTTCAAGCTCGGGCCTTTCATCATTAAACAGTTCCTCAATATACTCTTTCTACCTGTCTATTTTATGCAAGCTATTGATAATCAGTTTTCCGTCTCTATCAAAGATGTTATTTGCCTGTTTTTTGTTCTGACCTGTCAGTTCTTTTATTTTTTATACATAATAAATGAATCATGTTTTCCCTGTAACTCTTCAATTTCTAAACATTTGGGTAAAGAAATAATAAATAAGACTTATTCACAATCAATTTAATTTAACTATTCAGACGACCGGTTTCGCTTTCTACAATATGCAAAGCATCTTCAGGTCTCGATACAAAGTTAAATAAATGCTGAAATAATAATAAACCCATATTAGGGTGTTGTCTAATAAAGATAAATTTTATCTTTATTTTTTATCTATTTTTATCTTTTATAAATTTATCTTTATTTCACAACTCCCTAATATGGGTTTATGAAGATGCTTTGCATATTGTGGAAAGCGAAACCAATCGTCTGGATAGTTAAATAAATTGATTGTGAGTAAGTCTTATTTATTATTTCTTTACCTAATTGAAATGGAGTCACACACGCAACACATTCATGATTCTAAATATTTGTTTTTGAAGTATGTTTGTTTTGCAGCTCTTATTTTAGTCCTTATCTTTTATTAATTACTTTATACATTTCGACGTTCTGTTTCTTCAAATTACGTCTTTTTTCCATCAAATTCAAAATCTCATCGTTCATCCACTGTTGCTTTTTTTTTGACTGCTCTCTTTTTAGTTTGGAGTTGAGTTGCTTATAATCATTTGATTTGGTTCCAATGACCCTCGATGGATTCTTGTTGTTCATAATTCTCAAAATTGCTCTCTAAATTGTTTGCAATCATTTGACTATTGTTTCTAATAAAATCCATATCCATTTAATAGGATCGTTGTTGTTTTATCCGTTTAAGTTTGAATTTTGTTTCGGCTAACAACAGATTGCGATCAGATGGAACATCGGCACCAGGAAAAGTGTTTACAGACTTTACTGCATTTCTGTAATGCTCACTGATAGTTATATAGTCAATTTGGTTCCTGACGATATTACTCCATTTAGGTAGCTTGAAAAAGGTGTTCATTATACATAGGATATGTTCTTTGCAAAAATCTGCGAAATAATCTCCTCTTCCATTTCTATCGCCCAGTCCATAACATCCAATAATGTTACTTTGTCTGCCTTTTCCTATCTTAGCATTAAGGTCACCCATCAGAATGGTAAGATCTCTAGTCTTGAGTTGGTGAGTAACAGTCTTTACATCGGCGTAAAACTTTTCAAATTCTTCTAGTTCACTTTTCGCTGTCGGTGCATACACTTATATTTCTGGGTTTCGCGTTCAACTGAATCATTATGACCCGTTCAGATACGTGGCATGACCATTACGATGATAATTACTGTCTTCTCCTGCATAATATATAATGGAGAAGACCTGCATATAATATTCATGATCAGATCATCCACATGGCATTGGCCAGATCCGGGTCATCGTATTTCACTAATACTGCGCACATTCCATGTGCCTATTCTACAGCTTTTTTCGATATCAAATTTTGCCAAGCGGGAGATTTTTCGCAACTGCCCCTGCCTCATTTAAGAGACGCCCGTACTCGGGGCCATCGTTTAATTCCTCAGCCATATTGATAAACCTGGGAAAATTTCGACTATGGACTTAAATCAAAACTATTTATCTATTTCCCGTTAATTTTTTTTTGAATAAAACTCACTATACGTTTCTTTCTCATTGAGGTTGAGATCAAGTTATACCCATGCAGATCTTCATATTTCTTAACGACTCCTCGTATAAGATAAAATTAAATTCCCGCCAATTATAAACACACAAGGTATAATGGGAAGTAGTTTGCATAAATGCAACAGGAGCACGAAGTGTCGTGCCAGCGACAACAGCAGGATCGTTTCAGTTTGGCGTACGCGTCACAGTGACACGTTGTTCAACTTGAATATAGAGTTTGATGGGCAGATGGCACCTCTGCATCTAACTTTGTCTAATGCTTGCTCGGATTGTGACACGTTGAATTTGACGTAATGTGTCTGGCTTGTACACCTAACAGTATCAACCACTCCGGTTTATTACTAATGTGTACTTTATATATTTTGTCAGTTTGCTAAATGTCTATTACGACTTGCTCCATTGATTATAATATTAAAATAAGTGTTAAACAATAGAAAGATAAATATTAATGTCTTACAATTACAAATATTTCTTGGAATAATTCAGTGCTGTACATTAACCTTCCAGGAACAACGTGATAATAATATGATCTAAGAGCTGGTGGATTCTTTAAATATATAATTAAAATGGACAGAAAAAACATTTGCACACAAATTGATTATAACTTAGTTATAATCAATACTTAAGTGTTTAAACTAATGTTTTGAAAATAAAAGTTAACAAAAAATATATCTTTTTCACATTTTGAATACCATAAAACACAAAAACCCAAATTAAACAAATACAAAACAACTATTTCTAAGAAATTAAAGAAAGATTAAATAAAAAATAAATAATGTTTGAGATGCGCAAAATAGATACATGAAATAACATAAAAAATCTTCGCTGCTGTCTTCAGAAACCGACCGTGCTGTAGATAGTCGGAGCAAATGCATTTTGCATGTCTTCTAAGCATACAAATTTTTGGCATTTTCGACAGGTATATTTGGTTGGCCCATTTTTTGTCTACTACACTAAAAACAACCACTTCGACGATAAGGTTGTGGATATGGGGCTAGAAAAATTTTTTCTTCAATGCGGCAATTTTTTTTCTTGACCTAACTGATCTAGGAATACGTTCTATAAAATACGAATATAATACGATCTAGTCCCATACCAAGAGCTTCTAAAAAACGTCTTCTATGCATTTTATCTTATTAGATTTATATTTGTTTATTACAAATGAATTACTACCGGCTACATTAATTGCAGAATAAAAAATGACCACAGGCCTTCGGCAAGTGAATTTAACACAATTGTAGGCGGCACATATTTTATAAACTAAATCTCCTTTGGATTTATTATAGTCAATGATGATTTCTGGCTTGCTTGTTAATTCGGCTAGCAAATCCTTATGATACATCGTTAAGATTAAAATGACGTTTTTATTTTTTCTAGATATATATGTCACAATCATACATTTTTCTCTAAAAGCAAACATACTTGTTTTTTGTGGTCTCTTAGGATCAGTAAATTGAAGTGTAAGCTCTGTTTTAGTTTTTCTCATAATGCATATCATAGTCAGGTGATGTTCGTTTAAAAGAAGATCGGTCAAGATAAGACTCATCAAAAAATTGTTTATTGTTACATTTCTGCGAGAACCAGATATAGGGCTACAGAGGCGAGAAACGAGGGAACTATTCCAGGTGGCTGTTGTCCAACGTACACCTCTAGATTTGCGGTAGAAGCAAACTTAGCGTCTATTAATTCGTAGATTTTTACGCCGTATTTATTAGGTTTATTGGGCAGATATACCTTAAAGCCGCACTTGCCATGAAAAGATTCCAGTTTTTCATCTACGGATGAAATATGCTAAATTTAACTGAAACGAATTGAAAAATTCTCTGACAGCTGCCAATTTGTCATATTTTTGCCTCTTTAATCATGTTCCTTTATCATCAAAACGGATGTGTCTGAGCAAAAACTTAAACTGTACAAGGGACATTATCAATCTAAAAATCTCTGGCGATAAGTCGTTTGTCCTAAAGAGATCTTCTACATTTCTGTGGGTATTTTTGGTTACCCCAGTTTATATATAAAAGACCTAATAGTGCCTTGAGTTCTAAAATATCTGTCTTTTTTGCAGATTTATTACTGAGATTGTAAGAATACAGTTTAATAAATATATTCGTGTTTTCAAAATCTCTTAAGTAAAAAAAAACAACTCCAAATCTTTTATGCCCTTTTCATATATCCTATTTCCCTAGTTACTCCAGAAATTGTTACCTTTATTAAATTGTTACTACGAGTTCGTATCCTGCGGTTTCCTAGATGTTTTTTCCACTAAGTTGTTTCATCCTTACCAATTAAATGCGGCACTCCTTGTGAAACATTCAAGACTTCTGAGATTGGCTCCTTAATTTCTTCTTCCATGTCGGTGTCGTGGTTTTGCATCTTTTTAAAATCTCCTTCCAAACTAGCATCGTCATCGTCAGGTTTAACTTCTGGCTCAGAATCAAAGAGAAATTTTGCAAGTTTTTCAAAACTCAGAAAAGTTGCTTTTCAAACCTCATATTCAAAAAATCTGTAAAAAAATAAGTTTATATCCATCAAATATACAGAAAACATAATCAGTAGATCAGTCCCAATTATAAATTACAGAAATATTTTTTATTTAACCCAGAAATAAAATATTTCTTACCTGAAGATTTGTGACAACTTGTATAACGTGCGGATTCACGATCTGCAATTTAATATTCGCTCCGTGCGTGACTGATGCGACACCTACCGCCTTCATCTGACAATTTTGGAGTCCCAATTTTCAGGTTAAATATATGACATATGTTTGACATTGTTAAATACATGCGAAATTGACAATTATTAATAAATTAGTTTTTTAACTATATTTTTTCAGTTTATGTACAAAATAAATGTAGAATTAAAAACTGAGTTTCTCAACATTCATCATAATATATCTTTTCAACCCCAAACGGAAAAGAAAGGGAAAAATCTAGTACTGGCAAATCAAGTTTTTCACGCAAAAGAGCATATAATTAAAAACAATAATAGTAAAAGTTATGATATAAAAGCTAAAGTCATCTGCAGTTAGCTTGAAGCCTTACGAAATATCATTCAAGGTAAATTATTTAAATTTTTCCTATTTCAATTGCATAAAAATGAAATTATGTGATATTTACTTTTTCATATTAATAGCACGAATTCATCTTTTTCTTTTCCCTAATTTATATGTAATCTTTGGGAACCTATAAAAACTACACTCACTGTTTTTGCTATTATTAGCAGAATTAAATACACAACATGTATTTGCACACATTTTTGATAAAACTTATGCGTAAAAATATTTTGTCCAATATTCCAATTTTGTCATATTTCGCCGCTACGCACGCTGGCATCGTTTCAATGTACCCCTACCATGGTCACGCACGGAGCGAATAGCAGCAGAACTAAATACACTAGACAACTCTTAAAACTGTACTGATTCATAAAAATCAATTAAGATAAATTAATCGTCAGAAATCGACAAATAATTTGACAAGCGGACTCATAGTCCGCATGTTAACTGCAAAAGGTTAATAAGAAGTGATTATAAATTTTTCTATATAATAATAGAAAATTCAGTTCAGTCTGAAACAATACTTGTCTGGAAGGTATATTAAGGTTTAAACCAGAGACACAATGGTGAGCTTTCGGTCTTAGTTCTGTAGATCTAGGATGAAGAATATTTTAATAAAAACTTGGGAATTGAAACGCACCAATCGAAATGACAGAATTTGGTACCAAAAAAAGGGTAAAAATAAAGGGCGTCACCTTGTCTTTTGGAGAGGGATGAGGAAAACTCGGGACTTGACCTATGAGATGATTGGTTTAAGAAAGATTAAATAATGACAAATATGCAAACCTTTCTAAGAAAACCAAAATACAGACATAGTCAGAAAAAAGAAACAAAGACGCTTACCTTAGAAAGAAAATTGAAAAATTCAAAAATTGTCTTGAACTGTTGGAAAACGGTCTTTGAAGCTTCTTTGTCAAGTATTTAGTTTATTCTATCTATGATTAGACAAAGTTCTATTGAGGACAGTAAAGTTGGCTTTTTGGGGGGTTCAGATCTTCCGGATCGGAAGATGGAAAAATACAGAAGAGAATAACACAGACAAACAGAGCTTATTTTTTCCTCTTTCATATATTTCGGTCTAAAAAGGTCCACCGAAATATAAAGATGAGAATGTATAAAATCTTAATTCGACCCATAGCATGCTATGGTCGAAAAAGTTTCCGATCGCAAAAACAAGAAGACCTAGAAAGGTATGCCGAACAACGAAAAAAAGTAAAGAGAATTCTAAGGGAGCGCAAACGAAAGTATATTAATGATAAAATTAAGCGCATTGAAGAAAATTACAAGAAAAATGAAATAAAAAAAATTTATAAAGAAGTAAAATACATTAAAACTGGGTACCAGGGAAGAACGATAAATGTAAAAGATAAGCAAGGACACCTGATAGTGGACGAAGACCAAATATGTGAAAGGTGGAAAGAATATTTCGAAGAGATGCTAAATGAAGAAGTGACTACTGAAGAAAATTGTTATGTTCCTAAACCTCAAATGGTAATAAAAGAAATACCAAGGCCCACAAGAGAAGAAATTGAAGAAATAATAAAAGATATGAAAAATCAAAAAAGCCCCGGGGAGAGCGGCATTGTGGCAGAGAACATAAAATATGGAGGAGAGACCTTAATAAACAAACTTGGCGAGCTAATACTAGAAGTATGGGATGCCGAAAAAATGCCTCACGAATGGAATAAGTCGATTATAATTCCTATACACAAAAAGGGAGATAGAACTGAATGCGCAAACTATAGAGGAATATCTTTATTAGAAGTAATTTATAAAGTACTCGCCATACTAATTAAAAAACGATTAGAAATATATATAGAGAAGAATCTAGGAGAATACCAGGGAGAATTTCGAAAAGGAAGATCAACAAGTACTTTTCATTGATTACAAAGCGACCTACGATACAATAGACAGAAACAAGTTAATAGAAACACTAAAAGAATTCCAAGTGCCAGAAAAAATAATAAGATTGGTAAAAGTGACAATTAGACAAACCATTTATGCTGTGAGATGCAACGGTACAATCTCAGAAAAATTTGAAGTGAAAAAAGGTGTTCGCCAAGGAGACCCGTTGTCTACATTGCTATTTAATATAGTTCTAGAAAAAATTGTAAGGGATAGTGGGATAAATAGGTCCGGAACTATTTTATACAAGGAGTACCAATGATTAGCATACGCTGATGACGTGGTTCTTATTACAAGAAATGGAAAAGAGCTATCAAATATAACAAAAAGATTGATTCGGGAAAGCTCTAATATGGGACTGAAAATTAATATTAATAAATCGAAATACATGGAAATCTCGAGCAAAAAAGGAATAAACACCAGGGAATCCTTTAAATTGGAGGTGGAGATGGATCAGTTGTAGAATTCGAGAAGGTGGATGAATATATGTATTTAGGTACTCTTATTGATCAGACATGTAAGGAAGAAACTGAAATCAACCTGAGACTGACCAAGAGCAACAGGTGTGCTGGAGCCATGAGCAAAATAATTAAGGCCAAAGATATATCTCGTAATACAAAAATAAGAGTATATAAAACTATAATTAGACCCACAATGCTATACGCTGCCGAGACATGGACTATGAACAAAACCATACAGAATACATTGGAAGCATGGGAAAGAAAGATTCTTCGCAGAATATTTGGTGGAAAAGTAGTAGAGGGAGAATGGAGAAGACGAACTAATGCAGAAGTGTATCATTTGTATGCTACAATAACAAAAGTGGTAAAAAAACGTAGACTAGAATGGCTCGGTCATCTAGAAAGAATGTAAGGTGATAGACTAGTCAAGAATATTGCTTGGAGAGTACCTGAGGGCAACAAAAAGCAAGAGGAAGACCAAGAAAGAAATGGAGAGATGTAGTGATGGAAGATGTCAGAGAGAAGGGAATCAGAGATTGGAAGCTGTTAACTAAGAATAGAAAATGATGTAAATGATCCATCCAGCAATGGGCCTAAAAGGCCTGTTAACGCTGTACATACATACATACAAGAATGGGGGAGGAGAGGCTACCAAAAAGAGCACTGAATGCTATAATGCTGGAAAAGAGACCAATTAGAAAGCCAAGAAAGCACTGGGAAGACACAGTATACAGCGATTTTAGGAGCTCGTGTATGAACAAGATTAGTCACAGTCAAGCAAGTGTGGAGGCAAAATATAAAGGAGGCATGGCTCAATTTGGGATGTAGTGCCGTAGAAGAAGCAGATCACTTAGCTCAAGACAAACTGTTTTAAAAATATTTCAATTAATTCAATGTAAGGGTACTATCTCTAGAGAAGTCTAGTTCCATTAGGTTTTTGTGATAAGATTATTTGCTCCAAATTGACTTAGAATAAGTTTCAGAATTAGTAGTCTTCTTTTGTGAAGACCCCTTATTGACACTCTATATGTTATTTTCATATGTATTCAAATCTTCCCTAATGATGACTCGTTCATAACCTAATTAAAGAAGGACATAAATTTATCTCAAACGTGTTAAATTTGGCAATAAATTTAATTTTTAGGCGTCGTTGTTTCTGGAACGGCGTCGCCATTATCTTTGTTTTTCTCGAGATCAGTACGTGGTGTAGTGCGGTGTGGTGTGGGGATGCGATGTGGCTGTTTGTCTTCTATCAATCTCAAATGTAAATATTAACGGAAGGATCGAGTTCGATCGATCCGTAAATTATGGAATCCGTCATCGTAAATAACTATATTTTATAGCATAGTAGCGATTAAATGAATTATATTTTATTGTATTTATAAAGTGTTAGTATGGGCGACAAAAACCATATAGAAATAAAATATTACATGAAATAAATCACTAAAAAGATTTTAAAAAAGTAGCAAATCCTATGGAGTTGCAACATAAACAACAAAAAGTTATAATTTTGAACAGAAATCGGCTTTGAACAAAAATGCATTGATCGCATTTGGTATGACTGTTGTAAAATTCTTTATCGTGTACTTTCAAGGGCACATATTGCATTGCTACAGGTGGTTGGTCGTCTTTTTTCGACATTCATAACGATCGTCTTCTTCTTCTTTTTCTTCTTCAAGTGCCCTGTCCGTTGCGAACGTTGGCTATTAACATGGCAATTTTGATCTTGTTTGCGGCGCTTCTGAATAGTTCGACCGATGTGAGCCCGAACCACTTTCGCGGATTTTGGAGCCACGAGTGTCTTCTCCTGCCTGGCCCTCGCTTACTGTCTATTTTTCCCTGGACAATCAATTGTAGCAGACGGTATTTATCGTGTCTCAATATGTGACCTAGATATTCAAGCTTTCTTTGTTTAATTGTATTCACGATTTCTTTCTCCTTTCCGATTCTTTGGAGTACCTCTATTTTGGTGACATGTTCGGTCCAGGATATACGAAGAATGCGTCGGTACACCCACATTTCGAATGCTTCTAGTTTTCTTGTTAGCATCTCCGTCAGCGTCCAGGCCTCCACGCCATACAGCAAGATCGGAAAAATGTAGCATTTAACTAGACGTAGTTTAAGGGGAAGAGACAAATCCTTGCTTATGAGGAGCTTTTTCATATTGCTAAATGCTGCTCTAGCTCGTTTTATTCTCGCCTTAATTTCTATGGTCTGTTCCCATTTTGTATTTACGTTGGTGCCAAGGTACACATAAGATTCTACATGGTCAATTGGTTTGTTACTTATCCGTAATTGTCGAGCAGGTTGTTGCTTTTTGCTTATCACCACTTTGTCTCCTTGAAGTTGAGGCATAGGCCGTATTCCTCACTAACTGAATAAAGTCTTTCCATTACTTGTTGTAATTCGTCTATGGTACTGGCAAGGATCACCGTGTCGTCGGCATATCTTACATTGTTCGTTAACTCGCCGTTTATTTTTATGCCCTCATTTACATTTTCCATACATTTGTTAATTATTTTCTCGGAATACATATTGAATAGGAGTGGGGATAATATACACCCCTGACGGACACCTCTTTTGATCTGCACGCTTTCAGTGAGTTCGTTGCCAATTTTTGCTCTTGCTGTTTGACCCCAGTATAGGTTTACCACAATTCGAATGTCCTTGTCGTCAATACCTGTCTTTCGCAGAATACCTATCAATTGTTCATGATTGACATTGTCAAATGCTTTTCTAAAATCTACAAAGCACAAATACACGTATTTATCAATGTCTCTTCACCGCTGTATAAGCACCTGGAGAGCAAAAATTGCTTCTCTAGTTCCAAGTGCTTTCCGAAAACCAAACTGCGATCTATCAATATTTGACGTATAATGACAATAACGATCGTCGCCTTTGGAAATTCCCATTTTCCGAAATTTGATCTTTATCTTTTTACTCCCGCTCTCAGTTTATGTAGGGACCTTCACGTGGTCCAGGCGATACTGTGGCCATGAAGTAGACTTTCCGATGTTTATTCAGTCTAAGGAAGGTATAAGGCCCTTTCCAAGCGTGACATGATTAATGCTCTCTGATGGGATAGTAGATGTTTTCAGAAAACTCTTGTGTGATCGCAGTCTTCGTTGGGAGTGGACATAACTGTTGAATGTTTCTCGTTTAGAAGCCAGTCTCTCTTAGGTGGCAACTACATCCTTTAGTATGTCTCCACCAGGAGGGATGCCTGCTTAGATATGAACCTTGTCCATAGGCGTTGGTCACAAGCATCAAATTATGATTCTACATGTTTCGTTTAGGGACATGTCCACTTGTTTTGCATGGTCGGATCTATATTATACTGGACAGGCATGTTCATCAGGCAAACATGTTAAATCTAACCTAAAACTTACAACTAAAATTTTAAAAGAACAAATGAATCAGAGGATAAGTTTAGTAGATGAAGAACAGGGTTTTGTAAGATCGTGTACAGTAGCAATATTTCTCATAAAACAAATTACTGAGAAATCCCTAGTGTATAATTGACCAAAATTTCTGTGTCTGACTTCAAGAAATCATTTGACAAGACAAGACTCAATGATGTAATCCATTTTCTGCATAATAGAGAAATTTCATTAAATACTATAAGAATTATTGAAAACATCTACCAAAACAACAAAATGAAAGTGAGAATAGATGGAAAACTTACACAATCTTTAAAAATAGACAGCGAAATTAGACAGATGGACTCATTGAACCCTATGCTCTTTAATTTAATTATTGGATGAAATCATCAACAGCGTTAACAAAAGAAGAAGATACAAAATGGGGAACAACGGAGTAAAAATACTCTGTTACGCAGACGACACAATACTGATAGCCCAAGATGAAGATAGTCTACAAAGACTGGTCCACATATTCAACATAAGAGCAGAAGAATTTGACTTCTGAGAAAAAGAATGACGTTATCATCTCAGAAAACTAAAAGAATAGTCATCAGAAAAGAACCAAGCAGACTGAGGTAGACGCGCGTCGTCGAAATAGCAAGAGATAAATCACCAATCTGCAGAAGAGGTATCGGACGACTGCGCAAAAGATGGAGTGACATCATCAGCAGAGTAGTACAGAGCCAAAGCTGTCATCTTGAAGGTTTGTGAGTCTGATCGCCAGGAAGTTCCAGTTAATTTCCTTATATTGTTGTTTATTGCGGCCATTTTCAATTTGGGTTTTTGACAGTGTTTCTTAATTGTTGTAAACCCGTTCAAAATTATACCCAGGTACGTCAGTGTAAATAAATGGTCCAGTTGATCGTCTCTCCAGATTATGTCCAAAGTTTTGTGTACTTTAGGGGGAGATTGGTCGTTAAATATTAGATAGTAGTGGAGGAAATACGCTTACGTATAGTAAACCGTTTTTTGGATTAATGAAAGGCTGCGTTAATACCAAAAATCCACAAAATACATACGGTTCTAAAAAAAATTTAATATTATTCATGTTTGGAAGAAGTCTTTTGTGATGATTCAAATTTTCTTTACGAGAAGTTGATGGTTGGCAGGGTCATATGCGACTGTCAAGTCAACTAAGGTGACCTTTTATTATATATCCTGTGTATGGCAGAAAGCCTGGCCGATACTGCATTTCCCCAATTCAAAACTCGCTTGGCAATCAAAAGGGATTGCACGCCGTTCGTGATCCCGTAAAGGATGATTCGTTCCATGGTTTGGTACGTGTGGCCAAAGCAAAGATATTAGTCTATAGTTTTTAGGATCAGAAGTGTTTTTGTATGGTTTAAGAATCGCTATAAAGCGCGCTTCTCCAGACCTTCAGGATCTTGCATGAGTTTATGCAAGTATTGTAAAAGTTAAGAAGCTACTTTGTGTAGTTAAACCAAAGTATTATATTTGTTTGATACTTATGTATGACATTGAGGCCCGCAGCTTTTCTTTGGCTACATCTTTGGATTGCTTGATGCGTCTAGTTCAAATATTGTAATAGCTGTCTCAAAGTTGCCTATTTCAAGCTACTCTCCTCGTTTTATAGTGGTATGAGATTTTAGTGGAAAATATTCCGCTTTACCTTCAGCGGTCAGTGGGCTATTTGATTGGATGTAATATTGGAGTGGACGCTGTTCGTCGTAGGATCTTTACTTAACACCTCCATCAGATTCCATGCCTTGACGCTGCTTCTGATATCAGAGATACGAGCTGCTGTCCAGCTGTTTCTTCGTCGAAGACTGGAAGTCTTGTGGCAAGAGTGACAAGTTCTAGTTAGTACGAAGTCAGTTAGCGACTTACAAGATTAGTTTTGGACTTAATAATTTTATTTGTATTGAAAATTAGTCGGTCAAAATGGTTCTCTCTTTAGACTCCTTACATTGGAAGATAAAGAGCAAAATTTAGTGGAAAGATCTTCTAATATGTTTTTGTTGGCGTAATAATAATTCTTGTTTTCAGGAATTCTCCGAGAACCAAAATATTATAACTGTTCAGAAAAAGATTTTCAAAAACTACCTGTGCTCTTATTGTATTAAAGTAACGTTTAATAGCAGATCAAGTTTTAAAGGAACCGTCCTAAGATTAATAATATTCGTGTATTTGATGTAGTCGTGAATTGAGACAACAATCTTCCATACTAACATGGCGGATTTATTTAGAAAGTGGATCATTTCCAATAAATCCGCCTTTCAGTGACTTATTTATGATCTCATCGATGGAATGAGTTCCAAGTGGCCCAACTTACATACAAACAACCTTTCAGCCTTTCAGTTTTCGAGATTATTTGTAAAAAGTCGAGTTGTCCATCACAGCAAAGCGGCGATTGATTAATCGTGTCAATATTTATACGGCACAGCCTTCTGGATGACACATTGATGTGCCGCAATTGGATTGATATATGCTCGATGATGCACGCTCTTGGTTTCGATCAAAATGTAATGTTCTATGCGTTATATACCATCTGTATACATATTGTCTACTGTGTGTATAAAGATCATCGTTTTTTATGCGATCAGTAGCGTGCTAATTTATACAATAAAGACCTTTTCTTTCAATATATAGACATTAAATAAATCTCCATAAATGAATTTTATGAGAGCAAGAAAAACAACGAAGATCGGTTCATTTAAAACCAAAAATCAGAAATTACTATTTAAATGGGAATAAGTCACAATTAAAGGTTAAAGTAAGTTTATTGACGTTTCAATTTCTACTTCGAAAATCGTTCTCAAAGTACAAACATTAGTCAATTGTGAATAATAATAAATTTTTTACGTACTTTAACCTTTAATTAACCTTTTAATTCCCATTTAAATAGTAATTACTTTAAAATGCCACAAGAAACTAGCTTCAGAATAAAAGTCAGAACATGTTCTTCTTGTCTTAGCGTAAAAATATTTTGCTTATTTTTGATCTTAAAAAGGTATCTTAAAAATTCAATAACATCATTAGTTATCTGGTCTATTGGTTTATAAAGACTACATTGAGCATACTGCTACTCTCTCCTGAAATATTACATTATAGCTATGAATTTGTAGAACGTTATTCGGTATTATTGGCTTCAGTAATGTCTTAGAACCACAAAAGATATCAAACGGTTTTTAAATCAACAACAATTAAAATTTTAGATTAAAATCTTGTAAAAGAAAAAAGATAATAAGAGATGTATGATGGTGATAAAAATGTGGGTGGAGACATGAAGAAAATGTTTTAGAAATTATCACAAAGTTCATATACTAAGATGTTTTAATGTTTCGGTTAGCAAATATACACCCACAGGGTGAAAATTTAAATCTGGATGACCCGAAAATCCAGAAATAATAATTTAAAACCACCCAAGAAAAGACTTTTGGTTTGATAAAGAATGTAAGAAAGCAATAGACAAAAAAATAAACCATTCATGCAGTACACACGAGAAAGATGCGGATGATTTAAAGAAGAACGAAAAAAGGAAGACAAAATTTACAGCAGAAAGAAGAGATGATGCAAAAACGACCAAATACTAAAAATGAAAGAGACTTTGTTGATCAAGGGTAATACTAAAGAAGCATATAAATATCTTAAACTTCTTAGAGAGGAATATAATCCACGCACAAATTGTAGAAATAGTGAAGAATAAATTATCAGTGACAATGAAGCCATAAAATCAAACTGGAAAAACTACTTTAAAGGTGTGATACGAACAAAAACAAACAAGCACATCTCATGCTGTAGCAGAACTGGAGATCACACAAGACTACCAATTAATATACCCAACCACACTAAATAAAATAGTGGATGATATTAAAGCACTGAAGAATAATAAAGTACCAGGTATTGATAACATACCAGGCGATATCTGCAAAATTGTATGATACACACTAATTTGTAGAGTTCATAAACTAACAACAGACGTACAGAGCACAAAAAAAAATTCGTCGGACTGGAAAAAAGTCATTTTATACCCAATCTACCAGAAAGGAGACAAACTCATTTAGAAAAATGGCAAAGGCATATCCTTGCTCTATAAAAAGTATTTATATGGGTCACAAACAGGAAATTGGATCACTTAACAGAGCAAAAAAAAATTCCAGTCGGGATTCAGGACAGCTATGTGGAAAATGGTAATACTGGATACAAAAACAGTAAACCTTTTCAATATATTTGAAAGAGAGATATTGAGAAGGATATTACCACTTTCGTTAAGGATCACTCAGACGATCAGATATAAATATATATATATATATATATATATATATATATATATATATATATATATATATATATATATATACATATTGAGCTTTCGAAGGCAATTTTATATAAGTCCTATCTTCTTTATCAACCATTTTCCATCCACTCCTGAATGTAGGTCTCTCCCAATTGCTTCCATCTTTCTCTATATTGCGCCAATCTAATACACTGTTTGCCTACCACTGCTCTTATGTCATCTACCCATCTTTTTTGAGGTCTTCCCATGCTTCTTGTTGTCGTCCTTGGTCTCCATTCTAGAATTCTCCGTGTCCACCTGTTGTCATTATATCGGGCTACGTGACCTGCCCATAAGCCCTATAACATCACCAATTCCAGATTCTATTCTAATAAATTTCGATCAAACACCTTATATTTTTGTCACAAGGTACACTTACCTGTTTTATTTTCAAAAATACAGGACACATATCATCCCAATGCAATAACAGTTCAGTAACGGAATCAACTCATATTGAGTCAAACAATGAAGTACTACATCAAACAGCTTCAACAAGTATACTACACAAGGTACCAAACACCCAGCAGTCATCAAGTTATCCATTATCAAATCCAAACATATCACCTACACCTACAAATCTCCATGACAAAGAAATTACTAACGCTCCTACTCATAACAACACTTTCAATCAACCTCATTCAGTAGCAATTCCGTTTTCACAAACTTCGGAAGCAGTATCCTCCAATCTATCAGCTCCTTTTTCATTAGATACAACTGCAAAAAATTCTAATAAAACTGATACATTAAGACAATTTTCTGAAACAACCATTTCAACCAATCTTACAAAAAAAACTTCAAGCTCGAGTTCTATCACTACGAATGAGTTTGCTCCAGTACTTCCAAATGTAATAAACCCACAGCATCTAAGTGAAATCTCTAATAGCAATTACGAAAACGCAAGTTCTTCCATAAAACGCAGTATTTGAAGTATCGAGTTGAATGTTGGTAACAGATTCGGAGTTAGATAATACTGAACAATTGTTTTACAGAAGAGTCACTATCTAAGTCAGAAATCTCTTTCTCTAAATGGTTGTGTAGTTTCTTTTGAAGTTTTGTAAACTTGCTTTTTGTAGAACTGTCATTTGCATATTGATAGCTGCTTTGTAAAAGATAGAGTAAACCATCCATATCAGTTGTAAATTCTTTGACGACGCTAATAGTGTCGGAGGAGCCTTGGAAACTCAAACCCTCTAAACCAAAAAAACCGCGCTCATCTAAAGTCCCATCTACACGGGAAACTCTTGAAAATGTCATTGTAATCATACCCCACCATACGTTTTAAATTACCACCAATTGTCCTTACTGATTGATAATGTCCAAGGCTCCTCCGACACTATTAGCGTCGTCAAAGAATTTACAACTGATATGGATGGTTTACTCCATCTTTTACAAAGCAGCTATCAATATGCAAATGACAGTTCTACAAAAAGCAAGTTTACAAAACTTCAAAAGAAACTACACAACCATTTAGAGAAAGAGATTTCTGACTTAGATAGTGACTCTTCTGTAAAACAATTGTTCAGTATTATCTAACTCCGAATCTGTTACCAACATTCAACTCGATACTTCAATGGAACATTGATGGATTTTTTTCATCGTCTCCCTATGCTACAGCTTCTTTTATCTAAATATTCTCCAGATATTATTATTTCTTATAAACATGGAAGAAGCGTCCAATTTTTATGGTTTCCCTCACACGTCAGAATAACAGGAAATGAAGAAGCTGCCAGGACTGCACGAGAGGCAATTTTAAGTGATTTGTCAAAGCCGATAGACAAGTGCGTTTACAGTGACTTAGAAGCTTATTTTAAAAATAAAGTGTGGTGTTTGTGGCAAAATGAGTGGTCTCAAACTAATTCCAATCTAAATAAAATCAAAAATAATGTGTCTCAGTGGTTTCCATCGTTGCTCAATAGACGAGAACAAATTGCGGTTGCGCGTTTACGCCTAGGACATACCAGATTAACGTACTCCTACCTTTTCACAAAGAAAAATCCACCTATATGTGATCAGTGTAACGTCCGATTAACAGTCGAACATTTTTTAACAACTTTTAGTAAATATGACCAAGACAGCGCTACATAATCCCAAACGCTCTACTACAGGCACTAATAACCTTTTGGTGGATGCGACATCTTTTTCTAATAAAAAAAAGAAGCAATTAGACACGGCAGAGACAAGACCTGACACATCTAAAACAAGACGACTACTAGAAACAATAGAGATGAAAATACTTCGACGAATATCAACGAAAAGTCTGTTGGATGCCTTCTATCTTCTAGTTTTTAGTAAGTAAGAAAATGCAAATGTATACAAAAAATAATTTTGTAAGTAGTATCTAAAGTTAATGCTTTAAGTGAAAGATTGAATGGGCCAAAATATTTTGACCATATACTCGTTTTGGTACTCGTTCTGGGAAGATTAGATGTATTATAATAAGCAACAGTCATGATAACTCTATTGCAACAATAAAAACTCACCTTAGAGTAGATATAAGATGAAATATAATCTGAATACGTAGCCAATATGGATATGGGATTGAAAATGTATTAAAGAAAATTTTGAAATCACAAGTAGACGCTGAAAAATTGGAACCCAGTAAACATCAAGAAAGTCAATATAAATTAGCTTAATATCAGCATATTATCAAAGGAAAAAATAACAAAATAGGAACATCTCAAACATAAAACGGTGGAGCAATATGAGTAACACACTGTAAACTCTATTAGAGGTATTTTCATCTTAAAAAAGGACCTTTTCATTTGAGGCTCCACCCCAGTATTCTCTTTTCTTCCGATAGTGGTTAAACAAGAGATGTTTAAATAGATAGATTAGTATGATGGAAGCAATTAAATGACCTCCAAGATCACCGGAGTTCAATCCGTTCGACTTTTTTTTTTAGAAAACCTTAACTTTGTTATTTATACAACACGACACATTATTAATTCTATGTGGCTAGATATTTAATAGGACTCATTTCAGTTTTTATTGATTTTAACAAAATTATGACTAATTATTATATCTTAGTCTCAACGGCGACTATGAACTTCGATGTATCATTGACGCCAGCTATAAACTGTAACAATAAAACCATCTTCATCAATATTCCGCGACGTTGAAGAGATTTAAATATTTTGACACTTTGATTATTTGTATCGCGTCAATTAGTGACGTCCAGTCAAAACACAAGCTTCCGTCTATTTGTTTGCGTATGCGTTCTCATACAACAAACTTAATGAAATATTAATGTGTGACTGCATTTGTTACTTGAGGATAAAACGAGGGCCGGACGAATATTTTCCATTATTGCAGGAGGAAAGCAATAATTAGCATAATGGAAAAAAATGGTTTTTATAAATGTGAAAAATGTACAAAAGCTATATTTTATTTGTTTCAATATCTATACACAAAAATATTTTTTACTAACATATGTGTTACTATCATAAACAAAAGTAATAAATCATTAATCAATTTCGCAAATTTTAGTTTTTTTAAGCTTTATAAAAAATATAGTACTAATAATAGAATAATAGAAGTAAACTAAATAATCTAAGAGTAAAACACTGAAAACTTTTATTTTCTACAGTTCCACAAAATGTGTAACAATTTATTTACACTACAGCTGTTTTGGCAGAGTGCCTCCTTCGAGTAATGTAATTTTGATATGCGTCTACAATTTGTAGTCTTTTTTTTAATGCCTTTTATGCTTTTTTAAAAGCACTTTTATGTTCGGCTATACGTTTGTTGAAAGTTCTACTAGTTTGACCAATGTAAGTTTTTCGGCAGTCGTCTCATCTGAGCTTGTGTACCCACAGTGTAAGTGCTTTTTCTTTTAGTTCTTATTGTTCTCAATATATTTGCTTTTGTCTATTGTGGTAAACTGATTGTGTAAAACTCTAAAAGAAAAAACTGGATGGAATTGGGCAAAAGTCATTAGGTTTTTTCTCTGGTGGTTGAAAGACTAATTTTCTTTTTTTTCTGGTAATCCGGTCTGCACGTGCGTAAGTCAATATTTAATTTAAATTTTAGCGTACTAACTACTATTTATCCGTAAAGTTACTAACATCCCAGTAAGAGAAAAACATTACAAATATCGAAATCCTTAACAAAAACAAAGGAGAAATTTCTGTAAAATCTTACTCAACGAAAGTATCAATGATAGATGTAGCAGTACTTGGGATTATATAATATTATTATTCTTAGTTACACACCAAAAAAATTGAGCAGTAGTACTTCTTTTATAGTTTTCTACTTCTTCTTGATGTGCCTAAGATCGGTCAAACTGGTAGAAGCTTTAACAAACGAATAGCAGAACATAAAACGGCTTCCAATAATAGAAAAACAGATTCTACATACGCACTTCAATTTCTAGATCGCAATCATTCTTTTAACGACGAATTTAAAATTCTTCACATTCAAAATAAAGGCCTTAAGCTATTCTTGTTAGAATCTATGAAAATCAACAAATTAAAAAGCACAGCTATAATTCTGAATGACCAACTGGAGACAAACACTTCTCCACTCCTTAACCTATTTCGTTAGAGACTATAAAGTGTAAACGCATGCCAAAAATAGATCACTTGAAAAAGGCAATCAGCCGAAACAGCTGTAGTGATAATAGTTAAAATAAAATATTTGTGGAAGTTTGAAAACAAAGTTTTCAGTGTTTTATTGTTACATAAAATGAATTTCCATCAAGTAACGGTCGGATCCATCAATTATTTAAAAAGATATTTCTTTGGTACTATTTGTCCTGAAGAAAAATAAAATATTGTTAATAGCTTCTTCACTTTATCATAATACAGAGTTTGACCAAAAATCAAATAAACCTGAAATTATAGACTTTTGTAATCACACAGAAGTTGCGTGGAATGATTGACGAAATGTCTGCGTTATGTATTGTGTCTCGTAATAGCAAGCCATGGCCTCTAACATTTTTTTTTATCACTGCTTAATATTGCAGGAATAAATAGTTATGTTATTCATCAACATAGCAAGCCAACTGAAAAACTAAAACGAAGATTTTTTTTAAAACTTGGTTTGGCACTATCAGAATACCATTACAAATAAGGGCAAAACTAAAAAAAAATGACAGCGTAGAGGACATTCAAAGAACTTTCTAACAAGAAATAATGAACAACATCAGATATGGAGCGTGCCCCCCTGGAAAGGACAGAAAGTGTCAGAAGACATGTGACATTTTTCTTTGTCTTGAACATTGTATATATTATTATTCAAAATGTGCAACAAATTGTTAATTATGCTATTTAAACAAAAGTTTATTTTTTTTGCTTTAACTCTAAACTAGAAACAGCCATTTAAGTTCAACAAATCGGTGTAATATAAGCAACTTTAAAGATAGGGCATAGAAAAACAATATGTTGGTTATTTAACGCATTCTTCAAAAATTCTGACTTAATACAACATTGCCCGTAGGAGTAGAAATATCACCGATTATTGCAAGACTTTTATAACTTTAATGTCTTAAAGAGCGGACAAGTCAATAGTTTTATGTGTCTCCTCTGGATTCTATGATTTATATTTCCAATATAAAAGGAAATCAAAATGAATCACTACCGGACCCAAGAAGAGAATAAATCAGAACGAATGCGTTTGATGAAATCAATATGAGACCCTGCCGTTTTGTTGAGAAAATTGAGATGAAGTATGTAGATTTTTCAACACGAAAGAAATTTATTGTTTAAGTAGATATATGTAAATAGATTAAGCTATAAAACTTAATTTTAGTAGAATGTTGTTGCTTGTATGAAAGAAAAAAACAATTAAATGATCTTCATCAATATACACAGTGAGTTTATAAAGCATGTTTTATCAAAAGCTAAAATACCAAACATATTACTCCTTCCTTGGTAGTTGATTGTGGAGGAAAACGGCTACAGGCTGTAATGGATGGAGAGGTTTGATGAGGAAGGTGAGGGCTCGAATTGGGTTGTAGAGCCATGGGATGAGAGAAAAACGTAGCACTCTGAGTTTGTGTGCCATTTTCAGTTGTGCTAATTTTATACCGTTCTTGCTGGTAACATTATGTAACTATGCTTACAAAAACTTCTGCATACATTGGTGTTTTTGAAAATGTGGCATTTGTATCTTTAGAACTATAATTGCATCTACCTTTTGTACTTTTTTATCTTCAATCTGGAGTTCATCATAGAATTGATTGGTTACTAGTTTCTCTTCTGATTGGGGCATAGATATTAATGATTGTAATATTGTGGAATTTGCCTTTTAAATGCATTTTACCTATTTTGCGGTGAAACCCAGTATTAGCCTCTGATATTCATCGGTTGCTATAAAATCCACCCAATTCTCTTTTGCTATTTCTTTTCCACTAAAATATAGACTATCATCATCATCTTTGGCTCGAAAATTCTGTGGATCTTGGCCTGCTCTAAGATTCGTCGCCATTCTGTTCGGTTTCTGGCAACATGTTGCCATCTTCTACCTTTTAATATCCGTAAGTGGGTTTCAACTTCATGTAACCACCTAATTCGCGGTCGGCCTTTGCTTTTTCTTCCTACAGGTGTTCCTGTGGTTAGCTTTTTAGTAATCGTATTTTCAAAATATAGACTATGGTCTTTTTTATTGATGCATCCATGCCCTTCGAATCTGAAGAGCTCCTTAATGTTCTACTAAACTGTTCTACACTGTTTCTACGTATTTAAGATTTGTTTTTACATTGTTTATAGCATTCGCAATGGATATATTTCATATGAACAGGTTATTGTCCTGTCGCACCTGAGTCCAATACCAGGGCTGCTGGGAAAAGGTTCTGGACCAATCTCGATTCATTTTAGCTGTAGAAGCAAGGCATTTTTCCTAACATCACAAGTAAGGCTTGTGATGTTAATATTATACTGCCCCTAATCGGCCCTAGCCTTGTTTGTTATTCAACACGGAAAGGTGAGGTTGGAATTTGAGCAGGAGAGGCTATTTAACTCATTGACTTCCCTAGTTTCACTTGTCTATAAATTAATTTTTGTACTGTGGTATAAGAAGAATATCAGAAGGTCAACTCTACGTCAACCAATTCTCTGTAGAAAGAGTGGCGCACTACAACTCCCTAGGCACCATAATAACTGAATAATGAACCAACAATCAGGAGATTAGAGCACGCATAGAAAAAGCTAGATTCACCTTCAAACGGATGGGGGACTTCTTCAAGAGTCACAACCTCTCTCTTGATACAAAAGTGAGAATGCTGCTATGCTACGTCTTCTCTGTCCTTTTTTATGGTGTTGAATCGTGGACCTTGAACGAAGATATGTGCAGAAAACTGGAAGCATTTGAGATGTGGCTATATCGGAGAATGTTTAAGATCCCGTAGACTGACCAAGTCACAAATGAAGAGATCCTCAGAGGGAATAAGAACCGAGAGGTACTGACCACCATCAAATCTCGAAAGTTACAGTTCTTCGGACATATTATGCTAAATGAATCCGAATATGCTCTCCTTCAAGCCATCCTGCAAGGAAAAATATTTGGAGAACGAGATCCAGGAAGAAGAAGAACATCTTGGTTAAAGAACTTTAGAATCTGGTTCAATACAACAATACAACAACAGCGCTTTTCTGCGCTGCTGCAAATAAGATAAAGATTGTCATGATGATCGCCAACATTCGTAACGGATAGGCACATCAAGAAGAAGAAGAAAAATGTAGAAAAACTAGTACTGCTTAATTTTTTTTGTGTTTAACTAAGAACAATAATAATATATAATCCTAAGTAATGCTACATTTATCATTTATACTTTTGTTGAAAGTTTTGAGAAAGATTTTACAGAAATTTCTTCTTTGTTTTTGTTAAGGATTTCGATATTTGTAATGTTTTTCTCTTACTGCGATGTTAGTAACTTTATGGATAAGTAGTAGTTAGTACGCTAAAATTTAAATTAAATATTGACTTACGCCAGTGCAGTGCGGCTTTTATCACGAATAGCTCACGAATTCTATGTCTGAAAAAAAAATAGGCGTAGTCAACTTTACACTCATTCCACTTAGTTGCCGAAACTTTATACTTCTCCTCTACCTATTGATAATAAGACATTGCAAGGTATATTAGAGCTTTGCAGAGGTGATCCACCTTCAATACAGCGTTTGTACCATACCTTCTTTTTTTCTTTACGATCAAAGGAGGGAACACAGACGAATAATGATATACATCAAGTCTCTAAAAGTGTACAACTAAGGGGATGGTTATATCCCCTATTGTAAATATCTGGAACTAGAGGGTGAGAAAATCTTCACCACTGTACAACGCTGTCACCACTGTAACATCCTCGATATGAACCTTAAGGATGCTTATCCCTGCGATCGGCTGCAAGGCTACTGGTCCCACTGGTCTGAGATGACTAGATTGCCTTCGTGGATTTACAAGAAGGTAGAAAAGTTTCGGGATGGGGATTTAAGGGCTTCTAGGTCTCAGGTCCTGTAAAGAGTTTGAGTCTATGGGCTTACTTTATAAGCCGGATAAATGTATAAGCCGAAATTTGGTACTCTTCTGGTCTCTGTCTGAATCGGCCGGAAGGAACATAAAAACCAAATTTAGAGTCTACAAATGTATTGAATATACTATGTGGTTTACAATTAAGTTAACAAGCTGTCAGATATAATCAATAATAACTCGTTCGGCGCGAAGGGAGACGAGAAGAGATCTTAGCAAGAAAGTAAAGGGGTGACAATCTGTACTACTATAATTTACTCGCGTTAATATATGGAATTTTGTTACCTTTCGCGTATTTAGGCTCTAGCTAATGATACGCCCTTCAGATCCTCTGGAAATCGGATTTCTTTTTCGGAGATACCGCGCTCTGTCGCGATTTTCGAACTACCAGTACCCGACACTTATACGGAACTATATCCCGTCGAAATATAACAATCGCGCGTAGTCCGCACCTGGTGTCGCATCTCGCCTTGACAGCCCCGCCCGAAGATACTGACTGACCGCGTACTGGAGGCTATCGCGTCCGAGCGCCCACGGAGCTGGCAATTAATGCCTTGAGAGCTCCCTTGATACTACTGCCGGTTGACCATTTTTTTTAGTTTTTATGTCCCGCGAACATTCCTAGTTTATTTTGCTGAGTCCTCATGATTTAAACCAGGTCGGCGCTGGTGATATTTTTCGACGTAGGTCTGTGTTTCTATTCTTTTATTCTTGACGTGACTATTTTCTTTTTTTGAACAATTGTTGCAAGTGATACTGGCTCGTCTCATGCAACTAACTGGGTCAAATTGTTTTTCTTTGTATAAATTAACATGTATACGTTACTGTGTCGAATTTATTCTTTATTTAATTTGGAATATATAATAATTATTTTGAATAATTATTATCTTTTCTATGCTACTTAGCCCTTATTTTTTCTATTCTTTATTTTCTTGCGATGTTTACATTACAAAAGTTCTAATAGCAGCGAATTTGAAGAAGATGACTTTGAGTAGAAATAAATGTAACTTATTTAGTGAAATTTAAGATATAATTATAAAGTTGCTATTAAAGTGTTTCTTTCAGAATGATCTTATATTATTTTTTCCCTAAATTGTTTCGACGCCAAATGTAGTACAAAAAAACAGAATATTTAAAAAATATATAATTTTTTGGTGATAAATTTTGAGAACTTTAAATAAACGTACTTACAAAAGTTTTGTTTTCAACAGATTTTTTTTGGATATTATAGTAACTGCTAACCAGTGTATATACGTTGCATGAGTCGATGTCATGGACTGTATGGTTGCTGGGAGGTATTAAGAATTGCCATATAAAAAAGTCGTAAATACTTACACTTGTATCATCATAATAAACAGTATTTTCAATCCATTTCCATTTCTCCGTACGTGACTTTGCATTAACATCAAGTGAATGAATCAAAGTCGTCTATATCCTTGGGACGGTAATTTCCCTACGAAGTAAGTAAACTTTGCCGATAAATTAAACAAATGAATAGCTTTAAACAGTTAATGTTGTTTAACCTTCTTGATCTTAGGCGTTATCAGGCGAAACGCCGAAGATAACAGCCGAAGGTGGTTCTGGAGGAGAGTAAAACGTAAGCAATCCATTACGGGAAAGCCTCGCGATTTTACTTTGGCTGAAATGCCCGACACCGTTTGTATTACATTTGAAGAAAATGAATTTGGTTGGATTTCTACAGGACCGGATTCTCTTCGACGAAAGTTTTTTCTCATATAAAATCCTAAAAAAGTAAAAGCGATAATTTTGTTTAACATTCACTACCATTATCTTTTTCTTTTTACTACAGCAAAAACTTTACTCTACGACCCAGTAATTACTAAGAGAATTTTAAGCTTGTGGAGTCTTACATCACATTTTTATTTACAAATAACCTCTAGAAGCTACAACAGATATTCAAATAGAAAAACTAATGTATTTTATTAACACTTGAATTAATATAATTCTGCATTCAGTGTGTATTCAACTAGGTTAAAAGATAGTAAATAGAGTTCCAGCTCCAATTATTATTAGTCACACTCTAGAAATTTCAGTTTTTTTAAAGAAAGGAATTCATTCCTGATATTTGCTACCTGTCCTTATAGAGACTACGACTTAGGTCCAGCAATCCCAATAAAGAGTTTTACATTGGCATAAAGTAAATCTGTTTAAAACTATAATATTCTATAAAATTATCAGCATCAATGTAATATAACACCAATTTACTAACATTTAAAGGTTTTTTGCCCATATATTTAGTGTCTATCTATCTATAGCCACTAGCAGCACTGATGATGGAATAGTCATTTCAGAAACGTTCTGTGTTGTAGCCTGAAATTGATCCTTTTATAAAGGATTATTTCAACTTTTTGTTTTTTATTTTAAACTTATTTTCGTCGTGGATAATAAATTTACCTCTTAATCATGCATACTCTTATGCCAAATTTGATTAAAACCCTGGGCAAACCCTAAATCTAAAAAAAAAACCTACGTTTCCTATGCCCTTTCAATGATACTGTGATTTTAGACAACTACTATCAGTGACACTGATACCACTTGGTTTAGTTGAATATTTTGTTTTAAAATCAATTCAATTCATTGTAATTTTACTTTATGGATCAACAGTCAATAATTTTGATCACAAGCTTCAGTCAGTCGATTGAATCAAGCGTGATTAACCTTTTAGAATCCCATTTGACGCTTAAATCAATGATTGACAGTGATTGATAGAAAGTTTGAATAACTGAAGTGGTTGTTCGGAGCGCTTGATCCTCTATAGTTTAGCAAATGATAAGTCAAATGACTCATGAACGTGATCAGTTGGGATTTTTGTATCGTTTAACTATCGCAATGACTGTTTACTAGGAAACGTGTCAGTAGAGGAGAAAGGGTGCGTATATAGTCTGTATATATTTAGTTTTTTCATAGTTGTAAGTAGATTACGTGTTAGAAGTGTAAAGGTGCCTTTGTGTTTAACGATATATTGTTTAATTAAATAAAAATTGTAGTACCTAATACTAGAAGCGACAGTATAAAATGTGGAAAGTTCCAACAGTTAGGACTAGAAGCTAAAAAAAATAGTGTCCAATGTGTACAAATATTTGAGAAAAACATTGTTTACCCTTGAATCAGCGGAGAAGTGAACAAAATATTTAAGAGAGAAGTGAATACAAACCAGTGTTTTCACATTGTATTAAACATTTTGTTGATCCTTGGAGCCGGAAGGACCAAAATGTTTAACAAAATGTGAAAACACTGGTTTGTTTTCACTTCTCCGCCGGTTCACTGGTAAATAAAATTGAATTGAACGCTGTGGACTGTAATTTCATTTAATTGGAACAGAGTCGATTTTACACGTCTAGGTATGTGTACACTCTTACTTTTTACTAATTCTAAAAATGAAATGAATGCGCATAACCAAGCGTGGTGTTGACATGGTTGCCATTTAACAAATCATAAAAAGTCAGAACACATTGTCTCAGCCGGAGGCAATAAGTCGTTGTAAATTTATGACAGGAGTATCGTCATCCACTGTTTACAGGATTGTCCGTCAAAAACAAAGCTCGGGTAAAGTTCATGTCCCACAGACACATCTACGAGGTTAAAAAACAATCAAATTTAATGAATATTACAATTCAGAAATAAAACGTACAGTTCATTCTTTTTATTTTTTTAAGGAAATTCCTACTCTAAACAAAATCGTTTCTGCAAAGAGTCGCGAGTTCGAGTTCCACACAAGGAAGAATTTTTATTTAATAATTATTGTTGTAAAATAATTTGGATCACAATTGGCTAATTAGATAGTGATGACTAGTGGATAATAGTTGAAATAATATGTAGATTACTTGATATTAAAAATGGCTAATTACTAGAGGTGCCGACTAGCGGTTAATAGTCAAACTATGACGTCATCACAAGGCGGCCAAGGCAGCGGCATGACCTGAGCGCGGACAAAGGTGAGCGGGGCTTGTGTAGTCAGAGGTCAGAGGTGAAGCGGCTACCCTTCTACTAATGAAGTAATTCGTCAAATGGGTCGTGAAACTTTGCGTAACATAAATTGGAATTTACTTATGCTGCGTAAAATGTCATAGTTCCGTGAAAAAAATAGAAAAATCTATTATTTAGACGAAACTTGGGTCAACGCTGGACATAATGTTATAAATATGTAAACTAACACTACTGTAACAAGTAGTCGGCAAGTTTTTATTGACGGTCTATCTTAAAGACCCCGAGGATAGGTAAAGGGCAGCGACTCAAGTGACCAATATTGGAAGTGACAGCAGCTTTTTAAAAGACAGGGGTTTAATTTTTTTATCAACAAAAACGGTGATTACCATAAGGATATAAATTCAGATCGTTTCGAACAGTGGTTTTACTATGTTCCGCAACCTGTTGAAGATAACTGCGTCATCGTTATGAACAATGGATTATACCATAGTCGCTGGAGTAAACAAATTCCCACTTCAAACAGCCGAAAGGCTGAAATGCAAAAATTGCTCTGGGAAAAAATTATTCCGTACTATGAGAATGCAGTTAGGGTAGAGTTCGTCCTAATCATATCGATTACGTAGTGGATGGAATTATCCGTACTCGTGGTGTTACTGTTTTAAGACTTCAACCATATTACTGCGAATTAAACCCGATTGAGCTAATCTGGGTACAAACAATGGGATATGTGACACTTCACAATGTAACTTTAAAAATTAAATATGTAAAGCGTCTGCTAAATACGGCTATTGATGAGATTACGCCACTAGCATGGCAGAATGCTAGTTCTCATTCTACAATTAGCGAATATAGTCTACAATAACATGATCTATTATTTTTACATCTCTATTGGCGATTTACAGATGCATTTGTATATATCTTTTCGAACTAAGTTAAAATTATACAATCTTTGAAAAAAAAACTTTGAAAAAGAAGCCACTTTTGAAATCAGAGCATAAAAAATATTCAAAATTTGCCATTTCTTAAGCACCAATTTTTTTCATTTTATTGGGCTGTGTTATTATTCCTATTTTATACTATGCAAGTTAAATTTTTGCAGCGTGAACTGTATTTCAATTCAATTCTTTATTTGGCGGAATTATTAGTTTTTTGAGTTTAATTTATTATTGTAAGCAGAAATATAATATTCTACTCTTATAATGTTGAGTGACTGCAAGAAGACAGATTTTCTTACGCGCCGCAAATGATCGAATTCAAAATTTCCTAGAATGCATGAAGAGCACGTGATTTTGGCTACATTTGACCACTTACGGCGTGTGATTTTTGATTTATGGGTTCGTTTAACATTTGCCAGACGTGAGGGTAATTATCATCCAGCATTGCGTCAATACAATTTCATAACCGTTGTACGTGGAAATTTGTTTCCCTCTCCCCCTCGTTTAAAATTGCGTATTTTTTGTTATCGAGATTAATTTATTTTGGAAAACAAGATCTAACAACATATTCTTCCCCTTTCGTTTTAGTTGAGTCTTAGGTTTCTTCTCCATCGTTGGCTATAAACTCTTTTCTAGGTGTTGTGTAAATCTATTTGCTTATTCTGTAATATATTTTATTAACTGTTTACCGATCATTTGCTGGTGCTCTAATTTGTTGTTGTTTTCTTCATACTCTTCTTTTGTCTTGTGTAAGTTTTCTGATTCTTCTCGCGTAACTATTTTCTGCAGTTTTCATAATCTCAGGGATATTCACCCAAACTTCTAATTGAATATTTCCTTTGTGTAAAATGTTCGTCCGTTCTAAATGGGACCAAAATATTAACTATTAGTGTTTTAATATCTAAAGCTTTTCCAGTCCGTTTATTTGTTGATTAATTTACGTGCAATTTATTTTGAAAATGCATATTCTATAATACAAATATTAGTGAATATTGGGATATTTCATTGTTTGACAAAGGCCGGTCCTGGCATAGGAAATCAACGATGCCAGGGTGACTTAACCTAAACTGTACTAAATTATAAAGTTATTACGACAGCATAGATCTCCGCGTTGATAGTGTGATGTTGCTTTAATTAATCTGGAATATATCGCGCGTGTGGGCCGGATCAAATTCTATCCCTGTCTTTCTCCTCCTCTCCTTCGAGGGGTACGAGGAATCATCCACAATTTGGTTTGTGCTAAAACCAAAGAAAGTTATAATTTTCTAATGTTTTATTTAAAGTGTGTTGCGTTTCTTGATCTACCATATTTTTTTGTCAAAAATAAATAATACTGGAAATATATAAAATAGTTTTTAAATATCTCCAGTATTACTTTTATTTCTAAACAGAGGCGTAACTAGCCCCACAGGTGCCTCTATGGTAAGGCAAAATTCAATTGTTTAACAAAATTTTTCATAATAATAATAAACTATGCTTAACCTTTTTTGGATGTTGCTAGAAAGGTCAACAATGATAGCCAAAGGTCAGACAGATCATCATCATTGGCTTTTACAACTATTCGTGAGTTTTTGTCGCGTTTACTATTGCCTTCCATTGATTCCGATCCTGTGCTATTATTTCCCATGGCCTTACTTCCATCTTCTCCAGGTCTTCCCTGACTGCGTCTTTCCACCTTTTTCTAGGCCTTCCTGTCGATCTTTTACCATCTGGTCTTTCCCAAAACACATTGCTAATCAGTCTGTCATCATCACTCCGTACCACGTGGCCTGCCCATCTTAATCTATTGGCTTTTATGTATCTTACGATGTTTCCTTTCCCGAAGAGAGTCTCTATTTCATTGTTGTATCTGCTCCTCCATTCATTTGTCACGCTGTCCCTGCAAGGACCATATATAATTCGCAGGATTTTGCGTTCCCATACTAATAGCTTATTGATTTCTTTCTTTGTCAATGTCCATGTTTCACTTTCATATGTCACTGCTGGTCGTATTATGGTTTTGTACATTTGGATTTTGGCACGTCTTGAGAGAAGCTTTGACCTCATTACATGTTGTATGGCAAAGAATGATTTATTCCCCGCCAGTATTCGTATTTCAACCTCCCGTTCTCCTGTGTTTTCACTGATAATTGTTGCTCCTAGGTATTTGAATTCTTTGACCACCTCAAAATTATGATCGTTTATGGTAATGTTTTGTCTTATTCGCTGTCGTTCCTTTTTTGATACGACCATGTATTTAGTTTTTTCTTCGTTTATTTTCAGGTCTACGCTTAGTGTTGCTTCTTCAAAGTTCGATAATATATCTTTAACTTCCAGTGTTGTCTGTGCTACTACATCTACATCATCTGCAAATGCGAGAATAATCTTTGCTCCTCTGACAGTTATGTCTGGTTTGACTCTGGTATAGATTTTTCGCATTGCGTATTCCAATGCTAGGTTAAATAGTAATGGGGACAGCGGGTCTCCCTGTCTGAGCCCGGTGCTTATGCCGAAAGCCTTTGAAGTTTTGCCTTCTATTCTAATTTGTGAAAAGGAATTGTTGACACACATTCGCGCAATCATGGTTAGCTTCTTTGGTACGCCTAACTCCATCATTGCACTCCACAGTTTTAAGCGATCTATGCAATCATATGCTTGTTTGAAATCTATGAAGATCTGGTGTACTTCTTTATTATATTCAAAATAATTTTCTAGCATTTGTCTGATAGTAAATATTTGGTCGATTGTTGATCTTCCAGGCCTAAAGCAGCATTGGTAATCGCCAATAATTTCCTCTGTGTATGGCAGTAATCGTTTTAGTACAACTGAGGCTAATATCTTATATGTAGTACCGATTAGTGAGATTCCCGTGTAGTTGCCACATGTATCCTTTCTGCCTTTTTTATGTATTGGCACGATAATACAGCCACTCCATTCTTTTGGCATTATTTCTTGTTCCCAGGCTTCTTTCATTAATTGATGTATTTTAGTTCTAAGTTCATGCCCTCCTTTTTTAATCAGTTCTGCATCAATATTGTCTAGTCCCGGGGATTTGTCATTTTTTCGGGTTTCTATCGCCGTGATAATTTCTTCCAGGCTTGGCGGGGGTACTTCTATCTCGGCCGTTTGGTACTCACAATTTGCTTTATTTCCATCCGCGTCTACCTGGACATTTAGAAGACTTTTAAAGTATTCAGACCATCTTTCCATTATTTTATTTTCAGCTGTAATCATTTGCTCATTTTTATCTCTCACAAAGTTCGGTGTTCTTATATATGCACCTTTCTTATGTTGTCTTACTTCTTTGTAGAATTTTTTATTTTGCTTGCTTCTGTGTTCACGTTCTACTTTTTCTTTTTAAAGTGAAACTGGAACAAACCATGAAGTGGAGATATCCAGGAGTGGCTAGTATACCTGTTGAATACAAAGCACGTGGTGTTCGTGTGTATTGAGGTATAAAAAAAACGCTATAACTGTCTCAGTTAGCCCTAGACTACAACACAGATCAGAGGTAATGTAAGTCAATAAAACCTCACCAACTACAGGGGGTCATATAAGATGCCCCCAGTTTCATTTTTTAATATCACACAATTTAAGAGTCTATTGCATTTACCTGAATAAATAACACGAAGATTATTTTTTAAATCCAGATGTCCATCGAATGGTTTTTATGTGGCCACACAATGTTTTTTAACAACTTTTTATTAAACTGATGATGGAATGATACAATTCCGAAAAGATCTTCTTTATAATAAAAAATTTTAAGCTTTTAATAAGCGCTTTTTTTATACCTCAATACACACGAACACCACGTGCTTTCTACTTTTTCAATTTGTTGTTGTAAATGTTGTCTCTTTTTTCTCCTTACTGTTCTTCTGGCTAAGGATCTCTCTAAGGTCAGACAGATGGTTGGTGTATATGGAGTCGTGGGTTCGAAAGTAACTTTTGGATTGCTTTACGTGGGTATTTGATCTAACAGAAGGAATTATCAAAGATATAATAGATAGAGAAATAGATAGAGAGATATGTATGGACAGTTACCATAGAAAGGTAGATAAAAATAGAAAAAGGACGCCACTTAACTTTTTGTAAATAAATAGGGAAAGTTAAGAAACCTTAGGTATCGAAAAAAGATAAGAAACAGAGAACTGTGTTTTCAAAGCCAAATATGTAAAAGGTATGAACGAACATATATCACCATATATCCTTAATCACAACCAATTTATAGATCTGTTAGAAAACACACCAGGTTCTCCAAATACTATCAACACTATAACTAATTATACACATGATTTTACTGGATTGCTAGGAATGATTAGTAACTTATATGCTCACTTAACAGATAGATCTCTTAAAATTAAATGTACCAACGAACAAACAATTAATAAAATGTTAAATCAAAAACTACACAAGAAAGCCCTAAAATTAGTATTCCCACCACCAGAGAAAAAACCCAGTACCTTCTGCTCGATTACATATACAGACAAAATAACAACAAAAATTGCCAAACACATAAAAAAGAAAGGAATAACACCAGCTTTCCGAACAAATAACAACCTAGGCAAATATATTAAAAATAACAAGAGCCAAAATAAAAAACACTTAAATAGTGGTGTGTACAAACTTTAATGTGGCAACTGCCCAAAAACTTACATCGGTCAAACTGGTAGAAACTTTGATAAACGAATAGCAGAACATAAAAGGGCTTTCAAGAATAGAAAAACAGATTCGACATACGCACTTCACCTTCTAGATCCTAATCATTCCTTTAATGACAAATTAAAAATTCTTCACATTCAAAATTAAGCTATCTTTGTTAGAATCTATGGAAATCAACAAATTAAAAAACAGAGATATAATTCTGAATGACCAACTTGAGACAAACAGTTCTCCCCTCCTCAACCTATTTCATTAGAGACTATAAATTTGTAAACCCAAGCCAAAAATAGATCACTTGAGTAAGGCAATCAGCCGAAACAGCTGTAGTGATAAGATTTAAAATAAATTTTGTGGAAGTTTGAAAACAAAATTTTCAGTGTTTTATTGTTACACTTAACAAATCACTGTAAACTTCTTTGACATATCACTTTTAATTATTTAAATTTATGCTTTTTCTATTAAAAAACTATAAGAGTTGTGGAGCTTGAATTAGGTTGACTTTCATGCATGACATTCAGGGCCAAAGATCCTCTAATAATGTTTCTTTTGCTATATTTTAGCAAAATTTGTAGTTTTAACCTCGTATACGCTTCGAGGCGCATTCTGTTTCGGTCTTATCAATCCTTATAGGTGTCCTCTTCGAGATTTATGGGGAATAATTCGAGAAACTGATGAGAATTCTAGAGTGTGAAAGTTATGATTTAGAGTACTTTCCTAACTCGGTGAGGGAGCGTTAATGTCGTTTATGATACATTTTGAATTATGTCCGCCCCGCCGCGCTCCACAAAGGAAATAATCGCCGTTTCTTTAACTTTACGCAATCTACACCCGAACAAATAACAAATAGGTCCTATGGTCACGGGTTTCTTGTGTGGCATGCGTCCTTCTAATTGTGGCATACAATATCAATAAAAAGGAATGATATGATAAGATTATTAATATAATAAAATTTTCGTTTACAGTTTTTACCTACTATCAATGTAGAAATATTTAAATATCGAAATACTAAATCTCCTGCCATTGCCGCATTACTGAAAATCGTTATTTTTCCTAATATAGTTTACTAAGCGCTGCCGAAACACAGATATGCTAAATTTTAGCGAAATACTAAATCTCCTGCCATTGTCGCATTAGTGAAAATCGTTATTTTTCCTAATATAGTCCACTAAACGCTGCCAAAACACAGATATGCAAATGTTTAAGGTCACCAAAAAGAAAGCGAAAGAAGAAGCAGCAAAATATAAAGCAGAACTGACTACAATTCTACACGATCCACTTGATACAAGGAAAGGTGAAGCAAATATTGAGAAAATATCCAAACATAGAGTTACGTGGAAGAGTAGGAGAGGCAAACCAAAAAGTGGGAGACATTTAGGCTAGACATGTCGATAAAGGGGATTTATATTAGCAGGGCCACAGCCACCTTTACTTCCAAGCCATGAAGTAGAAATTTGGCAACAACGCGTGGTAGTCCAACCGTGGTTTGTTTTGTTTAACATTTCATATGTGAAGGCTTGTAAAGTTTGTTGAATTTAGTGTTTTTTTAACTTTATTCGAATGTTTTATTTGTAAATTTTGTTTAAATCAATTAGAAAATATTAATATAAGTGAAATTTCATTAAATTTAGAACTTATAGAAGATTCTTAACGACAATTTAAAAGGCAAGTATAAATATAACCTACAAAACAAACTGAAAATAATAATACTTTTGCTTCTTGTTACAAAATATGTAAACTAAAAACAACAATGATAATACTTTTGTTTTTGTTACAGATGCTCTGGCATTGTTGTGTACCTGGTTGCAAAACCAATTATGCCAGTACTTTAAAAACGAAACAGGCGGAAAGTACGTTTTCGTTTCCCAAAGATCCCCAAAGAAGGTATAATGGGTTATGCTCTATTCATAGAGAAGGCTATACAATTACCAAATCTTCCGTAGTATGTGCCAAACATTTTAATGAAGATGATATTCAGCGGACTGAACAATGAGAAGATAAAGATGGAAATGAACACATTGAAAAGTTAATATTTCCCAAATTAAAAGGCAATACAGTGCCTAATATATTTCCTGAAGTACCATCATATGTAACTGTTCATCGTACTAAAGAAAGAAGGAATTCCGAAGACAGAAGAAACTTTTTGCATAAGAAGAGGGAACAAGAGATAACATAATTATGACAATTAGACTTAGACAATAATATCCCATTGAAAAACTGGACAAGTAAAATTACAAGGACTGCGTATATTTCTATAATTTTAGTGTAATCGTCAATGTAGGTAAGAATAGATTAAGTAGTAAAGATTTGAAATGGATTTTACAATATAGTAAATTAACAAGATGGTCACAATTAGAGAACTTACTTTCTCATTTAGATCTGCTTTTTAGATAAGTGATAACAAATTTAAATATAACATTCAAAAATCTTTTGAGAATATAGGCTATTTTAAATCGATATACAAGTTATAAATGGTATGTTACATTCAACACATTTTTCATGTATACCTCTTTTAACTTGGTCTATATGACAAAAAACCTATTCATATTTAAAATTGCTACTTTCGTATATCTAAGTATGAAAATTCAACAAAAGTTATAAGTAAATAGTAAAATATTTAATTTTCTAATAATTTTTTAATAGTACAATATTTAATATTTATATTGTGTCTGATTTCTTAGGATGAATTTTTTAATCATAATAGTTACACTAAGTTTTTACTTAACAAATTTTATATCTTTTGTATTTTTAATAATCTTTTTAAATGTCGTGTTAATGTATTGTGTTATTTATATGCTTAAGTACTTAATATTTAAAATTTCTAGAGATTCTTGACTGCATTTGATTGTAAGATTAACTGTTTGACACTGTATTTTAAGTGCAATAAATTTTACTCTAGTGATTATTTTATTGATAATATAACCTAAATAATAATAAAACTTTTTATATATTTATTAGGTAAATATAAGGTTTTATTAATTTAATTTCTCTAAAAATATTTCTGTAATGAATTGAAGTTTTCAAAATATCAGTTTCCTAAAATTCAAATTAGTTTAATTTTCTGGTAGACCTTACAGCTGATTATCGGACTATCGACGTCATTGAATGCGGTGTTGCCCTTTTTACTTCATGGCTTGGAAGTAAAGGTGGCTGTGGCAGGGCACAAGATAAAAAATTGAAGAAATTAATTGTTTCTGCTGCTTAATGAATTGTTTTAAGAAATAAATCTGTTTCTGGATCAAGTAAATTTTCCAGTTTTAGTGAATCGGTGTGTAAGGGATAGTGACCCGCAACATACAGCCTCTCCTATCCAAGTGTCAACCTCACCTGCCCGTGTGATGATTTTGATCTTAATCATCCGGTGCACCCTGCTAGATAACTGACGAGGCTCTGGCGACCGTGTGTCTGCCGGAATAAGCAGTCCCCTCTTGTTGACCAACTTCGGTTGGTATGCAAGTGAAAGGGCACTCTTTTGTCCTGGGGTCAAGAAATTGGCACTAAAGGCGAAAGAACTATTTACTAGTCAACGGCATAAGGATGTAGAAGGCAAGGAGAAACCACTATATTAAAGATCCATCATGGATATCTCCAGTACGATCTCTAGAAGACCACAGGGCGTCCCGGGTCATCAACCAGCAAAATCAATGTGAAGTACTAAATACCACTCTTAAAAAAAAATAGAAAAACACCCAAGACTATTAAAAATTGGTACATGGAATGTTAGGAGTATGTATGATCCAGGCAAAATGCATAATATAATACAAGAAATGCAAAGATTAAATGTCGACATTCTAGGCATTAGTGAGGCAAGGTGGGCAAATTCTGGCAGTTTTTCGACAACAAATGGCATGGTATATTACTCCAGAAACAGTAGTACTCAACACAGACACGGCGTAGCAGTTTTCGTATATAAGTCTATAATGCAGTTGGTCATTAATTTTACTCCAATATCAGATCGGCTTTTTTTCTCCAACTACAATCAAACACAAGTAAACTAAATATCATACAGATCTATGCACCTACTGCAGATAAATCCGAGGGCGAAATTGAACAGTTCTACGAAGAAATCAATCAAGTATTAAAATCGACGAAACCACGAGACATCACCGTAATTCAAGGTGATTTTAACTCAAAAATTGGTAAAGGAAAAAGTGGCAAACATGTAGGAGAATACGGACTTGGTAATAGAAATGAACAAGGTGACAGACTACTTTAATTCTACCAGGAGAATAACATGATTGTATCTAATACATTCTTCAACTTACCAAAGAGAAGACTTTATACGTGGAAATCACCCCAGGACAAGCAGCCAAATACCCTGTATAATGTCAACGGAAACATAACAACAGAACTAGAAGAACAGTTGAAGACATGGAAAAACTATATTGAAGAACTCTTTGCAGATGATAGACAACAATCTGAGCTAAGTAACATACAAGGAGACGAAGGTCCAGAAATAATGGAAGAGGAAGTAATGTACGCACTAAAAAGAATACAAAATGGTAAAGCCCCAGAACTAGATGAAATACCAACGGAAATCCTTAAACTAATAGAAAAAAACTCGAATCACATTTTAGTTCAACTTTTCAATAGCATTTATACATCAGGAAAAATACCACAAGAATGGCTTTTACCCACCTTTGTTATTATACCGAAATAGATAAATGCCAAACAATGTAGTGATTACCGTACAATCAGTCTGATGAGCCATGTACTGAAAATATTCCTGAAAATTATACACTCTAGAGTACACAGAAAACTGGAAATGGACATTAATAATACCCAGTTTGGATTCCGAAATGGACTCAGTACAAGAGAGGCGTTGTTTGCACTGAACGTTATGTCTCAAAGATGTCTTGACATAAATCAAGATATATTCATGTGTTTCATAGATTACAACATGGCCTTTGATAGAGTGCGGCATGATCACCTAATCAGACTCCTGACAGAAAAGAATTTAGATAAACGAGACATCCGACTAATAGATGTATGTATGTACTACAATCAGAAAGCAGTAATGAGAGTAGAGAATAATACCAGTGAAGAAATTGAAATAAATCGAGGTGTGAGATAAGGGTGTATATTGTCACCAACCCTGTTTAATCTCTATTCCGAAGACGTAATGAATAGAACACTCTCTGAGCAATCCGTAGGTATTAAAATAAATGGTGTTAGATCTTACTAAAAAATATATAGGTTTATATAAACTTTATACACGTAATTCAAGTAGTAAATATATTATGTTCCCGTGGAAATTACTATTTTGGTTCATGCATAATATAAATACACTGCTTTTAATTATTTTTACGTAATGTACTATTTTTCAGACAAAATATAAAAGGTATGTTCAAAGTCTAGATAATTGGCTAAAATATGTTAGTCAGGCAGTTTTTTTTAGTGTACAGATTGCCCTAGTTAGTTGTAGAGAAAAATTAGCGCCGAAGAAAAGTGGCTAGCTGCGGGCTTCATATCTACTAATGAAGTAATGTAAAGTTTTTGAAGTGGTCGCCGTATTGCTAGCCAGCGTCCAGTTAGCAGTTGTTGCGAATCGTCCAACTAAAAAAGTCGCCGCATGGCCCAAATGGCCGAGAAGACCGGCGAATGGTAACGGCATAATCACCAGACGAAGCCTTATAAACAAAATTGTAGATGACAAAAATTAACCGTAGTTAAATGTGTTTGGTAATGAGAGTAAACTGGAAGTGTGCTCACAATTGCCACCAACCGGACACTGGCAGTAACATGAATCCCAATTTGAAAATCCCGATGTATAATCACCTCCGCTGGCCGCATTGATATTACTTTACTCCCCTCTCTTTCATCCGCCGCCTTTTCTATACTTCGAACAAAGACAGAGCATGAAAAGAATGGCTTATGAGCAAAGATAAACATTAGGTCCTATTGCTTTCTGTATATGATATGCTCTTAATGAAAATTATTATTTATCGTATGGCTGGTGGAAATAATACCAACGATTCTGCTCGTATACTCTGCTCAAAGGGATATAATGAAGTCGTGGAAACGTTCTTTGAATGGGGAACAATTAAAAATGGCCGCCGATCCCTTCTCTTCGAACCTACAAATTAATGGAAATGGATTTTGGACGTCATGCAATAAAACATCACATAAATACTAATTCGGATAGTCAGTTATACTCACGAAATGAGGGAATTATCAAACGATTTATTAAAGCATTGGATTTTAGAGAAAACCGTATACGATGAAGTGGGACATTTCCGAACTAAAATTTTTAACTGATTTGTTTTTATATATTGCAATTAAAATCTAATATTCTTTGTATTCAAATTTAGAACATTGTTTATTCTTTAACCTCCTGGGGCCTAGTGTCATATATTTATAACATAAAAATCAAACTTTTCTAGTGACGCCATTTCACGTAATTTATTATAAACTTAGCAACTGATACCAAAGAAAACTACATTACTTTTTTAGAGTTGGGACCTGTTTAATGTAATTGTTAAATATGTGAAGTTATAACACTATATAACAAATGAAGCATGAAAGATGGCCTACCGTCCTCGTTCACGACGTAAGTAATCATAAAATATTAATGTCATCATATACTTTTTGTACATATTTTTATATTTATTGTATATCTAAATGATCAGTTCTATTCGATTTTTATTTTGTAAATTCATGAGGACATATTTTGATTGTGGCACGTAATAGTTTTAGGTAATATAGGTATTACATGGGGACTCAACCCCCTTTAGCTTTTGTCATATAGGTATTACATAGGGTCTTAATGTATACTGACAATGTTGTATGACTTTCGACAATGTAACAAATGTTTCATTTGTTACAGCACTAACTTAACAAGAACTTGAACAGCTTCTTTACGAATCGATTCAACTTTTCCGATGATGAAGAAGATGTCTTAGTTGTGTCGCCAAAATCAGATAATGACGATTCTGACTGCATAAATTCTTCAGACAACTCGGACACCTCAGAAGAAACCTCAGAGGCTCCATCTGAGTCAGTATTATCACTCTCATCGTCACTAACACAAAAAACATGTATGTTTCATAGATCTATCAGAGCAGGTTGTAGTCGTGGTGCCAGAACAAGAGTAAGACGTAGTGGAGGTCGCCGTAATGGTACTCCAGTACCATTACCAGTTGTAACTGATGCATGGACCGGTAATTGCACTTCCATAGAAAGCCCCCTTTATCAGCCAAGGTATAAAGATATGAATTGTCAGTTATGGACTCCCGAAGATCTTTTTAAGCAATATATTGATGACCGCACATTGAAAACCATGACTGTAGCAACAAATAGAACATATGTAGAAAGAAAAATAACAGAGCTGAAGTTGAAAAGTAAAGAGTTAAAAACATTTATTAGCATCCCACTTGTTATGAGTGCAATAGAGCTCCCGACGATTAGAATGTATTGGTCGAGAAAGTATGGTGTTTCAATCGTCAAAAATGCTATGACGCGACCCCGATTTTTTACAATCAGAACATCTCTAAAGGTTATTTATGATGATGAAATTAATGATCAACAAAGAATAAACAAAATTTGGACAGTCTTACCTCTGTTCAACAGTATATTAAATAGTTGTCATGCTCAAATAAGATCTGATAACATAAGTATAGATGAAATGATAGTAACTTTCACCGGTCATTGCGGAATTCGTCAATACTGTTCAGGAAAACCAAACCCTGTTGGTATTAAGGTTTTTGTACTTGTCAATCCCAATGGGTTAGTATACTATATGGTAGTATATCAGGGTGATTCAACATTCCCAGAGCTTACAGCACAGAAATATGGCTTGGGTGAATCAGCAATTCTGAGTTTGTGTGAAAGTCGTGTTCATGGTCATCACCTTTACTTTGATTGTTATTTTACGACAATAAAACTTGCTAATATATTACTAGAAAGAGGTTTCCACGCAACAGGCACGGTTGTAAACAGGAGAGTCCCTCGGAATTGTATCTTTTCACCAGAAAACCAGTTCACGAAAGAGGCACTTCAGAAACGAAGATTTGAGGTGATGGAAGTATTGATATAACTCGCTGGTTAGACAACACACCTGTTACGATTGTGTCTACATACCATGCTGCTAACAACCCAGATCAATGCAGAAGATGGTCAAAACGTAAAAAGGAATACAAAATGGTTAATAGACCTGAAGTGATCAAAAACTATAACCGGTTCATGGGCGGAGTTGACCTTGTTGACAGAATGATGGCAGTCTGTCCGGCATTAGCACGTACAAGACAGTGGACAATTCGTTTCATCAACCACATGCTAGATTTAGCAGTTTGCAACTCTTGGTGTCAATACAGAGCAGTACAAAAGGAAAAACATGTACCAACCAAAACCATTCCTCAACTGAGATTATTCAAATTAGATATGGGAGAGCAGATGACTTTGGACAACACTCAGTCCTCCGATTCTGAAACATGTAGCGACTACGAAGACCTGGAGCCAAAACATAAAAAAGGAAGAGTCGAAATTCAACCCATACCTGCCCAAGTTAAACGTCTTCCTAAGGCTGAACATTTAGTGGACTATGCTGATAAACAAAATAGATGCAGAAATATCAATTGTAAAAATACCACAACTGCATTTTGTACAAAATGTAAGATATTTTTATGTAGTACACGGAAACGAAATTGTTTTTTAAAGTTTCATTACCAAAGACTGGGGTCTAATACATTGTACTGTGTATAAAAATATAGAATAATAAAAGATTGTTAAAAAATATGAGTATTTATTGTAGTCTTTCTTTCTTATGATAGAGTTTATTTTCTTAACAGATAGACCCAATGTCTTATATATATGACATTGAGAAAAGCCATATTTTCCATGGCATATTTTTTTTGACATTTTTTGCTTTAAGTATAAGTCAAATAAAACGGAAAAAATCCAAAATACTTTGAAAATATTTTAAAAAATACTCTGCATTTTTTACAAAAAATGCAGAGTATTTGCAAAAACATTTTTTATTAGATTTTAAATTGGGATATTTTCCAAATCCAAATTTAGGGGAAAAGAAATGATTTTAGTTAATCTGTTTAATCTGACTAATTTTACAGAATTATTGTTTAAAAGTTTTCGATAAAAAAGGTCGTCTTCATAAAAGTTTTTCCTTTTCTTTATCAAATATTTTATCATTCGAATAAAATTTTATAGATAATTTTTCGACTGTTGTAACAACCATTCAAATTTCGTCATTTTGTGTCATGTGGAACAATTTCACCCAATCATGTCAACATTAGACTGATAATTGCAATCAGTGCAATTTTCAATCCCTATGACAACACGATCGAGTTTGACAACTTCATCCAAATAAATTTCAAAATGTCAAACAAGATTATAAATATTATGCGTGGTAATAGATCTTCTATAGTAGAGAACAGCAACGAATCTAATGTTAACTTAAATTTTAATAATTGTACTTTCACTAACTGTACTTTTAATAAATAAATGTTTCGTTATGTTGAGTTATGATTTTTTTCGAAAAATTATCCGCCGAATATCCCTCGGACATTGATGAATGCCTCATAATTTCATGACAAATTTCTCAAGCTCGTTGCTTGGCAACAGCACTCAGCCTTCGGCTTCGTGCTGCTCGAAGGAACGAGCTTTCGATTGTCATGAAATTATCTCGTCTGTTTGATGTTCATTTCCAGTTTTTCTGTATACTCTAGCATGTATAATTTTCAGGAATATTTTCAGTACATGGCTCATCAGACTGATTGTACGGTAATCACTACATTGTTTGGCATTTTTTGGTATAATAACAAAGGTGGTATTTTTCCTGATGTATAAATGCTATTGAAAAGTTCAACTAAAATGTGAATCGAATCTTTTTCTATTAGTTTAAGGATTTCCGTTGGTATTTCATCTGGACCTGGAGCTTTACCATTTTTCATTCTTTTTAGTGCATACATTACTTCCTCTTACGTTATTTCTGGACCTTCGTCTCCTTGTATGTTACTTAGCTCAGATTGTTGTTTATCATCTGCAAAGAGTTCTTCAATATAGTTTTTCCATGTCTTCAACAGTTCTTCTAGTTCTGTTATTATGTTTCCGTTGACATTATACAGGGTATTTGGCTGCTTATGTTTTTGTGTACCTGCAAGCTTTTTCACTTTTTTATGTTCATTAAAAATATCATGTTTTGCATGCAATTGCTCTATAGCTTTAGGACTGTTTTATCTATAAATAAATATAATAGCATGTTTTATCCGCATATGTGGATACAACCTAAATGTGATCAACAAGCTAGGTTATGTACATGTCACTCTGCACAAGACGCTAAAATCCCAAACCGCATTATTTTTATTCCACAGACTACTCTAATTAGTTTTTTTTTTTTTTCGATAGTCCTATATAATTCACTGGCTATAAACGATCGAAGTTGATTCTTTTATTTTTACTCGTCTATATTCTCGCTGGAAACTGGTTTTATGTCTAGGACTGTACATACCAATTTCGTCTTCGATCTCTCTGCAAAGTTCAGTAAATCGCACGGAGCTATTATTTTCTTGGCCCGAACGACATACCAAGAGCGATTTTCATAATTCGGCCGTCTATATGCCGATCGTTAGTCACCGATCGAACTATGTCACACCGAACCATCAAACAAACAAAATTGTCCATCTTGATACTCTTTGGTTCATAGGCCAGGCTAAGAGGATTAAGAAGAAAAATTAAAACCCGTTAAAATGATGAAGTGTTGAGTTTTCGGACGATAGTAGTAAACTGTATGATTTGTAGTAAGTAAATATTAATAAGTAGGGTTTGAATAAAAAAATAATTAGAATATAGTACTAAAGGATAAGTTAAAATGATTGAGCCAATATAACAATTTAATCAAAACGATAGCAACAAAAAACTATCCTTGAACGAACACATCAAATACTGCAAAGAGAAAATACGACATGCGCAAGGGAAGAGAAATACAAGGTAGGAATATAGATCGAAGGTAAAGTACATTGATCTTCTTTTTTATTTCAGAGTTCAAGCATTTATTTTCTATTTTGACATCAACAAATTGGCCCAATATTTTCACAGGGCTTTGTATACTTCGTTTATCTGATGATTTGTAAGTATTTATTTAGTTTTACCGAATTTTTATGTTAAAAAGGTCTTTTTATCCATAATTGGTATGATATTGATCAAAGCTATACTCAAACTCAACACTCCGGCTAATAACTAAATTTATTAAAAACCATTAAAGGGAGTAGAGTATTCCCTTAAAAAACTTGATTCTTCCTTTCAGTTGTTCAAAAAGGAATTCACTACTTAATATAAAGACACATGAGTATCTTTGCAGCTGAACATGACTTAATCGTGCTAAATACATTTTACAAACTACCACTTAGATGCCTGTATACGTGGAATTTACCTAAAAATATGGAAAAGACATTATTATAATAAGCCAAATAGATTATGTACTTGTTAAAAGAAGATATCGAAATAATTTCAACAGTGCTAAAACCTACCCAGGCGCACCCAATGCAGGTGTAAAACATAGTTTTATTGAGGGAGCATATCTTGTGTTTTCATCAAAATCAAAATCAGCCGATTATCATGACAATATGAATACGGAGATGTTTGTGAAATGGTTGGAAGAAAAACTGTTGCCAAGTTTACATGAACCATCCGTTATAGTACTAGATAATAGTCGATATCTTAAACCGAATTTAAAACAGTCGTATATTCGTGGAATGGGTTTAGTTTATTTTCCTCTAAAAGCCGGCTTTTAGCAGCTGGAGGCCGGTCTTGGACTTACTGTCCGTGCGCTATCAGTTTCCTTTATCACTAGAAGTTTAGAAAAATTTATTTCTATTGCCATTGGCCTCCAGTTTATATGCCTGGCCTGCTTGATGAATCAGGCAGGCTCCTTAAACTTACCCTCTTCGGTAACTACCTCTTTGAGGGTTGTTTGGTGAGACTAAAACCATTGCTGCCTGGCATTAACAAAGGTTGGACAGTCGCCCACAAAGTGTTCGGCTGTCTTCTCCCTCTATTTATACCTGAGACATATTGTTGATTGGCTGAGCCCACAGATGCTGAGGACAATTACAACACAAGCTTAACTTTTTTTCACTGTAAATTTTTTACTTAAAAAAATGTTCTAACTAAATGGCGCATCAGCCTAATTATTCTGAAGTATTATGATAAAATTTAATTAAGACTTAATTTAATATCAGAACTGTCAAAATCTTACAGATATTCTGTATTAATTGAACATACTGACCTTTTGTCTATATAAGTTTGTGATGTTTGTTTAAATCTCGACAGGCCTAAAACTCTTCACGTCATGCTCGCACATCTTTATGGGCTTTGTTCTTTTCTCGATCTCTGGAGGTTGACAAATTATGACTTAATTTAAGTCATTTTGGATTTTTTAATGACAAATATGGAGTGTTGCTATCGAACCAGTCACTGTTTTGTAGATATTTATTGATCACAAAAAGAATTAGATATTTCTATGCAAAATAGAGTAAACAAAGTATATTATGTACTTATTTAAAATTCTTAGTCTGTATCGATAGTGCCTGCGAAGAGTAGAACTATAAGAGACATGGAAAACAGCACAATTTTTATTAAATACGGTGTAGAATATTATTTCTAATGGTTTGCCAGGAGAAACTATAACTAAGTGATGGATTTGACCGTTACGTAATAGAAATTCATTTAGCTAACAATAAAACATTTAACACTTTTGTTTTCAAAACTTCCACAAAATTTATTATAATTTTTATCACTGGTGCTGTTTCAGCAGAACGCCTTTCTCAAGTCATTTATTTTTGGTATGTGTTTATACTTTATAGTCTTTAACTGAATATATTGAAGAGAGAAGAACTGTTTCATTCATTTGATTATTCAAAATTTTCTGTATTTTTTAGTTTGTTAATTTTCATACATTTTAGTAAAGATAGCATAAAGCCTTTATTTTGGATGTAAAAAATTTGAAATTCGTCAATAAAAGAATAATTATAGTCGATAAGGTAAACTGAGTACATAGGAACTGTTTTTCTATTATTAAAAACACTTTTATGTTCTGCTATACGTTTTGTAAAAGTTCTACCAGTTTGACCGATGTAAGTTTTTAGGCAGTCGCCACATTTAAGAACACACCACTGTGTAAGTACACTTTCTTTTGGCTCTTGTTGTTTTTAATATATTTGCAAAAGTTGTAGTTTGTTCTACAAGATTATATTATTCTTTTCTTTTTTATGTGTTTGGCTATTTTTGTTGATATCTTATTACCTTTAGGGTTTTCTTATGTAGTTTTTGATTTAAATTTTTACCGTAAAATGGGCTGAGATTGATCTCCCAGGGTGGCATTGATCATGTGTCGTTGAATCACATATATGTAGATACAACCGGCAACAATGTAAAATTGTTTTTGGGCGTGGCACTATTCATTTCTTGGACCTTGACTATAATTAGTTCACAGTTCACGAAGTTGCTAGTTTGCAATTGACAGTGGGAAGAAATTATATGGCTTTAAAATTAACCATAATTTTTGGCCTATTTTTATAGTTTGTGTACTTTTGATGGTAGAGAAGGAACAGAGGTAAGTTCGCTATTTCTAGTGTTATAAATTATTCTGTATGGTTCTGTAATATGTAATAATTTTAAGTATCTAGCATTTTAACTAACGCCAGCTTTTTTAACATGGCGGATAATATTAAATGGGATGACATTATATGGGTTCTAGAAATTAATTTATAATTTTTGTTATAGATTTAAGAATATATATATATACATATATATATATATATATATATATATATATATATATATTATATATATATATATATATATATATATATATCAATCAAAATGGGAAGAACGTACAAAAGACAGTTAGCCAATAGAACATATGTAAATTTTAATGAAGAACAAGTTAATCAGGCGTTGCACGCTGTATTGGAAAATGGATTATCGCTAAGAAAAGAAGCAAAAAAAAATACAAATTGTCCTACGAAACTTTAAGTAACAAGCACCATGGAAGAAAGATTAAGGAAACAGGTAGACAATCTATATTCACATATGAAGAAGAAGTAGCCATTATAAATAGCATTTTAACGTGTGCAGATTGAGGATATCCTCTAAGTGCAATGGATTTGAAAATGTTTGTCAAAAGTTTTTTGGACAAAACTGGTAGAAGTATATCTAGATTTAGGAAGAATATTCCTGGAATTGACTGGGTAAATAGCTTGTTGAAGAGACACGGAGGTATTGCTGGTCAAAGATTAGCAACTAATATTAAAAAAAGCCCAGCAGAAGTATCTTCGGACCTGATTAAAAAATACTTTGACAATTTACAACAGACTATTGAAAATGTTCCAGTTGAAAATATTTTTAATTACGACGAATCCAACGTCTCAGATGATCCCGGAAAAAAATTGTGCATCTACCGAAGAGGCACGAAATATCCCGAAAAAATATGCATCCATTCAAAATCTGCTACATCGATAATGATTTGTGGATCCGCCTTAGGTATACTTCTGCCACCTTACGTCATGTACAAGGCAAAAAAATTATGGGATACTTGGACAGAAAATGGTCATAGGGGTAGCCCATGCTGCAAACAGTCATGTTGCTCACTGGGGATACGATATAATCGAACCTCGAATTGGTTTGTCACTTGCTTCTTACCACATGCTAGGCGACTCGATGGAAAAAAGCTGTTATTAGGGGACAACTTAGCCTATCATTTTAATCCAGATGTTCTGAGACAATTGCTTTCCAGCCGACTCTACTAATATTTGCCAGCCATTGGATGTCGCATTCTTCAGGCCCTTAAAAGAAAGCTGGAGGAAAACTTTAATATCATAGAAAATGCAAAATTCCAAATCCTCTGGCATTCCGAAAAATAAATTTCCTAAGCTGTTAAAACAAACACTTCAAATCATAAATAAAGTACCACCTAAAAATCCAGACGGAGAAAAAACTGCTGTAAATAGTATATTACTTTATGAGGCGGGGAAGCATGACTTTTCTTGACGCGCCCGAACGGCAATCTGACATATTTCATGACTAAATCTTTCTTCTTTTCGTTTTACTTGAGAATGGTGTTAATTAGCAGGTACCTAAAACAACATTTATTTGTCAAGCTTTCATTCATCAAGCAATAATGCTCGTTTCGCGTCTTCGATGGTCAATTTTTCAAATTTTAATTAGAAATCTTTTGTACTATCTCTCGGTGTTAAATCACCAGCAGATCACTAATGATTTAGGCTTTATTCATTTATTTTATTACTCCATCTTTTACATAGAAATTTAAAAAATGATCAGATCTCGTGTTTTTACGTCATAAATGGAAAAAAGATCAAAAAATCAAGCAACAGAACACACATAGTTGTTCACATCAACACAACCAATAACATTTCTCTGACATTTCAGAACCAGAAAGAACCAACCCGATGAGGACGTTGGGGACGTAAAGATCTGTACCATCGGCCATCCGGTCCATCGTCGGTACGATCACACACATTAAATTCCTAAGTGACACGGTACGACTCCAGTAAGCAGCTACTTGCTGTTCGGTTGGTAAGTAGGCATTGAAAAAGGCCAACAAGTCCGTACCACTGTCAGTGGTGGGTGCCCAGAAAATAATGTGTAAAAAAGTTTTATTTAAATTTATTGTAGTTACAATAAAACTGTCCATATTAACCCATTAACGGCCAAGCAACAAAAAACAATCATTTTTTATTGAACCTAGTTAAAAATGCCTTAACTAAGATATGTTTATGATATTTTAACAAAAAAATCAACAATAACATAACACCTTCTTTGCCAATACTGTTATACATAAAACATAACCATTATTTTGTATGAAAGGAGTCGAAACATTCGAGATGGAGATGAATTTTACATTTTTTGCATACATTTATAGTATGACTTTTACATAACCTGCATGGCGGCTAGTCCTCATGTCTATGGAGATCTAAAGGTCCTCATACAAGTCCAACCGTAGAGTGTTTCTATCTTGGATGTTATGAATTAATTTGACTCCATCAGAGATGTTAAAATGATGATTGTTTACTTTAAGGTGATGTGAAAAAGCTGATGTATTATCTCTTTTAGAGTGCAGATCTAGTTAAAAGTGACCTATAAGTCCTGCCAATGTAGGAGGCATCTCAATCAGAACAAATCAGTCTGTAAACTCCACTACGGTTCATACAGTGTATTGTATCCTTAGTATTTGTCAAGAAATGGTTCAAAATATTTCCAACTTTAAAAGATATGGGTGTATTTTGTGATGAATTAATTATAATACGTCAGACATTTTCAGATAATTTGGGAGTGTGATACGGTCAAGACCTGTAAATTGGAGTAGAAGAAGATTGATTAAAAGCACAATTTTAAAGCAATCTAGATTCTTTTTGATGGATGAGTTTATCTATTATAAAAGGATCATAACTTTTGCTGACAGCTATTTGTTTTATAATATTGAGTTCTTTATTAAAGGAGTCAATAGACGTAGGTATTGAATATAGTCTGTGGATGAAACTTCTGAAAGCAGCTAATTTGTGTGATAGAGGAAGAATGAATCACATGATCGGTTTGGGTGGGCTTGCGAAAGATACCAAAGTCAAATTGATTGTTGAGTTTGGTAATAGATAAATCTAGAAAATTAATGGCTTGAGAAGATTCTAATTCCATGGCAAATTTGATATTTGGGAGGATTTGATTGATTTTAGAAAGTAGGTGTTGAGCTGAGTCATAATTACCTGACATGAAGAGTCATCAACATAACAAAACCAGTATAAAATTTCAGGATTTTTATGATGTAATTGAATTCTAAATGATCCATAAAGACATCAGCCAGGAAGGGGGATAAGCAACTGCCCATTGCTAAACCATCAGGTTATTTATAAAATTTGTTATTGAATTGGAAGAAATTTTGAGATAGGTATAATTCAAAGATATCCAATATCGATGAAATGACGTTGGACTTAATCGACTTGTTTTCTAGGAGTGTTTTTACCAGACTAATAGTTTCAAACTTGGGACTGAAGTAAATAAATTTCTAACGTTCAAAGAAAGCATAGTAATGTCAGGATTGATACTAATGAGTCGAAGTTTATCAACCAATTGATATGAATTTATTACAGTAAGCTGTGGAGTAAAATTAATTAGATTTTTTTAAGTATTGAATATGAATTTAGACGAAACAGACACTGGAGTGTTAATGAAATCGACAACGGAACAAATGGGAATTCCAACTTTATGTATCTTGGGCAAGCGATTCTTAAAAGATGGTATACAGCTAACTACTGAGATTTTCCCAATAATTTTAAATTAACATTTTATTTAAGAAATTAGCTTAATTGAGCTTTCATTGAAGTTTAAATTGTTTGAAATATTAGAAAGTTTGTTAATGTCTCCCCTATAGAAATTAATGTGAAGGAATTTTTCAGTTTCTGTAGTAAAATGTTTATACTATAGATTTATTTAGTTTATATATAGCTTATAGGAAAAGAGACTATTACTGAACAGAAAAGTGGTGATCCCGTAGATTTCCAGGAGTACCCGCTGATGTCGCATGCGTATTAAAGCGGCGGTGGTGGCGTATTAAATCGGCCATGGTACCGCATGGGTACGACCGATGGCGATGCCGCGACGTAACCGATGACATGTATTGTATTCAAATTATGGGTCGTGACTGGACCTGAGTCGCATGCGCAGATATGGATTTGTTTATCGTCTCTTCGGTGGACATAAATGACTACCCGTTGACAGATCTATGGTTCGCTTGAAAGAAAATCGCTCTGGTATCGGACAATGCGCTGCTAACTCTTTACTTTACTTGGCTCGTTGTTATCTCGGTATTGTATCGGTACGAATTGGAATTCCGAATTAAGAATCAGCGAGAAACCTCGATAGCCGGCGATGGTGCTGACTCATGTCGGTAGTTGTACCAAAACTTTTTTTTATTAAAACAATTTCTTCTGAATATACTTGGACTATCTACAATATCTACAGCTGTCTCTTAATTATCCTTATGTTTCATCATTATTTATTCTGTATTTGTGCTGATCTCTAACTTTCTATTATAGTTTAAAATATAATTTCAGGGGGCCATTTTTATATAAGCTAATAGGTATAGCTCAATATAATCGTTAAAAAGACAAATCTTATGATAATTAGCAAAAAAGGATATCAGAAGGTCAACTCTACGTCAAACAATCCCCTGTAGAAAGAGTGAAGCACTACAACTACCTTGACACCATAAAAAATGAAGAATGGACCAACTTTTTTTTTACGTCTAGGTTTTTCAGAGTCGAAATTGTACCTCATGTCTTTAAAAAAGTTACTAAGAGAGCGTCTAAGCTTGACTTAATCAACAGCGTCTTGTGGTAGCTTTTCCAAAACTCGACTGGGGTTGTATGGTGCAATGCCACATACTTGAAAACCAGAAAGTAAATTTCTTTTTTCTTCAAACGTCAAATAGTGATGACATTACTTATCTAACTTGATCCTATCAAAGTTTGATGTCTCCGCCGGCAGCAGTTTTTTTTTCCCATTTCTTCCCATTTCGGAGGGAAAAATGTTGTCATGGCAACAATATGAAACATGTCACAAAGCAACAATACAAATGTTATTAACAACAATTAAACATCATTTTTATTTATAGTAATATTAAAAGTACAATTAGTTAATGAGGCATTTTCAAAATTGAAACCGTGCAAAAATGTTCCCGACTCTTGATACGCATTGGTAATTGTTGATGATACTGATGGTCGCGAACAACTTTCAGCAATCATTCCTGATGTTGGCGAATCATGAGGGTTTAAAATTTTTTGAGCATTATCGTTCTTATTTCTTATTGAATCATTTTATTAAAAATCCTTTGTAAAAGGTATATATTAAGAACCCAAACGGGCTAAGTTAAAAAGACAAAACGTTTTCGGAATCCATATTCCATCATCAGTGTCTAAGAGTACATGAATGTAGCCACTAAATATATGGGTAAAAACCCGTTAACAAATAATTAATTACATTTAGTTTACAAAATTTCCTATAATGGTTTAGGATGTTAAAGTTGCCGTTGGATTAGGTAACATGGCGACATATGACTCCACGTTGAAGTTGCTAGTCTTAAGACAGTGTGTCTACGAAGACTGTATGGGAGCAACTATGATAGTTTTTATTTTTTACTTTACACTGCATTTCAAAATTCCAACAGTTTTCTTTTTTCTTTATGATAACTTTATTGGTTGATTTCTGTTTCACTTGTACATACTTTCGTAAAAGTTTGACTGCCTCATTAAAAAATGTTTATTTACATGTTTTAATTTATTTGTTTCGTAAATTCTTGACAAGGTTTTTTTAAACGATAAAATTTTAAGTGTTTATAGCAAATCTTATTTTTTCTGAGTGTATTTATACGAAAATCGGAAAATGGTCTTCTTCGAGCATTCACGTCGGTGAATTTTCATTCAGGATGGAGAGGAGGAGCCAAATGTGATGGATATCGTTGGGACAGACGACAGATAAAGGCAAAACACCGTGATTTAATGCCCTCGGATTGCTGTAGTTTTGCTTAGAGAAAGAAGTTCCTTTTTTGTAATTAAAGGCTTTTTATGGACGAATTTGTCGAAATTTATGGCTCGCAAACAATTTTTCGCTAATGTTGCTGCTGATTTAGTGTTCTACGGTGATTTAGAGATTGCGACTCTAAATGTTCATCATGGAGCTTTTTTGCCTTTAACCTTAATATCTCCTTTCTGTGAAACTAATAAATTTTATCCTTATTTGCATGAAAATTTACAATTTTGCATAAATATTGACGTGGATATTATGAAGTAATAAGCACAGGGTGTTTAAAAACTAATTTAACTCCGTTATGAATATTAGCTTTAAGTAATTTAGAGAAAAGTGGCTATATTTACATGCAAGACGTATAAGAATAAAGAGACCAGTTTTTGTCAAATTAAGAAGAAATAATAGACGAAATAAATTAAGAAAAAATAAAGAAGAAGAGGAAGCTATAAAAATAGTGGCAAGAAAATAGTTCAAATACAGATTTTCAAAACTATAAGGTTTTCAAAAAGAAAGCAAAAGTAGCATTAAAAAAAAGCTAAAACAGAAGAGCGTCTATGAATCTACAAGATCAACTTAATACCAGAGGGATTAAGGCAAAAATACATTAAATACCCAAATGTAGAGCAAAAAATAAAAAAAAAACAATAATTAGATTAGATGTATCCAAAATGAAAATATTACAATACTAATTCTCGAAAAGGATGTCAAAAACCAATAGAAAAAGTACTTTTCATGTTTAATACTAACTGAGATAGTAACACAAGTAGTCGCCAAAATAACAGAGGGACATCGGTCAAACTGGTAGAACTTTTATGAAACGTAGAACAGAACATACAAGGACTTTCAATAATGGAAAAACAGACTCTGCGTACTCACTTTATCTTCTAGACTATAATCATTCGTTTATTGACTAATTTCAAATTCTTCACATTCAAAATAAAGGTGTCTTTACTAAAATCTATTGAAATCACTGTAGCGGGTAGATACTCTTGAACGATTTCGGTATGAGATAGATCTCCTTCAGTTATGCAACCCTGCCCACGTGAGCCATGGTGTTACCAATTAAATAAGGGAAAACTAGGGAATAGCTAATTATTGCTAAATGAAAAAAGGGAAAAGACTAAAATGGTGAAGCCAATATTAGAAAATTAAATGAAATGTATGCTTAAATAGACTTTAAAATTAATTAATAATTATTTAAATAAAAATGGTAAATAAACAGGAATGTAACCAATATAAAAAAAGATATAAAATTTACTGGAAGCACTACAAAGGAATAGGATTAGGTCAAGCGAATTAGAGTTCTCAGAGAGGAGGTTGGCACGTTTGCTTGCCTGTAGTAACTGAAGGTTAAATCAGATCAATCCTAGAATGATCTTGGGATGGGCGCCAGGGTGAATTTAGAATTTCACTCACAAATAAAAATCTGAAATGCTTTATACACTATATATTATAATCCTACTATCCCAACTATATACTTATATACACTAAATAATGATTAAAATATAATCCCCAAAATATATATATATATATATATATATATATTATATATATATATATATATATATATATATATATATATATTTACAAGAAAAAAGTTACTAAAATTATGACCCCAAAAATATATATACACAACAGTTTGATTTATCAGAGTAAGTAGTAATATAAATATAAAATAATGAAATATTTATACAGTTACAAAAAGGGCAGGTTAAGAAAAAATCGGAAACTAGTTAGTTAAGGCACTAGACCAATACATACATCAATTCGATAAGTGAAAATACATATAAATGACCATTCAATTGGATAATATATCCTAACAACAAAATATTAATAAATGAATAAATTTAAGGTAAATAGAGAATAAAATCAAGTGAAAGGATTAAAAAAAATTGAGGGTACAAACCAGGTATTGTGCACAATTCTGTTTTGTAAACCCGCTTAGGCTGACGGCCTAAGTATCCAAGATCCATATAAATATTATAAAAAAAAATTGAAATTCAAGTTATTAAGTTTGTAAAAATATACTGTTCTTAGTAACCCTTTTGCTGGAAAGGGAGTTACTTAATTTGCTGTCCAGTGTTCCGGTAGTGGAACGACTCTAGATGGATCAGCATATGTTCCTGTATCAGCTCTTAAGGACTGGTAGACCAACCAAGTGTTGTAGTGTGTAGTTCTTTCTAAATCAAACAACTTCTTCCCAAATAAAAAATCTGATTCTTCCCAAAAATCCGTTATTCTTCCCCAAATCTGTTATTCTTCCACAAGTAAAAAAAATCTACCCAAATAAAATGACATCCCAGTCTTGAAATTATTGCCGACAGGCTAAAAGAAACAGAAAAAGCCTTTTTTTATACTAAGTTCTTGTATTTAATATAGTTTTTGTTCTAGTCACAAAAACTCGAATATATTTGCCATGAAGTGACCTTGGCTCAAATCTTTAGTGTTAATACACTGGAATATAGGAATATATGGAATATAATATGTATATAAAAAAATAGGAATGACGATTAAGAATAGGCAAATTTAGATGGAAAATGTGTGATAACTTACCAGAACTTATTTGGAGGTTTTATTTTCCATAAACTAAATACTACAATAACTTCTCAAGGCACAAACTAAATAATTCTGAAAGAACAACCCAAAAAAAAATTCTTCACCTTTCCCCAAAAATAATAAAATAACTTAAACTTTTTTCTTCCTCCAAGTCCGTCCTGCCTGCCGAAAAACTTCACAAGTTCTCTCTAGGAAGTTAAGTTCCAAAATGAATCAGGAGAATATGGCCGATGGCCAATATTCGTTTTCCCTATACAAGGTAATCGATTATCTTATCGATATCGATGTTCGAAAGTCATAAAAATGAACTATTAGAGATCGTATTGTTGGTTGCATACCCCAACGGCGGCAAATTAGATTAGATTAGATTACTAACGATCGTATCGTTACAATGGCTATCCCCCAACCTGTGTCGAGGGAAGTCATGACCCCACCCCAAGATACCTACCAAAACAAATAAATCCTCTCACCTATCCATTCCGAAGGAGTAAACCTCATACGAAAGAAAAACCATTGGGGAAGGCAACGGGAAACCACCCCAATTTACTTTTCCTAGTATAATCACAATGAATCAACTCAATATAGAAACGGCGCTTAGCTCCAGGCACCCCTTAAGTGGGGAGAGAGTGCTAAGAATCCCCCGGTTGAAACAAATATTTAGGAGTATGTACGAAGTTTATTTTAGGCCGATAAAGTGAATAACGTAATTAAAGATAGTCTCAACGTTGACATACTAGAATGCAGTAAAGTTATGTGGCCCAATTGAAGCCAGTGCAAAATAAAACACCACACAATATATTACTGTGGAGATACTACAACAAGAAATAAAAACGGAGTGGATATAATAGTAAATAAAGAAGTTAACAAATGTGTACTTAGTTTTATAGGAATATCAGATAGAATTGCCGTGCTCAAAATTAATGCTTAACCAGTTAACATGAACATTATTCAAGCATGTGCTCCAACTCAGGAAAGCTTAGAGCACAAAATATAAATATTTTATAAAAAAATTGAAAAAATCCCTAAAACATACCAAAAAACAAGAAGTGTTAGGAGATTTCAATGCCAAAGTAGGCAGAGGAGGTGTTGGCAATATTGTGGTATACTTTGGACTAGGAACGCGAAATGATAGAGGAGGCTGCCTTGTTCAGTTCTGCCAGGAAACGGATAAGTCAATAATGAACACTTTTTTTTAATTACCACCTCGAAGACTCTACACCTGGAGATCTTCAGCTGACTGTCAAAAATAAAATGATTAGAAACCAGATTGACTACATCATCATTAACAAACGATTTCAGAATTCCGTAAAATTCGCAAAAACATATCAGGGAGCAGATGTTCCATCAGACCATAATCTTTTACTATGATGTTTCAAACTCCATATGAAACAAGTCCATAAAAGAAAAGCACAAAAACGTTCGGACATCCAAAAGTTTAAAGATAAAACCACAAGAGATGAAGTCAAAGAGGAGATCAACAACAAAATAAACAGCCATGGTAACCTCAGATATTAATCAAGAAAACATAGGTGTGGATGATCAGTGACATAAAATCAAAAATATCTGTAATTCAATGGTAGATAAGAAACCAGAAAACAATATAAAGAAACAGATGTGGATGAGTTAATTCTAGACGAGCATAATAATCTTCTCTACAAAAAGGAGAGAATACTTGAGATATGGAGGCAATACATGAAAGAATTATTCAAGGAAGAGCAAGAGACAGAAGTCAGTGTTTCTGGATGTTCAGGACCAAAAATAACATTAAGTGAATCAACATATGCAAAAAAAGACTAAAACCAACAAAGCTCCTGGAACTAATAACATACAAGCTAAAATATTGAAACTATTTGAAAACAACCAACTCAAACTTCTAACGAGTTAACAGCACATAATGTATGAAACTGCAGAATTTCCTACAGATTGGCTAGTTTCGACCTTCATCCCTCTCCCCAAAAAGTTATAAGCTTTTGTTATCCACTCTCGCTTCTATAGAAAATTTAAGAAAAATATTGGAAGTATTCAGTTTGGATTTCGAAGCGGACTGGGAACACGAAAGGGCCCTATTTTCCATACAAGTATTGATACAAAGAGCTCGAGACGTAAATTGCGAAGTATAAGCATGCTTTATAGACTTATAGACTAAAAAAGCATTTGACAAGGTGCAACATCAGAAATGATTTCAAATACTGAAAGAATCTAGTATTGTTGACACAGATTTACGACTAATTAAAAATTTATACTTATTTATACTTATAGATGAAATGATAAAAAAAAAGAAGCATACCTAACATATCTAGATAAAAAAGACGACCTCTCTAAAGAAATATATAAAAACCTAAATAAACTGGTGAAGACGGAAGTAACAAAAAGGAAAAATAGATCTTGGGAAAAGAAATGCGAATACATAGAACAAATGATTGGAGGATCGAAAAGTTCAGAAGCCTGGAGAACGCTAAAATCTATGAAAACGTCAACCAACAATAAATTAGATTTAAGTAACATAACAGAAAAAGACTGGGTAGACTACTTTAAAACAGTTACTACAAGAAGGACGACAAAATTTTCAATACGAAAATGCAAACAGAGACATACGATCAGAATTCATTGAATTGAACATGACAAATATCGTAGAAGCGATAAGATCTTTTAAACTTAAAAAAGCGTCAGGTCCAGGAAACATCTTACCAGAATTTATTAAATACGGCTCAGCTAAACTGTGGGAAATGCTCAAAGATCTGTTCCAACGATGCCTGAATGGAGAAGAGACCCCGTTAGAATGGCGTAAGGCCTATATAACCCCAATATACAAAAAAGGAGCACGAAACAATGTCAGAAACTATAGAGGAATTGCTGTCATCCCCACTATAGGACGACTGTACTCCCGAATACTTAGCAACCTCATAGAAAAAGACATTCGTATGAAACAACCAGAAGAACAATGCGGATTCAGAGCTGGAAGATCGACTATAGATAATCTATTTACATTTAAAATATTAATCGAAAAGCGACAACAAAGAAACAAAGAAACACATATAGCCCTGATAGATCTTGAAAAGGCATATGATAACGTGCCGATAAATAATTTATGGAGTGAAATGCAAAACATGGAAATAAAACCTTCGTTAATAATAGCAACTCAAAAGTGGTATGTAAACAACACCGCATCAATTAAAATAGGTGGCAAACTTAGTGAGAAATTCAACAGTTGTTTATCACCTACGCTGTTTAAAATATATCTGGATTCATCTCTACAAAAGTGGCAAAGACAATGCAGAATATGGGAATACAAATAGACGAGGATATTCTCTATACACTATTCTTCGCTGATGACCAACTGGTGGTAGCAGAAGATATAGACGATCTCAGCTATATGGTTAGGAAACTACAAACAGCGTACGAAGAATGTGGACTGACAATGAACTTACAAAAATGCGTGTATCTCTCAGTGGGGAAAAATACAGTCGAAGACTTAACATTGGAGAGTGACAAAATCAAAGGAACAAATAGAGTAAAATACCTAGGAGTAGTGTTTACAAAAGACGGAAATAGCCATGAAGAAATAAATACAAGAATAAACAAAGGCAGAAACATTACCTAATGCCTAAACTCCATTCTCTGGGATAAAAAAATCACAAGAACGACGAAAAAAACGAATATATAAGACTATGGTTGAGCCGGTGGTAACATACGGAGCAGAGATGTGGGACACTAGTAAAAGAAAGAGGAAAAAATTACAAGCTACCAAGATGGATTTTATGAGAAGAAGCTGTAGATTGACAAGGATGGACAGAATCCGCAATGGAGAAATAAAACGTAGAATGGAGCAAGAAAAAGACATTATAGATGAAGTCCAGAAAAAACAACTAACTTGGTTCGGTCATGTAAACAGAATGTCAGACGAGAGGTGGCCAAAGAAAATATTACCAAGAAGAAGCTGGCGAGATGACGTGAATGAAGCCATGGAAGGAAGACAGTTAAATGAAGCCGACACCCGAGATAGGAAACGATGGAAACTAGGGACAGAAAAACAACGACAGTTAGTAAACAACCTGTAATATATATATTATATATATATATATATATATATATATATTATATATATATATATATATATATATAAATTTGTACTTACAGCAAAGAACAACTCTACGATGTAAACAACGAAGAATCACAAAAATTCACGTTAAAATGGAAAGTATGTCAGGACTGCATTTTGTCACCGGCGTTGTTCAATACTTACTCGGCAATACTGTTCAGGGAAGCTATTGATGGTTTAAGAGATGGTATAAAAATCAATGGTGGAATCATAAAAAATTTAAGATATGCGGACGATACGGTTTTGATTGCTGATAATGCGGAAGATCTGCAAACATTAATAGACCGTGTAGTGGAAGCCTGTGACAGATACAGCATGAAATTAAACTGTAAGTAGACCAAAATTCTTGTAGTAAGTAAAAACACCAATATAGCACCAATTCACAGCTAATAATAAACCCCTGAAAATAGTCGACAAAGTTACATATCTTGTGCAGCTTGATGCAGCTTAAATAACGAATAGGACCACTTACAGAAATTAGATGTGGTAGAGAAAAGGCAAGAGCTATTATCTTCAATCGCCTCAGGAAGATTTTATGTAATATGCACCTGAACATTGATATACGAACACGAGTCTTGAGATGCTATGTATTTTCTACACTTTTATATGGAGTCGAAGCCTGGAACTTGACGGATTAGAAGCCTTAAAGCCTTCAAAATGTGGTGCTACCGCTGCATGCTTAGAGTTTTCTATATCTATCATGTTACAAATAACACAATAGAAGGCAAAAGATCTCAAGGGCGCAGAAGGACATCGTAGTTGAAAAACATCAAACAGTGGGCAGGAATGACTACCATACATCTATTTAGAGCAGCTCTCAACTAAATTCTATGGACCTACGTGATTGCCAACGTCCACAGAGGATAGGCACCAAAAGAAAAAGATTGAAATCAACAAAATTAAACAATACAGAAATAATTCTAAATGACCAACTTGAGACAAACAGTTCTCCTCTTCTCAACTTGTTTAGTTAAAGACTCTAAAGTGTAATAAAATAAAACATACCAAAAATATATCACTTGAGAAAGACACTCTAGTCGAAACAGCTGTAGTGATAATAATTTAAAATAAATTTTGTGGAAGTGTTGAAAACAAAAGTTTTCAGTGTTTTATTGTTAGATAAAATGAATTTCCATCAAGTAACGGTGGAATCCATCACTTATCAAGTATATATCTTTTTTTTTACTGATACCTTCTGTGAAATATTAATCACTTAACCCATCATTCTATTTTTATTACCGCGTTCTTACCCTCTACGTTATTTGATTGCGCCTTCTTACTATTATGTGTTACACGAGGTGAATTCCGCTGACGAATTGTGTTTCGGAGATATATCCGCAATCGATTCCAATCAATCACATTTGTCAGACATTTTCCAGGAATAGAAGAAGAACGCGCCGTACCCTTCTCTGTCTCATCTACTGCCACGTCAAATATCGTGCATCAAAGGACGATTGATTGGCTGACAGACAGGTTCTTAATCGGGATTCCAAGAATCCAGGAAACGCAGTTCATATGTAATTTCATTAATTTACAGGTTTAATTTGTATTTTATATATGTAGTATAAATTTGTAGATTCGTATATTTATATATAAGCCTGATATTCTTGGGCAAAAGTACAAAATCTCTTCTGTTTTGATTTTATCTCCACAACGTCTAAGATGGGCTGGCCATGTTCATAGGCTCCCTTATAACCGCCTTACCAAGTTAATCTGGGAAGAAGTCCCGACAGGAAGAAGGCCCTTAGGACGTCCACGAATGCGATGGAGAGATAATATATGGTCAGATTTAAGAACAATGGGGCTACCCACTGACTTAAACATCATGGACGACCGTTCGAGATGGAAGCAGGTTGTGCAGTCAGCCAAGACCCACCCCGGGTTGTAGTGCTACCAGAAGAAGAACAAGAAGAGAAGAGATACTTAGACAATTATTTAAGTACTTCTAATGAATAAGTTCTATAAGTGAATAAGTTCTAATGATAAATTTGACAATTTTCTTGTTTCACTTAAAAGAGCCCTGATAAATTTCACGAAAATAAAAAATATTTTGAACTAGAGATCTCAGCATATTATAAAATTATCAGATGTTTTATTTCGTGAGAGTCATGGTTGTATCACAGAATATTGCGAATTTCATGGAAATAGAGAATCACCAACAGTGAGTTTTTAAGACGAATAAAATAAAAAGAAAAGTTGTACAGTTATTTAACAATAAATATTAAGAAAACAAAAACCATGGTTATCAGTAAGAGGGTAAACTCATAACAAAGATCAAGATAAAAATAAAGAAATTGAATAAGTGGACAAAATAAAATAATATTCCGGGTTACTGAAAATCTAAATCCGAAATCAGAGCAACCAGGAGCAGCCAATATTACGAAATTTCTGAATATCCAAAGACCAATCTGCAAATCCGATATCGGATGATAAAATGTTATATCCACTCTATTTTTCTTTATGCTGCAAGATCTTAAGCTGTTTTTGTTGACGTAATGAGAAAGCTTGAAACTTTTGAGATGTGGCTTTCTAGAAGATGTTTGAAAATACCATGGATTGATCATACTATGAACGAAATGATGCTTCCTAGAATAGGAAGGGACAAAAAACTCTTGACCATCATTAAAAAGAGAAAGACAGCATATTTGGGACCTACAGTTAGAAATTATATGTACGAGTTGTTCAAGGTAATTATGAGAGATAGAATTGAAGGAAATTCGACGACAAGTATCCTGACTGAAAAACATTCGCGACTTCACCCTATTAAACACATAGGCACACAGATAGAGACAAATTTACAATGGTTATAGCCAACTTTCATTAGGCACTAGAGTCAATAATAAAAGAAAAAGAAGAAACTTATAATACAAGAGAGGATAAGTGGAAGGTAACAACCAATAGCAAGACAAAGGCATTCCTGGTTAAAAAATAGTCGCGTATAATTCAACATCACTAATAACAATTCGTTTAGAGCACCAGTATCGGAAATACGCATAAGCTTGATGAGTATCAACCTTTGCAATGATGACAGCACTTCTTCTTCTTCATAAGCTTCCTTATGAAGAAGAATCTTTTAATCTCAATCAATCAAGGAATGTTTTTATTGGAAATCTAGTTTATTCTCAAAATACAAAATATCAATAAATTAGATAATTAATTAAAAATCAATTATAATATATGTTATCGTGACGTAAGTATCACAACCACCAAAGACATTGGTCGTTCTCTCTTCTTCCGCAGCTATCCACCAGTGATTTTTGTATTGTCTTCTATTTCAACGTGAGAATCAAGAAAACTTTACTGCTAAAAGGGCTTTGGTGTAAAAGGTATAGAATTAACTTGATTTGAACTGATTTTTAATAAAATGTAGAGTTAGTGTGGTTTTTATATATTGTAAGGTTAAGATTACAATGCGAAATGATTCAACGATAAGATAAATCTGCTTCACAAGTGGTGTAAATAGAAGAAAGTTCAATATTATGGCCTAAAATGTATGTGTAAGCTGATTTGTAAAAAATAAGAGATCTCCTATTTTTTTTAATACACTTTTCGGACTCTGGTAGCCACAGCATGATGAAAAACTGTATTTTTAGAGTGATATTTTACACTCGAAACATACGATAAATTTACTTATTAGTGAATATGCTACAAATAATTTACTTATTAAAGTTAATCTTCCGTAGTTAATCTTCTTAAACTAATATAGAATTCTTCACTTGCTATTTAAGTTCCATCTTTATATTCTTCTATTTGCAAAAAGGATCTAGTATCCCTAATACATTGAGGAGTTGGGAATTTTTTGTGGAAAGGATATCTTCTATTTAATTTTTTTTCCGCATTCATATATGTCACTACCTCAGCGTTGCTTTTTATTTCTCCATGTATAAAATATATTTTTCCTTCTTCAAGTACAGTCTCCGTTTTAAAGATTCTCAATTATTACAGCTATTTGTACTTTCGAGACTGTTGTCCTATACAGTTGGTTATTGGTAATGCTAATCATTGGATGATAATCATCATGCCAATGAAATATTGGTGATGGATAAGTTTTTAAGCCTGGAATGTCTTCGTGTTTTTATTTATCTTTTTCCAAATATATTCTATGATTTATCTCAGGTGGATTAGTTTTTTTTTCTTTTTAACTCCTAACCGAAAAGATCTCGTCTGTGAGACGACCTTCAATATACATTTCTTATCTCTGATTCTTTATTACCGACAGACTATGTTAGCAACATCTCCCAATCCTCAACCGACCAGTCAGTTACACTATCATTAAATGTCGAATCAGTGCGGGAAGTTGTGTTAGTTCTTCGAAAAAAAAAATCTATATTGGCCAAAGATTTTAAAGAAACTATTATAAAGTGGTCTATTGGCCAATATAGCAAGCGGGATTTCATACCGGATTTGGAACAAATGATTATCCACAGAGCATTAAATCATCATCATTCAATCTTCGCTTATCCACTGCTGGACATAGATCTCCCTCATAATCTTCCATCTATTCCGATCTTGTGCCTCTTGCATCCAACTCCTATGACAACGTTTTAGATCGTCAGTCCAACGTGTTGGTGGACGACCTCTGCTTTGGTAGGCATCATCTCTTGGTCAACATTCCAGTATCCGCTTTGTCCATCTGTTATCTGTCATTCGAGCCACGTGTCCTACCCAGTTACATTTCAGTGTTGCTACTCTCTCTACTGCATCAGTCACCTCTGTTCTTTGTCGTAGCTGGCGATTTGGGATCTTGTCTCGTAGTGAAACGTCAAACGTAGCACCCTCCATCGCCCTTTGACACACAGGGATCTTTTGAACAGTTCTCCTTGTCATGGTCAACGTTTCTGCACCGTAAGTCAACACTGACAAAACACACTGATTAAAGGTTTTTCTTTTAAGACATATTGGTATATCAGACGATTTGAAAATATGGTTCAGCTTGCCGAAGACTGCCCAAGTCAGTCTTATATGACGGAGAAGCACAACGGTTTGGTTATCTTTTCCTATGCGGATCTCATGACCTAGGTATTTACCGGCCATTACCTGATCTATGGATCATGTTCCTACGCATATATCTTCGCTGACTACAAGATTTCTCATCATCTGGGTTTTGAATATATTTATTTTCAATCCCCATTCTAGCGAGGAAAGGTAGAGCTGATTTAAAATTAATCGCAAGGTCGATTAACCACATTTAAAACGTTCAATTGGATAATTTTTTGTTAAATTTTTATCTCCTTTATTAAAGTGACAAAAATATAAAGGGACTATATCTGCGAAATGAGACAATTGTTTTCAAAAATGTGACTTTTCCAGTCAAGGGTTAATAGCCAGTACAAATTCTTTTACTTTTTTGTTTGTCTTAATACATTGGCATTGGTGATTCTCTGCTACCATGAAACTTGTGATAATTCACGGTAACCCAGTATTCTAAAACTTCTATTTTTGACATTTTTCGTCTTTGTGTCTATAATTTTATACCGAGTACATCACTTACAAAAAATAACATCTCATAAGCCATATTTTCAGTTATAAGCCGAGCTAGTGACTTCAAATAACTTCAACTTTAATTTCATAAATATGCTTCGAGGATTTTTAAACTGTTTATTGATACATAACCTTATAAAATCTGCGTTTGATTCGCTGCTACCCATTTACAAAGATATAAATTCAGATCCTTAAAAATATCGAGCATCAGAAGGCGATTGATTGGCTGACAGTGATTGAAAGTTCAGCCGTCAATATAGAAGGTAACGTATATGTGAAATATTAAGGTTGTTTTGAGGCCGGAAATGGAAAGAAAAGGGAAAAATTGGGTTGGAAGAGGCGAGGAATGAAAAAGGGTGTCATTAAACGTCTTTGCTGAACTTAGATTAATTTGCAATTGTTTAAGTGTCGACGTATCAAATGGAGTTTATTTGTTTTTGCTTTTCTTTAGCTCAGTGTGTTTAGTTTTTGAATAAAATAATGTTTATGTATTGAAAGAAATAAAAACACTTTATGGTTATAATGATATTGTCCAAGAGATTTATTCTCAGAGACTGACATAGGAAGGATTCTTCTTAGAGTGCTGTCTCCCTACGGAGGTTGGCAATCATAATCATCATCATCATCTTTGGCTCGACAATCCTCTGTGGATCTTGGCCTGCTCTAAGATTCGTCGCCTTTCTGTTCGGTTTCTAGCAACATGTTGCCATCTTCTGATTTTTAATATCCGTAAGTCGGTTTCAACTCCATCTAATCCACCTAATTCGCGGTCGGCCTTTGCTTCTTCTTCTTACAGGTGTTCCTGTGGTTAGCTTTTTAGCAATAGTATTTTCTGGCATTCGTATTATGTGTCCAGCCCATCTAAGTCGCTGTGTTTTAATGAACGTTATGACATCTGGCTCATCAAAGAGCTGATACAATTCAAAATTATATCTTCTGCGCCACTGCCTTGGTCGTTTATAGCTCCAAATATTTTGCGGAGTATTTTACGCTCAAATATTCCCAAAAGTCTTTCATCTTTCTGCGTTAGAGTCCATGTTTCTGCTCCATATGTGAGGACCGGCCTCAGCAATATTTTGTATATAATAATTTTAGTTCTTCTTTAAATGTTTCTTGAGTGAAAATGCTTTTGGAGTCCATAGTATGCCCTATTTGTAAGATTTATTCGTCTTTTGATTTCTTCGCTTGTTTTATTGGTAGCAGTCAATAGCGACCCAAGGTATGTGAAGTTGTCAACACGTCCAAAGGTATGACTTCCAAAGACTGTTTCTTGTTCCTCATTTGCTATCGGATCGTTTGTAACCAACATGTACTTAATTTTGTCTTCGTTAATGACTGGACCGACCTGTTTCGCCGCTGTTTCCAATTCTAGGAGATATTCCTCAGCATCTCGCTTGCTACGCCCTATTATGTCAATGTCATTAGCATATGCTAAGACTTGTATTGATCTATTGTAAATAGTACCGCCATCCCTAATTCGTATATCTCGGACTGCCTTTTCTAAGGCAATATTAAATAGGAGGCAAGCCAGAGCATCCCGTGTCTGAGTCCATCCTTTATCTCAAAGGATCTAGAATTCTCTCCCTGTATTCTAACAGTGGCCTCTTAGTTAGACAGTGTCATTCTCGTTAGTCGGATAAGTTTTTCTGGTATACCAAACTCATGCATTGATTGGTATAGCACTGTTTTCTTGGCACTGTCGTATGCGGCCTTGAAGTCGACGAATAGGTGATGGGTTTTAATATTGAATTCTAATGTTTTCTCGAGAATCTGTCTTATTGAATGAATCTGGTCAATTGTTGATTTTTCTGGAGTGAATCCAGCTTGATATTTACCAACTATGCCCACTGTGTAAACTTGCAGCCTTTTGTAGAGAATATTTGCTAGTATTTTGTAAGCAGTTGTTATCAGGGTTATACCTTTATAGTTGTCACACTGGATATGCATACAAAGTACACTAATATTTAGGGTTATGTTTACAATGTTTACAGAGCCCTCTGCGATGAAATAACATTGCAGCAAAAACAAAAATAATTGTCGTTTTAATTTAGTTTGACGGTGCAAGTTTCGTCAGTAATTCACGTAAAAAAGTTTAAGGCAGGAATCAGATTGCTCGATCGACCACGACCGACCGTCCGACGGCGAACAACCAACTTTTGTAATTTTATTTTTAAACTCACATTACTCGTCCACGATCGATCGACCGACCATCAAGACGTCAGACCGACCACATTTTTGTTATTTCATTTTATTGGGTTCTTTGTAAAAAATTGAATTATGGATAGAATTAGCAGTAATAATTCTACTGATAAATTATTTATCACTTATTTGACATCTTTATAGGCGTAGGACAGTTTGTTTTTTTAAGACATTTTTTAAAAAGACACCAACAAGGAGAATTATTTGTGTTATACCCCATTCTATTAAATGATTTTATAAAATTTCAAAATTGTTATCGCATGAACAAGTCCTGTTTCCAAAAACTTAGTATTCCAGAGTATTCCTTAGCATTTCCAAAAAATTAATACAACCTTAATTTTTGTATTGGATATACAAACTACATAATCCAAAGAAACAAAAACAAATCCAATTTTATAGGTTAATTACAAATTTTTAAATGTCACTGGTCAATGTCTTAGCTCAAAACAGCACAAATGAATGCGAAATGTTCCATATTCATCGACCAAACGACCAAAAATTCCAACAAGTCCGAATTTCAAAACTGGACGATCGCGGTCGGTCGCTGTAAGTGATGGACGGTCCACCAGTCTGAGTCAACGCATACATTTTCATAGACTTGTAATTTTGGTCGATCGTGGACGGTCGGTCTGGGCGAGCAGTGTGATTCCTGCCTAATGACACTTTACCCGTTTTGCACACTTTGGCAGCCAAAAGTAACGATAAAATAAACTGCAAAAACAAGATAATTGCACTTATCTGTTTTATACGCATAGTCATTTTATAAATCTACTATACTTCAACAGCAATAATAAGTTAAATGGCATCTAACCGGTTTTTCTAGAAAAATTAATTTTCATTTTGCATGTAAAATTTGTACTTTTCGTACTTAACTTGTTTCAGTTTGTAACGGGTCCGTTACTTAAATATTCCCTTTACTGTTCTGTCACTAGAATCCTTTAATTTAAAGATAAATTAAATTCACTTAAATTCAAATAACTTAAATATTCTTAAAACAAATTCAAATAACTTTAGTAAATTTTATTTTTTAAAAGTTGACCCTAAGCTACGCCTCTGCCTATTGCTCTGTGTAAAATTCGAGACGGTTTCCGGCATAACACCGACAGACCCACTGTGTCTTTGGATCTGGTCAAGTAAAGGTCGTTTTTGGGACCTCGTAGGCGACTGAGAGTCCACGTGTGAGAATTTGTTTTAAGTTAAGTTATTTTGAAGAATCTGTATTTTTGTTGGAAGAAAACCATTTGCTTATTTTGTTTTATTTTTGGGGTGAAAAAACATTAAGTTGGATCGCTCTCAGTCGGTGAGTTTTTATTATAATTAAATTATATGTAAAAACATGTCACGTCATCCGCTATGTTGGTGAAATTTAAATCTATTAGTTTTAATCCTTTCTCAAAATATATTATTACCTATCTAATTATCTATTCTGTATTATACGTCCGATTCCATTTATTTCATAAATATCTAAACAGATTACGGGTAATAAATTTTTATAATCTCAAATTTTACTACTTTACAAGTATAAAACAACAATTATCGATTTCAATTCATACTGTTTAAACCGGCTAAATTCTTTTGTTTGATTCTATAATCTATATAGCGTTCCGTAAAATCATCTAGTTAATAAATCCGATATAATATGTTCATACAATCCCAAGGTTATTTCTTTTTAAAAGAAAACAGGATAGTTTTTGCTTCAATTTAGAAGCAACTTTGACCTTTCTTAGTTTTTTCCCACCTTTTGTTTTCAACAAAGGATTTGTAGTAAAACAAATGTGTTTTTCAGCCTAGTTAAGGATTCGAAGACAAGTCTGGGGAAGAAAAAAAAAAAACTTTTAAGTTTATGGGGAAGAAAAATTTTTAGTTTTTTTATGGTTAATTGAAAGTACCTCCTTGTCGATTGGAGTCCAGTTTTGGACCTTGGCACACCTCTAGTTCTCCATCCTGATCCACCGATCCCAGGTCTACCGAAGGGAACCGGCAGGAAGAATTAGTTTGATTTTTTTTTGTTTTGTATTTCTCATTCAAATATTTCGAATAATTTTTAACATCCTTAAATATTTCAATTTTTTATTAATAATAATTATATTCATTTTTTTATAATAGTCATTTATCATAAAATCATAAAATATTTATTGTTCATCAAGGGTTGAGTTTGTAACTCCCCTGGAATCTCTCGTTAATAGGTTATAGTGTGCACACGTATCCGGAGAGGTTTCATTTCATTTATTTGATATTTGTAACATTTATATTATCATATAGTTCATTTTATATTAAATTAATAACATAACTATTGCATATAACCTTAGTCAAAAATTATATATCTTTCATTTTATATTATATATTTAAATATTGCATAACCTTAGTCAAAATTTCACATTATTATATACATTAGGGAGGGAAATTTTTATCATTATATTCAGGTTTTTTTATTGTAAATATAGATAAGTTAATTGTACATAAGAGGTGATGGGTTACATTTTCATATATATAAGGGTTTAAAATAATTGTACATAAGATAGGTGATTAGTAAAATTGGGTTAAAACAATTTAATATTTCAATTAGTACCCAACCTTTTAATATTTCAGCAATACAAGATATCTCGGAAGAAACCATTTAACTTCCTGGCGCCCAAACATTCCATAGAGCAACTTTATCTTTCATCTGTTTATTTCTTGTTAGTTTTCTTGTCATTAGTTCTTATATCTTACGGTCTCTGTAGGGCATGCAAATTGGCCGAATCCCTCTTTGAGTGTCAAGTGGTCATTCTCCTGCATAGTCGCTAGCCAGCATTAATTTTATTATATTTTTAAATATTCATATTTACCCTTTATTTATTTCTTTTACATCATTTATCTCTATCTAATCCCTTCCATCTTCTGTTACTACAGATATTAGTCCGTTGGTGTATCAAGGGACATTTTAGAGTTTACCCTATTGCTACACTACACAGTCCTCATTCCGGTTACATTGTTTCATCAGAAACAAATCCCATTCTTGTCACATTGGCAAGTAGCCTTCTCCTCTTGTTACTGGCGCTCCAGCCCCTTTCATTCTTGTTACATTGGCGTCCCAACGTGGTGCCTTTTCGCAGTTCAGACCGTACATTCTTAGAATATTTCTCTTTGCAAATATTCTTTATTATTTATAATTTGTTTCCTGTTGCTCTTTGTTCACATTTTTAACTTCTTTATTTACTTATTGTTTTTCCTTATTAGATTTACATTTAGAGGTATACTTGTATTGCTGTAGTTTACATATTTTCATATTTAAACCCTCACCTTGTAATCTCATTGTACAGTTGACTATCTATTTTACTATTATTGAACTTTAAGAATTTAATAATTTAGATATTACTATTTTTTATACATATATATATTAGCCAATATTGGTGGGTTCTTATATTCAATTTTGATATTCAATTATTTGTTAACCATATGCTTGTTGAAACCATTGTGTGTTGCTTCAAGGATTGTGTTTATATTTACTTAACTTACTTAACCATTTTGAAATTTTGGTGAATAACTGTAGATTATTCTTGGATTGATTTTGTGGTGTGTTGGTACATATTTACTTATATATTTTTTTTTGAAAACTTTATATTACTATTCGATTGTTTTTGTGGAGTGTGAGTATATTATCTCCTTGTCTATTCTAACTATTCGTCTATTTGTTTTTTTTTCACAATGTCTGCATTCAAGGTAGAACATTTGTTAGTGAAGGAATTGGATTACGAGTTAAGGATTAGGGACATCAATATTGATGAGTCTTCCAGTGTTGATACGAAACGCAAAATATTGCGTGGAGCTTTAAGGCAGGAAGAAGGAAACAGGAGTTTTCGGCTGATTTCTGCCTCAAATATTCCTTTTGAGGTCCAACAGCAGGAGATTGAGGAAACTTTGGATGATTTAGCGAAAAGGATAGCCGATTTTAGAGGGACTGTCCAAGATAGCCTATATTCCAGGCTAATATCACGCCTAGCTCACATCTCAGGTCGTGTTCATTTATTATCTGTTTCAGATGAGGCACAACAAATCTTCCAACGCTCTGTTTCTGTCCGAATCTTAAGTCTAGAGGGCGAACTTGATTCTCGAGTGAGCCCAATAGCAACATCAACTCCAGTCTCTTCTATCCAAGCAGCAAATGCATTTCTACAACCCAAACCTGTTCAGGTACATAAATGGGGCATTACATTTTCTGGTGAAGGTCATTATGACCAGGTTATTTCTTTTTTGGATAGGGTGGAATGTCTTCGAATATCGAGAGGAGTGAGTGAAGATGATCTTTTTGCAGCTTCTGCTGAGTTGTTTACAGGCACAGCTTTTACGTGGTTTAGAAACAACCGCACTAATTTTTCTAATTGGTCTGATTTGGCTCAGAAACTTAAATCTGATTTTCTTCCATATTCATTTCAAGATGATCTTCTGGACCAAATCAAAAATCGTAAGCAGAAGCCAAATGAGTCTGTTACGATGTTCATTAATACTATTTTGGGTATGTGTAGTCGCCTTGAAACACCTCTGACAGATTCTGCAAAAATTAAGATCATCCTCAAATGTCTACTGCCATTTTATCATCAGCAGTTGGCCCTTGTAGATATTACCAGTATAGCAGACATAACCGAGAAGTGTAAACGTTTGGAGGAAACTTTATCTTGGTCTTCTCAACCTCCAACCACTTCTAAACACTCTTCTGACTCTTTTGGTCACCAAAATTCTTTTAGACACCGTTCTTGGCAATCTAAGGTTCCTGAGCGTAATATCTCGGTTGTGAGTTCTGTAGTGTGCTGGAATTGTCGTGAGTCTGGCCATACTTTCTATGATTGCGGCATCCCTCGTACTCGTATTTTCTGCCACGGTTGTGGCAGAGAAAATACCCTCAAACGGAATTGTTTTAAGTGTTCGGGAAACGAACGATCGGAGGTCCGTCCCCTGAGCGTTTCTCCGTCCACAACCCCATCAGGGAGCCAAACCGATCCATCAAACAAAGTAACGGTTCCAACCACATCCAACCATTCAAACCCATCTTCCAGTCGCAAAGGGAAAGGGGTTTCCACGAAAAAACCAACACACACCACACAAGATCACTCAAAGAAGTAACTTCCCAACATAATACATCTGATTTACATAGATTATCTTCCCCAAATATCTTCCCAAATTTTAACAATAAACATAATGGTAGCAGTGTAGTAGTTCCAGTATCTATACCAGAGTCTACCACAATTCAGGAGGATTCTTTTATTTCTGATTCTTCTTGTTTGCCAGTTGTATCCTCTGATTGTGTAGGTAGATATGATAAGTTTAGTTTAGTACCATTTAAAATTTTTGACCAATCAGATAATGATTGTTTTGATTTAAATTCATTATTAGTGAAGAAACATAATGATAATAGACCTTATCTTCCTATTAAGATTTTAGGACAATCTTGTTTAGCTCTTTTAGATAGTGGCTCGAACATTTCTGTGATAGGTTCACATTCGTTAGCTTTACTGAAAAATGCTGAGATTTCTATTATGCCCATTTCTTCTCTGCAAGTGTCTACTGCAGATGGTACAGTTCAGTCTATTACAGGCAAATTTGAAACTGAAATCACAGTAGCAGATTTATGTAAACAAATTACATTTTATATTATTCCTTCAGTTCAGAATTCCATAATTTTAGGTATGGATTTCTTAAATGCTTTTAATAGCACTCTAAATTGTTCTAATTTTTCCTTTTCTATTTCTCAATTTAATCTGTCTTTACTTAGTGCTATTCAGGATTTTACTAGTTTATCTAGTTCCGAACAAAGGCAATTAGAGAATATGATCTCTAAATTTACAACTCTGTCGTCGAAAGACAAGTTAGGTCGTACATCCTTAATATCTCACACTATCGAGGTGGGAGATACCACACCTTTTAGACAACATCAGTATCCTATTCCTCAGGCTTGGCAAGTTGACTTGGAAAAGGAAATTGATTCCATGTTAGAGTTGAATATCATTGAACCTTCCACGTCTTCTTACTGTAGTCCTTTGTGGTTAACCAAGAAAAAGGATGGATCTTTTAGGGTCTGCTTCGATGGTCGAAAGTTGAATAATATTACCACAAATCGGGATGCTTATCCTATTCCCCGAATAGACGTCATTCTCAGTAAACTTCAGAATGCTAGGTATATTTCTTCTATCGATCTATCTAAAGCCTTTTTACAAATTCCTTTGAGTGAGGAAAGTAAAAAGTATACAGCCTTTGCAGTTAGTGGGAAAGGATTATTTCAGTTTGTCACTATGCCTTTTGGTCTTGTTTCAGCTCCTCAGACAATGTGTCGTCTGATGGATTTAGTCATTGGTCCTCAGTTAGAGCCCTATGTTTTTTATTATTTGGATGACATTTTGGTTGTCACTCCTGATTTTTCTCTTCATATGGAGATCTTAGATAAGCTGTTTTTACGTCTTAAAGAGGCTAATTTAACTATTAATTTAGATAAATGTCAGTTTTGTCGTCCTAGTCTTAAATTTTTAGGATATGTAGTCGATAGTAAAGGTTTAAGGACAGATCCTGATAAAGTTACAGCCATTAAGGACTTTCCTATACCTAAGACTACCACCCAAGTCCGTAGGATATTGGGAATGTGTGGATATTATCGTCGGTTTGTTCCGTCTTATTCTACTTTGTTATCCCCACTTACAGATCTCCTTAAAAATAGGAAAAAAGGCCAAACTATTACATGGACTTCAGAAGCCGATGATGCTTTCCGGCGTATAAAAGAAGCTCTTACTAGTGCTCCTGTCATGACGTCTCCGAATTTTAAAGAGCATTTCTATCTCATGACAGATTGTTCAAACACTGCTTCAGGTGGTGTATTATTTCAAATGAAGGATGGTTCGGAACACCCAATAGCTTATACCAGCAAAAAGCTTAATAAAGCACAAAAAAATTATTCCACCACAGAAAGAGAACTTCTTGCAATTATTCATGGTCTTGATGCCTTTCGGTACTATCTTGAAGGTCGTAAGTTTACTATAATTACGGATCATAGTTCTTTATTATGGTTACATTCTATGAAAAATCCGTCACAGCGTTTGTCCCGTTGGATTTGTAGACTTTCTGTCTTTGATTATAACATTGTTCATCGCAAAGCCAATGGTGTTGTGGTTGCAGACGCGTTGTCACGTACATTCGATATCAATCTGTTAGATCTGTCCACTTTATCTCCAGATAATTGGTATCGGAAGATGATTCATAATGTCACCCAAGAACCTACTAGGTATCCTGATTTCAAGGTGGAGAATAATATCCTTTATAAACATGTAATCAGTCCTGTTGAGTCCTTATCGAATATGTCTGATTGGAAGATAGTAGTCCCAACAGCAAATAGGGATGAAGTCTTAAGAACTTTTCATGATGATGTGACATCAGGTCACTTTGGCTTTTATAAAACGTTTAGTAAAATAGCTGAGTTATATTACTGGCCTGGTCTGCGCAACTCAGTTAAGAAATACATCTCTAGATGTAGAGTTTGTGCAACATGCAAGCCGAGTAACCTACCTCAAGCTGGATTAATGGGTTCGTTTAGGAATATTAATTTTCCGTGGCAAATGATCTCTTTAGATCTTATTGGACCATATCCACGCAGTTATTCAGGTAATACGTATTGTTTGGTTGTTGTAGATTATTTCACCAAATTTCCTTTAGTTTGTCCTCTTCGTAAGGCTACAACTCCAGCCATTTTGAAATTCTTAGAGGAACAAGTTTTCTTGCTTTTTGGTACTCCCCAAATTGTGTCGTGTGACAATGGTCCACAATTCATTTCAAAAGCCTTTAAAGATCTTTTGAATAAATATAAGGTCCAAAAGATTTTCTATAATGCATCGTATCATCCGCAAGCTAATCACACTGAACGTGTAAATCGCAGCATTGTTACTGCTCTTCGATCTTATACGTACACTGATCATAGAGCTTGGGATCAGTATATTCATTCAGTCGCTCAAGCCATTCGAACTTCTGTTCATGAAGTCACTCAATGTTCTCCAGCGTATGTTAATTTTGGTAGACATGTTCCTTTGTCAGGTGATTATTTTGGATTAATTTCTGAGAATTCAGCAACCCTTCCTCAAGTTTCGGAGAAACTTCATCGTATGGATGATCTCCAAAATTTACCTCCAATCTTCGCTGACATAAGGAAGAAGTTGAAAGCTTCTTACCTTAGAAATCAGAGTCAGTATAATTTGAGGAAACGAGACATGCGATTCTTTATTGGCGATCGAGTTTTGAAGCGAAATTTTGTAAAGTCAAGTAAGGGTGATGCCATTTCTGCTAAGTTTTGTCAGAAATATATTCCCTGTACTGTCATTCGAGTAATATCTCCTTTAGTATATGAATTAAAAGACAATTCGACAAATAGACGAATTGGTCAATTTCATATAAAGGATTTACTTCCAGATAATACTGTAGATGACATAGCATCCTCTTCCTCAGATGAAGATTAACTTAGGTTTGTCCAATAAAGTTAATCTATCATTTTGACTATTATTGTTTTAGCTCGATTTGGATTACGATTTGGTATTTTTGTTTTGTAACGTTATTATTAATCACCAGATAATGTATATGTACAGCTTATTCCTTGCTGATTATTTGGTTATATAAGTTGAAATTATTAAGCCTTTTCATTCTTATTATTAGGTACACTTATCTGTGTTTACTTTATACTGGTATGGAACTATATAAACACTACTATTATATATTTTGTTGTTAATTTGATTACCATCTTTGTTATTTGACTTTTGTTATTTGATTTGCCATTTTCGAAAGAATGTTATGTTTTTTTTGTGTATAGATTTAGTCACTTAAATGGTCATAGTCATACTTTATTTTAATTAATATCCTGATATTATATCCTATATGGGATGAGTCTGAAAGCAGTTACTAGGAATTAATTATATACGTAATTTGTAGGGTTTTTCTTATATACTCTTATGTCATATGGACTATTCTGCCTATGCATACTTGATTGAATACGTGGGTTCGAAGTTGTTGTTCAATTAGAGGCCTCAGTTGTTCGATGAGTTTCGGAATTCCTCATTTTCATGACAGGTTGTGCAGATGACTGGGCAGTAAGATATTTCATTCATAATTAGCTAACCATCTTCAATTTGAATTCTAATTTGAACATTTTAGTTTTAATACTGAGTCTTCCTAGACTATGTTCAATTATAATTACAAAAAAAAAAAAAAAAAAAAATTTCTTTAGCTTGTTCCTTAGTCTCACTTATGTTAAGATATTCGTGTCATTGCTACCTCCATGGCTAGCAGTTAGATTGCTGTCTGAAATTAGTAATTTATATCTTAGTCAACAAATGACCGTTTACAGTTACCTTCACTTCTTTCCTTAGGCATTCACTTATTGATTTTGGATTTAGACCTAGAACATATTTTGTTCTTTCTTAGTAATGTCAGAACGAATCCGTAATTTGCAGTTTCTACAGAAATTGGCCTGTTCGTTCTTGATGTTTTGTTGTTGATTAATTACTTATTTATTATTTGCTTAATTACTTACTTCTTTAACTATTACTTTTGGATATTTGGAGTAGTTATCGTTGGCTTACCAATGCCATGCAGCTCACTTATGTCTGATATTCTTATAAATCTGTTGTAGCTACTTGCTATAGTTAGTGAATATCAGCATACGTTAATTTGTTTTGATAGTGATTTAGATTTATGATTTATTCTATGAATATTATGGTTTAGGCACATATTACCGGATGTGGGTATATGTTGACCTAATTTATTTAGATTATTTGATTATAGTGTGAATTGGTTACTCATTTGCCTGGTCGATTATACCTTTGGATATGCTACCCTATAAATCTGTTGTCCACTGGTTTATCAATTTTGGATTTAATGCCCAATTCAACACTTAAATTGGTCTATATATATTTGGCATTTTTCTTATTGTTACTTTTTGGATTGTCTGATTAATAGTTGGAAATTGGTGACTCATTTGCCTGGTTGATTATATCTTTGGATATGCTATTCCATAAATCTGTTGTCCACTGATTGATCAATTTTGGATTTAGTGCCCAATTCAATACTTAAATTAGTATATATGTTTGGAATTTTTTATTGTCACTTACGATTTGTGAATCGGTCCACACCATTGCCTGGTTGATTATCTTTGGATATTCTACTATAAATCTGTTGTCCATCGACGAGTCAATTTTGGAACCAGGGTCCGATTTCACATTACTTCGGATTATTATATTGAGTATTTGTATTACTAGTCTATACTATACTATGTTATAGTTTTACTTTACTTTAATTCCACTCTAGATAGTATGTGACTTTTTACTTAGTTACATTTAGGTATCCTTAGATGGAACCATTTCTTTATTTCTACATCTCTCATAATCTGTGGTTAATTATAATCGTGTGAACAGATGTAGATTGTTTTGGAAGTATTATAGTAAGTTAATATAATAGCTGTATTTGGCAAATTGGTGCCATAGCTATAATTTTTTATATATCTGTTTATATTTTTTTTTCTCGATTCTTGATTGTTCCACATATGGTTGAAGTATTGGTTAACCTACTTCTATCCAATCAGTCAAGTGAAAGGAAAAAAAAAAAATTTTTTTTCACTTTAAAAAATTTTTTTTCTCCAAGTAAGAGGGGAATGTAACGGGTCCGTTACTTAAATATCCCTTTACTGTTCTGTCACTAGAATCCTTTAATTTAAAGATAAATTAAATTCACTTAAATTCAAATAACTTAAATATTCTTAAAACAAATTCAAATAACTTTAGTAAATTTTATTTTTTAAAAGTTGACCCTAAGCTACGCCTCTGCCTATTGCTCTGTGTAAAATTCGAGACGGTTTCCGGCATAACACCGACAGACCCACTGTGTCTTTGGATCTGGTCAAGTAAAGGTCGTTTTTGGGACCTCGTAGGCGACTGAGAGTCCACGTGTGAGAATTTGTTTTAAGTTAAGTTATTTTGAAGAATCTGTATTTTTGTTGGAAGAAAACCATTTGCTTATTTTGTTTTATTTTTGGGGTGAAAAAACATTAAGTTGGATCGCTCTCAGTCGGTGAGTTTTTATTATAATTAAATTATATGTAAAAACATGTCACGTCATCCGCTATGTTGGTGAAATTTAAATCTATTAGTTTTAATCCTTTCTCAAAATATATTATTACCTATCTAATTATCTATTCTGTATTATACGTCCGATTCCATTTATTTCATAAATATCTAAACAGATTACGGGTAATAAATTTTTATAATCTCAAATTTTACTACTTTACAAGTATAAAACAACAATTATCGATTTCAATTCATACTGTTTAAACCGGCTAAATTCTTTTGTTTGATTCTATAATCTATATAGCGTTCCGTAAAATCATCTAGTTAATAAATCCGATATAATATGTTCATACAATCCCAAGGTTATTTCTTTTTAAAAGAAAACAGGATAGTTTTTGCTTCAATTTAGAAGCAACTTTGACCTTTCTTAGTTTTTTTCCCACCTTTTGTTTTCAACAAAGGATTTGTAGTAAAACAAATGTGTTTTTCAGCCTAGTTAAGGATTCGAAGACAAGTCTGGGGAAGAAAAAAAAAAACTTTTAAGTTTATGGGGAAGAAAAATTTTTAGTTTTTTTATGGTTAATTGAAAGTACCTCCTTGTCGATTGGAGTCCAGTTTTGGACCTTGGCACACCTCTAGTTCTCCATCCTGATCCACCGATCCCAGGTCTACCGAAGGGAACCGGCAGGAAGAATTAGTTTGATTTTTTTTGTTTTGTATTTCTCATTCAAATATTTCGAATAATTTTTAACATCCTTAAATATTTCAATTTTTTATTAATAATAATTATATTCATTTTTTTATAATAGTCATTTATCATAAAATCATAAAATATTTATTGTTCATCAAGGGTTGAGTTTGTAACTCCCCTGGAATCTCTCGTTAATAGGTTATAGTGTGCACACGTATCCGGAGAGGTTTCATTTCATTTATTTGATATTTGTAACATTTATATTATCATATAGTTCATTTTATATTAAATTAATAACATAACTATTGCATATAACCTTAGTCAAAAATTATATATCTTTCATTTTATATTATATATTTAAATATTGCATAACCTTAGTCAAAATTTCACATTATTATATACATTAGGGAGGGAAATTTTTATCATTATATTCAGGTTTTTTTATTGTAAATATAGATAAGTTAATTGTACATAAGAGGTGATGGGTTACATTTTCATATATATAAGGGTTTAAAATAATTGTACATAAGATAGGTGATTAGTAAAATTGGGTTAAAACAATTTAATATTTCAATTAGTACCCAACCTTTTAATATTTCAGCAATACAAGATATCTCGGAAGAAACCATTTAACTTCCTGGCGCCCAAACATTCCATAGAGCAACTTTATCTTTCATCTGTTTATTTCTTGTTAGTTTTCTTGTCATTAGTTCTTATATCTTACGGTCTCTGTAGGGCATGCAAATTGGCCGAATCCCTCTTTGAGTGTCAAGTGGTCATTCTCCTGCATAGTCGCTAGCCAGCATTAATTTTATTATATTTTTAAATATTCATATTTACCCTTTATTTATTTCTTTTACATCATTTATCTCTATCTAATCCCTTCCATCTTCTGTTACTACAGATATTAGTCCGTTGGTGTATCAAGGGACATTTTAGAGTTTACCCTATTGCTACACTACACAGTCCTCATTCCGGTTACATTGTTTCATCAGAAACAAATCCCATTCTTGTCACATTGGCAAGTAGCCTTCTCCTCTTGTTACTGGCGCTCCAGCCCCTTTCATTCTTGTTACAAGTTGTACAGTTTTCACCAAAATTAATAATTGCCAAAACAAACCTACCTATAATTCACCTCTTTTTTTTTTCCGACACTTATGTGTTTTACGCAGTACATTTATATACGGATTTTGACTACAAAAATGCACTTAACTCATGAACTTATCTGGTTTTGGCAGTAAACCGACGTAATATGTTATTATCTAAAAAAATGATATTATAAATATTATTCATAATATGAATTAATATTATTAAATGATAAATGAATATTATCTAAAAAAATGTTTAAAATATTAATAAGAATTCCTTAAGGCGTACCTTTAAAGGGCGTGGGCTAGTGCATCAACACTGTAAAAATCAAAAGTTTTTAGTGAAAATCACGGAAATGAAAGTACTCGCATTGATAAATTGACCAATCGCAATTTTGTTCGACCGAACAATGGATAATTAATCGCCAGGGCGGTTGTGGTACCCATTGACTTATGGCAGTCAATAATTTTATAAATTTATTAAAAACATTATACATTGTGCATCGTGATTTGTACCGCCCAATAATTTGTTTCGAGTTTCTGTTGATATGGGCATACGTTAGGCATTTGAGAACAGGATAATAACTTTATTTGATATGTCGGAATAACTATTTGTTTAATTTGATGTTTATTTTACGAAGAATAATATTTAGATGTTACTACGTCTAATTGAAATGGGATATCTAAAGTAGCTAAGATCATATTGAACAGAAAATAACTAACAATAATAATTTCTGTGTTGTTCCAATATTCGTAACTAAAATTAAAAGTAATATATTATAGTGTATTTTTATGTATGAGAGAGTAATAAAACAGTAAATTATGTATGCAAATCTCTAAACTGTTGATACGGGTGACTCAATGAAAATCAGATATTTGTCAACAAGTTTACAGAAGTATATAGGAAAACAATTTTAAATTCAGTATGACCACCAGGTATAAAGGTTGGAGCAGAATAGAATAGAATAGTTGTGAGGGTTACTAAGTCCTAAATAAGGTTGCCAGTGTCGGAGTGATGGAGGTTAACAGGTACTAATGAATTTGCAAGAAATGTAAGATGTTTATTTTATTGGTTATATATAACCAATAAAAGTTTAATAAGTACCTACCTATTTGCAAAATAAAGTTTAATTCTTTAGATAAAATAAAACGTTTTATTTTATTTGAAATGAGTGCATTCCACGAAGTAAGGGTTTCAAAAATCAAACATTTAATTCTTTAATTCCAAGATTCTACGACAGTAATTGACTAGATAATTACCTTCTAAACTTATTCCACAGAAAATGTGATAGTGGGTTTTTCCATTTTGTAGGAAGGTCCAAGCGGCGTATTCAAAATTCTTAATAGTTTACTAGAAGTAGTTGATTGTGTATACTAGTGTTATGGAAAATTTGGAAGTGCCGTGTAAACGCCGAAAAATTGGTCCTTTAACAGTTAATGAAAAAACATTAATATTTAATTGTTTTAAATCATTTACAGACAAACGTTTATGTAAAAGTGTTGATGAGACCGTTGAGTTAGTTAGCAGTACACTTGGTGTTGGGAAATCTACGATTTACAGAGTTATTAAAGAAGAGAAATGTGGTAGTTTTCAAATGCCACGTAATGCTCCAGGGAAACCAAAATTTCAAATAGAATATCATTTTAGAGAAGGACTTCGACGGAAAGTGCATGAATTCTTCTTTAGACAAGAATTTCCAACATTGGATAAAGTTCTTGTCTCAGTTATGAAAACTTTTAAAAGAAATAGGCTTCCGCTGGGAAAAGAATCCCAGAAAGTCTATTTTATTAGAAAGAAACGATATTGTCATATGGAGAAGACATTTTCTAAGAACCATAAAGGAAATGAGAAACCAAAAAAGAAAAATATTTTATCTTGATGAAACATGGATCAGCGAGGGTCATACACCAAATAAATTTTGGCAGGATGAAACTGTTACAAGTCAAAGGCACGCTTTTGTAAATAACTTATCTACTGGTTTAAACCCACTATCAGGAAAGGGACGCAGGCTGATAATAGTACACATTGGCAGTTCAGACGGTTTTGTTGAAGGTGGTTTATTAACTTTTGAATCAACTCGTACCGGTGACTACCATGAAGACATGAACGCTGATGTCTTTCAAGAATGGTTCGAACAAATGATAGATCTTCTTCCTAAGAACTGTGTAATAGTAATGGATAATGCAAGTTATCACTCCAGACTTATAGAAGGACTGCCCACAACCAAGTGGTTAAAAAAAGACTTGCAGAATTGGCTGAGTTCAAAAAATATTACGTACCATCCCGGATCTATAAGAAAGGAACTTTATTCGTTGTGTGCCCTTCATAAAGAAAAATTTTAAAAATACGAAATTGATGAAATTGTCAAAAATCGTGGAATGACAGTACTTAGATCCCCACCATATCATTGCGAATTAAACCCGATTGAACTGGTATGGGCACAGATAAAGAGTGAAGTTTCAAGAAAAAATACCACTTTTAAAATTCATGATGTTAAACAGTTGTTTTTGGAGGCCGTAAATAATGTAAAACCTGAAAACTGGGAAAAGGCAGTAAATGACACTATTAAAGAAGAGGAAAAAATGTGGAAGCTGGACAATATTACTGATAAAATGATCGAGCCAGTTATTATAAATCTTGGTTCTGAAAGTTCATCTTCTGAATCTGATTTTGATTTGTAACAAGTAGGTGTAAGTTTTATATTAATATTTTTATTCATCTATTTAACATACCTTAGACGGTTTTAAAAACTCTTTTTCTCTTTTGTAATTTTTAAAAGTTAAAAAAAATGTGAATTTTTTAAAACCCTTTTTAATGTAGGCCAGTCAGTTCTAATATAGTGTGTGATTAAAGAGGTCACTTTTGTTTACATACACATAACACTGAAATAATTCATTTATTTTTTACAATTATTCAAAGTAATTTTTCAATTAATCTTGAGCACGCCCATGGAGTGGTCGAAGGTACCAGTTAAAATTATGCTAATTACTCTCTCGTTCATAAAAATAAACTATAAAATTAAAAGACAAGACACTCGCAAAATAAGATAAACTGAATACGCATGCTATTATATTAATATCAGATTTCATATTAATAAAACTTACAAACATTTTTAATAAGTGTTTCAAACGTGGCTGTTTATTGATGAAAATAAGTTCAGTTCGAGCTTCAAATGAGATTTCAGCCCAAACCATGACACCACCACTGCCAAACTTTCTTCTCTAGGATATACATACTTGGCCATATCTTGCATTTCTCTATCTCCAAACCCTCTCTCGGCTATCCATCCATCCAATGGCACTACAGCCCAAGCCGGGCCTTGGCCTCCTTCATTAAACCTCTCCAAACATCTCTATTTACTGCTGTTCTTTTCCATGAACGCGTTTTTAGGAGATTTTTGGCATCCTCATCTACCTCGTCTTCCCATCTCTTTTTTGGTCTTCCAACAGGTCTTTTTCCTTGCATTCTTGCGTTTAGTAATTTTCTGGGGATTCTGTTCTCATGCATGCGGGCCACATGCCCTGCCCATCGTAATCTCTGCAGTCTAGTGTATTGTGCTAGTGTTGGTTCAGTGTATTGTTCGTATATTTCGTTATTATATCTAATTCGCCAGTTGTTATTTTCCTTTATTGGACCCAGTATTCTACGCAATATTTTTCTTTCGAACACGTCTAATGCATTGGTAGATTTCTGTGTTATAACCCATGTTTCACACCCATAACTTACTATGGCTCGGATTATTGTTTTATATACCCGGAGTTTTGTTTTCCGGTGTACGTCTCGCGATTTGAATATGTGGCCCATCGCGAAATAGGCTTTGTTTGCCAGCATAAGCCTTCTATTTATTTCCGGTTCTTTTTCATTATTTTCGACCAGATCCATTCCTAAATACGTGAATCTATTCACGTATTCTATATCGTCTATAAATTGTTGTTGTTGCGCCTGTCTATTTGATCTGGTTTGTATAAGTAGTTTTGTTTTATTTGTATTTATTGTTAGCCCTACAACTTCTGAACTCTGTTTCAACTGAACGTAGGTTTCTTCTGCCGCAGTCTTTGTTCTGCTCATTATGTTTATGTCATCTGCGTATGCTGCTACTTGGGTAGATTTGTTTGTAAGTATGTTATTTCTGCTCACCGTCAACCGTCTAATTACATATTCAAGAACAAGATTAAAAAGTGTTGGAGCTAGTCCGTCACCTTGTTTCAGTCCTTGCGTTGTCATAAACGCATCAGTGATTTGTCCTTGAATACATACATGTGCTTCTGTTTCTGTCATTGTCATTTGCATTAGTCTTATTAATTTTGATGGTATGCCAAATTCTTGTAATTTATTAGGTAGTATTGTTCTATCTATTGAATCATAGGCTTGCTTGAAATCTACAAAGAGATTGTAGACGTCTATGTCATATTCCCATGCTTTGGCTAGTATTTGTTTAACTGTAAATAGTTGGTCAATAGTAGATCTATTTCGCCTGAACCCTGCTTGATATTCCCCGATAATTTTTTCAGTGAGGGGTTGAAGTCTTCGATTAAGAATGTTTGTGAGTATTTTGTATCCCGAACAAAGTAAAGAGATGCCTCTATAATTCTGGCATAACAGTTTGTCTCCTTTTTTATGAATAGGGCAGATTATACTTTTCTTCCATTGTTGTGGGATTTTTTTTTTCTCTTCATATTTCTTGTATAAGCTGGTACATCTGTTCTGTCAAATTTGTTCCTCCCTGCTTGAACAGTTCTGCCGGTATCTTATCTATTCCCGGCGCTTTGTGGCTTTTTTGCATTTGGATTGCTGTTCGAACCTCCTCTAGCGTTGGAGGTCTAGCCAATTCATTATCTTCTCCATCTTCCCACAGCTCCTGTTGTTGACCTTCCTGTTCTACCTGCTGCTGCCGCTGTTGTAGTGGTGTTTGTGCCCTTTCGTTTAATAATTCCTTAAAATACATCATCCAGGTTCTCTTAATTTCGTCCATATCGCTAATTATTTCCCCATTCTTATTTTTGCATAGGCTAGTCTTCGGTTTGTAACCCTGTCTTAAATGTTTGATAAGTTGGTATGCACTGCGTGTTTCGTTTTCCTGGAACAACGCCCTCTCTATGTTTAGTATCCGGTTGTTTTCGTACCGTCTCTTTTTCTGTCTGCATAGTTTATCAGCTCTTCGTCTTTTATTCTCAAATTCTGTCCTTCTCTCTCTAGTTCGTTTGAGTATGAAATTCTTATGTGCTTCATTTCTTTCGTGAATAGCTTGTTTGCATTCTTCATCGAACCACTGTTCTTCTCTCCGTTGAGTGTTTGTTCCAAGAACTTCTTGTGCCGTGTTTAGTATGATAGTGCTTATGGTGTTCCAATGATTTTCTATTGTGAATTCTTCTATGTTTTCTTCTAGTAATTTTTCACTCACTGTTCTCTCAAATCTTTCTTGTACCTCAGAGACTTTTAGGTTATCTAAGTTTAGTTTTTCTTGTTTCGGATATTTTTCCTTTGCTTGTCGACTGATTTTACATCTGAACCGTATCTGTACTAGTAGATGGTCGGAGTCACAGCTTGCTCCACGCCTACTTTTTACATCTAATATACTTGTGGCCATTCTTCTTTCAACCAGTACGTGGTGTATTTGATTGACTGTGTTTCCGTCAGGTGATCACTCTCGGCTATCGCCAGACTTAAAGCAGAACCGCCATTCATCAGCAGAGAGAATTCGGCTCGAATCCTGTATATCCCAGTGTTAATGCTTTAGAGCAAAAATTAATCGGTTCCTACAGTGTCTGCGTTGTAATTCGGGAACAATAGCCGGCCTTTTTGCCATTAGTCCTTTTATATTGAGACGTCTTTTAACAGTATTCTCATTAACATTCACATTTCGAACCTCTTGCGACGATTTCTTCCCATTGACTTATGGCAGTCATTCTTTCATGACAGTCATGATTTCTTCTGTCATGACAGTCATCATTCTTATGGCAGTCATGATTTGTTCGAAGTACCGTCACAATTTAGCGATCATCTCTTTGCGAGGTAACTCTTCTACCTATAGCTAAGTTAGAAGCTTTACTGAGGTTAAGTTTCTAACTTTCCGAAAATCGCGATAGACCGATTTTTACCCTTAAAAACTCACCCCCTCTCACTTCCCGATCTCGGATGGAGTGGAATTTATTTTTTCTTCCATGTTTGGCATATTTTCTTCCTGTCCAATAGGTTTCATTCTACTATAATTTTTTTTGGTTTCAAGAATTATCGACCCTGGTCTACAAAATGAAACAGTGCATAAAACTTCCAATGAATTTTTATTTTCGGAAGTGTATAGGGTGGCCACTTTTTTCGCCGTTTAGTGTAATTTCAAGCTATTTGTATTGTTTTCTTATTTCCATACTTGATTATTTACTATTAGTTTAAAAATATAACTTGGACAGATTTACTGCTTTATTTTTCTTCTTTAGCTATTCTCTCCTTGTCCTCTGCTCTATTTTATCATCTCTATTAAGTTAATAGTATTAACAGCAGCGTTAATAAAAAATTATTATTAAAGTTGATATTGATGATAAATAGTCACTTGTTATAAAAGCTCTAATTTCTTGCAGCAGTGTATGTAAACTGCAGTTTAAACTTGGAAACAGAATGATTAATTTGAATAAGTGTTACCGCGAAATCTGAAATAATGCAGCTCTTAGTATATTGTGCGGTGCATCGGGCGACAGAAAGACTCGGTACTTTCCCATAAAGAACAAGGAATCGTCTCACGCTCCGTTGCTTGTCGATACTAAATCACTTATAAGAGTTGAGTTTCCGCCATATCCATGGCCGGTCAAACATATCCAGCAAGAAGAAGAAATAACGAATAGCCGGCCAGTTCTAAGGATTTAATTTGATCAGCGCGGACATCCAGATTCATAGCGCCATTAAGGCCATGATTTAAGGTCCTTTTAGACGCAGCCCGCCGCAATTCAAGACGCCATATCCACATTCATGCTCCGTGCTCTTCATAGCCTGAAAACTGCTGAAAGCTGAAAGCCACCACCCAACACAAACGAAGTTATGGATCGGGAACGGTATTTATCGCTGGCGATCATTCATCCAGACCGTAAAAATGTTCCTCAACTACGGACCCGATTCTCTTCTCCTCTACAGTAAATATATCGCCGAAAAGATACACCATTGCCGGCTCCCGCCAAAAGCGGCACAGCGCCCGTCGCCGCCTCCCATTCTCGGACACAGATTTCTTTGAAATAGATGAATACTTCCTTATTTAAATGTTTTAAGAGCAAAACATAGATGTTATTCCACTAAAAAGTAATTTATGTAGTTCTTTAATAACGAAAACTAACAAAAAATTAATATAAGAATTCCCACACTTATTACTTTTAATTTTTTATTTGAATATTGACAGAAACCGGTTCTATTTGTATTTTCTTTAAATCTTTCTTTCATTCTTTGGTATGTTATTTTATAAAATATCAAACAATAAATTAATTATAGGGTCAGGGGTGACTAGGGTAATTCTACGCACCTACGGGAAAATATTTACATAAAGTTTCCTGTGTGCATACAAACTTCCATAATTTAACTACTGGGACTTGTATCTTTTGGGAACTTTATTCAAATAAGAAAAGGTTTTAAGTTTTACGAATTTTGAAGAAAAAAATTTCATTAACCCTTAAATGCATGATTTTTTTATTGATGTCCTTTAGCAATGTCCTGAAGGCCTTTAGCGAAAACTTAGAAATGATGAAAAAATAGTCTAAGCCCATTGCTATCAGATATTTTTATGGATCATCTAGAGACAAAGATTTCAAAATATCCCGTATTCAAACAGTTTTTATATTGGTAGAGATACGTAGACGACGTACTGGTATTTTTCACAGGAACTAACAGGCAACTCGACCAATTTTTATCGTATATTAATTCACTTCATAGTCATATTGAATTTACAATAGAAACAGAACAAAATCAATCCATAAATTTTTTAGATTTAAAAATTACCAGACTTCAATACAAACATGACTTCTCCATATTTCATAAACCTTCCCATACTGACACGACTATACACAATTCATCATCCCATCCAACACAACATAAACTGGCGGCTTATCATAGTATGTTACATAGATTAACAGAAATTCCGATGTCAAAATACAACTTTGAGACAGAATTAAATATAATTAAGCAAATAGCAGTAAACAACGGATACAACGAACAAACAATTAACAAAATGTTAAATCAAAAACTACACAAGAAAGCCCTGAAATTAGTATTTCCACCACCAGAGAAAAAACCCAATACCTTCTGCTCGATTACATATACAGGCAAAATAACAACAAAAATTGCCAAACACATAAAAAAGCAAGGAATAACACCAGCTTTCCGGCTACAACAAATAACAACCTAGGCAAATATATTAAAAATAACAAGAGCCAAAATAAAAAACACTTAAATAGTGGTGTGTACAAACTTCAATGTGGCGACTGCCCAAAAACGTACATCGGTCAAACTGGTAGAAACTTTGATAAATGAATACCAGAACATAAAAGGGCTTTCAAGAATAGAAAAACAGATTCGACATACGCACTTCACCTTCTAAATCATAATCATTCTTTTAATGACAAATTTAAAATTCTTCACATTCAAAATAAAGGCCTTAAGCTATCTTTGTTAGAATCTATGGAAATCAACAAATTAAAAAACACAGATATAATTCTGAATGACCAACTCGAGACAAACAGTTCTCCCCTCCTCAACCTATTTCATTAGAAACTATAAATTTGTAAACCCAAGCCAAAAATAGATCACTTGAGAAAAACAATGAGCCGAAACAGCTGTAGTGATAAGATTTAAAATAAATTTTGTGGAAGTTTGAAAACAAAGTTTTCAGTGTTTTATTGTTACAATTATTTTAATCCCCATTTATGCAGTGTTTTTGGCAAGTATTGTTTTATATATCGACCAATTTTGGTGGAACACATTTTCTCATGAATGCTTAAATGTTGTTGAAGTGTTACAAGGGAAAAATTTTTGTTAAGTGTGTTAACTAGTGGCTTTATCTTGTAAAGTCTGTCATGTCCAGGTTCATATAAACGTATGAGGTTGTTGTTATCATTAAAATGTATTTATCGCCTAATTTTCTTGAATCTATTTAGATACATAGTCTTTTTACTGGTTCATACATAAGCTTCTCTGTAGATAGCAATCTTTCAATCTTCTGGATAATCTGCTCACTTTCTCGCGTTTCCATATTTTTTGTTGTGTGTATCTCTTCTGCCATATCTTTAGCCCCATTGCACGTTTCTTCATTAGATTCGTCGCTAAGGTTAGGTTTAAATTCTGGGTCTGCAATACTATCTGTGTCAGAGAAATCATTTTCACTACTCAGACCAAACAAGTCAAACAATTTAATGAGTCGAAGTGCACGATTATGCCATCTGTGCAAAAAGTGCCAAACTAGTTTATATTTAGTTGCTTCAAAGTTGTGTAGTAGTTGTAGTTACTTTAAATTCGAATCAGAATAGACATTTCATACAATCGTTTACTTATGTTGCAGTAATATTCTCCCATGTACGGAGTAATTCTGCATATAAATTAAATAAAACCATTAAAAAACGCTATTGTAATAAAGCAAATCTTGTAAGCAAATCAAATTTCTTGGAGACAATAGTAAAAAACACATTAAAGACATTTTATTTTCTGACTCTCTTCCTTTCGACTTTGGCACTCATATCGCACGTATAATTAACTGATTATTCCCAACCACTACATTTTGAATGACCCCAATTCGAACACATTACATAACGGTACTAAATTTCTTTGTCCCGTCCGAGTTCACCGTACAGCAAACACTTCTCATTTTCTAATGTTCTGCATTACAATACAAACAGTCTCAAAATACAAAAAAAACTGTTTTTATTTTGAGAACGATTTCCGAAGTGGAAATTGAAACGTCAATATACAATAAAAAAAGTATTTTTGTATTTTGAGAACGATTTCCGAAGTGGAAATTGAAACGTCAATATACATATTTTAACATTTAATTGTGGCTTATTCCCAGTTAAATAGTAATTAATTTAAAATGACACAAGAAAATAACTTTAGAACAATTTAAAAAAAAAGTTATTAAAAATTTCTCTACTATCAAAATCCTAAAATATGTATAATTTGCGTAATACTATCCTTAGCTAGGCTAAAAAATACTTAATTTTAATTTTTGTGCTACCCTATACATTAAAATTCACCAGACGCTCCATATAAATCCATTTTTGCACGCTCTATTAAAAAGTTCTCGCTTCATTTTTCCAATTGAAGACAAAACAGTCCGATTAAATCGATTTGAGGGAAATTTGCATACGAAACGTTCTCGTACGTTCTCATTAAACGTTATGTGACTTTAACACAGATAACAATATAAATCTTAACTGGTGAATAGCTAGAGGAAAAACGATAAAGGTATTCTAATACGCCAATATTTCAGCAATAACTATAGCGCCGCAGAATATCCTGTGACGGTATTCAAGCTTTCGAGGGTTTTAGATAAATGTTTATACAGAAGAATGAATACGGGCAGGGGTGTCACTTTCTACACACAAGATGGGATTCATTTAGACTACAGAATAATAATATTAATCAATTTAAAGATGTATGTCAAGAAATCTGAGTATATGACGTTCTGTAGGAATCCAATTTATGATAGAAACATTACAATAAATAACACATCCACCAAAAAGATTCTTCATTCTTCTAATTATTTTAGTTTTACAACCCTATGTTGGTCCTAGCTTCTCGAAAAATTTTTTTTTACACTTTCATGTCCATCGCCTTTTTTCGTACTTTCAGGTTTCTCAAATCTTCTTTGACGTTATTAATCAATTCTCTTCTGGATCTTCCTCTTTTTCTCTGCCAATAGGTGTACATAAGAGTATTCTTCTTTCTTAATTCTGAAATGTAAAGCCTCTTAGACAGAAGCTATTTAACCTTCTGGTAGTGTCGGTATAGTTTCTTATTTTAGTTCCCCTGTGTCATAGACAAGGTGTGTCAAAAAAATAGAAATACAGGATTTTTCTGTGTTATTTTATAGAAATTTAGAATGGGTAAATATATTGAGACGTTTTAGTAAAAAAAAAATGATTTAAACTTTGCCCCACGTTGGGCGCCAATGTGTAACGATAAGACTACCAAAGAGAATTAAAATACTATGATGAAATAATCGAAGTGTTATTGCTACTTAAATATTGTTTTAAGTAAACATGATTAGTTAAATTATTGTTTTATTTGTTACCTGATAAGTGTTCCTTAGACGATAATGGTTGATTGAGGTATTATTTTTATAATAGTATTTCAATTCTCTTTGGTAGTCTTATCGTTACATCTTTATCAAACTAAACAGAAAAATGATTTGAATGATTATTGAAAAAAAAATGTGATGTTTATTAAGTATTCCTTATAAAATAAAGATAAACAAACGTAACACAATAAACATACTTAAAAAATGTTAAATGAACAAAAATGCAATAAATAGCTAGACAATATAAAACGATATACTTTTATTGTATTTCCCTATAGTTCTGACATACAACTGTGATATGCTCTAAACACATAAATGTATTTGTAGCAGAAAAAACGAGTTTCTCTATTCTTTCTCCAGCCGCAGTAGATGCACCTTCCTCATGCAGCGTCCTCGGAAGATTTGCTAAGAGCTGCTCTTCTTTTCAAATATGGATGAACCAATGCGTTTGTTAAATCTCTTAACAAATGTCGTTGCCGTAGATTTGGGCCTCCGTTGTTTACTTTATATATCACCTACGTATTGATTTATGTAACATATCGATACCCCCTTTTGTATTATAAGTAGTGACTATTACTGATTTAGATCTATCATTACTGTTAATGTCATTATCATGTACATGGTGCATGCTTGATAATAAAATCACATTTTTGCGTTGCTTTGGGATATAAGAAACGATTGTAATATCCTCTGTACAGCCAAACATGCTTGTATGGATTGGACGTTTAGTGGGGTCTGAAAACTCGACTGGCAGTTCTGAGAGGACAACTTTTTGTATACAAAGGAGAAAGAAACTAAATATTTCCTGGTTCTCTCAAGAAATAACTGTAAATGGTGTTGGATTGGAAACACATAGTTTTGGAAATCCATTGCAATCGTTTCTTTTGTTTTGTATTTTTGTACTTCAAGCATAGCACTTTTTTAAATTTTGTAAAAAGAAACAGTTTTCTTTAAATGCAACTGTTTTATTTACAGAAGAATTTTTAGTTCAAAGTTTAGTTTTGCAAGATCATTGTGATTATTGTCTGTAGCAGGTAGGATTAACTTTGCATTAGTTTGCAATGCGTCAATATTTACTGTAAGCTCATCACAGGTGCTGCAGGTGTCACATCTAGGATAGCTCAAAAACAAGTTAAAATTAGAATTAAATATTTGCCTGTATACTCCATTCCACGAATATACGACTGTTTTAAATTTTGTTTAAGATATCGATTTAAATGGTCCAATGTACTGAATTGTACAATAGTAAATTCTCCCCATTTTTAAAATACTGTTATGACAGATATAAACCTTATTAAATATGAAGTCATGATAAAAATATAGAGTTGATAGTTTATAGAACAGTTGTAATTCAGATTTTGAAGTATATAATTACTATCATTGAGTTTAGTATTGTAAACAAGTTGGTGTTTGAATTAAGTGATTTAAACGAACAGACTTGCTGCCATTGTTAAAACTTAATACAAATATGATAAACGAGGGCTTAATACGTAATTCAAAAACAACATAACATAACCTCTTAATCATTTCCCCCTTAATTCCGACAACATGATTAAGAAAACATAGTCCTCTCGTTTTTAATTTACAAAGTACTACCATAGGAAAACAAATCTATTTCTTTGTTTATGCTACTGCTATAAAACGAATCCCGAAACAGCATAAAGAAACCTGCTATAAGTACGTACCATGTAATGGATTTACATTATAGATTGCAAATTATTTAATTAAAGATATTTGATTAAAGATAATTGCTTAAAATTTGGATTTATCGGCATTTGTTCAAACTGGTCAACTTTGTACTTCGTTAGGGAAAATATCGGTTTTTGTTGGAATTTTATATTCTAGAAACAGAGAGGGCTACCACATTAAATTAATATGAAATCATATTCAGGTAAAAAAATTTAAAAAATGGATTTATCGGTTTTTGCATGTATTCTCTTCAATTGTTGCTATGCATTATTTATTTTTTTGTTTTGTTACGGAGATTCTTATTACACGTCTGTCTGCATTTATTTTAACTTTTTTGTATACCCAGAGTTTCTTTAGCTGCTTATGTACAATGGTTTATATTATATGCTTTTACATGTTTCCCTTTTTTTGTTTATGTCCTCGTGTTAAACCGATATCTAAAAATCATAAAAGCAACAAAACTTAAGTTCTAAAAATCTAAACTAGTAAAAAAAAATATTACGACAAAAAATAAAAAAAAAATTACTGCAAACATAAAAATGCAAAACTTTTAATCATAAATTATTTGTTATTGTAAGTTTTTCTCTTGCTTTTTGGTATCCCTTGTTGATGCATATATTTTCGTATTTATGCCTTTTTTCCTCGGCACAAAAAGTCTTGCACGTCAGTGTCTAGTATAAAAGAGTGAAGTGATTTGCGAGGGGATGGATATTTACGTCCAAACAACACCTTCTTGTCTAACGAAATATTCACCCGCCATTGTTTCCATGTAAATAATTGCTACTCGAACATTCCCAAAGACAAAGGATATGTAATACAGATACGAGAGATTTATCACGAATTACATAACATTACGGCCTGGACTATATATTATATGATTTTATAAAGGCATGTGGGGATAAGTTATACTTTTTTGTAAAACAATTGAGGAGCAATTAAGCAAAACGCATTGAATCCAAAACATATGATTTTGAGTTATCGACAATAAACTAATTGAATTAAATCTAGTTAAAAGCAAATATTTTATTGACTCTAGAACTTTATTAAAAACAAAAAAAAAATAAAAAAAAAACAAAAGATATCCACAGCATCTTAAGACCAAAGTATACAATCAATACTTACCCATTGTTCTCACTTATGGTACACAACCGTGGACATTTACAGATTAAAGACAATGTTGCACATAAGACTAATGGATAAAAAGAGAAACGAGTGGATAAGAGAGAAAACAAAACTAAGGTATGTTAGACAAGAAGTTGTAAAATTGAAATGGAGATTTGCCGGACACGATATAAGACAAAAATAAGACCGACGGAACAAAATTCTTATAAGTTGGAGCCAGAGGAAATCTAAACGAAGCAGAGAAAGGCCCCAAATGAGATGGGCAGATGATATCAAGAAGCACGTGGGCTCTAGGTGGATGACTGTAGCGACAGACAGAGAAGAATGAAAAATGATTGGGGAGGCGTATGTCCAAAGATGGACCGAAGAAGGCTAATTAGATAGACAGATAGAACTTTATTAATAATATTATTTCTGACGGAAAGTTAAAGTTTTGTGTTCAATTTCGAAGTTTCCAATTTTTAAAGCTTTCATTTTGTTGGATTTATCTATATATATTCGGTTTTCTAATGTCTTACGACGTTGTCCAACTTCCAAACGCCACTGTATTCTGTCTTGAGTTAGGTCTTCATTCAGATTTCGAGCGCCAATCGCTTTCCTAACTCCCAGGTTCCAGCTCTGTGGTGGTCTTCCTCGTTTCCTCTTCTCTGGGGGTTGCCACATCATCGTTTTTTAGGCAATCTTTCGTCCCCCATTCGGCTCACATACCCATACCATATGAGCTGTTTTCTCTCAATATCCTCAACTATAGTGCTCTCTATACCCATTCGCTCACTTTTATCACTTCATTCCGTATTCTGTCGGCTCTTGATATTCTCATCGATCTTCTGATGGCATCTATTTCCGTGGCTTCGACCTTTTTCTTATATTTCTCGGTTATTCTCCATGTCTCAGCTCTCAGCATAAAGTAGGCTAGTTTTAACCATTGTCTCATAGATGTTCCATTTTCTTTTCTTTGATATTTCTTTACTCCATAGAACTCCGTTCAAACATGCTATAGCTCTTCGTGCTTGTACAATTCGATGTTCTATTTCCCGTTCGTCTTTTCCACTACGGTCGAAGATGACGCCCAGGTATTTATATTCGTCACATGGATTTATTTTTTGATTGTCATCGATATCCAGTTGTTCTGCTTCATCTCCAATTGAGAGGTATTTTGTCTTTTCTATATTGATATTTAATCCGCCTTTCTGGTATTCTGCAATTAGTTTTCTAAGCTCTAAGCTGGATTTATCTCAGTTTGCTAAAACATTGTGTGGATTTATAGCATTTTACCCCATATGAATGAATTTATTTCGTTTTGTTTAACCATTGGTTAGATGTATGTCATTTTGCTAAAAAATTAAATACCTAAGTGTCAAAAATAAAACAATTTATTTATAAAACAAAGTTTCTCAAATATGTAGGCCTGTATCATCTTCTAGACAAACACATTCCTTTTCTATTTCATCACCTTCATTATCGATGTCACCTTATCGATTTTCTAGAATGTGCTTATACCTTTAAAGGTCTTCTACTTCTTTTCACGTACTTCTAAATTCTTCTATCAGTAAACGTTTTAACAATTTATTTTCTTCTCTTTTAGTGGTTTTCCTAATCCCTCGGTTATTAGTGTCAACTGTGAGTCTTTTTTACCTTTCTTAAGTAACGTTTTAGGAACTTTAGGGTTACTTTCGAAACTAAAGTGTTTAAAGCAAGTAATAATTATTAGCGAAAAATGATTTTTCTTCAATATAATTCGTTAACATCGAATATTCCATCAATTTTTTTTATTAAATTGCAAATGATTAACATCATACAAAATCCAATCAGATGAAAAGCTTTTTACAGCTCTAAAAGATCGGTAAATGTATTCTTCTCTTTATATTCTTCTTTTGTCGTTAAAGAAGAACATTTTCTTAAGTGTGAAATATAATGAGGAGTGTAAGACGAATTTCAGTTAAGTTTTCTGGCAATTTTTTCTTCAGCCAATAGTAACGTCAACTGTAACATATTCCTATCTCTAGTTGACCTTGAGAAATGCTTCGACAAAACACAACACATAAAGGTCATCTTCTCTTCTTCTTTTTCTTCTTTTTACATAGACCCTACTCTGTTTGGTTTTTAATGTGCCTCCAGTAAGTTGTTGTTCCATCGTTTTCGTGGTCTTCCTACTGATCGTCTTCCTATTGGGATACCATCTCTTGTCGTATTTACTACATTTTCTGTTATCATTTGGCTTACATGATCATTCAGTTCTATTCTTTCATTGCTTACCCAGTCCTTGATGTTCTCCACCTTGCATCTAGTATATCTGTACTTCTAGCTCTGTTCCATAGTGTCTTACCATCAATTGTTCAAGTGTTTTTTTCTCTGCTGTTTCTGACATCCTTTTTGTCGTCCTCTCTGTGCCAGGTCTTGTTTCTGCCGCGTATGTCATCATTGGTCTGATGATTGTTTTGTAAATTTTGCCTTTCGTTTCTTTCCCGATATTTTTATTTCTGCATATTGTTTCATTCAGACAGCCTACAGCTCTGTTTATTCTATTTACTTGATCTTCCACTTTACTTTCGAGCTTTCCGTAGCTAGATAATGTGATGCCTAGATATTTAAACTCCATCGCTTGTTCTATTATCTGACCTTCCAGCTCCAATTTACATCATAGTAAATTTGTTATAACCATGAATTTTGTCTTATTTGGGGAAATTAACATGTTAAATTTTCTGGTGATTATATTAAGTTGGTACAACATACACTGTAAATCATCTTCACTTTGAGAGAGTAGTATTGCGTCGTCCGCATAGCAGATTATTTTAAGTTGTTTTGGTTTCAAATTGAAGAAAGGCAGCAAATATTTGATTTCACGCAAACAAATCCTATGTATCTCTTGATACGTATTTCGACCTAATAGGTCTCGTCAGAAGAGCTATTCATAGGGGTTCTCAACGTGAAAAATCAATATTTTCTGCCTTTTAAGAAGCAACAATAACATGGCTTCAATACGGACGCAGTAGCGACACCTAATTACAGCAATCGTAAAATAGTTTCGAAACACAATTCAGATTTCTGCTTTATAATCTGAGCCTTCTAAAAATTGCAAGCAAACAGACGTTGATAAAAGATGTTAAAAGAGACATTGGGAATCTAAAATTTGCATTCCACGACATGTCTTTTACAACTAAGCAGAAATCCTTAGCGAATTGTGGTTCTAGTACTCATACAGAGTAAATCCGAATAAAATGAAGAAAGGCAGCAAATATTTGATTTCACGCAAACAAATCCTATGTATCTCTTGATACGTATTTCGACCTAATAGGTCTCGAAACTATTTTTCGATTGTTGTAATTAGATGTCGCTACTGCGTCCGTATTAGAGCCATGTTATTGTTGCTTCTTAAAAGGCAGAAAATATTGATTTTTCACGTTGAGGACTCCTATGAATAGCTCTTCTGACGAGACCTATTAGGTCGAAATACGTATCAAGAGACACATAGGATTTGTTTGCGTGAAATCAAATATTTGCTGCCTTTCTTCATTTTATTCGGATTTACTCTGTATGAGTACTAGAAGCACAATTCGCTAAGGATTTCTGCTAATTTGTAAAAGACATGTCGTGGAATGCACATTTTAGATTCCCCATGTCTCTTTTAACATCTTTTATCAACGTCTGTTTGCCTTGCAATTTTTAGAAGGCTCAGATTATAAAGCAGAAATCTGAATTGTGTTTCGAAACTATTTTACGATTGTTTTTGTTTCATTTGTTATCCTTTTTTAGTTCTTACATTTTTATGATTCTATCCATCTTGAGGTAAAACAATAGACAATAAAGAACTCACGGAATCTCCCTGTCTTATCCCATTGCCAGCTTCAATAGGATTGGTTAGTTATTTTTCTACTTTAACTTGTATTGTGTTGTTTTAGTAGATATTTTCGATCGTTTTGATTATATCTATAGGTATCTCTCTTGTGTACAATAAGCAGATAACGTCCTTTAATGTAACCTGGTGAAATGCCTTCTTAAGGTTCCTGAAACATAGATATGTCGGTTTGTTGAATTCGAATGATTTCTCTTGCACTTCTCTTGCAAACATATTATGGAATACAAAGATAAATGATCAGGATACGAGAACCATTACTAATTTATAAATTTATCATTTATAACAAAAATCTAAAGAGATGCCGATAGGATGAGGAGTACGACAAAGATGTGTACTATCTTCTTTACTTTTTCTTTTATTCTTTAAATTCCTGGTATGGCACAAAAAAAGATGTATTAACATGCATTGGATACAATAGAAAACTCCTGATAACAACTTGAATATAGAACAGAAATTTTACGTTGCAAAAGATAAGATAAGCGTTTACAATGATTAAAGATAAAAAATAATAAAGCAGTATGTTACGAATAAAATTTTGGGCTTCCCTCTGTATAACTAACTTATCTTTTAATCAAATGTATTCTTAAAGGGCGATGTTAGCACGATGTGGTTTATTGCTTTGCGATAAAAGCGACACGACGTTGATTTCTTGTACTTTTACGATTAGGACTAGAGTCTTATTCAACGATTACTGTTTGGCATTCGCCGCCATATGTCTCGTATATATAAACCGTTATATAAATAATAAAAAAATCTACACTGATTACCGAAATTTAATTTTTTTTATTAAAAACCTTCTATTGTCCTACTTTAAATTCATAAAAGGAAAGACAATGAAAGTGTCATTGTTATAATACATCAGGTTTTATTAAAATATTATTCCAATATAGCAACTGTTACGTTTACATTATTATTATAAAGAATTAAAAAGTCATAACGGGTCATGACGGTATAATCAATCCCCTTCTTTCCTACCAACGGCTTCGGGGGAATGAGTCGGTAAGTAGTAGGACAATCTTTCGTCCTGGAGCTGAGAAATCGACTCCAAAGGCAAAAAAAACGATAAATTGGTTAATGGCAAAAGAATGCAGAAGATAAAGGGGAAACCACTGCATTAATGGTTCAACAGAACATCCCTAGTCATTCATCATGGCAACTACGCAAAAAAGTTAAACCGTTACTGATCATGAAATCCGGAAGGCAAGATCCGACAGGGAAGGAAAAGATCACATAAAAGAGGAGGCCGTCCAAATCGATAGCAAGCAAAATGCTCCTTTAGATAATAAAATTCTACGTCTAAAAATACACAAATGTAGACCAATAAGACTTGTAACATGGGATATAATAAGTTTGTACCAGCCAGAAAAATTAGACAATTTGATACAAGAAATAACTAGAGCGTAAATAAATATACTGGGCCTAAGTGACGTACAATGACCAGACACCGGCAAACTTATAACCAAAAACGGCATGATGTATTATGCTGTAAACAACGATCCGGTTCATCACTATGGAGTCACAATCTTTTTAGACACAGAAACTAATCAATCATTTGTAAGCTTCACTGCTTACTCAGAGAGAGTGATAATGGACACACAACAAGATAACTTAATTCCAGTACACGCACACTTTGACTTAGACACAGTTTTAAGATCTATTAAAAAAGAAGACATTACAATAGTAATTGGGAACTTTAATGCCAATTTCGGCATAATATATGTTGGGGAATTTGGACTAGGTGACAGAAACGAAAGAGGGGATAGACTTGTGGATTTTTATCAAAATAAACTCTTTGCCATAATGTACACAATGTTCCAACTACCCGACAGAAGATTATACACTTGGAGATCTCCTGCAGACAACAAAGACCGCACAGTCAGAAATCAAATAGACTATATATTAGTCAAAAATAGACATAAAAACTCAATTAAAGCAGTAAAAGCATACCCTGGAGGTAATCAACTCAGACCATAACCCGTTGATAGCTAGAATGCACGTGAAATTCAAAAAGATTGCAATACCTAAAAATAAACCAACGTTTGATTACAAAAAATTAAGAAGAAGAGAAATACATCAAAAAGTGATCCAACAAGTTAACTCAAATAAAGACAAATGAAAAACAAAAATAGATGACTTCAGAAATTCTAGCATTAATTGAAGAGAGAAATTCTTTAATATGCATAAAAAAATAAAAGAACTAACAAATACCAAAAAGCAAGTACATTATGGGATATTCAAAGATGATAATGGCAAACGCATTGCAGACATCAAAGATAAACTAAGATTTTGGCAAGAATACATAATGAAACTACTCAAAGATGATAGAATGATACAAGAAGAACTACAGGAATAAACAGGACTGAAAATAATATTGTGCGAATTAGAACAGGCAATTAGAAATGCAAAGACCGCAAAATCAGTAGGCCCAGATCAGATACCTACTGAGCTAATTAAATGCATTGATAAAGAAACACTGCAAATATTTTTATATCTATTCGACAAAGTATATACAAAAGGACTAATACCCAGTAATACCCAAAGATTGGTTACTTTCCAAGTTTGTAACACTACCAAAGTCAGTAAATGCGACAGAATGCTCCCAGTACAGAACAATTTCCTTAATAAGCTACACACTTAAGATATTTCTCAAAATAATACATGGAAAACTATACAAAAAAATAGAAGATATATGCAGATGACACCCAGTTTGGATTCACAGGAGGACTAGGAATGAGAGAGGCTCTGTTCCCTTTTAACATTTTTGCACAAAGACGACTAGAAATGAACCAGGATCTCTATGTCTGCTTTATAGATTACCAAAAGGCTTTTGATAGAGTATGACATCAGAAACTCGTAAAACTCTAAAAAAAAAGAATGTGGATAGTCGAGATATACGGGTTATTGTCAATCTGTACTCGAATCAAAAAGCAAAGGTTAAAATCGAAAATGTAGATACAAAAACTATAAAAATTGGAAGAAGTGTAAGACAGGATTTCAAGCTGTCCCCATTGTTATTTAATTTGTACAACGAAGCTATTTTTAAGGAAGCAAGATATCGAACGAAGGCTAGATATTGAGGAAAAACAAGTAGAAAGAGTGAATAACTCCAAATATCTGGGAACCTGGATAAAGAAAACAATGACCAAGCTAGAGAAATAAGGACGCGCATTGAAATTGCAAGACAAGCATTTATAAAATCGAATACAATGTTTGTTAATCGAGACCTTCATCTATAGCTGAGGATAAGAGGATATTGCAAACTGTTCTCGACTTTGTTGTATGGAATGAAAAGCTGGACACTAAAAAATAATATAAAAGAAGTTAGAATTATTTGAGATGTGGTGCTGTAAAAGGATTTTGAGAATACCATGGACCCAACGAGTAACAAATACATAAGTGTTAAGAAGGCTACAAAAGGATTGCGAGGTCATAAAGCACATCAAAACAATAAAGATGGAATATTTAGGCCACATTAACATGAACGAAATATGAGATATTAAGGTTTCTAATGCAAGGTAAAATAAAAGGGTAAGAGATCCATAGGAAGACGAAGAATTTCCTGGCTAAGAAACCTAAGAGAGTGGTATAGTTGCAGCTCACTAGATCTTCAGAGCAGTTGCCAATAAGGTGCAGATAGCTGTGATGATAGCCAACCTCCGATAAGAAAAGAAACTTCAAGAAGAAAAAGACCGGTCACTTTATTGGTCGTAAAAAGGACATTGTAGTTTTCAGGTTTGTTGGGTCCAAAAAAATTACCAAATTATTTATACATATCTAGTTTTTTAATAAGTTTGTCTTCTTTCTTCTTTTTTCTGCCCTTTATTTTGCCACTGATTTGATGTCTGTTATATTTATTTGATTGTGCGTTTAGTTATTTTGATTTAATTAAGGATTGATAAGAGTTGGGGAACAATTAATACAAAACATTGCAATCATAGCAACCAATCGACTCTAGATATAGTCGAATATCAACAGAGGAAGGTCCAAAATCAGGGTTCCGAAGATATTCCAGAAATCTCCTTGGACGAAATTTACAAGGCTCTAAAAAAGATGAAGAATAACAAAGCTCCGGGGGAGGACGGTGTCGTCACGGAAGCGATAAAGTTAGGAGGCTCAGTACTGATAGCCAAAATTCAAAAGCTCTTTAATCTATGCCTATGGAATCAAAATATCCCAACAAAGTGGAATAATTCAATAACTGTACTCTTACACAAGAAGGGAGATATAGCAGACCTGGAAAAATACAGACCAATCAGTCTCCTTAACCATCTTTATAAATTATACACCAGAATAATAACGAATAGATTGGAGACAAAGCTGGATTTTTACCAACCTCGGGAACAAGCTGGTTTCCGCCCTAATTATGGCACAAACGATCACCTGCAGTGCCTAAAAACCCTAATAGAAAAAAACTAACGAATATAACCGTCCCTTGGCATTGATATTTGTAGACTTTAAAAAGGCGTTTGATACAGTGGAACTACCGTCCATATTAAGAGCACTACAAGATTGCAGGATCGACCACAGATATTGTAATATAATTAAAAATATATATGAAAATGCCACAACAACCATAAGTCTATATTCTGCAACTAATAAAATAAAGATAAAAAGGGGAGTCAGGCAAGGTGATACCATGTCACCAAAGCTGTTCATTACCGTTCTCGAGTATGCATTTAAAAGACTAACATGGCAACAGAAAGGAATATCCATCCATGGAGAAAGATTAAACCATCTACGTTTTGCGGACGATATCGTGCTTCTGTCAGATAATCTGGGAGAGATCAAAGACATGCTCCAAGAACTGAATGACATATTACAAGAAACTGGGCTGGAGACAAATTTTGAGAAAACCAAAATGATGACCAATATGGTTCCCAGCGAAGAGATACAGATCAATAACAACAAGGTAGAATTAATCGATAAATACACATACTTGGGTCATGAAATTAGAATAACCAGAGACAACCAAACCTGCGAGCTAAATAGACGAATCACGTTGGGATGGGCGGCATATGGACGGACGGCATTTAACCAATGCATCTTACCAGTCTTGACCTACGGAGCAGAGACCTTAACTTTAACGAAAGCTACTGCCAAAAAACTGAGGGTAACACAAAGGCGAATGGAGAGATCAATGCTGGGCCTGACCTTGAAAGATCGCGTAAGAAATGAGGAGATACGCTGACGAACTGGCGTAGACGATATTATACTGCGAATTAATAAACAAAAGTGGAGGTGAGCTGGACATGTTGCTAGAATTGAAGACGGAAGATGGACGAAGAGATTATTGGAGTGGAGACCAAGAGCCGACAAGCGAAGTCGAGGCAGACCACCCACCCGATGGACCGACGACCTAAAGAGAATAGAAACAAACTGGATTGCAGCAGCTAGAGATAGAGAAAACTAGAGACGTTTGGAGGAGGCCTATATCCAACAATGGATGTGAAAATTCGGCTGGATGATGATGATGATGATTGCAATCATTTTACATTCCAAACTGCTGGAGTTTCGGAAAATATTGTCGTACAAGTTTTTGAACATTAAATAAAACGTCTATATTATAGGGAATAAAATTCTTCCTTGGTATATATAAGCGTATATTCTGGTTCGAATCCCAGCAAATTGTGAAGTCCCGAAAACATTAACAATAAATAAAGTCATGTTATAGCAATCACTGTACTGTTTAAAATAAACTGTTTGTTATATTTAACCACTTGCATCGGTCATACATTAGGAGAAAAGATGTACAAAATTTTTTATTCGTCATTTGGTAATAGTCGACTGAAATTTCCGCATCGGGAATAAATTAGAAACGAAAACGGGGATAAAAGCAATAAGTTAATGCGATTTGAATATTCAAAACGTTGTTAGAAATGTTATTTATGCATTCGATAACGAAAATTTGTGTGAATATTTATGAAGAAGGGATTTTCGATCGACCTATTTGATTTGGTTGAGATATTAGGAAGCTGCTGTACGCGCCTTGTACATTTGCAAAGCTCTTTATGTTTTAAATTTACCGTTTTTTGTTTGGTTTTAATATGAATAATTATATCCAAACGATGAAAATATATTTTCGCTGGAAACTATATACGAAATAAGAGTTTTTAAAACTTTTATTTAAAGTGTAATAAAATGTTTTCTTATAGGTAAATATTTTGGGTGGCCAAAACAATCATTCGAGAAATCAGGCATTGATTCAAAAATTGTTCACAACACACTTATATATACAGTCGACTTGCACAATTCAAACCTGCGATAATTCGAACCTCTCTATAATACAAACTTATCACACGTTCCCTACAAAATCTCTTCATATTTCGAACTTATTCAATACATTTTTATGCACTTGGTAATTCAAACGAAAAAATTATTGCTGTATAACAAAACGACGCGGTAATTCGAACTTATCGGCTTCCAATAATCGAAAATTCAAAGTTGTAGAGAAAAAGAGGCGGAAAGATTGTAGTAAGTACAGTTCAAACTTATATCAGTGCGCTTTTGTTTTTGTTATGATTAATTTGACTACATATTTACTGTTTGCTGATAAACAAAACATCTATTTTTATCCATTCCCTCTTGATTTTAATCAAAAATAAAAACACAATAACTTGTATTACAGCAGTCCAAAATGTCTGGACTACTGTAATAAGTTACAAATAAAAGTTTTTTATTTCCAACAATTCATTTCTGCTAAAAATTTGTAGCCTAGTACAATTTTAAGTTTTTTAGTATCTCCAACTTCTAGAGTTTGTAAATGGATAAAACATAGTAAGTCTGTTTTTCATCATCATCATCACACAGCCAAATTTGTCCACTGTCGAACATAGGCCTCCTCAAGATGTCTCCACTCTTCTCTGTCCTGTGCAGCTGCGATCCAGTTTGTCACTATTCTTTTAATGTCGCCCGTCCATCTGGTAGGTGGTCTTCCGCGATTTTGCTTGTCTGCCCTTGGCCGCCATTCTAAAATCTTCTTTGTCCATCTATTGTCTCTCTGTCTTGCGACGTGTCCTGACCATTTCCACTTCAACTTCGTAATCCGTTTTATGACGTCTTCCACTCCAGTTCTTCGCCGTATCTCATCATTTCGTATTCGGTCTCTCAAAGTTACGCCAAGCATAGATCTTTCCATTTTTCGTTGTGCTACTTGTAACTTTTTTATTGATGCTTTAGTCAATGTCAGTGTTTCAGCTCCATAAGTGAGCACCGGAAGTACGCACTGGTTAAATGCTTTTCTCTTTAGCTTTATTGGGATGTTTTCCTTAAACACGTCTTTTAGCTTGCCATAGGCTGCCCATCCTAAAGCTATTCTTCTAGATAATTCGCATGTTTGGTTGTCTCTACTTATTTGTATTTCGTGGCCCAGATATATGTATTTGTCAACCGTTTCAATATGCCAGTTTTCTAGTTTCAATGGTCCACTAGGTACTAAGTTGGTCATCATTTTAATTTTCGCAAAGTTTATTTCCAGCCCTACTTTTTGGAAGACTCGTTGTAAATCTTGTAGCATTTCGTTGGCCTCCTTTAGGTCGTCGGTTATTAGAACTATGTCATCTGCAAATCGTAGGTGGTTCAGCCTTTCGCCATCGACACTCAAACCTCTGTTTTCCCATTCTAACATCTGGAATGCATGCTGCATTACGGCATTGAATAGTTTTGGTGACATGTTGTCTCCTTGTCTAACTCCCCTTTTTAGTTTTATTTTTTGAGTAGGGGTGTGAAGGTTTATTGCTGTTGTGGCATTTGCATATATATATGTTGAATAATGCTGGTATATCGGTAGTCGATTCTACAATCTCTCAAAGCTCTTAAGATAGCTACCATCTCGATAGTGTCAAAGGCTTTTTTATAGTCAACAAATACTAGAACTAGTGGCCAGTTGTACTCTATAGTTTTTTCAATTAGGGCCTTTAGACAAGTTAGATGGTTATTTGTACCATACCCAGGGCGGAAACCTGCCTGTTCTCTTGGTTGGCATGTTTCTAGTTTGTTCTCAATTCTGGCAGTGATAATTCGAGAAAATAATTTATACAGGTGACTTAGAAGACTGATTGGCCTATAGTTTTCGAGGTCTGTTTGATCTCCTTTCTTATGCATGAGGGGCGTTATAGAATTATTCCATTCAGTTGGTATTGCTTGGTTTTCTAAGCATATATTGAAGAGCTGCTTGATTGTCCTGATGAGAGCAGAGCCTCCGATTTTTAGGGCATCCGCCACTACTCCATCTTCTCCTGGTGCTTTGTTTTTTTTTCATTTTCTTTAGAGCATGGTAAATTTCAGCCGTTGATATGTCGGGAATATCTTCTGAACCTTGATTCATAATTTTTTGTTCTGTATGTTCTGTCGGGTTTAAGTCCAATTTATTTGTGGATAGTGTTTTATAGAAGTCTTCTACTATCTCTACCATTTCGTCTTTGTTGGACGTTAGTTTGCCATTCTTTCCCTTAAGTCTGATGATTTCTTTTCTGCTGTTCGTCAATTTCCTTCTTAATATCTTAATGCTCTTGTTGTGCTCGATTGTCTGCGAGATTTTCTCATTTTTATATGCCCTTATGTCCTTTCTAATTGCTTTTGAGACCTCTTTGTTGATTTTATTTATGCTTTGTTGTTCTATACTCTTATCTTTTAGCATTTCTCTTCTTTCTTCCATTTTAAGTTTGGTGTTAGCAGTGATTCTGTTTTTGATATTTTGTAATTTTTCGTATTATATATATTTGTATTTGTTTGTGGTGAGAACAATAAATGTTTAATTTTTTCGCTAAACCAATTTGTTTATTTCTTTTCTTAAAAAATTTTTTAACCTTTTTGTATTTTGTTTGTCCAGGGGACTCATGTAAGTACCCCTTTGATTCATTTTTGTAGTTGCCCCAATCCAACCCCTTGTCATTCACTTATTCACGACCCAGTTCTCCAAATAAACCCTGAGTGGCCGTTCGCATAAGTTTCGATTTGTTTTGCTTACCATATCTCCACTCCAATAAATTCCGTCCCCAATTTTCATACCCCTTTGTCCCCTATAATAATACCCTATGTGGTAGGCAAAATATTCGTTATAACAGCCCTTCTAAGTTATTCAACTATTTTCTGTTATACTTATAAATTACAACGACATATTAGAATGAAAATGGTTAACAACTATCATTCACATATAGGTAAAACGTGATATATTTTTAATGAAAAATGTCGTGATATTAAAATATCAAAGAGAAAATCTAAAGATAGGTTTTAAATCTACTATGTATTGACAGGATTTGTAAACATTACAGCAATGTAATTAAAATGTGTTATGTAGTCGAGCAAATCAAAAAAGAAACTAAAATATAACAGCAATTTCGTGCGACCCCTAAATTTTTCACATCGCCATCTATCAAATATTAACCGTAAAACCGTCAGTATCATCCGCAACCCTACTAAAGATTTATAAGACGGCCTTAATGAAAGTTAAGGTATTAAAAAGACGCGGCATGTCAGCACATAGCCACCGCCCTCTACCGGCTGATTTCCACCGCTCGGCGGCGGCGGTGGCGGAGGTAGCGGCGTTAAATATTAACGCTGGGTCCCGGTGATAAGTGCACCTCACCACTTAACTTTGAATTAACGCCACCGCCGCACACTAGATCTACACACGATATTTGCGAAGTTACGGTGGGTGCGTGCTTTTTTCGCCGATATATATTCTTCAAAAGTGGGCTTGGAAATGGCTGCCAGTCTAATTGGTGGCTTATCTAATATTTATGAAGGTTTGTCTTTCACACCGCGCGGTGTTCGAGCGGTGACGCTGCTGCTGTTGCTGGCTTTTTATGGATATTGTTCGACGGGATCACAAAACTTCGTGTTTTGTGTTCGTCTATTAAATTTTTAATAGAGCGGCAACGATGTAACACTGATATCTGACAAAAATGAATTTTATAAAACAGCAAGGACAAGTGTGATGGAGAGAAAAGTCCAAATTTATTAACCCTTAACTACAGACATACCATTATTAGTACGTAACAACAGAGACCCGGTATTTTTTACCGGTCATCATAAAATTGAGTCAAAATATAAAGTTAATAAAAAACACAAAAAAATACATTAAGTATTTTTCTGTAGTGTCTAGATATGGGAGAACTGGTTAAATGAGTTATTTTAGTAATAAAATACAAGATTTGTAAGAAAAAATCTAATAAGCGATAATTTTGGTAACATTTTTGGTCCATTGAAACAAACAGCCATAATTGCCTTGAAAAAAATTTTGATTTTTTTTAAACAAATAAACCTAATATATAATCATAAAGGAAACATAAAATAGTATTAACGAAAATCTATACATTCATGTGAAAAAACACTGCAAGAGATCAAGTTGTCAAAAAAATTAAGTGGCACATTCCTTGCAAATTCTTGCCGTGCATTGTAAACATATCGGAATCTTGCACGTTATGCAAATATGAGTGATTTTTCTTTCCTTTTTGGCAGGACATCTTTTGCACGTTGTTGTTTTATTTTCTTTAAATGGTAGGACTTCAAATGGAGTATCCATTTGAAGTATACGTTGCAAAGAAAATCTGACGTCACGTGGCATATTCGAATTTTGGAACCTACGTTTCACTTCTTGCTGTACCAGCATCATTTCTAATTGTTTGTTGTAATCATAGCGATCCATTGTTTCAATATCTCGATATGCTTGGTGAGCGATAAACGAATTGACAGATGCTATGTCTAAAAGTCTGAAGAAAATGACCATAGTCCAACGACGAGTTCTGCGACTAGATGAATAGATACTGCACTTCTGGTCTAAACTGTCTACACCTCCTTTTGTTAAATTATAATGCACAATTATTTTTGGTTTGTTGGTCTTTGCAACATTTATTTGGTTATGGTGCATTGATGATACCAGCAAAACAGCTTTGTTCTTTTTTGTAACATGGGACAATAATGTTATATTATTTGTAAATCCATAAAGAGGCGAGTTTATTTGCCTGTGCCTATTTGGTAAAAACGAGGGTGAAATTTCAGCTTTATTTTTTTTAAGTTCCCACAAATGTAAGCTTTTTGGTTTTCAAGACATTAACTAGTTGTATTGATGAAAACCAAGTTGTGATTTTTGAGGATGCAGTCAGTTTATTTGGCCCACAAGACAAAGAAAACTCTTTGACTTACTTAATTGCCACCAGAAATGTTAAAACCATAGCACATTTATACACTAAAACTAAAGATCCTTTAACAACTGATGAAAGTTCTAGAGTAGTGTATCAAATACCTTGCTCAGACTGTGATAAAGTTTATATAGGAGAAACTTCTCGAACATTACACAGCAGAATTATTTCTCATAAAAGTGATGTAAAAACTAAGAAATCACAAGCTTGTGCATTAGCTGAACACTCCATCAATCTAAATCACACATTTAATTTTTCACAGGCTTCAATTCTAGAGAGGCAGAAACATGAACAGAAACGGTTATTTTTAGAAATGACACATATACAAAAAAATAAAAAATGTGTAAATAGAAGATCAGATATTGACAAATTAAGTAACATTTATTGTTACATATTAACATATCAATAAATACCGTCAAGATCTCATTTTCTATTGACATCATAACATTAAAAATTCATATGTGCTTAAGCCAAACTGCTGACTGGATTAATTTATATTTTTTATAGACAATTAAATAAATTATAATAAAAACTATTGTTACTGGTTTTGCTTTCCACATAAAGTAAATGTATTTTCATTCATATATGTCCATTAATCAAACCATGACAATGACATATATAGTGACAATATAGATATTTTTAATAAAAAATTTTTTAATATATTTATATCTAATGGTTTGTTTTGTAGAGTACAATAATATTAACAACTGTAATCGCACGACTAGTAAGTAAGACAATTAACAATCTTAACTAGTTAATTTATATTTCTTTTTATAGATGTCTTGAAAAAGAATTAAATAAAATTCGAAAGCTTGACAGTAAGTCAAAGAGTTTTCTATGTCTTGTGGGCCAAATAAACTGACTGCATCCTCAAAAATCACAACTTATTTAAATCAACAGTCAAGAATACCACCATCTTATATATATATATATATATATATATATATATGCATTTTGGAGGTACCCGGTCCTCGGATCTGTGAATGCCATAATCTTGATCCCGTACTTAGCAGATTTGGCAGGCATATACATTTTAAATCTGCATCTGCCTCGAAATGCAACTAGCATCTCATCTACACACACATTTAGACCAACAGTGTATACAGTTTGACAGTTAAAAATAAATGCAATAAACACTTCTGATATAACAGCTAACGGATCTTGTTTTAACCGTTCGTTTCTGTTTTGGGAATTATCAAACCTTGGGCAGGTGAGAACTATTAGAAATCGGTTAGCATTTGTAACACATCTGAAAATATCTCGACCAGATCCATCAGTGGCAAAAAGAGATCTGACTTGTTCGTGGTTTGATTTAAAAACTGAGGTCAGTATCAATAATCCCAACATAGCTTTTAGTTCGATAATGTCCATGTCTCGAAGATCAGATTTATTAGCAACATTTTGAGTATTTTGAGTACTTCACCGCCGTACATTTTTATATTTTCCCTTATGTTACTAATTTTTGAATAGTTGAGTTCAGAATTAAATTTAGAATATTATCGTCAAGGAAAAGGCTCCATGCTTCTTCAGGATTAGCAGAGTAGGAAGTGCGACTTTTTAGACCTGGACATTTAACAAATAGGTAATGTTGCAATGTTCGAGTATATTTAGGTACTGCAGGATCTATAGACCATTTGAAGCGATTTTTACCATAAATATAATTTGAACCTACGTCAGCTTCAGGGTAGATATTTCCTAATTCTTCATCGTCCGCTTTGATTTCTGATTCACTATCGTGGTCTGATGGTAAACACTCTTCATCTGAATCAGCATCACTTGTGCCAGAATAAATTTCCTCATTCCATTTTTGCAAAATTTCCTTAAAATTTTTATCACCAAATTTAACCCTTTTTGAAGGTCCAGGATAACTTTCAGAGTCCATTTCTTTACTTTTTCCTAAAAACACAAAAATATTATAAACAGTTCACATTTTACAAATATAAATTTTGTAGTACCCATATAAAACTAATTTAAAAATATTTACTCAATCACAGACCCCGGGTAAATTTTACCGGTTAAGATTTTTGATGTCCGATACGAAAAAAAATATTCACAATACACGCCGATCGCTTTGACTAGCACTGTTATACAAACTGCCCGAGAGGTACTGAGACGCACAAAATTGCAAGTGGTGGGGTTTCCACGAAATCCCCGTTTTGGGACCACCCACCGGTAAAAAATACCGGATGTCTGTAGTTAAGGGTTAAATAAGTTCTAATCTATGTTACAACAGTATAAGTTAAGGGAAGAAGAAATATACGATGAGCTAAAAAGTCGTAAAATAAACGCAGTCGTTATAACTATAGATCGGGAATCTAACAGTCCATATCTTTATTCCCCCTTTGATGGGTTTCATGGGTAGGAACTGTTTTAGAGAAGACCTTCCTTTAAATTTCGCCATTGAGTCATCAATGCTTTGAAAAGCCGCCCCTGTTCGATATTTTGGAAATGTTAGTTTTAGACAATTAGCGACATCCTCGATGTAATATGATTTTCTCGCATTGTCAGGCTTTACCATTTGAGCGCAATACATTTTGGCAAGGATCAGTTTACAGCGATCTCAAGAAATTGACCTTTTTATTGCTAAATTTCCTAAAGAATCATTTTGTGACCAATAATCATTAAAAGATGGAATTTGATTGTGTGCCATAATTAGTGTGACACTCAATACAATCATAATTTCATGTTCATCAGCAGGAATTGTTTTTTTCTTGGTGTCGTTTCCAAATTTCTCTAAACGTAAGTTCGTACAATGTGCAATATGTCGAATTAGGCTCCTGGGAAAGACTTTTAGGAATATTTTTATTTGAGTCATGGTATGAGGAAGAGTACAATCGACATTTTTCTCTTATGTAACCGAAAAACATGGTAAAGAAGTTCCATCGTTATGAAACCAAACACCTGGTTGGTACGTACCTTCACCTTTTTCATCATTTTCGTTACTACTCCTTTCTTCTTCACTTTCGTTACGTATCATCTGATTCTCTTTATTCTTCTTACTGCCCTCGGAACCTGAATCTATTTAGTAAGGCTCTCGTTCAATCCTTCACATCCTAATGGATTGTAGTCTTCATCATCGGAGCCACTAGTATTAAAATGATCGACTTCTGATTCTGATCTCCTCCTCTAGCTCTTTTTGCGTCAATATCTTCCTACTTATCTAGAACAAAACAAGTCTGTTGGGACACATATAACCCACCATAAATATCTGTTGGGACATATTTCACCCATAAAACAAAATATTAGTTTTATTGAAAATATTTACCTTGTTTTGTAGATAGGTCCACTCACAAAAACAAAGTCGCAACAATAGTAACAGCTGTAACGGCTAGCTCACCCATTGCACATTGAAACCTTTCAGGGGTGATGTTCGGCATAAACTAACTTAATTTGAGAAATCGGGAATTATTAATAAAATAATTTCTTTAACACATATCTTTATATTTATATTTTAATAAATCAAAATGTAATAACAATTAAATTGAGATTCTAACAACAGGGAATTAAGCATCTGTATACAAAATCTCAAGAAATAAAGAAACTTAGCTCTACTCTATGAGAAATCCTCCTGCTGTTCTCTTCTCAACTCGGACCATACAATGTCTGCAAAAACCATGCCGCTAAGCCGAAACCATGTGGATCCCTCTCCAAACCAAAGCCATGCGGATTTTCAAAATCGAGATGGATTTCTTATTCCAAAGAAAAAACAATTCCATTTTCGTATTCTTCGACCCAAAAATCCCTGTCAACGTAAATTTTCTTGAATAAAAATCAAGGTGGATTTTCTTGAATAAAAATCAAGGTGGATTCTCTTGAATAAAAACCAAGGTGGCTAGAAAAACAAAAACCGCTATAAAATTCGTCATGCCACGAGTTTTGTCCAACAACAGAAGAATTCTGGCAAGCGGAAAGCTCTTCTCTCTGAGACCTGTATACCGATCCAGAATTCTCTGATGTTACCAAAACTCACAAATTAATAATTGTAATTAATAGATAAATTATTAAATGAAAAATGAAAAAGACAAAGTTGTGCGATAAATACGATTGATATTGAATTATTATTATTACAGCAAAGGTAAAAAGAAAATAAAAATTGTAAGCAGTTTTTAAGTACTAGCGTACACAAAATTATACGAAAAACTAAAAGTGTTCTTGATTAAAGTATGAAAATATGTTGTTGTAAAAAGAGCAAAGTATTAACTTACCCAGACCGTTGGAAGTTTCTGACCACGAGGACTTATATTTTTAATAATACCTTCTCGTTTGCTGGTTTATTTTAAAAAGAAATTAAGTCGGATCGGATTGATAGAAGTAAATTATTTAGGAGTGGGGTTTCTGTTTCTTGTACGATAAAGTAAGCGAAGGTAGGACTACGAGGGGACTTAAGAAATTAATCAGCGGATTTATTTGTAATAGGAAAATATTGAAATAAAATATAGGAATACAAACAAAGGAAAAAGAACTTATTATCAATGAAAATCAAATAGTATGAGCAGAAAATAGTGGAAAGTACTTTGAAATTAATAAGAACAAAAATATAACGTTTTAAACGTTACACAGCGCACAACTGTCCCTGTGGTAATCATCAATAAAACTACATAATTACATTCCATCGATTAACATCACAAGCAAACACAGCACGAAAACGGTTTGCAATGTTGCAGCTTACACAAATTATTCTTTCAAAACTGATGTTGTTCTTAAAAAGTCGGTTACTATAAAAATTCATGTAAAACGGTTTAGATTTAACCCAAGAGACTTGATGATTTCATGACTGGGATACATACGTCCCGTCAGACTCGAAAGGGTATGTCGAATGAAGCTTAACACTGCTCTTAAACTCCTTACTAAATGCGTTTAATTTCACATATATCTTTTACATGGACTAATGTACAGTTTTGTCAAGTTTTATGTTACTAATATACATAAATATTTTTTTTAATTTCACTGATTTAAAGATATAAAAAGTTTATAGTCCTCTGCAAACAAAACTTTTATCAGAATGCATTTTGCTATATTTATTGCATTCTTTATTTCAATAAAACTACGTACAATCTCCGGATCTGATCGCATCCCGGATCCGGGATCCGGGACCAATAACAGTAAAAATATTTCCATTGTCCCCGATATAATTCGAAATAAGTTTCTTCTAACAAGTGTCGTATATTTGAGAAAGTTTGGTGCAGTTGTGGCAGTTATTTCGCTCATTTGGAGCAATCAAGTTCTCTCAATCAGAGCCGTGTTTGGTTATATGTGCTAAAAAGAGACGAGACCAGAGACACTTTTGTCAATACAGCGTCAGTTATAAAAAGCACTCGCGTCACTTTGCTGGAAATTACACAAAAACTTTATGATTAGCTTGGATGGGGATGAGGGAGACACTTCAATAGAAATGGAATGTGTGAAAAATGGCAACTGGTTAGATGTTTACTCACAGCTCCGGGAAATAGGAGATTCTAAATGTCGACTTTTATTTTTATTTTAAATATATGTTTTATTTACGATATATTAAATTAATAATAAAATATATAGAAAATAGAGATAGGAGAAACAACATAGCAATATAAGGACTCTCAATTAATACGGTGTAATGTAACGATGAAAGAGAAAAAGAAAACCTTTATAAAAAAAGAGAGAACTAAATATACAGGTGAACGTAAGATACGCTAAGAGATCAGGAAGTAAAATGTGTCTGATAAAATTAAGTAATGGGATGAAATAATATAATTTATTGAAAATCACAAGCAAATTTAACACTTTGACTCCCAGGGCCTATTCCAAAAAATTATTCACTCAGAACGAGATATTTTTTTTATTGTATAATAGTGATTTAAAATTTTGCCATATTTTATTATTCTAAGGGATATTTAGGCTATGTTCCAAATTCAATACACATGGTTCACAGGGCTTGAAAATACCGATTATAAACTAAATACCCTAGGTGTAATAAAATTGATATACAGGTTTTTATTATGTTTTTATTAAAAATATTACACATTATTAATGGTTAAAAGAAGCAAGCAACTATTTTAGAGCAACAGCTATATGTATCTTAAAAAAACAATTTGGGCACATAAACTTTTTCTCAAGAAAACCTGTACACCTGGTATTACACTGCCTAGAATTCTTGGTTGCATGAGCTCTACCGTACCTCTCAGAAAAGTGGCTGTAGCATACAGCACAACGCCCTCTTTTATAGTATTCTTCGAGTTTGTACTAGACGGTTTAACGGTTTCAAACAAAACAAACATACACTTATGGAGGTCATTGATATCATGTACCACTATTGCCAAATTATTTCCCCAAATTTCTAACTGAACTTAAAATGTAGTCGCCACAACCCAAGTCTACTGAAACATCCATATAAATGCACAGTTAGGGCGCTTAGCTGATGAACACAGATCTTTAAACGTTGGATATTAGTGTATATCAGATATATACGCACGGGTTCATGTGAAGTTTTTTGTATATCTGATTTAATACACATCACGTCAACAATAATACGTCCAAAAAACAAGAAGCATACAGAAAACATTAAGAAAAGAGGCCCAAGAAAAAAGACACAATGGAAATAATGTAAAGTAGGGTTCTCGATACACTAAAACATGACAAGCTGATGAAGATATTAACAAATATTGGAATAAATACCTGTGATCTAAGAATTACTCGCAATCTTTACTGAAATTAAACATCGTCTATCTGTACAGAGGCAGGAGAATCCTATGATATCAAAATCAAACGTGAGGTCCGACAGGGAAGTATACTAATACTCTTGCTGTTCAACATGTGCTCTGAGAAAATCTTTCTAGAAGCAGAAGATGATGTTGAAGCCGGAATTCGACTTAACGAAGACTGTATTCGAATTAATGAAATACTTCCTGTAAACCAAGTTTACACTTGGAAATGATAAACAAAATATTTTTAAATTCGTAATATGCGTATGCGTTGTACTATTTGCGTATGGTTTTTTACCAATTCTAAGCCGATTCAAGAATATGTCGACGACCGTTTTGATGGAGATAATAGTGAAGTGGACATCAGCGATGATGATGACTTGGATGCAGATCCAACAAGGCTACCACAGCAGGAGGCCACTGACATTGGGGTAATTGACGAAGAAGACGAAGAAACAATATTGGATGGTACCTCAACTACTTTAAACAGGACGGCTTCTAATAGCACTCCCGGCAAAGACAACACTCCAGTTACACAAGCCGTATGTAGCAGTGAAAGATACTTCAAGAAAAAAAACTTAGATTTTGAACCATGATTTCAGCACCAGATAATACTCCTTTAGAAATAAATGCTGTAAATCTTCCACCTGATGCTTATGTTAGCAAAAGTATATTTCTAAGAGAATTTTCAGAGTTATTTTAGAACAGTCAAACAGAACGTATGGTAAAAAAACTGGAAAAGTTCTTTTGGATGGTGTGGAAGTTGTAAAAAAGTTTTTTTCAGCAAGTTTGCTGATGTCTATTATGGGATATCCTCGGATTAGGATATATTGGGCTCGAAAAACCAAAGCAGACTGTATAAGTAACTTCATGCGAAGGGATAAATATTTCTGTATACGAAAAAATCTGAAGGTTGTATATAATGGTGACGTAACGAATGAAGAAAAGAACACTTACAAGTTTTGGAAAGTAGAACCTCTAATCAGGTCAGTTAAAACAGGTTGTTTGTTGAATCCAAAGCCTCAAGTAGTAGCTATAGACGAACAACTGATTCCTTTCTGGGCGCATTGTCTAGCCAGACAAGTAATCAAAAGAAAGCCCAATCCATGTGGGTTGAAAAATTTTGTCGTAGCCGCTGCAGATGGTCTGCCACTGTATTTTTTCTTTTATCAGGGAAAAGGTGACCCTATAGTTGATGATGAACGTTTTAAACTTCTAGATGTTGGTCGTAAGGCTGTGTTGAAGCTTCTGAGTACGTTTCCCTCTGGGGTTTCAGTTTATATGGATAGATATTTTAATTCTAAGCATCTTTTAGATTTATTACATTCAGAAAAAGAAGCTACAGGTACTGGCACTTTAAAACAAATCAGAATACCCAAGAACTCCAAGCTAAGAAGTGATACTGATTTGAAAAAAAAGGGTAGCGTTGTAATTGATGAGAGTATAAGATCAGACGGACAAGCGTCTGTTGTAAAATGGTTTGATAATAAAGTGTAGAAGATGGTGCAAAATAAAAAAGAGGTTCATTGAAGTTAACAAGCCTCTGATAATTAAGGTTTACAATTATGCCAATATGGGAGGCATTGACTTCTTAGACCTAATGATAAGTTTATTACAGGACTTTTGGGCAAACTAAGAAATGAACAGTCAGAGTTATCATGCATATATTTGACTTCGCAATTTTAGCATCATGGATCTAATACCGACGAGATGAGCGACTTTTAGGAACCCACAGAAAAGCTATTATGGATCTCTTCGGTTTTAAAGAAGAGTATGCATATTTTCTTAGATAAAAATGGAAACACTATGATAACGACTGACGAAAAACTAAAACGATGAGAAGAGTATATGGAAGAGCTCTTCGACGACGAAAGAGGAAACCTACAAGACTTGTCTTTTGAGGATAGAGAAACAAGTGTAGAAATTACAAAGGAAGAAATACTGTATGCACTAAAGAACACCATAAACGAAAAAAGCCCGGGGCCAGATCAATTGCCTATTGATATCCTTAAAATAATAGAAAATGAATACATTGATGTCCTCTTAAAACTTTTTAATAAAATTTATCAATCAGGTGACATACCCAACGAATGGTTGACCTCAACATTCATTTGACCCCCAAAAAGAAAAATGCTATAAAATGCTGCGACTACCGTACCACAAGCCTGATATCTCACACACTTAAATTGTTTTTAAAAATCATTCATAAACGCATTTACAAAACACTTGATATAGAAATTGAAGAAACTCAATTTGGATTTCGTAATGGCGTATGTACCCGTGAATCTCTCTTTGCATTCAACGTACTAATCCAGAGATGCTTGGATGTGAACCAAGATATGTACTTCAGTTTTATAGACTACAACAAAGCTTTCGACAAAGTCCGCCACAAAGAGCTAATGGACATCCTCAAAGCAAAACAACTACAACACAATGACCTTTGAATTATAACAAATCTATATTATAAACAGCAGGCACACGTACGCATTAATGAACACACATCAGAAGAATTCGAAGTTGAAAGAGGAGTGCGACAGGGGTGTGTATCGTCACCACTACTATTTAATGTATACTCTGAAAAAATTATGAACAGAGCGTTTGAGGAAGAAACAGCAGGAATCAAGCTCAATGGAGAACACCAATTAACAACATTAGATATGCGGACGATACTATCATAATAGCAGACAACCTACAAGACCTCCAAAAGCTAATGAACAAGATAGTTGAGTATGGAGAAGAATATGGATTATCAATAAACACCAAGAAAACCAAATTAATGAGGATATCAAAAACCCAAAATAATGGTAAAAGCCTGACAATTAACTGTAGCGCTTTAGAACAAGTTGAAAACTACCATTATCTTGGCACAATAATTAATCACACAAACGATTATTCCAAAGAAATCAATGTTCGAATAGAGAAAGCACATACAAACTTTAATAAAATGAGAAAGGTACTTTGTCCAAGAGAACTAAAATTGGACTTGAGAGTTAGGCTGGCAAGGTGTTACATTTTCTCGAATCTGCTTTATGGGATGGCAGCATGGACACTTAACGCGTCGACTGCTAAAAAGTTGGAATCATTTGAAATGTGGGTATATAGAAGAATACTGAAGATATCATGGACCCAGCATGTAACAAACAACGAAGTCATGAGAAGAATCAACAAAAGAATGGAAGTATTGGAAACCATCAAGACACGAAAGCTGCAATACTTGGGGCATGTTATGCGTAATGAGAGATACAACCTACTTCAATTAATTATACAAGGAAAAATCCAGGGCAAGAGAAGTGTAGGAAGAAGAAGAATCTCATGGTTGCGTAACTTGAGGGAATGGTACGGATGCACATCAGTTGAATTATTTAGAGCAGCAGCATCTAAGATCAGAATAGCCACGATGATTGCCAACTTCCATCGCGGAGATGGCACGTAAAGAAGAAGATGCATATTTCCTAGCCCATGATCATCAAAAGAGCTCGGAGGATAGTAATCCAAAATATAAGTGTTCCTTGCACCTTTCTCGGAAGCAACCCAGGGTATCTCACCCTCCAGACTTGCTCCTGCATTTACTATAAATCTCAACCCCAGCCAAGAAGAATAGATGCTGAAAGCCAGGATGTTCAGCCAACTCAGTTAGAATCAGTTCTTCTACATGTCAGGTGTACCTCTACCTTCAAGAAAACCGAAACAGCATCAAGGTTGTGAATGAACTGACACCAGTGCATTATCTACCAGTGTTTTTTGTATCATATTTCATTACTTAATAATGTTAGATATTAAGTAACATAGCCATAGTTTTATAAGTAACAGCCATAAAAAATCATGGCTATGTTACTTATAAAACCCAAAGTGCTTTTGAGAATTTTTGGTTATCTTGAAACCCAATGTCGCCAATAGGAGACAGTGGATTTTAAAGCTGGCTGCCATAAAAAAATGATTTTTTTTCTTATCTCGATGCTTAATGCAATATTAAACAAACCGAAATATAAAAATAAAATAAAAATTGTGGGACTGAGGAGGCTATAATACAATTTTTCAACAAAATCAATTGAATAGCATACATTTTTAAAGTTTGCGAAATATTTAATGATCGCCCTAGAGCATAATCACTTTTTTCCACCAAACCGTCTCGTAAATACCGATACAAAGTCATACATTACCCAGTAAACAGTTTTATTTACCGATGCGTTTGCAAAGTGCCTTCCTTTCTCCACGACACGACTTGGTAGCGAAAAGAGAAAATTCCGTAGCTGATATGTTCTAAGTTATAGTTCTGGATATGATTTAAGGGGCACTAATGGCTCAATAAATAGTCCTACTTCAATACATAACGATCTTCGGAGGAAGATGAACCCGATACTAGGAGAAAGGGCAAAACATGCATAGGCCGAGACGATCGTAATGTTGTAGATCAACCTTATCTCTATTTTTGTTAGTTCTTGCTTATTTTAACAATACAGGAATCGATAATTAGTAACTAGGGTATTTATAAATCGTATAGTATATCTCAATTTGGGTTATTTTCAAAATTAACATTGCTGTGGGCAGACAATACATAGACATGTAAAAGCAAACAAAAAATTATTATTATACGGTACTTAGAAAATTAGAATCAATACCTGGCTAGCTTCTAGGTAAATCAGAACATGAGAAATTATGAAATGAGTTTATAGTCCAGTTGATAGTGAGTTGACCTATAAAAATCATACAGAGAAGCTAAATTGTTTCGACAATAGAAAATTCAAAAATTTCATATGAAAGCTAAACTCTTTACCTTTAAAACGTATCTCGATTTTTGTCGATAGCTCACTTAAATCAAAAGATATCGAATTTTTACCGTTGAGGTGATACAAATTTTCTTGAACATTGATTTTGCGCGCGTACCTGACATTACCTGAGGTTACATGACAAGGTAACGGGTAGGAACTCCTTTTTGGATAGTCCTATCAGGGAAAGTGAATCAATCCCTGCCTTCTTTCAGGTGTTTCCTGGCCCGGGAAACTAGTACCTGCTAAAAGTCCCTTGTCCAGGGTCATGGATGAAGACCACAACGGCATCCAGGGCGGAGAAGAAGGTCTTCACAACGGTCTGGAGGGCAAAGGTGGCAGCCCCATGGTTTTAGGGCTTGTATAAAATCGAATCTGGAAATCGGCAGCTAGGTTTTCGGTATTTGTATTGAGCGAAAGTCGTGTAGGCCAGAACGGTCAATACATAACAGTACCCGGTGCGGTGGTAACCACTTAAACAGCGCGTACACAGTGGTATAGAAAGCCAATTGAATGACTACTACACTATTTTTCCCAGGTTTATCAATATGGCTGAGGAATTAAACGATGGCCCCGAGTACGGGTGCCTCTTAAATGAGGCCGGGGTGCGAAGAATATCCTGCTTGGCCAAATTTGATATCGAAAAAAGCTGTAGAATAGGCACATGGAATGTGCGGAGTTTATATGAACCAAGAAAAACCCACAATGCCATAAATGAAATCAGAAGGCTGCAAATATCAATTCTGGGTATTAGTGAAATGCGATGGCCCGGATCTAGCCAATGCCATGTGAATGATCATAAAGTATATTATGCAGGAGAAGATAGTAATTATCATCGTAATGGTGTAGGATTTATAGTCTCAAAGGAAGTTAGCAAATGTGTCAGGGCGATATGCCAGGTATCTGAAGGGGTCATAATGATTCTGTTGAACGCGAAACCCAGAAATATAAATTTAATAAAAGTGACACCGACAGCGGAAAGTGAACTAGAAGAACTTGAAAAGTTCTACGCCGATGTAAAGACTGTTACTGACCAACTCAAGACTAGAGATCTTACCATTCTGATGAGTGACCTTAATGCTAAGATAGGAAAAGGTAGACAAAGTAACAATATTGGATGTTATGGACTGGACGATAGAAATGAAAGACGAGATTATTTCGCAAATGTTTGCAAAGAACATAACCTATGTATAATGAAAACCATTTTCAAACTACCTAAACGGAGATTATGTACGTGGAAATCTCCAGCAGACACTTCCCGTAATATCGCCAGAAACCTAATTGACTACATAACTATCAGTGAGCGTTACAGAAATGCAGTAAAGTCTGTAAAAACTTTTCCTGATGCTGATGTTCCATCTGATCACAATCTGTTGTTAGCCGAAATAAAATTAAAACTTAAATGCATAAAACAACAACAGTTCTATAACAAACTGGAATTAAAACAGATTCTATTTCTATATTATATGAGTGACAGAAATTGTATAGAAAATTTAAAAAATATATCGGAATAGTACCTACATTATTCAAGTATAGTTAGTGATAGTCTCAAATACTTATTAAAGCTGAAATACCCTTAAAGATTAACACCATCCGTGTCCGCTGTCCGTGCCCCCTCCTTTCTTCGAAAACAACGAAACAGAACGAGATGCAAAGAGCAGAGAGGACGGTTGGAAAGTGCAATTTGCAGATAAACTGAGCAGGCTATGATTTACGTCTGAAAGCTTGATAAACTCATATTCCTTGCTTGAGTGAGTAATATCTGCATAAAACCTTGAATAGGATTACAAATGTTCATAAATTGTGTGTGCTATAATTCTGTCAAGGCGGCCGGGAGATGTTCCTCGCCAACGAGATTCGATTGGTTGAATTGTTTTTTGTTTAGACTCACGGCTTGCTGGGATCGGATGATGGGACGAGAAAGGGGAAAAGTTCGCGTTAAATGTATGACGGATGGGTTATTTTTCGTCTTCGTTTTCGCTTTCTTACATAGGGGGTTCGTTTTTAGTCTGTTACAAGTGGCTTGCGCTTTTCAAGCATCTCCGTTATAATCACATAGTATCTCTGTAATATGTAAATAATTTAAAACACGTGCAGATAATGAAGTTTATTGTAGTTTTCTTGTTCTACAACGAATTTAATTGATTCTCCTTTATTGTTGGTGTCCATCAAAAATGGATTCAATACTTTTGCTCCATGGGGTCAAATGGAGAGCACATCATCTAAATATCTCCACCATATTGTAGGTTGTTTGTCTTGTTTGAGTAAAATATTTTGTTTTAGATCCTTTATGAATATATCTGCTAATATATTGGAGATAAGGATGAGCTTAAGGCCAATCCAAAATTTTGTTTATAGAAATCATTTTTAGTTGAAAATAAGTGTTATCGGTGTAAGGTGTTAGTAGTTCCATGATATCCGATATACTCAGTTTGGTTTTTGTTGTCAATGTATGCCTCTCCAGTTTAGTATTTTTAAAGTTTTCTTCAATGCTATATTGGTGAAAAGAGTGGTGATATCAAAACTGACTAGCATATTGTTGGAATTCTCATCTATTTCTGCAAGTTTTTGCAAGAATTGCAAAGGAGGAACTAGGACGAACTTTGGCAGTCTGCTGCAAGGAGAACCAATGCTAATGAAAATTGTTACAAGTGGTACATTTTCTTTGTGAGTTTTTGGAAATTCGTATATGTGTTATGTCCTGCTGTAGTTTTGTATTAATTGTTTTTTGTAGTCTCTTAGGTATTCCATAATCCTTAAAAAACGACGTTCAATTGTTATGTATAGTACTTCGTGGTATCCTCTAGAAACCCCATCATTTTTTTAAGGGAACATGTAATTTTTACTAAGTAAATGTAGGTTTTAAGCAAGAATTAAATAACAAACCTGATATGTTTAAAACGGCTTGGTTGGTTTAAGCAGATACATTTTTTGGAGTTAGCACATTTGGAGTTCAGTTTTTATCAAGTAAACAAGGACACAAATTCAAACCTTCCTCGTTTTTTATTTATTAGCGCATTTTGATTTTCATGCACTGGAGTATTTATTCTGCATTTAACTATTGCTATGTAGACGCTAGGATTTCTTTTTGTATCTGCCAGTCTCCGTCGTATGTTGAGTATAACTAGCTGCTTGCCTGATGTTTGAAGAAATTGTTTCCTTGATGAGAAACCTGGATTGCTAGCTACATATATAACGAAACTGTTTTAAGGCAGTTATACCAAGAAGGTTCACCAAACAGTCGATAAGGCCAGCAAGAAGTGCGTCGAGCACATGTGTATGTCCGAATGATTTTATCAGCACTATCAACTGCTTTTTTGGTGGAATTCTATCATGATGTCATTTCTGTTTTTTTTTTAACTCCTTCTCTAGTAGTTACTGAAGATTTGCGTCAGAAAAGGCATCCCGCAGCAAACACCTTGCTAAAACTATAGACAGAAGACATATGGAAAATAATTTAAGCATGACAGGTAAACACGATTTTATGCATGACATGATTTCATGCAGAGGAAAAAAATGTGTATTTTGTGTGCAGGAAACTCTTTGGAAAGGTAATAAGTCGAGAGATCCTTACGATAGGTGTAAGTTATTATATAGTAGTTCGAATTGTCACAACAGAAATGAAGTAATTAGGTATATTTTGAACAACAAATGGAAGGAATATTTTGTAAGGGTAACCAGAAGAAGTAATAGAATAATGAGTGCCCAACTAAATAGAGGCAATACCAACGTGAAC